>OY992538.1:203900578-205100578 GCA_963921195.1 Pegoplata infirma
TGCCTACACGAAAAAAAGTGTGTTGGCGATACTATGGACAAAAAATTGGCTCCATTTTGCTCTATCTTGGTTAGTTTTTTAAAGTTTTTTATGCAATGAATGAATCAGCCATTCGATTTTTCAAATTGAAAGAAAAGAAAATCGATTGCATTCGCAAGTGAATGCATTCGATTTTTAAAAGTCGAATGAAAAAAAAATTGAGTGCATTCGATTTTTGAAAGTCGAATGAAAAATAAATCGAATGCATTCGATATTTATAAATCGAATGAGTCTAAAGTGAATTCATTTAAATCGCTAAAATGTGATTGGGGAATGCAATCACTAAATTTTCATTTAGACTGCCAAATCGAATTAAGGAATGAAATCCTTCGAGGCTCTGGTAAGAATACTAATTTTCATAAAACTCTTAAAGCTTTTACCATCTAGAGAGTCCGGTCAAGACCGATCATATAATAACCTGCACCGAAAAATAGGTACCAAGTTCAAATAATCTTTAATAAGTGTAAAAAACACTCACAAACCAAAGTTGAGTGAAAGGGTCTTCTATTTGTTGCCAATAAACCGCTTTAACTGAATATCGGGCGAAATTTTCACAAAAGTTGTCCGATTATAATCAGATTTGATTAGGTTATTAAAGTATGCGTTAAGCATTCAGAAACAAAATTTTAATTAAATATTTTATATTTTTAAGAAATTTTAAAGATTTATGTGAATAATGGGAAGGTGGTTTGTATAGGGGCTACAAGAAGAACTGGTCCGATTCCTTTAAAATTCGGAATGATGATTTGTGAATACAAAACACGTTTCCATATCAAATTTCGAAAGGAAATTATTTATAATAGAGTTATTAAAGTCATTTGATTCATACTTAAAGGGGACCTTTGTACGGGGCCTGGGTCTAAATATGGACAGATTTTTTTCTAATTTCAATAGGCTTCGTCCTTGGGACAAGAGAATTTTAAATTTCAAGTCAATTGATTAAAAATTGCGACCTGTATCGTGTTTACACCATTTACATGGACAGGCAGCTGGACATCGCTTAATCGACACACGGACGGACGGACATAGCTAAATCCATCAAAAAGTGATTCTGAGTCGATCGGTATACTTAAAATTGGGTCTAAGACAAATTTTTCGGGTAGTTAAAAACATCAGCACAAACACATTGTACCACTATGTGGTACAGGGTATACAAATAAAATCGGTGGAATGGTTTTCGAGATATCGCTATTTTCCAAATAAAAATGCGTTTTTTTCTACGTTCAAGAATTTTTTTTAAATAAAATCTCAAAATTTGCTTTCCTTTACTAAGCTCGAGACCATCTTTCACTGAAAATAAATTTCAGTCAAATCTGATCTTTTTAACCCGTGGCGCTGTCGATCAAAGTTTTTTTTTTATTTTCACAAAAAACTCTTAACTTTGATCGAAGGGCGCCATGGGTAAAAAGTTTCTGAGTTGGCTCAAATTAAGTTTAGATGAAAGTTTGTATCCAGCTTTATGAAGTAGTCAATGAAAAAAAATTTAGATTTTTTTTTTGATTTTTTGAACCTATAAAAAAAGCGCCATTTTTGGAAATTTGTTAACAAACTACAAATGGCGATATCTCGAAAACCGCTCCACCGATTTCACAAATTGTTTAATAATCATATTAAGCATGCCAAAATTAATAAAAATCAGTGCGACACTCAGAGAGTGTCGAAATATAGGCAGTTAATAAAGAAAATTTATTTAAATTTTGGCCTCGAGCTTAAATAACGCATTTATAATTAATAAAAATAATGTATCGCAAGATATTTTTTTAAAATTTTTTCTTTTTTGAAAATCCAAAATTTTGATAGAATTTTTCCTAAAAATCAACAATTTTAATCGACAGGCGCCATAGGGAAAAATGATCAGATTTAGCTCAAATTAAGTTAAAAGACTGTCTCAAGCTCTATAATACGGGCAAGAGAACAAAAATTTTGAGATTTTTTTATAACATTTCTTGAACAAAGGAAAAACCCGTAATTTTTTGCAAATTTCGAAAACCGTTCGACCGACTTTAATTTTTATAGAGGGTTTATATAAGTTTGTCATTCCGTTTATAACTCATCGAAATATCGGTCTGGGACCCCATAAAGTACATATGGGACATTCCATGTGAAATTGGACACTTAGAAAATATTTTTTTTAAATTTTCCCTTCGAAAACTCCTTCGTGGTAAATTTTCAAATTTTTTTTGATGACCCGTTCAAAAGATATCGAATTTTTAAAAATTGGTAGTTTGTTCCTTTACTCAAACTTCTTTTACTCATAACTTCTTCAATAATAGTCCAAATTTCAAAATTTTTTTTTCAAAATTTTTGTTTTTTTGCGTACTTTTTGAAAAAAAATCCCAAAAAATTCTTAAAAGCGCTCTAGTATGCAATTTTTAAGTTTTTAAATTTCATTTTTGAAAAGGTTTGTACTCTTCGATTTTTTTTTAATTTTTTTGTGTAAAACTACTATCGATTTTACAAATTTTTTGCCCAGGAGGATCGTAGGATAACGATTATTACTATTTTTTAAAATTTTTTGTAAAAATTTTTTTTGTAATTTTCCAATCTTAAAATCATTTCTACTGCTCCAATGGTGCGTCATAGAGGGATCATTTATAAGACCGACCCCCATTAATTTTTACGTCTTATCATTTCTTTGGAAAAACTAATACCCTATCTCCAATTTCTACGGGGGCTCCCACACAAAACGACATTTTTTAAAATTTGCTCCAACCGCTCTAACTGCCCTAATAGTGCCCTTAGAGCAACAAAATGTATGACCGACCCACAATATTTTTTTAGTCCAAACATTTTCTATGCACACACCTACCCTCTATCTTTAACTGTTAAGGCGGTCCCCATACAATTTTTTTTATTTTTAGTAAATTTGTTTTATTTAATCAGTTTCTACCGGTCTAATGGTGCGTCCGAGAGGGGTCATTAGTGAGACCGACCGCCATTTATTTTTACCCTCCAACATTTTTGTAAAACATACTTACGCCCTATCTCCACTCCCTAAGTAACAAATATTTTGAAAAAAAAATTTTGAAATTTGGACCATTATTGAAGAAGTTATGAGTAAAAGAAGTTTGAGTAAAGGAATAAACTACCAATTTTTTATTTCGATGAGTTAGAAACGGAATTACAAACTTATATATACCCACTACCACTAATTGTAAGTGGAGGGTATAAAAATATGATTCTTTACATTTTTCCAATTTTTAAGCATTTTGATAATGTCGTACGAACTTTTATCCTTTCACAATTTTATGAAAAAAATATTTGTAGATAATTTTTGATCCTTTAAATGTACGTTTTATTAGACTTCTGTGTTTAATTTTTAAAAAAGGACCAAAATGACCCTTTAAAATGTCAGTTAGAGGGTTAATATGTTTAAGGAAAAGATTCGCCATACAACTTTACTGAAGGCAACCAACCAACTTAAAGCTTGGATGTGCATTTATTATAGTTTTTTGACGTTTACCAAACTTTTTTGATAAAAAAAATAAAAACTTCAGTGGGCCATAAAAAAATTGAAATTACTTTGCAAAACCCTTTGGTGATATTTTTATACCCTCCACTCTAGTGATAGAGGGTATATATAAGTTTGTCATTCCGTTTGTAACACCTCGAAATATTGGTCTAGGACCCCATAAAGTATATATATTCATGATCCTCGATCGATTTTAAGACGATCTAGCGATGTCCGTCCGTCTGTCTGTCTGTAGGTCTGTCTGTTGAAAACACGCTAACTTTTGAAAGACTTTACAGAGGCTCCTGAAGTTTGGCATATATGTTGGGCATTCACCTGGTCAGGTTGGTATTGCAATCCAGCGAAATCGGTCCAGTAGTTCAAAAGTTATGAGCAAAAGACTGAATTTCGGCAAGGGTTTTTCGTGAATTTACGAGATAAAAACCACTTTAACTTTCGAAAGGCGATTCTGAGGATGCTGAAGCTTGGCATTTATATTTGTCGTTCTTCTAGCCTAGTTCGTAGTGAATTTCAGCCAAATCGGTCCAGTGGTTCAAAAGTTATTAGCAAAACCGTGAATTTCAGATTAGCTTCACCTTCAATTCACGTTTTGAAAACCAGTTAAACATGTTTTAAAAACATTGGTAGGTCACAAAAATATTTTGCAACGTATTTTTGTTACTAAAAAATATTTTTACACTAAAAAAAAATACACTCGAAAAAAATTTTACACGCAAAAAAAATTAGCAAATTATTATTATTTTTTTTTTTTTCAAAAATTGCTAAAAAAAAGTTTTTTTACACTAAATAAAATATTTCTAATCAAAAATGTTATTTTTTTCACGTTAGAAAATTTACTATCACTTAAAAAGGGCATTGTGGAGGGTATTCATAGATTCGGCCAAGTCGAATTTAACTTTTCTACTTGTTTATTTATGGTCTTCTTTCCTGTGGAGTTGTAGCCTTTGAGGCTACAATTCAAATTTCCTTTGAAATTCGACAATTCCAATTAAAAGTTTTAGATTCCATTTTAAATTTGTAACTAGACTTTCTTTGAGTAGAAACGAGTCCGAAGATTGGTTTGATTACAAGGAAGATTTCTGATTGGGTCTGCTTGAATTTTCATGAAACTGCGAAAGCTTTTACCGTCTAGGTACCAAAAAAGTTTTTGGAGTTTTCCAACAATCAAGCACATAGTTGACTTTCCTTCCCCTTAAACCTTCTTTAAAGCTTATTTTCTTTAGGTTTCCAACATAAATTCCTTACTATAAATGATTACATCACTTGTCCAAATATTTAAATGAAATTTTAAACTCATTTCCTATAATTTCGCAAGCCTTAAAGTATTTACTGGCAAAAAAAAAAAACTACAAACATATCAACTCAATTATAAAATTTATGCTTTAACACCCATTTGATCTTTTTATGTGGTTCCGTATCAACCTTCCCAATTTCTTTTGAAATTAATCAAAATTGAAAAATCTTTTTTAACCCCACTAACAATATAAAATACATTGTAAGGGAATGTCTATATAAATTGTGGTGCACTGCACCACAATCTTATCAAACATGTGTATCTTTGTAACAAAAGCAATGCGTTGGTCATCATCCTCATTGTTGTCGTAGTCGTCTTCATCTTCGTCACCAGCACCAGCACCATCATCATCTTCATCATTATTTTATAGTCATCGATAAAACCATAACAAGAGCTACTTTTACAAAGACAAATACAAATCCAATCATACTTAGTAGGGGTCCTCTAGAATACTCGTACAAGAAGAAAACTATCAAGAATGAAACAACACAGTTACAACATTTTGGTGATCACGGGAGGGAAGCAGTAGGAAGGGTGATAGAATGCATGGCATCATACATTTGGTAGGCTTTTAATATTTGTGTATACAAAATACTTAAAATATCATGGGGTGATGGATTTTTAGTATTTTTCCTTCGTTAACCCTTTGGCGGACGAATGCTAAATCATAGAAACTGTTTTGTTACACAAATCTTCCAACAAACATCTTCCAACAAAACTTTCTCCAAAAATCAAAGTAGAATTTCTCATCTTCTAACAAAACTTTCTTTAAAAATCAAAGTAGAATTTCTCAAAGTCCAATGATCTTTCCAATGGACTTTTGAACGTAAGCAAGGAGTTGGGAAGAAATTGCAACCCTTCTCAATAATCTCTTCTTAGTTATCTTAATCAATATTGGAAAAGTTTTGAAATCTAAGCTTCTGAGTATATAATTTCAAATACCGAATGATCTTCTTGAATAGGAACAACCTCCTTAAGTACATCAGACGATGTACACGTAGTCAGTGATATCCATCTATCCTTCATTCTATTCTCAGATATCCTATTGATTTCGTTCATCAGTTCCACTATAGGAACCGAGATGTCAGGTTCTATTCGTTCCCAGCGACCCCACTATGTCCATGGATCCAGATTAGATTAACTGTGTGCTGACTGATTTGACGAAGGGATCGTACACAATTCCTAACGATTGACGATTTTACAGTATTTGATTCAAAGGCCTTTAGAGCTGCGAGAGTATTCACGAAAATGTTAATGCTACAAGGACGAAGGTCCCTTGTCATAATCATCTGCGCGGCTTAATCAATTGCAAGTACTTTAGCCTGGAAAACACTAAACTTATCCGGAGGCCCCTATTTCAAGACATGCAGAGTACACTTCCGAAACCTCCATCTTTGATCCGTCTTCATCTTTGATCCGTCCGTCAATATTGAGATTATAACAGAGTTTTCCGCCCTCTGTTATAACAGAGTTTTCCGCCCAGTCTTCCCTAGTCGGTACCACCAATATGAGTCCTATGTCAAACTGTAAAGGGGAGATTTTGTTTTCAGAAACATTGATTTCATGGACTTAAAAGCGGCTTAACTTTCAGAAAAGATGTTGACTGCAGTGCAAGACATTGCAACTCAACCAGTCAGCCACTTCCTTTATTGCCAGCATCTCTGCCTGATAAACACTGCAATGATCTGGCAATCTTCGAGTTAGAATCAACTCAAGCGCTTTCGAATAGACTCCAAAGATCACTTGTTCGTGTAGCTTCGATCTATCTGTGTAAAAATTTAGATGTTAAAGTGCCGCTCGAAAAGGCTTATAGAGGAAGCACAGTCCACATTATGTGATATTTTTATATTCTTCAAGATCGCGTATTGGCTACAATCGTTGCTCTTCCATTGCAGTGAGCTATTCGGTCAAATTTACAAATTGCAGTAGCCGCATACTGAGTACCCAATATGTCTTATGGTATATAGTGAAGGAGGATTTCTAATGCGCTAAAAAAGGCTTATAGAAGGAGCACAGTCCACATTTTGTGTTATCGTTATATTTTTAAAGATCGCTCTATGACCACAACCTTCCATTGCAGTGCGCTTTTCAGTCGAATTGCCGACGTAGCCGCACACTGTCTACCCAATGTGTTCATAGGTATCAGGTAAAGGAGGATTTCTAGTACATGCAAGTCCGGCAAGTCATTTAAAGGCTCAGTTAACCGCTCAGCGTGTTTTCATAAAAGGCAGTGTCCGGTAATTACACAACCAACGTCGAAATCTCTCCTCTTGGAAGCGATATCAGATGGATTATGTTTGATTATGATTGAGAGAAGATCACATCTGTCGTGTAGTCTTACACGTCCGTCTAGGTGTCCATCCGTATATTTTGCTTGCAAGGTTCTAAAGGCATACCAACACATTCCAATTCCGTTGGAACCTGTAAGGTAGTTTCCAGTCTTGCAATCTCATCCAGTCTTACAATCATTCCCTGGAATGTCTGAGTGCCCTGGGACCCAAATGAGTCATGTGTCAAACTGCTTGACCATCTCATTTAAAGACGTGGGGCAGTTAAGGGCAGATCTGGTTTTCAGCAATATGACGTTTAAGGATCAACTATCTTCTTTAACACCTGAGTAGAAATTTCTAGTGGAGGGTTTATGAAGATTAGATTATGTTGCCTTTATCTCTAGCTTTATCTATTACCGCAGCCCTACAACTTGTTGCACTTAAGGGTTAATTTATAAACACACAAAAAAAAAAACTTTATACACACATGTTGAGTTTTGAAAAAAAGATGATGAACTGGCACGAGTTCTGGAAAGTTTATGTTGCATTGCATTACATTTGATTGTGTGCTGTGCTATTCCTGTTGTTGTTTAGGTAATCAGCAACCACAGCAACATCTAGAGAGACAAAAACAAATCATACAAATAAAACATGTGAGCCTAATACCAATACTTGTCATTGACCTCAAGTTAAAAGTAAACAACATGCATGCTATGTTATGTTTTTTTTATATGTTCCCTCTACTTGCTATATTGCCAGTATAATGGATGCCTCCCGTCCCTTTACAACCATCACTCCATCTCTGGCCGCCACTTCTTCCCCTACAGAAACCAATTTTAATGTCTCTTGCTATAATACACCGAGTAAGAGAGAATATACATTAAATTTTTAAATTCCCCACAAATGCACACACTCCGTTATTGTTACAATGACTGCTTAACACAACTGACAGCAGAAGAGACTAACAGAAAGACAAACAAAACGATAAGAGCGACAGACTGTCAGTTTGACAAACTGACAGATAAACATTCACATAAAAAAAAAATTTAACCAACTGAATGACTGACTGAATGACGAGTACCTTTTGGTATTTTTTTTTGTTTGCGTTTTTTGTCTAAGTGTATTAGGGATGTACGACGTAGTATGCTTTTGCTACTCTCATGTGAAACTCTGTCTGTTGGTTAATTGTCTGTCTGTATATCTGTCCGTCCTATCATCTGTTTGTAAATGCATGGTGCATGTTGTTGAGTGTTTTTTCGTTCTCCTCATTTTATTTGATACTTCTTGGTCTTCCCGTTGGTCGTCGTCGCTGTTATCATTTGTCGTCTGTTGTTTGGTTGATGTTGTACAAGTGCAATTGTTCGCCAGTGTAGTGTTGATGTACTTGGAGTGGAATCTGAATGTTTGAAAATACTTAAGTAATTGTCAGCTGAAAAAAATCCCAGGAAATATTTCTGCGTTTTCGTTTTTTTGGAATGCTTAGAAAATTTATTTTAGAACAGGTTTCTTTATATAGAATATGTTTTTCAAGTAGTTTCTAGAAAGAGTGTTGAGTTCATTTGTCTCGCAATTTGTTTCTCGGACCAATAGTTTAATGCTCTTGATTAGTTTCCAAAGGAAGTAACAATTGAAACAGTTATGAACAGAAGTAAGGAGAAAACGATAAGAGTTGAATTGAAATTCGCTGTTACAGATCGCCAACGACAGGTGGCGAAGTGAACCCACGTGCTCTAACACGAGGATGGTGTGGCGTTCGGGTAGGATCGTTTGAAAGCTTCAGAACCAGCCACGCAACTTTGTTCAGCGCACACGTCAGTAAAATGGGAATCTCCCACAGTGACTATTGCGTGGGATGTCAGACATTGAGGAGGAAGATACGGCATTACACTTTCTCTGCCAATGTCAGTAAGTGGCGGAGCTAGACATCGCTATTATAGATTCCCAACGACAGGTGGTGACGTAAACCCACATCGTGTAACGCGAGGATGTCGTGGCCCTCATATGATCGCCAGCGTACGGGTAGCATCATTCAACTGCCTCGGAGCTAGCTACGCAAAGTAATTCCAGCCATTGCGGATAAAATGGGAATCCCCTACAATGACTATTGCGTGGGATGTCTGGACATAGAGGAGGGAGATACGGCATAGGACTTTATTTGCCAATATCCGGCATACGTCCATTGTAGGGCCGAACATTTTGGCAGCTCGATACTGGCAGACTTGGTATATTTGTCTGGTATGGACATCAGTAGGATAAACTCTTTCATCCGTTACTCCGAGCGATTCAGTTTGAATACCAGTGAAGCCAATTGAGCATTTTTTCTTATCTCTTTCTTTTATACTAGGTAACACAACGGGACCACGTTCATCGAAGGGCCCATGTAAGCTGACCGATAGGCGGCTATCTGCTTACCTAACCTACGCATTCCAGACAAAAACATAAACCAAATTATCGCATACTTCCGGCACCTCAAATTTAAAATACATACTATTTCAGAGCTTAATTAGAAACTTTAGTTAGTTCAACAGTAGCAACAAGGAGAAATACTTATTGGTCCCGAGACATTATAACAGGACTTAAGAGTCTGGGTGCGTCAACGCATTGCGATGGCAGCCACTGACTGTTCTGTTAACTTCTTCTTAAGACTTAAAGAAGAAACTCTTCCAAAAGGACTTTCGAAGTTTAATTGCAGTTTTCGAAATAGTTTGACCTTTGAGAGAAATCGGTAAGTCTTCATGAAGCTAGTCTTTAAGAATGTACGTTGAGATATTTTGACAAATTGAATTTGGAAGTCTTGGAAATCCTACTTAGAAATGTCGAACCACAGGTTTTGTTTGAACTTCCAGCGTAAGCCGGGAACACATGCTTAACGCATTAAGGTCTTGGCTAACGACGAGATAGTTTAAACTTAATGCGTTAAGGTCTTGGCAAACGACTTCTGGAAGTGAAAGTCTAGTTGTTTTAACGCATTCCGATGCCAGCTACTCTTTAGTTATCCCAATGCTATTCACATCTTTGCAATTCTTCTCAGGACTCTTAGAATTATAACCAGGGATAATGAGTCTTTGAAAAAGTCTTTCGAAGTTTAATTGAAATTCTTACAATAGCGTTTCCGATCTTTAAAATGTTTTAAAAACTTTGACACAGTTGGTTCGGATTACTTTTAAAACGTTTTCGAGATATTTCATCTTTGAGAAGATCGATGGACTTTGGGAAAGTCTTTATTATGCTGGTTTTTAAGAAAAAATTACTCTTTGTAAGACTTGGAAATTGTACTTAGAAATGCCGAACGGCAGGTTTAAGTCTAGAATGAGGTCTTTGTTAACGACTTTTGGACGTTGGGGAGGTTGGCCACTCTTTAGTTATCCTAATGCTATTTACATCCTTGAACTTCTTCTAAGGAATAGTGATGAACTTTGAATAGTATAATGAATAATTAAGAAGGATCTTGAGTATTCGAAAAGGTCTTTCGAAGTTGAACTGCAATTCTTTCAAAAGTCTTAAATGTTTTAAAAACTTTGACAAAGTTGGTTCGACTTACTTTTAAATAGTTTTCGAAATAGGTTAACCTTTGAGAGGAGAGAAGAAGATGAACTGTGAGATAGTCTTCATAAAGCTGATCTTTAAGAATAATTGTTGGGATGTTTTGACAAAATGATTATTTGTAAGTCTTGGAAAACGTCCTAACCAAATTCCAAACCGCATGTTTATTTAAAACTTACATCGTAAGTTAGAAGACATGCTTCACACGATAATATCTTGATAACGACTTCATTTAGTTGATTCTTGACAAAGTACTTTACAACGAGACGGTTTGATAAAATGTCAATTTGAAAGAAGGTCGCAAAACATTAAATCATTGTCGGTGTCTTTATCACGAAGGTACAGAGAATGGCTTCGATGTGTATTACTAATACTCTTCGAACTACACCTACGTCTAAATTAGAAATCATCCTTCACCTAATACTATTGAAAATGTTGGGTAGGCAGTATCGGAAATTTGACTGAATAGCACACTGCATTGGAAGAACAGCGATATCAGGGAGTCTTGTACGAGGGGAATTCCAAGTAGTAGACCCTCCATGAATTTATACACAGATAGATCGAAGAGCTTGTTTTGAGCCTGGCTTGAAGTTTATCAAATCATTGCAGTGTTTAGCAAGCAAAGATGATGGCAATACGAGAAATTGCTGACTGGTTGAGTTGCAATATCTTGTCTACAACCGCAGTCAACATCTATGATGATTACAATTTGTAAATCGTCCTTAGAAAGGCCGACCCGTAGGTTTGTTCACGGCTTCCATCGTAAGTCATGCTTAACGCGTTAAGGTCTTGGCCAACGACTTCTGAACGTTAAGGAGGTGGAAGTCTAGTTTACGATTGTATCCAGTATCCACTCTTTAGTTATTCCAATTCTAATCACATCTTTTAACTTCTTCTTAGGAGTAGTGAACGACCAGGACAGAATAGATATAATGAATAATTAACAAGGATCTTGAGTCTTCGAAAAGGTCTTTCGAAGTTGAACTGCAATTCTTTCAAAAGTCTTATCGATCCTAAAAATGTTTTAAAAACTTTGGCAAAATTAAGGGAGTGGATATAGGGCGTAGGTATGTTTTAAAAAAATGTTGTAGGGTAAAAATAAATGGGGGTTGGTCTCAGTAATGACCCCTCTCGGACGCACCATTGGACCGGTAGAAGCTGATTAAATAAAACAAATATACAAAAAATAAAAAAAATTGTATGGGGACTGCCTTAACAGTTAAAGATAGAGGGTAGGTGTGTTCAGAGAAATTGTTTGGACTAAAAAAATGTTGTGGGTCGGTCATACATTTTGTTGTTCTAAGGGCACTATTAGGGCAGTTAAAGCGGTTGGAGCAAAATTTAAAAAATATCGTTTTGTGTGGGAGCCCCCTTAGAAATTGGAGATAGGGTATTAGTTTGTTCCAAAGAAATGTTAAGACGTAAAAATTAATAGGGGTCAGTCTTGGAAATTACCCCTCTATGACGCACCATTGGAGCAGTAGAAATGATTTTAGGATTGGAAAATTAAAATACAATTTTTTCAAAAAATTTAAAAAAATAGTAATAATCGTTATTCCACGATCCTCCTGGGCAAAAAATTTGTAGAATCAATAGAAGTTTTACACAAAAAAATTTAAAAAAAATCTAAGAGTACAAATATTTTCAAAAATGAGATTTAACTTTTAAAACTTAAAAATCTCATACTAGAGCGCTTTTAAGAATTTTTTGGGTTTTTTTTTTTAAAAGTTCGTAAAAAAACAAAAATTTTGAAAGAAAAAATTTTAAATTTGGACCATTATTGAAGAAGTTATGAGTAAAAGAAGTTTGAGTAAAGGAACAAAAACTACCAATTTTTAAAAATTCGATATCTTTTGAAAGGGTCATTAAAAAATCTAAAAAATTTACCACGAACGAGTTTTCAAAGGGTACTAAAAACTGTAAACAAATTGGGAAAATCTAAAAAAAAAAAATTTTCAATGTGTCCGATTCGACATGGAATGCCCCATATATATTCATGATCCTTGATCGATTTTAAGACGATCTAGCGATGTCCGTCCGTCTGATCGTTTGTCTGTCTGTTGAAAACACGCTAACTTTTGAATGACTTTACGGAGGCTCCTGAAGTTTGGCATGGTTGGTATTGCAATCCAGCTTGGTTTAAAAGTTATGAGCAAAATAAAAAGCACGTTAACTTTCGAAAGACAATTCTGAGGATGCTGCAGTTTGGCATATATATCGTTCCCCTGACCTGGTTTGTATTGAATTTCAGCCCAATCAGTCCAGTGGTTCAAAAGTTATTAGCAAAACCGTGAATTTCAGATTAGTTTCACCATAAATTCACTTGTTGAAAACCCGTTAACATGTTTTAAAAACATTAGTAAGTCACAAAAATATTTTACAACGTATTTTTGTCACTCAAAAATATTTTTAAACAAAAAAAATAAACTCGAAAAAAATTTTATACTCAAAAAAAAATTTACACTCAAAAAAAATTGTACACTCGAAAAAAAATTTAGTAATTTTTTTTTTCAAAAATTATTTAAAAAAAGGTTGTTAAAATACTCTGTAAAATGACTGTAATCTCAATTCAACAGATATTTGACAGAGTTTTTTGTCAAAACACAGATTTAAAGAAAATACTTTGTATTTTGTTGTGACAAAAAAAAACAAAGTTCCCTCTGTTATATTACTTTTTACTTTGTAATCTTAATTTTACAGATAATTAACAGAGTTTTCTGCTAAAATACAGATTTAAGCAAATTACTTTGTATTTTTTTATAACCAAAAAAGTTTTCTGTTTTGAGTAGTTTTTATTTTTGTTAACAAACATCAAAATTTAATCTGTATATTTTTTGAGAAAAAGTTATAAAAAAAAAATCTTTTCAGAAATCTTATAAAAATTTTACAAAATAACATGCATTTAACTAAACTCTGTAAATTTACAGAGTTTTTTTTGTAAATTTTTTTTTGCATCAAATGAATTTTACAAATATATGTAAATTTACATAGTTTTCTTTGCTAAATGGTGGTTTATTTAACCAATATTTTACTAGAAACTCTGTAAATTAACAGTTTTTTTGTCCAAATCATTTTACAGAGTTTTAAAGTAAAATTACAGAGTCTTCTCTGTCAAAAAGCTTTCATATTTAACCAACATTTTATTATAAACTCTGTAAATTAACATTTTTTTTTGTCAAAATCATTTTATAGAGTTTTTTAGTAAAATTACAAAGAAATGTTGTTAGCTGGAAAAGTATGGTGTACTCTGTTAAATTAGCAGAGTTTTTCTGTAATTTAACAGAGTTATTATTTTGAGTGTAGCAAAACCGTGAATTTCAGATTAGTTTCACCTTAAATTCACGTGTTGAAAACCCGTTAACATGTCACAAAAATATTTTACAACGTATTTTTGTCACTCAAAAATATTTTTAAACTAAAAAAAAAATACACTAAAAAAAAATTTTACACTCGAAAAAAAATTTAGTGAATTTTATTTTTTTTTCAAAAATTACTAAAAAAAAAGTTGTTTTACACAAAATAATATATTTCTAATCAAAAATGTTATTTTTTCACGTTAGAAAATTTACTATCATTTAAAAAGGGCATTGTGGAGGGTATTTATAGATTCGGCCAAGTCGAATTTAACTTTTCTGCTTGTTTTTTTGTTAGTTTTTTTACGATGTTTGAAAAAAATTTAAGTAACCTATTAATCAAGTTTAACTAATAAAAATCTGTAACTTATAATGACAGATGTTTAATAAAAATAAATCACTCGTTTTATGATTATCATTTGATAATGTCTTAAACTATTAAATCGTTGTTTGTGGTTATTTAAATAATTTAATATATAATAGTTATCTTTTTTTTATATAATTTTTTAAATATATTCCAACACTAATATTTTAATAATATAAACAACCAACCATAGTCTGTATAAACATTCAACCGAGTTTTATGAGACCCTGTCACATTTTTTGTTTTTGTGTCATAAAAAGGTGTTGACACATTGTCATTTAAAGTACCAGCTAGACATGCGACATGGGTGGCAACACTTTAATAATATTTTTTTTTTTATTTTTGAACTCATACTTGTACTTATTTATGTTTATTTTTCATAAAAAAAGTATAAATAAAAAATATTATAACACTAAATATTTACAAAACAATTTCGTTTATTTCTTTCTTTACTTTTAATATTATGTATTTTATTATTATTTTTTTGTTGTTTTTAATTTTTTATAAAGAAATTTATGATATTTTCTTAGAAAAGCAAAAAAAAAACAAAAAATATTGTAAAGAAATTGAAACGCCGGTAATCACTTGTTATTATTTACATTTGATAAGGTACATTTTTTTTGTGTATGAAGTTCCCTTCATACCCATTGTAACATATTTTTTCATACAACAGCTTATTCACCTTATACAGTGGTTGGAAACTTAATTCGTGCTGTAGATAGCAATTTGTTAAAAAACAAGACTTAATATTACACCGTCCGACAGCTAATATTGAACATAAACCGAATTATAGACGTCTGAAAGTAGAGATAACATGAAGTAAAACTGCATTTTCAGTTTTTCATTTCGTGATCCTGTTTCCTTTTAAAATGACTTCAAAGTTTTAAAGGATACATTTTGTAAAATATTTCGGAAATATTTGTGCTTGTCCAAGCATGCCACTGGTTATTAAAAATGAAAGAGGAGGATCTCCCCTAATTTTTTCATTGTTTTATTTTGTCATATCAGGATAAAAGGATTTGAATAAAGTCCTTTGAAGGGAGCCCCCTTAGAAATTGGAGATAGGGTATTAGTTTGTTCCAAAGAAATGTTAAGACGTAAAAATTAATGGGGGTCGGTCTTATAAAGGACCCCCCTATGACGCACCATTGGAGCAGTAGAAATGATTTTAAGATTGGAAAATTGCAATAAAATTTTTTCAAAAAATTTTAAAAAATAGTAGTAATCGTTATCCCACGATCCTCCTGGGCAAAAAATTTGTAGAATTGATAGAAGTTTTACACAAAAAAATTTCAAAAAAATCGAAGAGTACAAACATTTTCAAAAATAAGATTTAAATTTTGAAACTTAAAAATCGCATACTAGAGCGCTTTTAAGAATTTTTTGGGATTTTTTTTAAAAGTACGTAAAAAAACAAAAATTTTGAAAACAAAAAATTTGAAATTTGGACCATTATTGAAGAAGTTATGATTAAAAGAAGTTTGAGTAAAGGAACAAATTACCAATTTTTGAAAATTCGATATCTTTTGAACGGGTCATCAAAAAAATCTGAAAATTTACCACGATGGAGTTTTCGAAGGGTACTAAAAACTGTAAACAAATTGGGAAAATCTAAAAAAAAAGTTTTTCAAAGTGTCCGATTTCACATGGAATGCCCCATATACTTTATGGGGTCCTAGACCAATATTTCGAGGTGTTACAAACGAAATGACAAACTGATATATACCCTCTATTACTAGAGTGGAGGGCGCAAACAAATATTTTATAAAATTTATTCCTCTAAACCTTTGAAGTCCTTTTAAAAAGAAACAGCATTACGAAATGACAAACTGTAAATGCAGTTTTTCTACATTTAGTCTGTAGTTTCAAACGTATATTATCCAGTTCGTGTTTAACGACTTTTTTTCATTTTTGTCGAACGGTGTTATCAAACGCACACAAAAAAATTATTGGCTAAAAATGTTCAATTAAATCTATTGATCAACAAAATTTAAATCAGTCAATCAATGTGTTGATTAAAATTTTTGTTATTTTCTTTAACTGTCGAATTACAAATTCTCATAATACCAGATTTTTTTCGCTTTAATTTATTTGAATACACTAATTGAAAAATGTACAAAATAATCGGGTTTTACTTTTTTTTATTGTTGGCCACATATTAAAAAGCAAAAAAGATGCAGTTTTTCAAAATTTTGTCATAAGCTAACAATTCATTCTTTACATCAATCATTATTTTGATTGACTGTAAATAAAAAATTTATCAAATTTGTGATCAAAATCTAAAAAAATGTTTGATTGAAAAAATATTCAATAAATCACCTACAATTTAATGATTGGTATAACAATTTTTTTATAAGAGAAATTTCAATAAAAAAATTTATTGAATCCGCGTTTTGTTGATTGAAATTCGTTTCAAATTCTTTCTGTGCTAGAATTATTTTTAAAAATGCTGTGTACGTATTAAAGCCTGATTTCGTGCAGATTGAGTAAATAACACAGTGCAACAAGAAAAATTAGCCTCAATGGCTACAATGGCAAATGAAAGTAGATCATCATATAAACAAAATCAACAAAGGGAAAGTAAGTTCGAACTTCTTTTTTATAACCTACTTAATTTTTAATTTTTTATCAAAGGTCAACAAAACTATAAAAAACATGTAAAAAATTAAAGTCAGTCAAGACCGACCATATAATATCCTGTAGGATGTAGGATATAATATCCTGTAGGATGGTGTAGACACCATTGTTTCCCGGAAAATGTGTAACAAGTCCAAACATGAATCGATTGTATCTATCTCTTCTCAAATCCTTAATAAGTTTAGAAAACACTCACAAATCAGATTTGAGTGAAATAGGCTTCTATTTGTTGCCAATAAACCGCTTTAAGTGAATATCGGGCAACATTTTCATATGGGGCCTAAGTCCAAAAATGATGTGATTATAATCAGATTTGATTGGTTACTAAAGTACGCGTTAAACAAATAAAATTTTAATAAAAAAATTTATATTTTCATGAAATTTTTGGATATTTATGAAAATATCAGAATGTGTGGTTTGTATGGGGGCTACAAGAATAACTGGGGTGATTGCTTTAAAATTTGGAAAAGTGATTTGTGAATACAAAACACGTTTACCTACCAAATTTCGAAAGGATAAAATACGGCTGTTAGGATCATTTGACCCATATTTAAAGGGAACGTTTCTAGGTCAAAACATGGACAGACTTTTTTTCAATTTCAATAGCGTTCGTATACGGATCAAAAGAAACTGAAGTTTCAAATTTCAGACATGTCGGTTAAAAATAGCGATCTGTATCGCGCGCACAACGTTAACATGGATAGGCGGACGGACATCCTTAAATCGACTTAAAATGTGATTCTGAGTCGATCGGTATACTTGAAGGTTACAAACAGCAGCCCAAACTCAAATTTGGTATTGTTGACTTTGTCTTTAAAAAATTACTATCTATTGCTTTTGCACGACTAACATTGTGAGCCACTGTATCTACCTAACTACCTACCTACGAAATATTCCAGTGTTACATTTATTTGAAAAGAAACCATTGTATTATTTTTATTTTAAGTACATAGAATGTGGTATAGAATGGTAGTCATAGATGGGTAAGAGTCTTTAAATAATGGATTCTTAAAACTTCGTTTGCTTGCACTTGCTTTATAAAACTTTATAAAATTTACTTCGAACAAGAAAAAAAAACGAAATTTAAAATGTGTAGAACATTTTAACCATTTTAATGCGTTTTTAAATGTCAAAAATGACCCCTTAAAATGTGTGTTAGAGGGTTAATTTGAACCTTTAACCCATTGAAATTTGATGTAGCAAAAATTGGTAAAACAATTTACTTTACATGGACGAGTTCTTTGTTCAATTTTAGAAAAAGGACTAAAATTACCGTTTGAGTCATTCTGAGAGATTGGAAAGAAACAAAATATTTGTTCTTACTTTTTTTGTATACATATTTGAAATTCAATTTCAGTTCATTTGCCTGCTATAATTTTTTAAAAATTACCTGCAAACACCATTTCATTCCTTTAAAACCTGCATTACTTCTAGTTGAATATTATGATGTTCACGATGATAATAATGTCTATTTACTAATAGTATGTCTTGTAGTCGTACCTCCCTGCTATTTTATTTTTTATACCCTCCAACCACAGTATAGGGGTATACTCACTTTGTCATTCCGGGTGTAACGCATAGAAATATCGGTCTAGGACCCCATAAAGTATATATATTCATCATGATCCTCGATCGATTTTAAGATGATCTAGCGATGTCCTTCCGTCCGTCTGTCTGTCTGTTGAAAACACGCTAACTTTTGAAAGAATTTACGGAGGCTCCTAAAGTTTGGCATATATATTGGATATTTACCTGGTCAGGTTGGTATTGCAATCCAGCGAAATCGGTCCAGTGGTTCAAAAGTTATGAACAAAAGACTGAATTTTTCATGAATTTATGAGATAAAAAAACACGCTAACTTTTTAAAGGCAATTCTAAGGATGCTTGGCATATACATATGTTTGTCGTTCCCCTGGCCTCGTTCGTATTGAATTTCAGCCAAATCGGTCCAGTGGTTCAAAAGTTATTAGCAAAACTGTGAATTTCAGATAAGTTTCACCTTAAATTCACTTGTTGAAAACAAGTTAAAAATGTTTAAATAACATTGGTAAGTCACAAAAATATTTTACAACGTATTTTTGTCACTAAAAAATATTTTTACACTAAAAAAAAAAATAAATACACTCGAAAAAAGTTTTACACTCAAAAAAAAAATTTAGTAAATTTATTTTTTTTTTTTAAAATAAAATATTTTTAATCAAAAATTTTATTTTTTTCACGTCAGAAAATTTACTATCACTTAAAAAGGGCATTGTGGAGGGTATTCATAGATTCGGCCAAGTCGAATTCAACTTTTCTACTTGTTTTTTATATAATTTTCTACAAAACATTTTACTTAAAACTTTTTTGTTTAGCATTTTGGAGAAGAAAAATAAAAACAACAGATTGCCTTGGGGTATTTTTCACCTTTATTTGTACAATTTTTTTTTTTAATATTTTGTTGTTTGTTTTTTAGTTAGGAATATTACATCCTTTTAAAAAACAAGGATTTGTTGTTAAGTTTTTTTTTGCATAAATTTTCTAGGAGTTTTTTTTAGGGGGTTTTATGTAGCAGAGAAATTTTTAGTACACAGAAAGAATTGAAAACGAATTTCAAACAACAAAAACGAGGATTCAATTAATTTTTTAATTGAAACTCCTCTGATGAAGAAAATTGTTATATCAATCATCAAATTGTAGGTGATTAATTGATTTTTTTTTTTTCAATCAATCACTTTTTCGATTTTGATCAAAAATTTTATCATTTTTTAATTTAAAGTCAATTAAAATAATGATTGATTTAACAAATGAATTTTAAGCTTCTGACAAAATTATGAAAAAATTCATATTTTTTGCTTTCCAATATGTTGCAGACAGAAAAAAAAGTATATTTTTTAATTAATGTATTCAAATAAATAAAAATTTTGACGCCCTATGTTCTTCGTGAACATTTTATTTAAGTATTTTATGCTACAATTTGTATTTATATTTAATTAAATAAAGGACATATATGTGGGGCATTCCATGTCAAATCGGACACTTTGGAAATTTTTTTTTTTTTAGATTTTCCTAATTTGTTTACAGTTTTTAGTACCCTTCGAAAACTCTTTCGTGGTAAAGTTTCAGATTTTTTTGATGACCCGTTCAAAAGATATCGAATTTTTAAAAATTGGTAGTTTGTTCCTTCACTCAAACTTCTTTTACTCATAACTTCTTCAATAATAGTCCAAATTTCAATTTTTTTTTTTTAAATTTTGTTTTTAAAAAAAAAAAATCCCAAAAAATTCTTAAAAGCGCTCTAGTATGCGATTTTTAAGTTTTAAAATTTAAATCTCATTTTTGAAAATGTTTGTACTCTTCGATTTTTTGGATTTTTTTTTTTTTGTAAAACTTCTATCGATTCTACAAATTTTTTGCCCAGGAGGATCGTGGGATAACGATTATTACTATTTTTTACAATTTTTTGAAAAAATTTTATTGTAATTTTCCAATCTTAAAATCATTTTTACTGCTCCAATGGTGCGTCATAGAGGGGTCATTTATAAGACCGACCCCCGTTAATTTTTAAGTCTTAACATTTCTTTGGAACAAACTATTACCCTATCTCCAATTTCTAAGGGGGCTCCCACACAAAACGACATTTTTTAAAATTTGCTCCAACCGCTCTAACTGCCCTAATAGTGCCCTTAGACCAACAAAATGTATGACCGACCCACAATATTTTTTGAGTCCAAACATTTTCTCTAAACACACCTACCCTCTATCTCTAATTTTTAAGGCGGTCCCCATACAATTTTTTTTATTTTTTGTAAAATTGTTTTATTTAATCAGCTTCTACCGGTCCAATGGTGCGTCCAAGAGGGGTAATTAGTGAGACCGACCCCCATTTATTTTTAACCTACAACATTTTTTTATAACATACCTACGCCCTATCTCAACTCCCTAAGTAGGCTTCCATTCAAAATTACATTTTAATAAAATTTGCTCCAACTGTTATTTGTATGGGAGCCTACTTAGACAGTGGAGACAGGGCGTAGGTATGTTTTAAAAAAATGTTGTAGGGTAAAAATAAATGGGGGTCGGTCTCACTAATGACCCCTCTAGGACGCACCATTGGACCGGTAGAAGTTGATTAAATAAAACAAATTTACAAAAAATAAAAAAAATGTATGGGGACCGCCTTAACAGATAAAGATAGAGGGTAGGTGTGTTCAGAGAAAATGTTTGGACTAAAAAAATATTGTGGGTCGGTCATACATTTGATTGCTCTAAGGCAGCGACAGGCAAACACATACTAGCATATTTTGTCTTTGTGTGTGTAACATGTATCACTCTCATACTCAATGCACTTAAAGAAACTTATTGTAAATATAAGAATACATTTATCCATTTAAAAAATAAAAAAGATAATAAATGACATTGGTTAAAATATCTAGCAATGTAATATTTAGTGAAGAGTGACAAACTAAGCATTCGGGTTTACCAAAAAATGTTCTTTAACAAAAATTTGTCATTCAAATTCTTTCTGATTATTTCTCCAAGTATATTTTAAACAAGAAGAGAGGAGAAAATTGTGTTTTTTTGTTTTTTGTTTAATGTGTGAGAACATGTAGGTGTGAGAGCAAAAACGCCGCGTAGTGCTTTTGCCTGTCGCTGCTCTAAGGGCACTATTAGGGCAGTTAGAGCGGTTGGAGCAAATTTTAAAAAATGTCGTTTTGTGTGGGAGCCCCCTTATAAATTGGAGATAGGGTATTAGTTTGTTCCAAAGAAATGTTAAGACGAAAAAATTAATGGGGGTCGGTCTTATAAAGGACCCCTCTATGACGCACCATTCGAGCAGTAGAAATGATTTTAAGGTAGGAAAATTACAATAACATTTTTTCAAAAAATTTAAAAAAATAGTAATAATCGTTATCCCACGATCCGCCTGGGCAAAAAATTTGTAGAATCGATAGATGTTTTACACAAAAAAATTTCAAAAAAATCGAAGAGTACAAACATTTTCAAAAATGAGATTTAAATTTTAAAACTTAAAAATCGCTTACTAAAGCGCTTTTAAGAATCTTTTTGTATTTTTTTTTTTTTAAAGTACGTAAAAAACAAAAATTTTGAAAAAATAAAATCGAAATTTGGACCATTATTGAAGAAGTTATGAGTAAAAGAAGTTTGAGTAAAGGAACAAACTACCAATTTTTAAAAATTCGATATCTTTTGAAGGGGTCATCAAAAAAATCTGAAAATTTACCACGAAGGAGTTTTCGAAGGGTACTAAAAACTGTTAACAAATTGGGAAATTCTAAAAAAAAAATTGTTCAAAGTGTCCGATTTGACATGGAATGCCCCATTTATACCCTACACCACACTGTGGTACAGGGTATAATTAGTTTATGCTGATGTTTGTAACTACCCGAAATATTGGTCCTAGACCCACTTTCAAGTACATATAACGATCGACTTAGAATAACTTTTTGAGTCGATTTAGCGATGTCCGTCCGTCCGTCTGTCTGTCCATGTAAACGGTGTAAACACGATACAGGTCGCAATTCTAAATCAATTGACTTGAAGTTTGAAACTTAAGCCTCTTTTGGAAAAAATCGGTCCATATTTAGACCTAGCCCCCATATAAAGGTCCTCTTTAGTTTTGGCTCAAATGAATCTAATAACCGCATTTTTATAGGTATCTTTTTGAAATTTCGCAGTTAATCATGTTTTATCCACACAAATCACCATTCCAAATTTTAATCTGACCAGTTCTTCTTGTAGCCCCCATACATAAATCACATAAATCTCTCAAATTTCATGAAAATAGAAAATATTTAATTAAAATTCTGTTTGTGTATGTTAAATGCGTACTTTAATAATCTTATTAAATCTGATTATCATCGGACCATTTTTGGACTTAGGTCCCATGTGGAAATTTCGCCCGATATTCAGTTGAAGTGATTTATTGTCAACAAAAAGAAGCCTATTCCACTCAAATTTGATTAGTGAGTGCTTTTTACACTTATTAAAGATTTGACAAAATATAGATCTAATCAGTCCATATTTGAACTTGGGACCCATTTTCCGGGAAACTCTGGTGTAGGGTATTATATGGTCGGTCTTGATCGACTATAATTATCTTACTTGTTTTTAATTAATGTATTCAAATAAATTAAAGCGAAAAAAATCTTGTACGTTGAAAATTTGTAATTTATTAATTAAAGAAAATAACAAAAATGTTGATCAATTTTGTTGATCAATAGATTTAATTGAAATTTTTTAGCCAATAATTTTTTGCGTGTAGAATTAAAAAAAATATATCAAAATCCAGTAAAAATCTCACAAATGCCATGAAAATGTTCATAAATATATGAAAGCAATCATTGTTCTAATAAAAAAGTATTTAAAAAAAAAGATGCATTGAATTTATGAAGTAATTCATTGAATTTATGAAATAATTCATAAACAAATCTTTCAATGTTGATTATGACTTTAACACATTTTAAATTTATAAAACTAGTTTAAAATTTTTGAAAAATTGCCAGAATAAACTGGCTCGAGGTCATTATTTTCTTTACTAATTAAAACCATGATATTCTCATAGCATAATTTTCAAGAAAATTATTTTTTTTTGTTTTAAATTTATTTATGTTGCAAAAATGACCAACTTAATCGACACGTGTTTCAGAATTTGTCAGATTCCATTGTCAAGATTATTTAGCAAAAATAGAAATAATCTTGACAATGGAATCTGACAAATTCCGAAACTCGTGTCGATTAAGTCTTACAAAAATGACCAACATAAATAAATTTAAAACAAAAAAAATAATTTTCTTGAAAATTATGCTATGAGAATATCATGGTTTTAATTAGTAAAGAAAATAATGACCTCGAGCCAGAATAAACATTGTCAAAATATAATATTTTAAAGGTCGAATAAAACAATTTTTATTTTTTAATAAAAATTAATCAGAATTTTTGAAAAATTGTATTTCTATCATTATGATGCATTTTGCACAAAAACCAAACCGACATTTTAAAATCAAAATCAAGTTTTTTTTTAAATCTTTTCTTGCCATATAATTTTTTAAACTCCATGTTTCATTCATTGTTTATGATTGATGGATTGATTTTGTAGTTTTTTATTTGCACAAATGTATTTTTTTTTATTATTATTAATAAAAAAATATATATAAATGGCATAATAAACTGCAAATTTCAACCTTTATTGTTAAAATTTTATAAAAAAAATGGCTAAAATCAACCAACAAAAAAAAAAAAATTCTGAAAAATTGCTCATACCATATTTTTATATACAATAAAACATTTCGTGTTATTTTTTAAAAAATATTTTTTTTTCTTTGTTTTATTATTTTAAGAATTGCTTCATTATTTTATTATCAAAAAGGAGGACTTCAAAAAACAATAAAAAATTTAACACAACTTAATGTTCTCGCGGTGATGATTAATGATTGCAGCAAAAAATTATAACTTTAAGTAATTATTTCAAGTCGTTGCATTTAAAAAAAAATATTTAATTTTTTTTTTTAATGAAACATTAAATTTATTTTGATGTTTGTGATAAATTGTTTTTATTTTTTTTATAAACAAACGCGAATATTAAAAAAAAAAATTAAAGTGTTTGTATTTTTCAAACACTTATTATTTTTTTTAATTATTGCAATACGTTATTAAATTAAACACTTCATGCATAAAAAAAAAACAATAAAGTTTTGATGACGAGATTTATTATTATAATATTTTTTTTTTTACTTTTCTAAAGTTTAGATTTAAGAATACATACACTCAAAATAATAACTCTGTTAAATTACAGAAAAACTCTTTTTATTTAACAGAGTACACCATACTTTTCCAGCTAACAACATTTCTTGGAAATTTTACTAAAAAACTCTGTAAAATGATTTTGACAAAAAAAAACTGTTAATTTACAGAGTTTATAGTAAAATATTGGTTAAATATGAAAGCTTTTTGACAGAGAAAACTCTGTAATTTTACTTTAAAACTCTGTAAAATGATTTGGACAAAAAAACTGTTAATTTACAGAGTTTCTAGTAAAATATTGGTTAAATAAACCACCATTTAGCAAAGGAAACTATGTAAATTTACATAAATTTGTAAAATGCATTTAATGCAAAAAAAAAATTAACAGAAAAACCTCTGTAAATTTACAGAGTTTAGTTTAAGGCATGTTATTTTGTAAAATTTTTATAAGATTTCTGAAAAGAATTTTTTTTATAATTTTTTTTCTACTTTTTCAACTTTTTCTAAAAAAAAAAATCTACAGATAAAATTTTGATGTTTGGTAACAAAAACTACTCAAAACAGAAAACTTTTTTGGTTATAAAAAAAATAAGAAGTATTTTGCTTAAATTTGTATTTTAGCAGAAAACTCTGTTAATTATCTGTAAAATTAAGATTACAAAGTAAAAAGTTTTTTTATCACAACAAAATACAAAGTATTTTCTTTAAATCTGAATTTTGACAGAAAACTCTGTCAAATATCTGTTGAATTGAGATTACAGTAATTTTACAGAGTATTTAACAGAGTTATTATTTTGAGTGTAGCACCCCATAAGCATAAAAAAAATCATAATTTTTGCTGCTTCTCAACCCTAGATTTGTTAAACGTCCAGAAATAAGTGCCAGTTATAATTTTGAGCCAAATCGGTTGATTCTTTGACTCCGCAAAAAACGGTCAAAGTTTAGAGTTTGAGCGAAAATTCACTAAATTAAAAAAAAAAAAACAAGAAGAAAAGTTAAATACGACTTGGCCAAATCTAAGAATACCCTCCACAATGCCCTTTTTAAGTGAGAGTCAATTTTCTAACGTGAAAAAAATAACATTTTTGATTAGAAATATTTTATTTTGTGTAAAACAACTTTTTTTAGTAATTTTTGAAAAAAAAAAAAAAAATTTACCAAATTTTTTTTGAGTGTAAAATTTTATTGAGTATAAAATTTTTTTCGAGTGTATTTTTTTTTAGTGTAAAAATATTTTTGAGTGACAAAAATACGTTGTAAAATATTTTTGTGACTTACCAATGTTTTTAAAACATGTTTGACGGGTTTTCAATACGTGAATTTAAGGTGAAACTAATCTGAAATTCACGGTTTTGATAATAACTTTTGAACCACTGGATCGATTTGGCTGAAATTTAACACGAACCTTTCGAAAGTTAGCGTGTTTTTTAACACGCTTAAGAAACGGAATTTCCAAAAAGTACTTATTCTAGAATGATTTTTTTTTAACGAAGGATCCCGCATTCCATTTAAAGTTTCAAGTTACTAAAACCATTATTTCCACTACCAAAAAGTACCAAAAGTACAATTTTTACACTCCTTAGAAACGGAATTACCAAAAAGTACTTTGTACAGAATATTTTACCGAAGGATCATATATTGAAAATATCAAGTTTCTGGGACCTTATTGCAGGAAATATAAAAAGTACCAAAAGTACACTTTTTTGCCACTTTGGAAACGGAATTTTTAATCGACTCTTTTGTTCAACAAATTTTTAAGAATTTTCTGTACGGAAAATTTTTTCAAAATCGGAGAATTCTTCTTTACGGAAAAATGTCTAAGAATCTGAGAATTTCGTTATACGGAAAAATGTCTAAGAATATAAGAAATTTCTATTGGAAAAATGTCTTAGAATCTGAAAATCTCTCAGAATCTACAAATTTTTTATACGGAAAAATGTCTCAGTATTTAATAATTTTTCTATACGAAGAAATGTCTCAAAATCTAAAAATTTTTCTATACGGAAAATGTTTCAGAATCCAAGAATTTTTGTATACAAAAAAATGTCTCAGAATCTGAGAATTTTTGTATACCGAAAAATGTTTTAGAATTGAAGAATTTGTATAAACGATATACATATATGTTTCAGAATCTGCGAATTATTGTACACGGAAATGTGCCTCGGATTATAATAATTTTTTATAGGGAAAAATTTTTCAGGATATGAAAATTTTTCCATACGAAAAAATTTCTCAGAATCTGAGAATTTTTGTACACGGAAAAATGTCTCAGAATCTAAGAATTTTTGTATAAAAAAAATGCCTCAGAATCTTAGAATTTTTGTTAACGAAAAATGTTTTAGAATCTGAGAATTTTTGTACACGGAAAAATGTCTCAGAATCTGATAACTTTTCCATGCTAAAAAATGTCTCAGAATCTAAGAATTTTTATATACGAAAAATGTCTCAGAATTTGATAAGTTTTCTATAAGGCAAATGAGAATTTTTCTATACGGAAAAATTTCTTAGAATATGCGAATTTTTCTTTGCGGAAAAATGTCTCAGAATCTGAGAATTTTTTTATAAGGAAAATGTTTCAGAATCGTCAAATATTTCTTTACGAAAAAATGTCTTAGAATCTGAGAACTTTTCTATACGGAAAAATGTCTTAGAATCTGATAATTTTTCGATACGAAAAAATCTGTCAGAATCTGAGAATTTTTTTTATAAGAAGAAATGTCTAAGAATCTGAGAACTTTTCTATATGGAAAACTGTCTTAGAATCTTAAAATTTTTCTTTACGGAAAAATGTCTCAGAATCTGAAAATTTTTTTATGCGAAAAAAATTCCTCAGAATCTGAGAATTTTTATACCCTACACCAAATTGTGGTACAGGGTATAATGAGTTTGTGCTGATGTTTGTAACTACCCGAAATATTGGTCCTAGACCTACCTTCAAGTATACCGATCGACTCAGAATTCCTTTTTGAGTCGATTTAGCGATGTCCGTCCGTCCGTCTGTCCATCTATCGGTTTAAGCACGATACCGGTCGCAATTTTCAAATAATTGACTTGAAATTTAAAACTTAAGAATCTTTTGGCCCAAGGACGAAGCCTACTGAAATTGGTGAAAATCGGTACATGTTAAGACCTAGCCCCCATACAAACGCCCGTATTATAATAGATATCGATTTGAAATTTGGCAGGTAATCAAATCACCATTCCAAATTTCAAAGGAATCGGGTCTGTCCTTCTGGTAGTCCCCACACAAACCACCCTCCCGATATTCTTATAATTCAAAATTCATAAAAATTGAAATATTTGATAAAAATTTTATTTTTAGGTTTTAAACGTGTACTTAAGTAACCCCATAAAATCGGAATTTAATTGGACCATTTTTGGACTTAGTCCCCCATATAAAAATTTGGACCCATATTCCGTTAAAATAGGTCAATTGACAAAAAATAACCCAATTCCACTAAAATTTGACCTGCGTGTGTTTTCTACACTAAATAAAGATCTAACAACGACAGATCAATCGGTCCATGCTTGGACTCTGCCCCACTTGACCGACTATAACTTTCTTTATTGTTTTATATGGAAACATGCCTCAGAATCTGAGAACTTTTCTATACGGAAAAATATCTTAGAATCTGAACATTTTTCTATACTTTACGTATTTTTATATAACGATTTTTTTTTATAACAAAAATGTTTCAGAATCGTCAAATATTTCTATACGGAAAAATGTCTTAGAATCTGAGAACTTTTCTATACGGAAAAATGTCTTAGAATCTGATAATTTTTCGATACGAAAAAATCTCTCAGAATCTGAGAATTTTTTTATACGAAGAAATGTCTAAGAATCTGAGAACTTTTCTATATGGAAAACTGTCTTAGAATCTGAGAATTTTTCTATACGGAAAAATGTCTCAGAATCTGAAAATTTTTCTATGCGACAAAAATTTCTCAGAATCTGAGAATTTTTTTATACGGAAAAATGTCTCAGAATCTGAGAATTTTTCATTACGGAAAAATGTTTTAGAATCTGATAATTTTTTAAACACGAAAATGTCTCAGAATCTTACACTTTTTCTGTAAGGAAGAATGTCTCGGAATACCAGAATCTGAATTTTTTTTTGTATTTTAAAAATGTCAGAATCTGGAAATTTTTCTTTATAAAAAAATTTCTCAGAATCTGAGACTTTTCTACCTTAAGAATGTCTTAAACTTTTCTTCCTTAACGGCCCCCTAAAGAAATTCCCTTTACTCCTTTAAAACTGCAACTTTCCCAGATTATAGTCTAACCCAATTTACTTTAAAGTTTAAACCCCATGTTCAACCCACAGTTTTATAATTCTAAAAAGTTTTTAACATGCATCTGTTTGTTAATTTAATAGTTGTAGAGACGTCACACTGTGTTTAATTTTGTTTCTTTTTTTTTTTAGTCAAGTCAGTCTTTATGTAGGTAGAAGATTAGTTTTTTGTAAAATTGTCTTTAGTAAATTGCAAAATTAAATACATGAGTGAATACCCTACACTTAGGGTAGGATAATAGGACTTTTCAGTCGTTTGTAACACCTCAAAATATTGGTTGAGGACCTTTAAAGTATTTTCATGTTCCCCGATTGATTTAAAGACGATCTAGCGATGTTTTTTCGTTCGTCTGTCTGTTGTAATCACGATAACTTTTGAAAGACTGGTTGGAGGGGTCCAATGCTTGGCATATATATTTGCTATAGTCTGAGTCAGATTGGTATTGCATTTTAGTGAAATCGGTTTGGTGGTAAGAAAGTGAAAATGTTAAAACTTTTAGAAAATGCTAAAACATTTTTATATGTTTTGTTTGTTTATTAAATAATTTTATGATAAAGCTGTGGTAACCTACAAAAATAATTTATAGTGATTTTTGATATTCCAAAAATATTTTTCCACTCTAAAAAAAATTTTTCACTCAAAAAATTTTTTTTTTTTTCACTCAAAAAAAATTTTTTGTTTATTAAAAAAAAATTATTAATTAAAAAAATACTCAATTTTGTTTTCTTTTTTTTAATTTATTAAAAACAACTTTGTAATAAAAAATATAGATATTTATTTTATAAAATTTGTGATTTTTTTTTTATAAAATTTATGCCCAAAAAAACTTTTTACTCAAAATTTGTTTGTGCCAAAATGTTTTGGTCATTTGTATAAAGGGTATTCATAGATTCGGCCACTCTGAATTCAAATTCTTTTTGTTGTTTTTTTTCGCTAAGTTGTTATTTCTATTTATTTTTGCAATATCTTCCACTAATATCTACGATATTAGAGGTTTTCAAACAACAATGCAACATTAAACAGTTGTTATTTTGTTAAATCTTGCATAAAACCAACAAAAAACTTCAAGGTTTTCGTATGTGATTTTAAGTTACAATCACTTTTTTTTGCAAAGATTTTTATTTGACTTCATACAGTTTTCTGTTGCTGATTTTTTTTACTAATTTATTTTTACAATTTTTATTATTTGCAAACTGAAAATAATAGACAAAAAAAATACAAACTGCATTAACTAACATTAAGTCAAGGTTTAAACCAACCCATTAAAGTTCTGTTTTAGATGTTATTTACAATTTTTTTTGTTTATTTTTTTTAGATTTAATTAACGTTCTTTTAAGTTTTTTTTATTTTTTTTTTTTATGAAGAAGATTAATCAAGAACATCTTTAATGAGTTTAGTAATTAAATTAAAGATTCCAATTGTTTTATTAAGTCAGTTTTACTTTATTTTCTTTTAAATGTCAAGGGAAACATTTGAAGTTTTAGAAAAATTATATATAAAATTTGTTTAAAATTTTTTCATAACCCCATAGTGTATGATCCTTGGTCGATTTAAAGTCATTTTGTTAAAAAAAAGTGAAAACGTAAAAAAGTACCAAAGTACATTTACTTTTTTTACCCCATTAAAATCGGAATTTTCAATTTTTCCCTAAGAAAATCATTCATTTGAAATTTCAAGTTTCTAGGACCATTATTTTAGTAGCTAAAAAAAAAGTACCAAAGTTAAATTTTTTACCCCACACAAATCGGAATTTACAAAAAGTACTTTTTTGGATTTTTTTTCGTTAAAAAATCCTACATTCCAAATTTCAAGTTTCTAGGTCGATTATTTCCGGAAAAATAAAAAGTACCAAAATACACTTTTTTACCCTTTTAACCAACTTAGAATCGGAATTTAAAAGTTTTTTTTTCGGAATGTTTTTTTTCGCTAAAAGGTTTTTTCATTCTAAATTTCAAGTTTCTGGGACCAATATATCAGGAAATATAAAAAGTACCTTTTTCTAAATTTTTTTCTTGAGAAGATCAAGAGGTACTTTTTTCAAGTTTCTAGAACCATTATTTCAAGAGATATAAAAAGTACCAAAGTACACTTTTTTACCCATTTTACACATTTAGAATCGGAATTAGCAAGCCGTACTTTTTTCTAAAATTTTTTCTTGAGAAGATCAAGAGGAATAATTTTTCCTACATTTTAAATTTTAAGTTTCTAAGACCATTATTTCGCAATTTGAAAAAAGTACTTTTTTGGAATATTTTTTTTCTGCTTTACCCCTATTCAAATCGGAATTTACAAGAAGTACTTTTTTGGATTTTTTTTTTCGCTGGAGGATCCTACATTCCAAATTTCAAGTTTCTAGCACCATTATTTTAGGAAATATAAAAAGTGCCAAAGTACATTTTTTTACCCCTTTTACCAACTTAGAATCGGAATTGACAAAAAGTACTTTTTCGGAATGTTTTTTTTTTAGTAAAGGATTCTTCATTCTAAATTTCAAGTTTCTAGGACCAATATTTCAGGAAATATAAAAAGTACCAAAGTACATTTTTTTACCCACTTAGAATTGGAATTAGCAAGCCGTACTTTTTCTAAAATTTTTTCTTGAGAAGATCAAGAGGAATACTTTTCCTACATCTTAAATTTCAAGTTTCTAGGACCATTATTTCGCAATTTGAAAAAAGTACTTTTTTCGGAATATTTTTTTTCTGCTTTTTCCCCATTCAAATCAGAATTTTCAAAAAGTACTTTTTTCGGATTTTTTTTTCGTTAAAAAATCCTACATTCCAAATTTCAAGTTTCTAGGACCAATATTTCAGGAAAAAACAAAAATTACCAAAATACACTTTTTTACCCTTTTTACCACCTTAGAATCGGAATTTACAAAAAGTACTTTTTAGGAATGTTTTTTCCGCTAGAGGATTCTTCATTCTCATTTTCAAGTTTCTGGGACCAATATATCAGGAAATATAAAAAGTACCAAACTAACCTTTACCTTTTTTACCCACTTAGAATCGCAGTTACCAAAAAGTACCTTTTTCTAAAATTTTTTCTTGAGATGATCAACAGGTACTTGTTTCAAGTTTGTAGGACCATTATATTAGGAAATATAAAAAATATCAAATCGGAATTAAAAAAAAATACTTTTTTGCTAAATGATCATACATTGCAAATTTCAAGTTTCTAGGACCATTATTTCAGGAAATATAAAAAGTACCAAAGTACACTTTTTTACCCTTTGAACCAACTTTGAAACGGAATTTACAAAAAGTACTTTTTCGGAATGTTTTTCCGCTAGAGCAATGGTTCCCAACCTTTGATTCTCGCCCCACTGGGGGGGCAATTTGAATGCTTCAGGGGGGCAACGAGCAAATTTTTAAGACGTTTTTTGTTAAATAAACTAAAAAATATTGTTTTAATTGAATTATTTAGGTGATTTTACTTAAAAGTTTGCTCAACCATAAGTAAATTTTGAATTTTAAACCAAATTTACAAATTTTTCTTGGCTGCAGGAGGGGGGACATTTTAGTTTTTTAACTTAAAAGTGGGGCATGGCGCAAAAAAGGTTGCGCTAGAGGATTCTTCATTCTAAATTTTAAGTTTCTAGGACCAATATTTCAGGAAATATAAAAAAAATACACTTTTTTACCCTTTTTTACCTACTTAGAATCGGAATTTGCAAAAAGTACCCTTTCCTAATATTTTTTCTCTGAAAATATCAAGAGGTACTTTTTTAAAGTTTCTAGAACCTATTTTTCAGGAAATACAAAAAGTACCAAAGTACACGTTTTTACCCCTCTTAGTAAGCAAAAAGTACTTTTTTCCTAAAATTTTTCTTGAGAAGATCAAGAGAAATGCTTTTTCCTACATTTTAAATTTCAAGTTTCCAGGACCATTATTTCAGCAGATAGAAAAAGTACCAAAGTTGAATATACCCCATTTAATTCGGAATTTACAAAAGGTACTTTTTTCGGAAATTTTTTTTTCGCTGGAGGATTCTTAATTCCTAATTTCTAGGCGCCATTATTGCTGGAAATATAAAAAGTACCAAAGTACAGTTTTTTAACCCTTTTTCCCACATAGATTCGGAGTTTCCAAAAAGTATTTTTTAAAGTTTCTCGGACCAACACTTCAATACCTTTCGAATGTTTTTTTTTTTTTTTTCTTAAGAAGATCCTAAATTTTAAATTTAAAGTTTTAGGACCATTTTTTCAGGAGATAGAAAAAGCTGAATTCTTTAACCTTTTTAGCCCATTCAAATCGAAATTTTCACAAGGTATTTTTTTTAGAATGTTTTTTCCGCTACAGGATTCTTCATTTTAAATTTCAAATTTTTAGGACCAGTACCTTAGCAAAAAGTACCTTTTTCTAAAAATTTTTCTTGAGAAGATCAACAGGTACTTTTTTCAAATTTCTAGAACCATTATTTCAGAAAATATAAAAAGTACCAAAAGACACTTTTTATACTTCTTACCCACTTAGAAGCGGAATTAAATACATTTTTTTCTGAGAAGATCAAGCGGTACTTTTTTCCGAATGTTTTTTTCTTTAGGAGGAATGCTTTTTCCTACACTCAAAATAATAACTCTGTAAAATACTCTGTAAAATGACTGTAATCTCAATTCAACAGATATTTGACAGAGTTTTCTGTCAAAATACAGATTTAAAGAAAATACTTTGTATTTTGTTATGACAAAAAACAAAGTTTCCTCTGTTATATTACTTTTTACTTTGTAGTCTTAATTTTACAGATAATTAACAGAGTTTTCTGCTAAAATACAGATTTAAGTAAAATACTTCGTATTTTTTTATAACCAAAAAAGTTTTCCGTTTTGAGTAGTTTTGTTTTTTTGTTACCAAACATCAAAGTTTTATCTGTATATTTTTTTTTAGCAAAAGTTGAAAAAGTAGCAAAAAAAGTTATCAAATTTTGTTTCCAGAAATCTTATAAAAATTTTACAAAATAACATTCATTTAACTAAACTTTGTAAATTTACAGAGTTTTTTCTGTAATTTTTTTTGCATCAAATGCATTTTACAAATATATGTAAATTTACATAGTTTTCTTTGCTATATGGTGGTTTATTTAACCAATTTTTTACTATAAACTCTGTAAATTAACAGTTTTTTTTGTCCAAATCATTCTACAGAGTTTTATAGTAAAATTACAGAGTTTTCTCTGTAAAAAAGCTTTCATATTTAACCAATATTTTACTACAAACTCTGTAAATTAACAGTTTTTTTTTGTCAATATAATTTTACAGAGTTTTTTAGTAAAATTACCAAGAAATGTTGTTAGCTGGAAAAGTATGGTGTACTCTGTTAAATTAGCAGAGTTTTTCTGTAATTTAACAGAGTTATTATTTTGAGTGCACTCAAAATAATAACTCTGTAAAATACTCTGTAAAATGAGTGTAATCTCAATTCAACAGATATTTGAGAGAGTTTTCTGGCAAAATACAGATTTAAAGAAAATACTTTGTATTTTTTGTGACAAAAAACAAAGTTTTATCTGTTATATTACTTTTACACTCAAAATAATAACTCTGTAAAATGCTCTGTAAAATGACTGTAATCTCAATTCAACAGATATTTGACAGAGTTTTCTGTCAAAATACAGATTTAAAGAAAATACTTTGTATTTTGTTGTGACAAAAAAACAAAGTTTCCTCTGTTATATTACTTTTTACTTTGTAATCTTAATTTTACAGATAATTAACAGAGTTTTCTGCTAAAATACAGATTTAAGCAAAATACTTCGTATTTTTTTATAAACAAAAAAGTTTTCAGTTTTGAGTAGTTTTTGTTTTTGTTACCAAACATAAAAATTTTATCTGTATTTTTTTGAGAAGAAGTTGAAAAAGTAGCAAAAAAAGCTATCAAAAATTTTTTTTTTCAGGAATCTTATAAAAAATTTTACAAAATAACATGCATTTAACTAAACTCTGTAAATTTACAGAGTTTTTTCGGTAATTTTTTTTTGCATCAAATGTATTATACAAATATATGTAAATTTACATAGTTTTCTTTGCTAAATGGTGGTTTATTTAACCAATATTTTACTAGAAACTCTGTAAATTAACAGTTTTTTTTTTGTGTCCAAATCATTTTACAGAGTTTTATAGTAAAATTACAGAGTTTTCCCTGTAAAAAAGCTTTCATATTTAACCAATGTTTTACTTTAAACTCTGTAAATTAACAGTTTTTTCTGTTAAAATCATTTTACAGATTTTTTTAGTAAAATTACCAAGAAATGTTGTTAGCTGGAAAAGTTTGGTGTTCTCTGTTAAATTAGCAGAGTTTTTCTGTAATTTAACAGAGTTATTATTTTGAGAGTAACCTTGTAATCTTTATTTTACAGATAATTAACAGATTTTTTTGCAAAAATACAGATTTAAGCCAAATATTTTGTAATTTTTGAAACCAAAAACTAAGTTTTGTCTGTATTTAAAACCTTAATTTCACAGAAAACTTAAAAAAAAATCCAAAATAAACTGCATTTAACTAAACTCTGTAAATTTACAGAGTTTTTTCTGTAAAATTTTGGTTGCATCAAATACATGTTACAAATATATGTAAATTAACAGAGTTTTTCTTTGCTAAATGGTGCTTTAGTTAACCAATATTTTACTAGAGACTCTGTAAATTAACAGTTTTTTTGTCCAAAACATTTTACAGAGTTTTATAGTAAAATAACAGAGTTTTTTTTCTGTCGCAAGACGCTAATATTTAACCAATATTTTACTATAAAGTCTGTAAATTAACAGTTTTTTTTGAAAAAATCATTTTACAGAGTTTTTTAGTAAAATTACCAAGTAATGTTGCTAGCTGGAAAAGTACAGAAAAAATCTGCTAATTTAAGAGAGTTATTATTTTGAGTGCAGATTCTAAGACATTATTCCTCTTGTTGTGTAATTTCTATAATGATTAATAATAAATTTTTGTATATTATGACATTATTGAACATTCTGTCATATATTTATTTATTTACATTTATATCACCCTTCAAATCTAAAAAGGTCTTATCAAACCCATAACTATGACAACCTTTTAATAATGGCTGCCCGCCCTTTTACCCTTCGTATTTCCAGGGATCACATTATGCGGGTGTAATTTTACAATTATGTTTACAATTTTTTTTCTTCTTCTTCCTAAGTTGTTTATTGTTTAGTGAGAAAATAATAAATACACACAAAAAAATTATGGATTCATTCAATTTAATTTTTTTAATTTTTCCCATTTGAATCGTTTGTGTTTATTCAATGGACCAGTATCCCATTTCCATATGAATGATTAAGAACTATGAAGAGAACTCAAAAAAAAAAGAAGGGAATTTATGTTTATTTTTTTATTGCATAAGTAGGGAAAAAGAATACGAAAAAAAAATGTCATCTTAATCTATAACATACTCTAATATTACAATACTAACATCATCATCATCATGCATTAACATCCCTTGTTTAGCAGTTTCAACATAATGACATTTAAACCATTGTCATAAGTATCACAGGCATCGTTGTCGTCGTCGTCAACGCCATCAATTCTGCAGTTAGGAAATTTGAAAGAAGTAAGGGTAATCACAGTTAGATATTAAGAAACACATTTTTCCTCAAGACATATTCAAAGATTCTGAGAAATTTTTCCTATAGAAAAATTCTAAAACAATTTTCGCCTAAATAAAATTTTGGAGATTATAAAACAGGTACATTTTTCAGAATATTTTTTTCCGACAAAGGATCCTAAATTTTAAATTTCAAGTTTCTAGATCATTTAGCAAATAGAAAAAGTATCAAAATTACCTTTTTTGCCATTTTGCTCCTACGATATCGAATATCCAAAAAGTACTTTTTCTAAGTACTTTTCCACTAGATGATTCTGTTCTTAAAAGTTCAGGTTTCTAGGGTCATTATATTCCGGAGGTCGAAAAAGTACCAACATACACCTTTTTAGAATTTTTACCCACTTAGAATACTGTATTTTGTAGAAAAGTATTTTTTGAAAGTACCAGTTCTAATAAACGATTTTTTATAAAAGTACCATTTTTAGAAAATATGTTGTTAAAAGAGTTTGAAAAAGTACCAAAGTACACATTTTTAGAATTTTTACCCTCTTAGAATGCAGTATTTTATAGAGAATTATTTTTTGAAAGTACCAGTTCTACTGAAACAAATTTTTTATAAAAGTACCATTTTTAGAAATTAGTTAAAAAAGATTAAAGTACCATTTTATAAGGAACCATTTCAAAAAAAGTTATTTTAAAACAAAGCTATATCATTTTGTTGTATCATTTTGTAAAATGTACCATTTTACAACGAACTGTTTTACAAAAGTACCACATTATTAAAGTACCAGTTTATTAAGTATAATATGTATCAAATGTACCAATGACAGTTTTATTTTAAAAAGTATCTATTTAAAAAAAGTACCAATTTCTTTAAATACTGTTTTGTTAATGAACCGTTTTATAAATATAGCCAATTTTAAATATTATATATTGGGTACTTTTTTATTTTTTACTTTTTAATAACGCCATGTGCCATTTTTGATACTTTTTTAAAACTAAATAGTCAAAAGTTTACTATTTTTTACAAGTACTAATAATTGTACCATAAAAGGTACGAGTGTGTTATTGCTTTAATAAAAGTACAAAAAAAAGGTACCAGTGTTTGGTACTCAAAGTTAAGTTTTATATCTTTTGGTACTTTCTAATATTTCATCAGCAAAGTAGTATCATTGGAAATGCAATTTTTAGTGCCCTTCACTTGTAATTCATTAGATGTTGTAAAATAAAAAGGATATTTTGAGTACCCTACACTGGTACCTTTTTTGGTACTTTTTAAAAAGTTTTCTTTTAAATAACAATTTCGTTTTGATTTAAAATTGAATAAAAATTGTCCTCCAAAATGTTAGAAAAATTTTACATTTTCATTCACATCCTCCTCCTCTGTGCGTACCCTCAAATGTTTCGTCTCAATGGCCACTTGAATTGAAAAGAAAAAAAAAAAATATTGTGTATAACAAGGAACTTGAACAGCATTTTTAGCATAACCACACTTATATTTACAATTCAATATTCTGCGTTGCCGTCGTCCCATATTATAAAAAAAACTCAAACATTTAACAGCTTAACATTACCATCAATTGTAAAATTTGTAACTTGTTAACATTTTGCTGCTACTTCTTGCCTTAGTTATACCGTATGCTGCGCAACAATGGCAGAAGGGGGGGGGGGGGGGGGGGTGATGAGTTTGGGTATATTAAATCAGTCATTTGGTTGGCAACACCTTGCTAAGAGGATTTGAGATTTGGACTATAAAAATGTCCGAGACATTTTTTTTTTCATAAAAAGTAAAAAAATTTTATTGAAATTTTTCAAATATAAATAGTACCAATTTATAAAAGTACCATTTTATTAAAGTACCATTTTATTAAAGGACAATTTTTTAAAAGACCATTTTGATATAGTACCATTTTGTCAAAGTACCATTTTATTAAAGTACCATTTGGTTAAAGTACCATATTATTAAAGTACCAATTTGTTAAAACACCATATTATTAAAGTACCATTTTATTAAAATAGCATTTTATTAAAGTACCATTTTATTAAAGTACCATTTTAGTACCATTTTATGAAAGTACCATTTTATAAAAGTACCATATTATTAAAGTACCATTTTATTAAAGTATCATTTTAGTAAAGTACCATATTATTTAAGTACCATTTTATTAAAGCACCATTTTATTAAAGTATCATTTTATAAAAGTACCATTTTATTGAAATACCATTTTATTAAAGTACTTATTAAAGTACTTATTAAAGTACCATTTTAATAAAGTACCATTTTATTAAAGTACCATTTTATTAAAGTATCATTTTATTAAAGTACCATTTTATTAAAGTACCATTTTATTAAAGTACTATTTTATTAAAGTACCATTTTATTAAAGTACCATTTTATTAAAGCACCATTTTATTAAAGTATCATTTTATAAAAGTACCATTTTATTGAAATACCATTTTATTGAAATACCATTTTATTAAAGTACTTATTAAAGTACCATTTTATTAAAGTATCATTCTATTAAAGTACTTATTAAAGTACCATTTTAATAAAGTACCATTTTATTAAAGTACTATTTTATTAAAGTATCATTTTATTAAAGTACCATTTTATTAAAGTACCATTTTATTAAAGTACTATTTTATTAAAGTACCATTTTATTAAAGTACCATTTTATTAAAGTACCATTTTATTAAAGTATCATTTTATTAAAGTACTTATTAAAGTACCATTTTCTTAAAGTACCATTTTATCAAAGTACCATTTAAGCAAAGTACCATTTTATTCAAGTACTATTTTATTAAAGTACCATTTTATTAAAGTACCATTTTATCAAAGTACCATTTTATTAAAGTACCATTTTATTAAAGTACCATTTTGTTAAAGCACCATTTTATTAAAGTACCATTTCATCAAAGTATCATTTTATTAAAGTACCATTTTATAAAAGTACCATTTTATAAAAGTACCTTTTTATTAAAGTACGATTTTAATAAAGTATCATTTTATTAAAGTACAATTTTATTAAAAAACATTTCATTAAAGTACCACTTTATTAAAGTACCATTTTATTAAAGTCCCATTTTATCAAAGAACCATTTTATAAAAGTACCATTTTATTGAAGTAGTAAAATGTCTCAGAATCTGAGATTTTTTCTTTATAGAAAAAATGTCTCAGAATCTGAGATTGTCTCAAAATCTGAGATTTTTTTCTATATAGAAAAAATGTCTCAGAATCTGAGATTTTTTCTATATAGAAAAAATGTCTCAGAATCTGAGATTTTTTCTATATAGAAAAAATGTCTCAGAATCTGAGATTTTTTCTATATAGAAAAAATGTCTCAGAATCTGAGATTTTTTCTATATAGAAAAAAATGTCTCAGAATCTGAGATTTTTTCTATATAGAAAAAATGTCTCAGAATCTGAGATTTTTTCTATATAGAAAAAATGTCTCAGAATCTGAGATTTTTTCTATATAGAAAAAATGTCTCAGAATCTGAGATTTTTTCTATATAGAAAAAATGTCTCAGAATCTGAGATTTTTTCTATATAGAAAAAATGTCTCAGAATCTGAGATTTTTTCTATATAGAAAAAATGTCTCAGAATCTGAGATTTTTTCTATATAGAAAAAATGTCTCAGAATCTGAGATTTTTTCTATATAGAAAAAATGTCTCAGAATCTGAGATTTTTTCTATATAGAAAAAATGTCTCAGAATCTAAGATTTTTTCTATATAGAAAAAATGTCTCAGAATCTGAGATTTTTTCTATATAGAAAAAATGTCTCAGAATCTGAGACTTTTTCTATATAGAAAAAATGTCTCAGAATCTGAGACTTTTCCTATATAGAAAAAATGTCTTAGAATCTGAGAGATTTTTCTAAACGCAAAATGTTTCAGAATCATGGATACGTGCCCCGTGTGCCGTAATGGTAAAAACGTTACCGATTTCAGGGTATCTTAAGATTCGTCCTCGCCAATTAAATTACTTTTGCTTGTTTTTTTTTTTTGTATAATAATCCAATCACCCCTAACGAAATCGTTATGAATTAGTTAGCAGTATCGCGTGAGAGAGGGGGACGATTTTCAGGGAGATTGTGTTAAAAAATTTTATATTTTGTTGTACTTGTTAAATATTACAGTTACTTAAGTACTATTTAATTATGTGCAAAACATTTTAGAATCATTTTTGTTTTGTTGTTTCTTTTGACAAACAATATTTAATTGACACACTTTATGTGTCAAGCAAATGGAAGCAATGGTTTTTGAAATAAGTTGTATTTGACGCTTTAATTAAGGGCTAAAAAATTGACTCAAACTCTGGCATTAAATTTTTTTGAAAGCCCAACGAAATAAAATAAATAATAATGAAAAATGCTCAAAATTCTTAATAAATAAAGTGGTAATCAATTTTTGAAAAATATACAGTGATTACTCCATATATTTTACAACGTTTCTTCCTGATTTATACTTTTCTGTCTGTTGAAATCACGATACCGCCTTAAATAAAAAGAGTTAGCTGCTGGCTTTTAACTTATATATTTATTGTACTAATTAACAGTTTGGTATTGCATTTTAGTTAAATCGGTCAAGCGGTTCAAAAGTTATGGGAGAAAGTGTAAGCACACTTTGAAAACTTTGAAACATTTAATAAAAGAAATGCTTTAACTCGGCTAAAGACCATAGAAATTTTATACAGAATGTTACTTAAGCACTTTATAAAATGTGGGCGGGTTTGAAGAAAGAGGCGTGGCACTTCCCACATAATTTAGTACTAAAAAATGCTTTAAGGCTCCTGTTAAATTTCATTTAGTTGTAAAATAATTAATGTTTTCTACTTAATAACAACATTTATTTTAAAATTACCAAAAAAAAGTTGTTGTTTTTAAAATCCCATCATGTAATTTTATATTAAACATTAACCTGCCTCGTACCAGAAAATTGTTTTTTTTTGCTATCATTGGCGCTTGTTTAATTCGCGCTAACACAATATTTGTAATTTAATATGATTCTAACCATGTTCAATTTTAATTTTTGTTTTTATTACATGGTCATCGTGATACTGTTTGGTTAAAAATTTTGTTTTTGATATTTTGATATTTTTTTGGTTTTAAGCAAGTTTTAATTTAATTTAAATATCATCATAATAATCATGATGGTTGTAGCCAAAGTTATAATATACAGGCAACATGCATGAATGCAAGCATGGAGGCAGGCCAAGCAAGCAGGAGACCAAAAAAAAAAATAAGTAAGCAGCCAGGCAGGCATACACTATAATGTTTTATTTGCCTGTGGTTGAGAGAGTTAAAAAAGAATTAATTCTTTAAAGGAAAATAAAATTTAATGTTTCTTAGGGGTTGTGGGTTCGATACCTACCATGGTACTTTTCTAAATAGATACTTATTAAAACAAAACAGGAAATTGGTAGATGTATTAAAAACATACTTCAAATATGGTCATTTTATAAGTGCACTCAAAATAATAACTCTGTAAAATACTCTGTAAAATGACTGTAATCCCAATTCAACAGATATTTGACAGAGTTTTCTGTCAAAATACAGATTTAAAGAAAATACTTTGTATTTTGTTGTGACAAAAAAACAAAGTTTCCTCTGTTATATTACATTTTACTTTGTAATCTTAATTTTACAGATAATTAACAGAGTTTTCTGTTAAAATACAGATTTAAGCAAAATACCTTGTAATTTTTTTATAACAAAGTTTTCTGTTTTGAGTAGTTTTTGTTTTTGTTACCAAACATCAAAATTTTATCTGTATATTTTTTTTTGAGAAATAGTTGAAAAAGTTATCAAAAAAATCTTTTCAGAAATCTTATAAAAATTTTACTAAATAACATGCATTTAACTAAACTCTGTAAATTTACAGAGTTTTTTCTGTATTTTTTTCTATCAAATGCATTTTACAAATATATGTAAATTTACATAGTTTTCTTTGCTAAATTGTGGTTTATTTAACCAATATTTTACTGGAAACTCTGTAAATTAACAGTTTTTTTTTGTCCAAATCATTTTACAGAGTTTTTAAGTAAAATTACAGAGTTTTCTCTGTCAAAAAGCTTTCATATTTAACTAATATTTTACTGTAAACTCTGTAAATTAACATTTTTTTTTGTCAAAATCATTTTACAGAGTTTTTTAGTAAAATTACGAAGAAATGTTGTTAGCTGGAAAAGTATGGTGTACTCTGTTAAATTAGCAGAGTTTTTCTGAAATTTAACAGAGTTATTTTTTTGAGTGTGGTACTTTTAAAAAGTAATTCTTTATAAAAAGTTTTAATTGGTACTTAATTAAATGGTACTTTATTTAAACTGTACTTTATGAAGTCCCACTTTTTAAAAATTTTACATAAAAAGTTGATACATTATAAAATCTTACTTTGATGACACGATATTAAAAAAAATATTTTTAAAATTGGTACTTTATTAAATGGTACTTATATAGAGAATCTGCTTATAAAACGGTTCGTTTACAAATGGTACTTTATTAAAACTGTACTTTATGAAGTCCGACTTTTTAAAAATTTTACATAAAAAGTTGTTATATACTTTATAAAATCTTACTTTGATAACACGATATTAAAAAAAAATATTTTTAAAATTGGTACTTTATTAAATGGTACTTGTATTAAGAATCTGCTTATAAAATGGTTCGTTTACAAAATGGTACTTTCTATATACATATTATTTAAAATAAGACTATTAAATTTATTAAATCGTACTTAATAAAATGGCCTTTATTTAAGAGTTACATTTTTAAAATGGTACTTTTATAAAATATTTCTTTATAAAACGGTACTTTTTACAAAATGTTACTCTAGGCAATTTCTACGTTTATCAAATTGCAGTACATATTTTAAAATACTTTTAATGAAATGATTTTTTGTGAAAAAGTACTTAAATGAAAAATCCCTTCTAACTATTTTTTATAAAATGGTACTTTTATAAAACTTGTTTTAATTGAAATGGTACTTTTTCTAAAATTGTTTTAAATGAAATGGACTTTAAATAGAGACTTGAAATTCGGAATGTAGATTCACCTCCTAGAAAATAGATGCTGACTTTTTGTAAATTCCGATTCATTGGGGATAAATGGAAGTAGAGGTAAAAATTATGTTTGGTACTTTTTTTTTTTTTTGAAAAACAACAAAAACATTCCGAAATAAGTAAGAAAAAATGGTACTTTAATAAAATGTTACTTTAATAAGTACTTTTTAAATATTTTTTTTTTTTAAATTGTACTTTTATAACAAAAAAAATCTTATTGTTAGTTAAATTGTTCATTGTTTCCAAGTGGTCCTGGTATAAAATTCTTAAATCTATACATATATTTTTTAATATTACTTAAATAAATTGGTACTTAATTAAATAGTACTGAATAAAAATTTTCTTTCAAGGAGTACCACTTTTTTTTTTTAATATGTCACTAAATGATGATACTTAATAAAATGGTTTGTGAAAAAAGATTCATTATAAAATCTTACTTTACTAACGCGATTTCTTAAAAATGTTAAAAAATGGTACTTTATTAAATAAAACTTTCAAAAATGATTTTAAAATGTTTCATAATATAAATCTTTACGGTACTTTTTACAAAATGATATTTTAGAAAATGATACTTCAATGAAATAGTCGTATTTTAAACAATTTTTATGGAATGGAACTTTAATTAAAGGGTACATTTTAACTTCTGGTACTTTTGGTACTTTTTAACTTCTGGTACTTTTTAACTTCTGGTACTTTTGTACTTTTGGTATACCTTTGTAAAAAAAAAAATCTAATTGAAATATTTTGTTTTTATCAAACAGATCTTGTATAAAATTCTTTAATCTATACATTTTTTTTAAATGTTACTATAATAAATTGAATGTTTTTAAAATTGTACTTAATAAAAATGGTCCTTTATGAGCGGCCCTTTTTTAAAAATATGACATCTAAAGATGATAACTTATAAAATGGTCTATAAAGATATTATTTATTATAAAATCTTGCTTTAATAACGCGATTTTAAAAATATAAAAAATATTTTTAAAAAATTTTAAATTGGTACTTTTTAAAATAGTACTGTCGAAAATGATTATCTAACGGATATATAACTCTTTAAACGGTACTATTTTACAATAATATTTTAGATAGTGTTACTTCAATGAAGTAGTTGCATTTTAAAACAATTTTTATAAATGGTACTGAAATTAAAGGGTCCTTATTTCAATGGTATTTAAAAAAAAACTAATTGAAATGATACTTTTATCAAATGGTTATTGTATAAAATTTTCAGAAAATGCTATTTCATAAAAATATATTTTAATAATATGGTACTTAAGTAATTTCATTGGCACTTTAAAATTGTACTTTAAAATGGTACTTTAATAAAATGGTACTTAAATAAAATGGTACTTTAATAAAATGGTACTTTAATAAAATGGTATTTCAAAAAAATGTTACTTTAATAAAATGGTACTCTTATAAAAAGGTACTTCAATAAAATGTTACTTTAATAAAAAGGTACTTCAATAAAATGGTACTTTAATAAAATGCTACTTTAATAAAAAGGTACTTTAATAAAATGGTACTTAAATAAAATGGTGCTTTAATAAAATGGTACTTTAATAAAATGGTACTTTAATAAAATGGTACTTTAATAAAATGGTACTATAATAAAATGGTACTTTAATAAAATGGTACTTAAATAAAATAGTACTTGTATAAAATGGTACTTTAATGAAATGGTACATTAATAAAATGGTACTTTAATAAAATGGTACTTTAATAAAATGGTACTTTAATAAAATGGTACTTTAATAAAATGGTACTTTAATAAAATGGTACTTTAATAAAATGGTACTTTAATAAAATGGTACTTTAATAAAATGGTACTTTAATAAAATGGTACTTTAATAAAATGTTGCTTTAATAAAATGATACTTTATCAAAATGGTACTTTTATAAAATGGTACTTCAGGAAAATGGTACTTAATTAAAAAGGTACTTTTATAAAATGATAGTTAAATAAAATTTCAATTTAATAAAAAGGAACTCTAATAAAATGGTACTTTAATAAAATTTTATTTTAATAAAATGTTGCTTTAATAAAATGGTACTTCTATAAAATGGTACTTTAATAAAATGGTACTTTAATAAAATGGTACTTTAATAAAATTGTACTTTAATAAAATGATACTTTAATAATATTGTACTTTAATAAAAAGGTATTTATTTTTTGAAGTACCAATTTATAAAAGTACCATTGTATTAAAGTACTATTTAATTAAAGTAACATTTTAATAAACTTATTTTAAACTTTAATAATATGCTTTAATTAAATGGTACTTTAATAAAATTGTACTTTTATAAAATGGTACTTTTATAAAATAGTACTTAAATAAAATAGTACTTTTATAAAATGGTACATTAATAAAATGGTACTTTAATAAAATGGTACTTTAATACTTAAATAAAATAGTACTTTGATAAAATGGTACTTTAATAAAATAGTACTTTGATAAAATGGTACTTTAATAAAATGGTACTTTAATAAAATGGTACTTTAATAAAATGGTACTATAATAAAATGGTACTTTAAAAAAATGGTACTTTAACAAAATGGTACTTTAATAAAATGGTACTTTCCCAAATAGTACTTTCCCCAATGGTACTAAAATAAAATGGTGCTTCAATAAAATGGTACTTTCACATTGGTAATTCAATAAAATGTTACTTTGATAAAATGGTACTTTTTTAAAATGGTACTTTTTTAAAATGGTACTTTTTTAAAATGGTACTTTTTTTAAAATGGTACTTTGATAAAATGGTACTTTTTTAAAATGGTACTTTTTTAAAATGGTACTTTCTTGAAATGGTACTTTTTTAAAATGGTACTTTTTTAAAATGGTACTTTTCTAAAATGGTACTATTTTAAAATGGTACTTTTTTAAAATGGTACTTTAATAAAATGAAACTTTAATAAAATGGTACTTTAATATAATGGTACTTTAATAAAATGGTACTTTAATAAAATGATACTTTTTTAATTTGAGTAATATCAAGTGTATTTTTAAGAATTGATGAGTATTAAATTCTTTTAAAACTCTTTATGTATAGTTGTTTGTGGTTGCAACATTAATTTATGCAAATACATATAAATTTGCAACAATAGCAGCAATAACAACAACAACAACAGCAATAACAAGATTGAACGAACAGCAACACACAGAAAAAAAAATCACCAGTGGCATTAACAAACAATGTGTGGGCAAAGTTCTGTTTTTGTTGGAGCTGCATGTATTAATACAGCTGCGTGACTTATGCTATAGAGTATGTGGCACTGTGGCATAGAAATACTCACACAGTTCGGTAAGAGCCACATACCAAAAAAAAAAAAACGCATAATAACAAAAACTAAAAAACCAAATGGTCAGACGGACAAAACAGAAAGAATGGATGAATGGTTAGTTATACACAGAGGAGACAGACATATAAACAGAAGGACAGACGAGAGGAAAGGACGGACAAATAGAAGGACGGACAGAGTTATAGGGACAGACGTATGGACAGGCGGTTGTATAGGACAGACGTTCAAATAGGACAGACGTTCGAATAGGACAGACGGTCGGAAGGACAGACAGACAGACAGCCAGCCAGCCAGTTGTTTAACAAAAGACAGACACTTGGTCAAACAAATATATGCAACGTTCAACAAACGAATGATTGTCCGTTTCAGGTTTTTAACAATGTATTTTAATGAGTTGCTAGTTTTTTTGTGCTGTTTGTGGTGTTGCATGACTCTGTTTTTTGTTTTTGCTATAGCAAATTTTTAAAAATATAGGAATATACACAATATAGAAAGGAACATATACTAACAAACTGTAGTTTTAAGTTCTTCTTTTCCTGAACTATGAGAAGTTACACTTTTATGCAAAAAGGTATTAACCAAAAAAAAAAAAAATTATTTCTCTCTATACATAGAGTGTGGTAGTTGGCCATTGTATTGACTTGACTTGAATGAATGCAAAAATGCATGAGTGTTTAAGCAAATATAAATTATTTCAGTTAGTAACTTACTAACACCTTTTTAAACGGAAATGTCACATTTGTAGCATGACCCCCTTTTTTTTTTGTTGCTGTTGAACACTATAAAAAATCATGCATTCGCATGCACATTACAAAAACCGTGTTTAACATTAAAGTGTAAATTGGAATTGGTTTTTAAGTTTCTTATCTAGGAGTTTTAATTTAAATTTTAGTTTATTTTTTTCAAAATTGTACCTTGTATTTGAAATATTGAACTTTAAAGTAGGTATAGGAATTTTTAAATTTTACTTTCAATTTTATTTTGGTCATATGACCTTCCATATAACAAAAAAATGGTGCTGTAAACAAACTAAATGTAACAAAAAATTTATAAAATTTTCTGTAGTGTGAAAATTTACAATAGGAGGCAATTGATAAAAATCTAAACAGAAACGGTGGTACTAAAGAATGAATAATAGATTTTAATCTTTTTCGTGGAATTTAATTCAATATTACAATGAAAATTTTATTTCTTGAGATTTATATATTTTTTGTAAGCCCAACATGAGTGTCGACAAGACCATGGCCCCAGGTTGTTTAAAAACCTTATGAAAAAACGAATTTTAGATTTAAATCTTCATATCCCTTTCTGAATTTCTAATGGAAAAAATATCCTGAGATACTATTTTGTAACAACATTACTGTCGACAAGACCAGGCCCCAAGCTGGGAGCCAAAAAAAAAAAAAAAAATATTTCGATTTTTAAAAAACTTTTAAAAAAATGAATTTGAGGTTTAAATCTTTATATCGTTTTCTGAATATAATAGTAGACATTTTTAGTGTCCGACCGAATACACCTTTTTTGGCCGAAGCCGAAGCCAGAGCCGAATATTCGGCCAAATTTTCACTACACGGCCGAAACCGAAACCGGAACCGAATATTCAAAAAAAATATATTTATTTAGTAAAAACAAGAAAATAAAGTGAAATTCGACTTGACGGAATTCACAAATGTATAAAAATGTTGTCTAGAATGATTTTATATTTAACAAATAACTTTTTTCGACTTTTTTGTAAAAAAATTTTTCTTGAGTGTACATTTTTTTCGAGCGAAAAATTTTTTGGAGTTTAAAATTTTGTTTCACTTGGTAAAATTTTTTTTTTGGCTTATTAATGTGATTCAAAGTGCTTTTAGTGTGTTTTCAACACGTGAGTGCAAATTTTTATACAATTATTGGCCATATTCGGCCAAAAATATGGCCGCAGCCGAATAGTGGCCGAATAGTGCTTTTTGGCCGATGCCAGTGCCGAATATTCGGTCGTACACTAGAAATTTTGTCTCTTGAGATTGATGCTATTTTGTAAGCCCAACATAAGTGTCGACAAAATCAAGCCCCAAGCTGGGAGCCAAAAACTCAAATATTTTCATATCTTTAAAAAACTTATGAAAAAATGAATTTTCGATTTAAATCTTTATATACTTTTCTGAATTTAAATTGGAAAAAATATCCTGAGATTGATACTATTTTGTTAGTACAACATAAGTGTCGAAAAGATCAGGCCCCAAGCTGGGAGCCAAAAAAGAAATATTCAGATTCTTAAAAAACTTGTAAAAAAATGAATGAGGTTTAAATCTTCATATCCTTTTTTGAATTTCAATTGGAAAACATACTGGTGGAAACAAACCGAATATACAAAAAACTTATAAAATTTTTTGTAGTGTGAAAAGTCTACATTTGCAGGCAATTGATATGAATCTAAAATCTATTATAAAGAATGAATAATAGATTTAAATCTTTCTTCTGGAATTCAATTGAATTTCGGTTCAAAAAATAATAGAAATTGCATTTCATGAAATTGATACTATTTTGTAAGCACATCATGGGTATCGACAAGATCATGCCCCAAGCTGGGAGCCAAAAACTAAAATATTTAAAATTTTTTCAAAAACTAATAAAAGCCGAATTTTAGATTTAAATCTTTTTTTTATCTTTTTCTGAATTTCAATTGGAAAAAATATTGTTGGAAACAAACCGAATATAACAAAAAAGATTATAAAATTTCCTGCAGTGTGAAAAAACCTACAATAGCAGACAATTGATATGAATTTTAAGAGAAACGGTGTTACAGAATAATGGATTTAGTCTTTCTTCTGAAATTAAATTGAATTTTAATTCAACATAATTATAGAAACTGCATCTCATGAAATTGATACTAATTTGTTAGCCCGACAGGAGTGTCGACAAGACCTTTATTTTTCAGTTCCAACAGGGAACTGAAAAGTTCCTTGGTGGAACTGAAAAATTAATAATAAAAATATTAAGAATAATTTCGGAACTCAATTGATTTTCTGAGTAATATAATAATAGAAATTCATGAGATTAATACTATTTGTAAGCCCAACATGAGTGTCGACAAGCCCTAGCCCCAAGCTGGGCGCCAAAAATTAAAATATTTAATTTTTTTAAAAAACTTTTAAAAAACGCATTTTCAGTTTAAATCTTTATATACATTTCTGAATTTCAATTGGAAAACATATTCGTGTAAACAAACCGAATATAAAAACAAGTAGAAAAGTTAAATTCGACTTGGCCGAATCTAAGAATACCCTCCACAATGCCCTTTTTAAGTGATAGAAAATTTTCTAACGTGAAAAAAATAACAGTTTTGATTAGAAATATTTTATTTTGTGTAAAAGATTTTCTTTAAGTAAATTTAGAAAAAAAAAAATAATTTACTAATTTTTTTTTTTAGTTGTAAAATTTTTTTCGAGTGTATTTTTTTTTAGTGTAAAAATATTTTTTTGAGTGACCAAAATACGTTGTAAAATATGTTTGTGACTTACCAATGTTTTTAAAACATGTTTAACGGGTTTTCAACATGTGAATTTGAAGTGAAACTAAACTGAAATTCACGGGTTTGCTAATAACTTTTGAACCACTGGACCGGTTTAGCTGAAATTCAATACAAATCAGGACAGAAGAACGAAAAATATATATGCTAAGCTTCACCGTCCTCAGAATTGCTTTTCAAAAGTTTGCATGTTTTTCATCTCGTAAACTCACGCAAAACCCTTTCCGAAATTCAGTCTTTTGATCATAACTTTTGAACCACTGGACCGATTTCGCTGGATTGCAATACTAACTTAACCAGGTAAATGCCCAACATATATGCCTAACTTCAGGAGCCTCCGTAAAGTCTTTTAAAAATTAGCTTGTTTTCAACAGACAGGCAGAAGGACGGACGGACATCGCTATATCGTCTTTAAATCGATCGATGATTATGAATATATGTACTTTATGGGGTCCTAGACGAATATTTCGAGGTGTTACAAACGGAATGACAATTTTTTATATACCCTCTATCACTAGAGTGGAGGGTATAAAAAGACTAATTTCGTCTTGCTGACTGCCCCAAGTTGGGAGCCAATTTTTATTTTTTTTTCTTGATTTCTCAAATTAATTGATTTCTTTTCTTCAATGGAGGTATATTAATTTTGGCATTCCGTGCGTAACGCATCGAAAGAACGGTCTGGGACCCTATAAAGTATATATTTTTGATCAGTGATCGATTCTAAGACATTCTGGCGATGTCCGTCCTTCAGTCCATAGCAACCACGATACAGTCTGAACCAAAAAAGCCTGAAATGTGGCACGAATATGTCTTACTCGAATTTTATTTAGATTTCCGGAATTGGGATTTCCATAATGTTGCTCTGAATTTCCTAAATTTTAACATAGCTTTCCCGAGGCCTTTCATATATAAATGTCGTTTAAAGTTTAAGAACTTGCTTAAAACTTAAAATCTTTTCTTCACAAAGTAGTTTTTTCAAAATAGAATTTTATTTCTAACCTCCCACTGTGTCACGTTTAGTAGTTGTTGATTTTCATATTTTTTTGTCAAATTATTTGGTAGAAGTTAAAAACTCATGTTTTTTCGACAAACCAACATTTGCTGTTTGTAGTTTTTCTTACTATATTTATTTTTTGTCTACAATTTTTCAAATAATTTCAAAATTTTGGTTATAACTTGTTCAACATGCGGCAATTTAAGCCGCAGCTGCAAGCACCGTTGTTATATTAAAAATTTTCAAGCGAAAACAGAAAATTCTTGAGACTCCAAAGCTGTGGCAGTAGATCATAATAGATTATGTTGGAAATTGGGTAATTGAAATATTAGTTAACTGAACTGAAAATTAAGACTAAGGAGAGCTTAATTGAGAGCTTAATAGAAAAGAGCAATTGAAATTTAGAAAAGCTTAAATGAAATTGAGAAAAGCACAATTGAAATTTAGGAGAAAACATGGAAAAGCTCAATTGGAATAAAGAAAAATTACAAAATTTAGAATTAATTAAAATTGAGAAAAGCTTAATTAAATTTTAAAAAAGATCAACTAAAATACATTAAAGCTCAATTTAAATTCAAAAAAGCTTTTTAAAATTCAAAAAAGCTGATAAGGAAACAACTTAAATTGAAGATTTGGAATCAACTTAAAATGAGAATATATTAATTGAAGTTTGGAAAAGCACAATTCAAAATAACCAACTCAAATTCAGTATTACCCAATTGAAATTCAGAAAATCTCAATTGTACTTAAGAAAAACCAAATTTAAATTTAGAAAAGCTGAATTGAAATTAAAAAAATTACGATTGAAATTCGTAAATGTCCCTTAAAAATTTATAATAAAGTAAATAAAAAAAAAAAACAATTTAAATTCTAAAAATCTCAATTAAAATTTAGAAAAGACCACCTAAAATTCAGAATAAAATAATTAGTATTTATAAAACCCCTATTAAAAATCAGAAAAGCTTAAGTGTAACTTAGAAAAGCTCAATTGAAACTTTGAAATGTTAAAAATGAAATAAATTTTAATTTATGATAAAGAATAATTTCAGTTAAAAAAAAAAACTAAATTTTAGTTTACGATGAAACAGATTTCAGTTTAAAATGAACTAAATTTTAGTTCAGGATAAACTAAATTTGGCTTAAAATTTAACTAGTTCAACATATTTGAACTAGTTCAACTTTAAATCTACTAAAATTAATGTTTTGCTAACTTGACTTAAGCTTTTATAAAAAAAATCTTAAAAAGCTGTGTTTTTTAACAACTTTGGCATGTGGCAAAATGCATTAACAACTACAACAAACTACGTTGAGATGAACTACATTAAAGTTTAAAATTAACTAATTTAAATTTACGATGAATTAAATTTTAGTTTAAGATGAACGAAGTTTCAGTGCACGATGAATCAAATCTTAAACTGATGAACTTTATTTTAGTTAAGAATAAACTTAATTTGGGTTAAAATTGAACTAGTTCAACATAACTGAACTAGTTCAACTTGAAATCTACTAAAATTTAATTTTAAGTTGAAATGAACTATGTTAAAGTTTAAAATGAACTAACTTTTGATTAAGGACGATGCATTTAATTTTTGTTCAAGATAAACTAAATTTTAGTTTACGATGAGACAAATTTCAGTTTAAGATGAACTAAACTTTAGTTGAGGATAAACTAAATTTGGCTTAAAATTGAACTAATTCAACATAATTGTACTAGTTCAACTTTTAATCTACTAAAATAAATATTTAGCCATCTTGACTTAAGCTTTTATAAAAAAATCTTAAAAAGCTGTGTTTTTTAACAACTTTGGCATGTGGCAAAATGCATTAACAACTACAACAAACTAACGACTGGCATAATCAACACAACAAAATCTTTATTTCCTATTTAGTTTTGCAATTTTTGGCCTTTTGCACAAAGTTTTTGTTAACAAGATTTGGTTGAATGTTATTTTTGTTGTTTAAATTTTTTTTGGTTTGTTTATTTGGTAGTAGCTTTAAGACAACATTAGATTTATGTTAGCCAAAAGAATATTGTAAATGTTTGTATTTTGTATTTTTTCGACAAAAGAAAAACTTGTTCCATTCAACTGCGCTCCATGGAAAAAAAATTATGACTATTTTTTCCAGTTGCTTTTTGAAAATGTGTTTTTTATCTTTCTATAGAAGAAAAGACCTTGACATGAATTACCACGATTGAATTGAATATATATAGTCATTTAAGTATAGTTAAGTATTTATTTTTTTTTAGTTTTTCATGATGATGATGATTTTATCTTTTTAAATCTGTTGAATATTTGATAGAAGAAAAAAACCAATTCACAAATGTTTAGAAGAACATTTGTAGAATTTACAAAGCTTTGTTCCCTTTTTGATATAGTTTTTGTTGTGTGCCTTTAAAGGAGACTCTATTTGCATTTCTTTTGTTTTTAGTTAAAATAATGAGAATATTTAATGCTGAAATAACCTTATTTTAGTATATTTTATTTGATAAATTTTGTAAGGGGAAGTTAAAAAAAAAAATAAAATATTGCCCTGATGATGATTCTCAAAGAGAATCGAAATATTGGAATGGAATAAAAGAATATTTATTTACAAGGAAAAACTGGCCTCGAGCTCGAATAATTTTTATTTATTTAAATTGAAAAGGTCGAATTATTATTCTTTAAATATTGCCAAAAACTTTTTTTAAAATTTTGGAAAAAAATTAATTTAACAATAAAAAATTCCGGCAAAAAAAATTTTGGGTAAAAAAAATAATAAAAAGTAATTTATTTTCAGAAAAAAAAAAAGAATATTGAAAAAAAATTAAAAAAAAAAAAATTGAACAAAAAAAAAATAAAAAAAAAATTTTGTGGAAAAAATAGCCGAAAAAAATGTTTGTGGTTATAAAGTACACTCAAAATAATAACTTTGTAAACTACTCTGTAAAATGACTGTAATCTCAATTCAACAGATATTTGACAGAGTTTTCTGTCAAAATACAGATTAATAGAAAATACTTTGTATTTTGTTGTGACAAAAAAACAAAGTTTCCTCTGTTATAATACTTTTTACTTTGTTATCTTAATTTTACAGATAATTAACAGAGTTTTCTGCTAAAATACAGATTTAAGCATTTTTTTATATCCAAAAAATTTTTCTGTTTTGAGTAGTTTTTGTTACCAAACATCAAAATTTTATCTATATACTACTATTTTTTTTAAGAAAAAGTTAAAAAAGTAGCAAAAAAAGTTATAAAAAAAATCGTTTCAGGAATCTTTAAAAACTTAACTAAACTAAACTCACAATCAGAGTTGATGAAGGAGAGGAGGACGAATGATGATTACTAAGAAATTGAATTTATTCACCATAATGCAATTTCACCTTCTTCTGTACGAAAAAACAATAGCAACAACCACACAAGAATTGAAAAACCATGATTTAGTTGATACTTGCTTAACCGCCAACTTAGCGTATCGGTCTAGAGTGATCGTACCTAAGAGGCAGTTAATAGCAAAAACATTACAGATCATGGGTTCAATCCCTGGCGGATGCGGTCTGTTAATAATTTTCACATATAGAATAAAATTGACTATTAACTGAATAAATTTGACATTAAAAGTTTTTCTGATGATTATAATAACTGGATTATATGAAACTAGTAAAAAACGAACCAGGATGTCTTAAATTTTTAGAAAAATAAATTTTTCTTTCACACCTTTCTCAATTCAAAACATATATAACTAAACTCTGTAAATTTACCGAGTTTTTTCTGTAATTTTTTATACCCTCCACTCTAGTGATAGAAAGTATATATAAGTTTGTCATTCCGTTTGTAACACATCGAAATATTGATCTAGGACCCCATAAAGTATATATTATTCATGATCCTCGATCGAGTTTAAGTCGATCTAGCGATGTCCGTCCGTCCGTCTGTCTGTCCGTCCGTAGAAAACACGCTAACTTTTGAAAGGCTTAACGGAGGTTCCTGAAGCTTGGCATATATGTTGGGCATTTACCTGGTCAGGTTGGTATGGCAATCCAGCGAAATCGGTCCAGTGGTTCAAAAGTTATGAGCAAAAGACTGAATTTTGGCAGGGGTTTTTCGTGAATTTTTGAGATAAAAAGCACTATAACTTTCGAAAAGCAATTCTGAGGCTGGTGAAGCTTGGCATATATATTTTGCGTTCCTCCAGCCTCGTTCGAATTAAATTTCAGCCAAATCGGTCCAGTGGTTCAAAAGTTATTAGCAAAACCGTGAATTTCAGATTAGCTTCACCTAAAATTCACGTGTTGAAAACCCGTTAAACCTGTTTTAAAAACATTGGTAAGTCACAAAAATATTTTACAACGTATTTTTGTCACTCAAAAATATTTTTATACCAAAACAAAAAAAAAATACACTCGAAAAAAATTTTACACTCAAAAAAAATTTTACACTCAAAAAAAAAAAAATTAGTAAATAATTTTTTTTTTCAAAAATTACTAAAAAAAAATTTTTTAAACAAAATAAAATATTTCTAATCAAAACTGTTATTTTTTTCACGTTAAAAAATTTATTATCACATATAATGGGCATTGTGGAGGGTATTCATAGATTCGGCCAAGTCGAATTTAACTTTTCTACTTGTTTTTTGTCAAAATCATTTTACAGAGTTTTTTTGTAAAATTACCAAGAAATGTTGCTAGCTGAAAAAGTATGGTGTACTCTGTTGAATTAGCAGAGTTTTTCTGTAATTTAACAGAGTTATTATTTTGAGTGTAGAAAGTCTTCGATTTTATCACTGATCAAAATATATACTTTTTGGGATCCCTGAAGATAAGTTACAATGAAAAACTTATATATTGGGATGAGACTTGCATGCACTAAAAAATCGAAAATATGCGCTAAAAAATTAAAAATATGCATTAAAAAACCTGAAAATATGCACTAAAAAATAAAATGCGTGGAATATAAATCTTGTTTTCATAGGAAAAACTTCTTAAAAAGCAAAAAATAACGCCGTGTTAAATAGTTACATTTAAAACTTTATATAAGCAAGATTTTTTAGAAATTAAAAATATCTATAAAAAAAAAAAAAAATAATTTTTCTTATTTTCAAAATAAATTTTTAAAATTTAAAATAGTTTTTGAAACAAATAAATTTTAATTTGTTTGCTAATTTATGCCAAAATATGCACTTAAAAGTTAGAAACATGCACAAAATATGCATTTAAAACCAAAATATGCACAAATATGCATTTTCACCAAAATATGCAAAAACAAATCGATGCCGTTTTAACGCAAATTTCTTGATTCGGAAAGATAATTGGTCGATATCGTTTTTATACTATCGACAAAAAGCATGCATTACATAGAAATCTCATCCCTACTTATATATGGGGCATTCCATGTGAAGTCGAACAATTTGAAATTTTTTTTTTTTAGATTTTTCCAATTTGTTTTCAGTTTTAGTACCCTTCGAAAACTCCTTTGTGGTAAATTTTTAAATTTTTTTGGTGACCCGTTCAAAAAATATCGAATTTTTAAAAATTGGTAGTTTTTTCATTTACTCAAACTTCTTTTACTCATAACTTCTACAATAATGGTCCAAATTTCAATTTTTTTTCTTCAAAATTTTTGTTTTTTTACGTACTTTTTAAAAAAAAAATCCCAAAAAATTCTTAAAAGCGCTTTTGTATGCGATTTTTAAGTTTTAAAATTTAAATCTCATTTTTGAAAATGTTTCTACTCTTCGATTTTTTTGAAATTTTTTTGTGTAAAACTTTTATCGATTCTACAAATTTTTTGTCCAGGAGGATCGTGGGATAACGATTATTAGTATTTTTTTAAATTTTTTGAAAAAAATTTATTGTAATTTTTTAATCTTAAAATCATTTCTACTGCTCCAATGGTGAGTCATAGAGTGGTCATTTATAAGACCGACTCCCATTAATTTTTACTTTTTAACATTTCTTTGGAACAAACTAATACCCTATCTCCAATTTCTAAGGGGGCTCCCACACAAAACGACATTTTTTAAAATTTGCTCCAACCGCTCTAACTGCCCTAATAGTGCCCTTAGAGCAACAAAAAAACCGACCCACAATATTCTTTTAGTCCAAACATTTTCTCTGAACACACCTACCCTCTATCTCTAATTGTTAAGGCGGTCCCCATACAATTTTTTTTTTTATTTTTTGTAAATTTGTTTTATTTATCCAGCTTCTACCGGTCCAATGGCGCGTCCGAGAGGGGTCATTAGTGAGACCGACCCCATTTATTTTTACCCTACAACATTTTTTTAAAACATACCTACGCCCTATCTCCACTCCCTAAGTTTGGACTAAAAAAATATTGTGGGTCGGTCATACATTTTGTTGCTCTAAGGGCACTATTAGGGCAGTTAGAGCGGTTGGAGCAAATTTAAAAAAATATCGTTTTGTGTGGGAGCCCCCTTAGAAATCGGAGATAGGGTATTAGTTTGTTCCAAAGAAATGTTACGACGTAAAAATTAATGGGGCTCGGTCTTATAAATGACCACTCTATGACGCACCATTGGAGCAGTAGAAATGACTTTAAGATTGGAAAATTACAATAAACTTTTTTCAAAAAATTTTAAAAAATAGTAATAATCGTTATCCCACGATACTCTTGGGCAAAAAATTTGTAGAATCGATAGAAGTTTTATACAAAAAAATTTCAAAAAAATCGAAGAGTACAAACATTTTCAAAAATGAGATTTAAATTTTAAAACTTAAAAATCGCATATTAGAGAGCTTTTAAGAATTTTTTGGGATTTTTTTTTTAAAGTACGTAAAAAAACAAACCATTTTAACCCATGGCGCTCTTCGATCAAAGTCGGTCAAGACCGACCCTTTTGTTACCCTACACCAGTGTTTTCCGGTTCCCTGTCCAAACGTGGAACGATTTCATTTATCTTTTGTTAGATCTTTAGTAAGTGTAGAAATCACAGAACAACAAAATTTGAGTGGAATTACCTTATTTGTATTGCCAACCGATTTACCCAATATCGGGCGAAATTTTTATATGAGAACTAAGTCAAAAAAACTCTTTTTTGATTAGGTTAACAAAGTAGACGTTTAATACCTACAAACAAAATTTTAATTAAATATTTCCCATTTTTTTTTAATGTTGAGGGAATTATGTGAATATCGGGAGGGTGGTTTGTATGGGGACTAGAAGGACTGACCCAATTCCTTTTAAAATTTGGACCGATTTTTTCCGATTTCAATCGGCTTCGTCCTTCAAACAAAAGATGGTTACATTTTAAATTTCAAGTCAATTGATTGAAAATTGCCACCTGTATCCTTAAACCGTTAGATGGACAGACGGAACGACATAGCTAAATCGACTCAAGAAGTATTTCTGAGTCGATTGGTATACATGAAGGTAGGTCTAACACCAATATTTCGGATATATACAAACATCAGCACAAACTCATTATACCCATTACCACAGAGTGTATAAAAAAAATGTCACGGTTGTCTTTTTTTTGGGGGGAGGGGGTTGGCGGAGTCGGTGGGGGACACCTTTCCCCTCGCAATAAATGTTTACTAATGCATTTATTATGCTTTATGCACTATGTTTGTACAATTGTATCATTATTTTACGCCCAGAATAGGGGGCGGACTAAAACAAATGACATTTCCTTGTCACCTGGATCGAACTGCAGGACTATGAACTTTTTCTGATATAAAAATGTTTCATTTACTTCGCAAAATTACAAAAAACTGTGAAAAATTTCTTTTTTAAGAGGTTGATTTAGTTGCTTAAGGGGAGCTTTTTTCCCCCTGATGCAATTTTGACCATTTTGTGAATGGAGGGTATAAAAAATTGACAGGGACGTTTCAAGGGATAGCCGGTGGTTCAAGTGCAGGTCTTTCAACATAATATGGCATAAATATGTTGAGGAAAAATTTAAAAAAATAGTGTTTTTCAGGGGTTGTTTTTAATTAGTTCTTCAAGGAACTTTTGTCTCCCTGATCTGACTTTGCCCATCTTCGAACTTAACCTTAGCAGTAACACAAGACATATTCTTGCCAAACTTCAGGGGTCTAGCTCTTTTAGTTTGGACTTTAACGTGGTTTCTACAGACAGACGGATGGACGGATAAATTAACTAATTGTGTGATAAATTCACGAATAGTCCCTTTTCAACCCCCTCGCTCTTGTAAAGGTTAAAAATATTTTTTTTTTATCTCTTAAACATGTCACGAACACAAAACAGCACGATGAAATGAAACTAAGAAGTAAAAAAAAAAAATAAAAGTACGAAAAATCAAGCAACAACATAAACGGAGAAGGATGCGCGGATATAAAAAAACACCGGAAGGAAGATGACAGACAACACATTCACACACAAATACTTACATATACTCACTCACCCACACTTACATTTATAACACTTTATACAAACATATATATTAATATAACACGGCAACATTACACACGTTAGATGGAAGCCATAAACACGAGAGCTTTATTCTATTCATTCGGCTTTTTAAAGTGTTCGTGTATAATTCCTTTTTTTTTATTCTTAAACAGTTAAATATTAAAAGAAGACAAAAAAATTTATAAAAAAATTAAAGACTTTAAAAAAAAAATTATGTAAAAAAATTCGTACCCTTTTCAAGAACAGAACAACGAACGACCGACCAAAACAGTATGAATAGTAATGGCTAAAGGATAAAACAGTGGGCAAGAAAATATAGAAAATTCCACTGAAATTAAAAAAAAAAAAAAAAAAAAAAAACAAATTAATAATGAACTAAATTTTAGTTCATTATTAACAAAGTTTTAAGTTCAACATGAACTAAAACTCTTTCCATAATAATCTATAATTTAAGTTCAACATAAACTAAAACTTTGTTCATTATAATTTTAGTTAGACATGAACTAAATTTTAGTTCATTATAAACTAACCACTAGTTTCTGTTACACGAACGTCATTCGTCTGCGATGATAACAAAATACCCGCAAATTCGTCACGAATGAATGACGTTCGTGTTACAGAAACTGGGGGGTAAATTTATGTTTATTATGAACAAAGTTTAAGTTCGTGTTAACCTTAAATTTAGTTCGTGTTAAACTTTAATTTAGTTCATGTTAAACTTTAATTTAGTTCATGTTTAACTAAAATTTAGTTCATAATGGACTAAAATTTAGTTTATATATTAGATAGATTAAATTTTAAATAATATGTAATAGTAAATTAACGATTAATCATCTGAACAACCCATTTCAAATTTGACTCTTTTTTTTAACAAGCTGGTAAAGTTAACTCTGGTACGCTCAATTCAATGGTGCTAGCCGTTTTTCGAAGTTAGCGCTCGTATTCGCGATTTAAAATTTTGATGCTTTAATACAATAAAAACGATATTTTTAAACTTTTGCGATAATTTTTAAATTTAAAACCATTCAAGTCTGTTAAACTAACAAACCATAATACCGTGAATTTTTTCGCGAAAAAAATTTTTTGTTCGCGAAAAATGTTTATTTTTGTGAAAAAATTGGTTCAATACAAATATTTTTAGTTTGATTTGAATTTACGACAGCCATCTGTTAAAGCTAGTTCGTGTACACTAAATCCTATTTTAATATCAGTTTTTCAAACTTAGCGTATGTATTAGCGATATTCGCGATTATTTTTTTTATTTTTAAGTAAAAAAAAATATTTTTTTTCATATTATTTAGACAATTGCTGAATTTTTATCATCTAAACTCTATTGAATATACAAAAAAAAAATTTATTCGCGGAAATTTTTTTCGCGATTTTTTTTTCGCGAAATTTTTTTTCAAAATTTTTTTTATTTTGCTATAAATTTATGAAAATGAGTAGAATACGATGATACATTAAAGACACAAAATTAAAAAAAAATTTTTTCGCGGATTTTTTTTTCTCGCGGATTTTTTTTTTTCGTAAAAATTTGTTTCGCGAAAAAAGTCAATGGATTTTGTAAATTTATATTTAAAAACTATCCCAAAAGCATAAAAATTAATTTTTTGTGGTACCTAGGCTTTACAATTTTAAATCGCGAATATCGCGAATATGAGCGATAACTTCGAAAAACGGCTAGCACCATTGAATTAGCGTACCCGAATTAGCTATACCAGCAGGGTGCCCGGCTTGGTAATTTTTGCGACTAGCACAGTGTTATCAACGTTTTCTTAAATTAAGGTCTATTTTTAAGAAGTATCTAATATTTTTTCGTTACAATATAAATTTGTGTGCATAAGACCTTAATTTTAGTCCATTATAAACTAAATTTTTAGTTCATTGGAAACTAAATTCACATGCATTAAAAACTATTTTTAAAACATTTTTTTTTGAAAAAAAAATTCCGCGAAAAAAAAAAAATTGGTAAAAAACAAAAATCCGCGATTTTTTTCATTTTTTGTTAAAAAATATGTTTGCACTTGTTTAAATAACATTTGGTATTCAATTATGTTTACATAAGTCAACCAGCAGTCGAATTAAAGCATTTTGTATTTTTAGGTTATGTAGAATGTACTAAAATTTTTGAGGTGTCCTTACATTTTCGTTCATAACTTTTGAACCGCTGAACCGATATCGCTCAAATGCAACAACAAACTTCTCGGGAGAACTTCCAATAAATGTGTTAAGTTGCAGTCCTCTCCTTGTAATATTTTGGCCGTGATCACCATTTCCACAGACAGACGGAAATCGCTAGAATATTTTAAAATCGATCGGGGATCATGAATATATGGGACATTCCATGTCAAATCGGACACTTTGAAAAAGTTTTTTTTTAGATTTTCCAATTTGTTTACAGTTTTTAGTAGCCTTCGAAAACTCCTTCGTGGTAAATTTTCAGATGATCGAATTTTTAAAAAATTCTTAAAAGCGCTCTAGTATGCGATTTTTAAGTTTTAAAATTTAAATCTCATTCTTGAAAATGTTTGCACTCTTTGATTTGTTTGAAATTTTTTTGTGAAAAACTTCTATCGATTCTACAAATTTTTTGCCCAATAAAATTGGGGGATAACGATTATTACTATTTTTTAAAATTTTTTGAAAAAATTTTATTGTAATTTTTCAATCTTAAAATCATTTCTACTGCTCCAATCGTGCGTCATAGAGGGGTCATTTATAAGACCGACCCCCATTAAGTTTTACGTCTTAACATTTCTTTGGAACAAACTAATACCCTATCTCCAATTTCTAAGGAGGCTCCCACACAAAACGAATTTTTTTTAAATTTGCTCCAACCGCTCTAACTGCCCTAATAGTGCCCTTAGAGCAACAAAATGTATGACCGACCCACAATATTTTTTAGTCCAAACATTTTCTCTGAACACACCTACCCTCTATCTCTAATTGTTAAGGCGGTCCCCATACATTTTTTTTTTATTTTTTGTAAATTTGTTTTATTTAATCAGCTTCTACCGGTCCAATAGTGCGCCCGAGAGGGGTCATTAGTGAGACCGACCCCCATTTATTTTAACCCTACACATTTTTTTAAAACATACCTACGCCCTATCTCCACTCCCTAAGTAGGCTTCCATTCAAAATTACATTTTTAAAAAATTTGCTCCAACTGTTATTTGTATGGGAGCCTACTTAGGGTTTTATATGCCGATATTCTGCAAAAACAGACCAAAGCTGAGAAACTTTAACCGTCTCTAAAATAAAATTCCGATGTGATATTTCAAAACGACGACACCCGTATATTTTTATACCCTCCACTTAGTGATAGAGGGTATATATAAGTTTGTCATTCCGTTTGTAACTCATTGAAATATCGGTCTGGGACCCCATAAAGTATATATATTCATGATGCCCGATCGATTTTAAGACATTCTAGCGATGTCCGTCTGTCCGTCTGTCTGTCTGTGGAAAATGCTGTCACGGACAAAATATTGCACAGAGATGACTGAAACTTAACATATTTATTGGAAGTTCTCCCGAGAAGTTTGGTATTGCATTTGAGCGATATCGGTTCAGCGGTTCAAAAGTTATGAACGAAAATATAAGCACACCTCAAAAATTTCAGTACATTTAACATAACCTAAAAATACAAAATGCTTTAATTCGGCTTCTGGTTGACATATGTGAACATAATTGAACACCAAATGGTATTTAAACAAGTACGAACATATTTTTTGACAAAAAAAAGAAAAAATCGTGGATTTTTTTACCAAAATTTTTTTTTTGCGGAAATTTTTTTTAAAAATTTTTTTTTTTTCAAAAGTAATTTCCTTTTAAATAAAGTTTTTTTCAATAATCTTTTTGAAATTGTGGAGGGTATCACTACATTCGGCAAGGCCGAATTTAACTTTTTTACTTGTTTTTGGTCTCCTCTACCAGAATCAATCGTCGGAACCCCGTTATTTTTTTTAGTGTTGTACTGTGTAATTTTTTTTTTTTATATTGACCAACACTCAGGGGATGCCCCCTATAAATGCATTGCATTGTGTTGAAATCAGGAAATATAGGTATGGGAAGGAGGAAAGAGGGAGTAGTATTTGTTAATATTTGACTTGAATTTGAAGATGTTAAAAGTGTCGGGAAAGACATAAGCGGGAAGTCTGTTCCACATACGAATTGTTCGGCCAAAGAAAGAATTTTCTCTATAGTGAGTTGTGCGCTCAGCCGACCAATCCACGACGAACGGGTGAGCTCTATTTGAGAGGCGCGTATTACGACCAAATACACGTCTATCCGGAATGAGTTCACCTATCTCAGCAGAACACTCTCCGTGGAAGTATCGATAGAATAAAGACACACAACCCACATTCCTACGATGCTCCAGGGAGTTGATGGAATTAGATATTCGATCGTCCCCTATAAGCATAAGTGCCCTTTTCTGTACGCGGTCAAGTAGTTCCAATGAAGATATTGAAGCACCTGCCCATACATGGGAATTATATTCCATTTTGGGACGGATATAAGTGGTATAGACAGTCAAGAGATCAGATGGTGTGAAGTATCTTCTACAACGTTTTAAAAACCCTAAACATTTAAATGCGTCTTTCGCTACTTCAGAAATGTGCTTATTCCAACGGACATCACACTGTATTTTCATGCCCAGAACGTCAAGAGCTTCCGATTCATCAATAATCGTAGTACCAATAGATAAATTAGAAGTTTCCACACCACGAATACGCTTGTGTGTTAGAGTACAGCATTGAGTCTTCCGTGCATTAAAATCGACCCTATTCTCCAGACCCCATAAACAGATTCTCGATAGGTCAAGGTTAAGAGAGTTATCCATATGCTGCCTCATAAGTCTAACTTCGGACTGACCCGGTCTATGGTCAAAAGAATAAGAGTGACAGATATTGCTGTCATCCGCAAAAGAATAAATAGGGTTTACTGTAAGATTCAGTAGGTCGTTGATAAAAACTAAAAAAAGGGATGGAGAAAGAACAGAACTAAATTTTAGTCCATTATAAACATGAACTAAATTTTAGTTCATTTTGAAAAAAGCTCTAGTTTCTTAAAAACTAAATTTAAACAAAAAATTGTTTAAGCTTTAGTCCCACTGTTTTTGTCGTTTTGCCTTAACGTCTCTAAAGTTTGACAAAACGTCAGTTAGTCGTGAGTTGTTTTTTTTTAAATTTTTTTTTTGCTGTTTTCACTCTCTCCATATACCCATTTAAGTTAACTTTAACTTTATTTTTTATGGGGTGTTGTTAGTGATGGGCTCACTTTGCTTGTTCGTTTGCCTAGTAAAACATTACCATCCTTTTTAAATAACCAAACATACAGTTAGCTAGCTGGATGGATGGTTGGTTGTTTGTAAGGCTGCTGGATTAGCGGAATGGTGGGAAGTCAGGCAGGCTGCCTGGCTGACAGTCTCACTAAATCTACTACGTTCTATACAATAACTTTTATACAATATCAGTTGATATGCGGTGTGTTGGTTGTGTGTAGTTGAAGTAATTTTGCTAAAATGATAAGAATCATTCCAGTCAGTGTCTGTAAGGAGAATTCTATGCCATAAATACCTATAATTTTTTGTTTTGGCTTAGGTTTTCTTCCTTGCAAATAGAGTTAAGGGTATGAAGGTGTATTGAAATAAGTAAAAACAAGTAAGAAAGTTATAGTCGGTCAAGACCGATCATATGATACCCTACACCAGTGTTTTCCGGAAAATGGGTCCCAAGTCCAAACATGGACCGATTGGGTCTATCTTTTTTTAGATCTTTATTTAGTGTAGAAAACACACACAGATAAAATTTTAGTGAAATTGGTTTATTTTTTGCCAATAGACCGATTTAACTGAATATCGGTCGAAATTTTTATATGGGGGACTAAGTCCAAAAATGGTCCAGTTATATTCCGAATTGATAAGGTTACTAAAGTACACGTTTAACACCTAAAAATAAAATTTTTATCAAATATTTCCATTTTTAGGAATTTTGTGGGAATTATGTGAATATCGGGAGGGTGGTTTGTATGGGGACTACCAGAAGGACTGACCCGATTCCTTTGAAATTTGGAATGGTAATATGTGCTTACAAAATGATTACCTGTAAAATTTCAAAGCGATATCTATTTAAATACAGTTATTAGAGTCATTTATGCCTAATCCAAAGGGGGCGTTTGTATGGGGGCTGGGTCTTAACATGGACCGATTATTCCCAATTTCAATAGGATTCGTCCCAAAATATGCTTAAGTTTCATATTTCAAGTCAATTGATTGAAAATTGTGACCTGTATCGTGCTTAAACCGATAGATAGACAGACGAACGGACAGACAGACGGACATCGCTAAATCGACTCAAAAAGTAATTCCGAGTCGATCGGTACACTTGAAGGTAGGTCTAGTACCCATATTTTGGGTAGTTACAAACATCATCACAAACTCATTATACCCTGTACCACAGGGAGGTGTAGGGTATAAAAAGTTAAATCTTAATTGGTCGAATCTATGAATACCCTACATAATTTGGAAAAATATTTGGAAAAAAATTTATTTGGGGAAAAAAAATTTTATGAAGTGTAAAATTTGTTTGAATGTCAAAAACTACTGTTTAAGGGACAAAAATACTCACAAAAAATAATTCCAATGAACAACTTTCATAGTATTTATGAACAATTTCATACAATTTATTAACTTATTCATAATACTTATAAACTTTTTCATAGTATTTATGAATAAATCATAATATGTGAAATTTAAGAACTATTTAACATTTTTCATAAATACTATGAAAAGATTCGGCACAGACGAATTTAACACTCTTACTTGTTGTTTCTGTGCTATGTTAAAATAGTTTTTTCACATAACTTTTTAACCGCCGAACCGATTTTGCTGAAATTCAATACCAACCCGTGCAGGACTGTAGCCATAATATATGTTAAGCGTCACACACCTCGAATTAGTATTTTGAAAGTTAAAGTGATTTCAACAGACACAAGATATACAGATATAGCAAGAACGATTTAAAACACCGTCTGGCAGCTAATATTAAACATGAACCGAAAGAAGAGATCAAATGGAGTAAAACTGCATTTACAGTTATTTTTATTTCGTGATCCTGTTTCCTTTTTAAAGGACCTTAAAGTTTTAGAGGATACATTTTGTAAAATATTTTTGAAATATTTGTACTTTTCCTAGAGTATCACTGGTGATGGCAAATGAAAGAGTAGGATCTCTCCTAATTTTTCCATTTTTTTATTTTGCCATATCAGAATAAAAGGGTATGAATAAAGTCCTTTAAAAACTTTAATCAAAATATTTTGTTAAAAATTTTGAATAATATTGAAGGATAAAATTTTGAAAGGTTGTAACTTATCTCATTTTTTCTGATATGTAAAAATAATAAAATAGATAAATTAGAGGAGATCCTCCTCTTTCATTTGCTATCACTAGTAGCATCCTAGGACAGGTATAAATATAAAACAAAATATTTTATAAAATTTAATCCTCTAAAACTTTGAAGTCCTTTTAAAAGGAAACAGGATCACGAAATGAAAATACTGTAAATGCAGTTTAACTACATTAAGTCTCTAGTTTCAAATGTATATTGTTCGGTTCATGTTTAATATTGGCTGTCGGACGGTGTTTTAAATAGTTCTTGCTAATATGTATGTCTGTTGAAATCACTTTAACTTTCGAAATACTAATTCGAGGTTTGTGATGCTTAACATATATTATGGCTATAGTCCAGCACGGGTTGGTATTGAAATTTAGCGAAATCGGTTCAGCGGTTAAAAAGTTATGGCTGAAAATGTAGGGACACTTTGAAAATTTTAGTAAATTCTCCAGTTCGTGTTAACCGACATTTTTCAATTTTGTCGCACGGTGAAATCAATCAAGTCACAAAAGAATATAATTTTTTTGGGATCTAGGATTTATATTTCGTTGAGTTTTTAATATAACGATCAACTTGTATACCTTCTACTAACAAGTGTAGGGTGTAAAAAACTCGGTATACATTAGTTAACAAAAAAAAATAGCACATTGTGGGGGAATTTATTAAGAAAGGAATATTTTTGTGTTGCCTTTAGCTGTGTGTGTGTGTGTGTTGCAAGAAGGCGAGAAGTAGAGTGGCATGTAGTAAGAAGGTCGTGAGAAGTTAAAAAGGATATAAAATGTTGATAGTGTTAAGGCAAAAGATCTTTAGGTATTGATAAAACAAGGAAAAAAGTTTATTTTTTTTTTTGTTTTTTGCCAAAAAGGACTAAATAAAAAATTAGTTTTAAAGACTTATTTTGGGCCTTATTAGGAGTGTCGTAGTCGTTGTTAAAAGTTACTATTAAGACAGCTAAATTTTATAATACAATTTATTTTGTAAACAGCAACAATATCTATATAAACAAATCAGGATTAAAGGGTTAAGTTGAAAAAAATGTAGAAGAAAATTTAATTTTTAAAAATTATAGACATTTCTGGTATTCCTATAACGGTTTCAAAAACTCCAGTTAGTGTTATCATCAGTAGGATTTTAAATGTCAATAATTGTTTAAATAGGAAATGGTTGTTGATATACACTCAAAGAACTGTAAAACAATTTGTCATAAAAGTTCGTTCAATGAAACTTTTTAATAAAGTTTTCATAAATATTATGAAAATTTTCATAAATATTATGAAAATTTTCATAAATATAATGAAATGTTTTATAAATACTATGAATATTTATGAAACAGGGAATCAAACCACTGTTATTTTTTTTTTCATAATCATACCATAAAAAACACAGGCTGACCGACACCTTAGACGATACAACCACCACATTGATATGAAAACTTTTGTCAACGACAACGACGTTCATAATAATTTACATTAAAGCTTAATATTTAAATACACGTACAACAAATTAAAATTAAATAAAATAAATAAAGAAAGTTTTTCATTAGATACACTCAAAATAATAACTCTGTTAAATTACAGAAAAACTCTGCTAATTTAACAGAGTCCACCATACTTTTCCAACTAAAAACATTTCTTGGTAATTTTACTAAAAAACTCTGTAAAATGATTTTGAATATTGGTTAAATATAAATATGAAAGCTTTTTGACAGAGAAAACTCTCTAATTTTACTTTAAAACTCTGTAAAATGATTTGGACAAAAAAAAACTGTTAATTTACAGAGTTTCTAGTAAAATATTGGTTAAATAAACTACCATTTAGCAAAGAAAACTATGCAAATTTACATATATTTGTAAAATGCATTTGATGTAAAAGAAATTTACAGAAAAAACTCTGTAAATTTACTTAGTTTAGGTAAATGCATGTTATTTTGTAAAATTTTTATAAGATTTCTGAAAAAAAAAAATTTAACTTTTTTTTGCTACTTTTCCAACTTTTTCTCAAAAAAAAAAAATTTACAGATTAAATTTTTATGTTTGGTAACAAAAACAAAAATACAAAGTATTTTGCTTAAATCTGTATTTTAGCAGAAAACTCTGTTAATTATCTGTAAAATTAAGATTACAAAGTAAGAAGTAATATAACAGAGGAAACTTTGTTTTTTTGTCACAACAAAATACAAAGTATTTTCTTTTAATCTGTATTTTGACAGAAAACTCTGTCAAGTATCTGTTGCATTGAGATTACAGTCATTTTACAGAGTTATTATTTTGAGTGTAGTCTTTTAGGTATTTTGGAGTAAAAAATTCATTCGAAATAAAAAAAAAAATTTAAAATAGTTTTTCTTGAGCTTTTGCTTCCAATTTAACACATCCTATAAATGATCATAAATTGTGATAATAAAATTCACTATTAAAGCTCGTTTCATCGTAAACGGTTTACCGATGCAAACAAATACAGTCGTTACAGCGTTGTAACAGCATTGTGGACACGTACAACCATCCACAATGCTGTAACAACGCTGTAGCGACTGTATTTGTTTGCATCGGTAAACCGTTTACTATGAAACGAGTTTAAATGGTGAATTTTATAATTATAAATTATGATCATTTACAGGAATTGTTAAATTGAAAGCAAAAGCTCAAGAACAACACTTATTAACGGTCAAACAAGCTTTTGAGCTTTTGCGGTGATTTTTATAATTCCAATTTATGATTATTTGCAGAATTTTTTTATACATCAAATAAAAAGCTCTTTCGCAAGGCAAACTTATTCTTACAATGACATTTTCAAATCAGGGTTCTCTATTTTTTTGTGTAGAAAAAATTTGTTGATCTCAATCCTATTATTTTTTTAAAAGCTTAATCGTAGCCATAGGAAAAGTTTCATCATTGTTTTTCTAAAAGATAAAAGCATTGTATTTTTCTGCCTGGTTTCTTGATAAACATGAATTGGTTAACCGATTTACGATCAAAAGAGCTTTAATAGTGAATTTTATAATTAAAATTTATGATCATTAACAGGATTGGTTAAAGTCGAAGCAAAAGCTCAAAAAAACTTACTAACGGCCAAACGAGCTTTTGAGCTATTGTGGTGATTTTTATTACTCAAATTTATGATTATTCGCAGTTATTTTTTTAAACATTAAAAAAAAGCTCTCGCACTGGGCAAACTTAATCTTACAAGGAAATTTGTTAATCAGGGTTCTTATTTTTTTTATAGAAAATTTGTTTAAGTTCAATCCTATCATTTTCAATTAAAAGCTCAATCGTAGCCGTAGAAAAAGTTTCATTATCTTTCTTCTTACTTGATAAACATAAATCGGTTAAACGTTTTACGATCAAACGAGCATTAATAGCGACTTTTTTAATTCAAATTTATGAACATTCATAGGATTTGTTTAAATCGGTGAAAAAGCTCTAGAAAACTTATTTAACGTAAAACGAGCTTTTTAACTTTCGTGGTGATTTTTATAATTTTACGATTATTTACAGAACTCTTTTACACATTGAATAAAAAGCTCTCTCACAGGACAAACTTTATCTTTTAAGGAGTTTTGAAAATTAGGGTTTTATATTTTTTTTTTTTAGAAAATTTATTTGAGTTCAATCCTATAATTTTTAATTTAAAAGCTCAATCGTAACCTTAGGAATAGTTTCACTATTGTTTTTCAGTAGTTAAAACCAAAAGCTTAATCAACAAATTTAGCGAGTTGTTTAATAATTTATTTTTTTAATAATTTCGTGGTGATTTTTATAATTTAATTTTACAATTATTTGCAGAATTCTTATAAACATCGCATAAAAAGCTCTCTTACAGTGAAAACTTAATCTTTTAAAGAAATTTTCAAATCAGGGTTCTCTATTTTTTTTATAAAACTAGTTTGAGTTCAATCATATAATTTTTCATTTAAAAGCTCAATCGTCGCCCTAGGAAAAGTTTCACAATAGTTCTTCAGTAGTCAAAACCAAAAGCTCAAACCACAAATTTAGCGGGTTATTTAATTAAGTTCTTAAAACCTAATATAAGGTGTTTGAATTAATAACTTTATAAATGAAATCTATTTCAATATAAATTTTTCTACTTTCAAATTATCTAACAATTTTTTTTTTTCTTCTCCTTCGATAAATTCCATTTATAATTGACTTAATTAAAAGACAGTTATTACTAACTGGATTTTAATTTAATTTTTTGTTATTTCAAACAAACTGTCAACAATTACTACATATTCACAATGTGCTTGTCTGCTTAAAAACTATTTGATTTCAAACAAATGTTTAATAGATTGGGACATGAAACTAGTTTAAAGAAACAAGTTCTTAGCAAAAAAAAAATTCACAAATGCGTGCAATTTTTTATATTAAACATAAAATATTTTTCGCAGGATTTTGTTGGAAAAAAAAATAAATATTCCCACCATTTTCCTACTGACAAATGTTAAGATTATTTTGTGGTGTATGTCTTTAACAAATATTCAAATAGAGCTTATGAAGTGGAAAATCTTGAAAAAAACTAAAAAAATCTTGTTCAAAAAAAATATGTCTTGTCTAAAAAAATTAAAAATTAGACAACATTAACCGTTGTGTGTTGAAGGAGGAGATTGGTTGGTAAGGAAACAAAAATTTGAAAGTCATGCATTTGATAATTTTAAATCGGTGTTTGGAAATATTCGATTAATCGAATTATCAAAAAAATTGCTTTAAATATTTAAATGCTATAAAAAGCTTTGTTTTTAAGCCGAAAGTTCAATAGCCTTAATCAAAAACTTTATTATAGTTCTTTAAATTTACCTTAATAAAAGCTTTACAGTCCTTCGAACTATTGTACGCTACGACTATATTGTAGTTCTTCTAAAATTTTAGAACAATAGCTTTGTTTTAAGTCAAACTAAAAGCTTACTAAATAAAAATTATTCGAGCTCGAGCTCAAAGAATTTTTATTTATTTAAATTGTAAAGGTCAAATAATAGCAACTTAAATTTTTCCAAACATTCAATATCAAAACGTCGATCATATGAAACGTTACATCCTATGTTACGATTGTGGTGAATTTTTTAATTTCGTAAAGCTTTTCATCAATTTGATTTAAGCTTGTCATAAATATTATTTTATCTTTTTATTTATCAAGCTTTTTGACAAATGATAAATAAAGTTTTACAATATGAATAAAAAATTCATTTAACTGAAGCTTTCATCAGAATTATAAAGGTTTTCATTAATATGATAAATATTGTGGTGAATTAATAATCAATTTTTATAAAACTTTTTTCAATTTGATTATAGCTTTTCGTTAATATGATAAAGCTTTTAATGCCATTATAAAGTTTTTCATTAATATAATAATTATTCTTAAACTTTTTGAGTTCGTTTCTATAAAATGGTATATATTATAATTCAATTGAATTTATAAAAACATTTTTTATTAATTTGTTAAAGATTTTCATTAATTTGAAAAAGCTTTTAATCATTATGATAGAGCTTTTCTTCATTATGATAAAGCTTTTCATCGTTATGATAAAGCTTTTTATCATTATTATAAAGCTTTTAATCATTATGATAAAGCTTTTCATCATTATGATACAACCGTTTGTCATTTTGATAAAGCTTTTCATCATCATAATGATAAAGCTTTTCATCATCATTGTGATAAAGCTTTTCATCATTATGATAAATTTGTTCATTATTATAAAGCTTTTCATCATTATGATAAATTTGTTCATTATTATAAAGCTTTTAATCATTATGATAAAGCTTTTCGTCATTTTGATAAAGCTTTTCATCATCATAATGATAAAGCTTTTCATCATTATGATAAATCTTTTCATCATTATGATAAAACTTTTCATCAATAAAATAAAGCTTTTCATCATTATGATAAAAGTTTTCATCATTATGACAAAGGTTTTCATCATTATGATAAAGCTTTTCATCATTATGATAAAGCTTTTCATTATTATGTTAAAGCTTTTCATCATTATGATAAAGCTTTTTGTCATTAAGATAAAGCTTTTTATCGTTATGATAAAACTTTTCATCATTAAAATAAAGCTGTTTATCATTATGATAAAGTTTTTAATATTTATGATAAAGCTTTTCATCATTACGATAAATCTTTTCATCGTTATTATAAAGCTTTTCATCATTATGATAAAGCTTTTTATCATTATGATAAAGCTTTTCATTATTATGATAAAACTTTTCATCATTATAATAAAGCTTTTCATCATTGAGATAAAGCTTTTCATCATTATGATAAAGCTTCTCATCATTATGATAAAGCTTTTAACCATTATGATAAATCTTTTCATCATTATGATAAAGCTTTTCAACATTATGATAAAGCTTTTCATCATTATGATAAAGCTTTTCATCATCATAATAAAGATTTTCATCATTGAGATAAAGCTTTTCATCATTATGATAAAGCTTCTCATCATTATGATAAAGCTTTTAACCATTATGATAAAGCTTTTCATTATTATGATAAAGCTTTTCATCATTAAAATAAAGCTTTTCATCGTTATGATAAAGTTTTAAATCATTATGGTAAAGCTTTTCTTAATTATGATAAAGCTTTTCATCATTATGATAAAGCTTTTCATCATTATGATAAAGCTTTTCATCATTATGATAAAGATTTTCATCATTGAGATAAAGCTTTTCATCATTATGATAAAGCTTCTCATCATTATGATAAAGCTGAGATAAAGCCTTTCATCATTATGATAAAGCTTTTCATCATTAAAATAAAGCTTTTCATGATTATGATAAAGCATTTCATCACTATAATAAAGCTTTTCATCATTATGATAAAGTTTTTAATCACTATGATAAAGCTTTTCATCATTATGATAAAGCTTTTCATCATTACGATAAAGCCTTTTATCATTATGATAAAGCTTTTCATCATTAAAATAAAGCTTTTCATCATTATGATAAAGCTTTTCATCACTATGATAAAACTTTTCATCATTTTGACAAAGCTTTTCATCATTATGATAAAGCTTTTTAAAAAACGACAAAGATTTTCGTTTGAAACGACAATGCTTTTGTTAAACTTAGGCAATTTTTTTATTTATATAAAAGCTTTTTATCATTTTATACTGTAAATATTTACTTGAAAATAATGAAGCTTTAAGCTTCAAACCTTACATATTGCAATTCTCTTAAATTAAAATAATAATCGATTAATTGCTGTTCGGTAAAAATAAAATGTTTTAAAATTTTTTTTGTAAAATTCTTTAAATAAACACAAAACAAAATGTGCATGTGTCAACGATAATGATGATGTTGATGTATGGTTTAGTTTTACAAAATTGTTTAACAACCATAAACCATGTTTATGGTGCTGTATATATCGCTATTTCTATATGTGACATTAGTAATGATGCGTGTAACACGCACTTCTCATTCTTACATACTTATACAGCAGAAATTGAAACATGTAAATTGAAACAGGTTCAAAGCTATATTTTAAAGCTTTCAAATAAAACATAATACATTATCATACCCTACACTTAAAATAACTGCGTTTGTCATTTCGCTTGGTATCCCCCATATATCTAGCTATATCCGTCTGTCCGTTATTGGTCAAAATCGTTCGAGAGACAAAAAGCTCCCCATTGTAAAACTGACAACATCTTATTATTCTTATACATGGATTTTTTTTGGCATTTTATTAAGAGTATGAAACATTTCGATGTCATCTTTTTGGAAATCGTGTTAGACTTCGGCCTAGGGCATGAAAATGTTACAATTTTTCCGTTTGCCCCCTTTTATGGGCGTGGTTATAAAATTAAATAAAAGTTTTTTTTAAAAAACCTTTAGAAAGAAAATTCGCGGTTGAGTAACTGAAACTCTTCGCCAATATTTTCAATATGATGAAGAGTATTTTAGATTCGACCCATCTGATTATAAATTTTTACATCTTTTTTTATTTAAACAAAATTTTCTAGATTTTTCTAATAATTTTTTTCTCTCTTTTCTTTTATTTTCAGGTGAGTTTTTAAAACAAAATGTTTAAACATTTTTTTGGGGATTCGGAATATGATGTATTGTGTAAGTTGTATCGTATTGTAATTTTTTGAAATTACCTCGTATCTGTTGTTATTATTATTATTATATTGTATGGAATATTGACACAGTTGTCAATCAAAAAAATGTTGATTTAGTATACGCGATTTTTTATTTATTCATTTATTTGTTTGTTTTGTACTCAATTTCAAGTTCAGTTTAACAATAAAACAATGACAATTATCAGGGAAATTATTAATTACATTTAAATACTACGGTTTTTCTATAATTCAATTGAAGTTTTTTATTACTCATTTCTCACTTTATAAGTGAGTTAAGGTCAATTATCTTTTTTGAAATATTTTTGCGGTAACACGTATTTCACGGGAAACAATTTAAAAAGTTTAAACGATAGTGTTAATAATGTTTTAATTTGGTAACATATGGTCAGGCGAAACATGTAAATGGGTTTCTACAATTAGAGCGACATGAGATAATGAACTATTCATTTTTTTACCATTTGGCAATACATACTTTAAGTTTTATAAACTATATTTTTTTTTAATTTACCTATTGAGCATAGAAAAATAAGACGAAAATGGGTTTAGCCTAGGAATTTAAAATAGGGCAGTTTTTAAAAAATCTTTTCATCAATTTCATAATAAAGATTTTCATCAATTTATTAAAATTTTTCATTAACATGATAAAGCTTTTCATCAATATAATAAAGCATCAAAATGCTTAAGTTTTTAATAAAGTTTTTATTCAAAATCATAAAGCTTTTAATCTGATAAAGGTTTTTATTAGTGTAATAAAGTTGTTTGTCAATATGATAAAGCTTTTCATAACTATGATTAGGACTTTTTAATAATGATGTAGCTTTTGTCAAAATTATGAAAATTTTAATAAATTATAATTTTTCATAAGTATCACTATATAAAAGGTTTCCAATAATATGATTAAACTAACACAAAAAGGAAAGTTTTTTTTTAAATATTAAAGCTTTTCATCAAATTGATACAGCTTTTTCATGAATATGGTTATGGAATTAGCAATACTCTTATAATAAAGCTTTTCTTCAATATCATATAACTTTTTATTAATATTAAAAAGCTTGAAAACTTTTGATCAATGTAATAAAGCTTTTTCTTATTTTGATAAAGATTTTCCTTAGTGTGATAAAGCTTTTTATCAACATGATTAAGCTATTCATAACTATTATTAAGACTTTCGTCAAAATTATGAAGATTTTGATTAATTTTAATTTTTCATAAGTATTTAAAAGCTTTTTAATAAAAAAAAGCTTTACAATATGAATAATATATTTATTTAAATGATGCAGATTTATTAAGTTTTTTATTAATATGATAAATATTCACGCAGAGAAAAAATATGGTTGCGACATGATCGCAGCAACTATACTATGATCTCTAAACCCAGTTATGATTGCAGCAATCAAGTTATTGTTTTTAAAACTGTATTTAATCATTTATATGGTTGTTTTAGACATTTAATGGTCGCTTCAATCATGATAAAATAATTGCAATATCCCAAAGTACAATATGGTTGTTGTAACAATGTTATAGTTAATTATATTCTCGACATACCAAAAATTTGAACATAACATGATTATAACAATCATTAGATAATCACAACTTAATGAAAATTGATTTTTGCAAACATTGTCAGGTTTATTCATCAGTTTAGTGTTTTGCCAGCAAGCAGTTAGTCGCAAAGACGCCACTTACAATTAGTACTTTAAAAAATTTAAGGCAATTTGAGTTAAAAAATTGGATCAACGCAGAAGGAAATGAAATACAAAAAGCTACTTAATATAATTTATTTATTGTGCGGTTTAAAAATAACTTTCCATTTTAAATAAAAACTTCAAATCGAAAATATTAAAGTGTTTTTTTTTTTGCATTTTTTGTTTACTGAATGTGTTATAATTGCTGAAAATAATTTTAATTTTGTAACAAATATGTTATGATTGCAGCAAATATGTTATGATTTTGTCAATAACTTAATGATTTATACAATCATTCAATGTTAGCTGACAAAAATGTTATAGTTGATAAAATTTTTTAGAAAAATTCCATAAGTTTATTGCACATCATTGATGTAAATCGCAGGTTGCCACTAAATTGAACCAAAATTAATAAAACTGGTTTCATATTTATAAAAACAACATTTAAAAAAAAATATTGGTGTGAACTTTATCAAAAAAAAAAAAGTAATGAAGAATTTCTAGGTTAGGTTAGGTTAGGGTGGCGGTGCCAGATGGGCACTCCGCATAGACCAATTGGTCCATAGCGATACCACAAAACTTTTTCCGCTTATCGATGTAAACTAAATACATTGACCTTCATTGCGAATTGTTTCAAGCTTTTCAGGTCTATCCTCGTAATTTCCTCCAAAGTCTCGAACTGTGAACTTCCTATAATTGATAGTCGAGTTCGTGCCAAAGCCGGGCAGTGACACAGGATGTGTTCAATGGTCTCTTCGACGTCTGGTGTCTCGCACCTTTTACAGTTTGCGTCCGTAATAAGATTCATGTTCTTGGCATGTTTTCCGACAAGACAGTGTCCCGTTATTAAACCTGTCAACATACGACATTCTATTCTCGTAAGTGTAAGTAAGAATTTAGTTCTTCCTAAATCATAGCGTGGCCATAAAATTCTGCTTATACGACTTGTCCCAAGTTCCTTCCATCTTCGATTTGCTTTGGCGACAGTTAGGGTATTTCGTTTTAGTTTGAAATGCTGGAGTGGCGGTGAAAGCACTATGGTGGTACCTATGCCATCTGCTCCAAGTTTCGCGAGTTCATCTGCTTTCTCGTTTCCTTCTATTCCTTCGTGCCCTGGTACCCATAATAAGGTAACTTCATTATTTAAGCAAAGTTGTTTTAAATTCTCGTAACACTTTAAAACCGTTTTCGATTTAATTTGGTAGCTCAAGAGTGCCTTTAGAGCAGCTTGACTATCCACGTAGAAATTAAGGGTGGCACCTTTTTCCTTTGCCATATATTCCACAGCTTTTGATATAGCAGCTATCTCAGCCTGAAAGATACTCGAGTCCACGGGTAATTTAAAAGATAAGTGTTGGTCAAGTTCCAGTATCGTGAAACCAGCTCCAACACCATGCGATTGCTTCGATCCATCAGTAAAGATATTTATTGAGTTCGCAGGAGGGCCCTGCCAGGTCGACCAGAATTCTCGATCCGGAAATCTAACTTCATATTTCCGGTCGAAAAATAGTTTGGGCACTGTGTAATCAGAGTCAATACGGTCCATATTAGCAATGTTACTGTGTCCAAAGTTGCGATACTTGAACCAATTTGACTCTTTGAGTCTGAGGCAAGCTTTGTAAACCTCGCCCTTAGCAAAGAGATCAATTGGTAATAAGTGCAATAAAGTGTCGATAGAGTCGGCTGATGTTGTTCTCAAAGCGCCAGTGATACTCCGTCCCATTTGCCGTTGAAGCTTCTGAAACATTTTAAGCGTCACATCTTTTTCGAGTGCCTTATGCCAGACTAAAACTCCATAGAGTAAGATTGGTCTTACGATTGAAGTATAAATCCAGTAAGTGACTTTAGGTTCTAGACCCCAGGTACTGCCGAACATTTTCTTACACGCGTAATACGCGTTGTTTGCCTTTTTTACTCTTTCTTCAGAGTTCTTGTTCCAGAACAGCTTACTGTCCAAGAACACTCCAAGAAATTTGGCATGCGGTGATATTGGAATTTCAACTCCTCCCACTCGAACATTTCTAAATTCCGGGATTTTGTATTTTCTAGTAAAAAGAACCATTTCCGTTTTCTGCGGGTTGACATTAAGTCCATTTCCTGAAGCCCACTTCCACATAGCCTTAAGTGAGCCCTCTAAAATCTCGGATACAGTATCCAGATATTTGCCACATGATAGAATAACCACATCATCAGCGTATGCTATTGTTGTGGTTCCTAAAGTCTTCAGTTCCTTTAAAATGGGGTCCAGCACCAGGAGCCAGAGCAGTGGTGACAGAACCCCACCTTGTGGTGTTCCTCTAGTAGCGTAACGAGATGTTTTTGCATGACCCCATTCGGCCGTTATTTCCCGACATGAAAGCATTTGCTCTATCCATTTACTCAAACAACTGTTAGTTGAAGCCTTGTCCAAAGCATTAACTATCGTCTTTGTATTTACATTGTTAAAAGCCCCTTCTATATCCAGAAATGCTGCAAGAGCAAATTCCTTATACTCCAGGGATACTTCTACCTTCTGTACAAGTGAATGGAGCGCAGTCTCTATGGATTTACCCTGCTGGTAAGCATGCTGTGCATCCGATAGAAAATTTGTACCTAAATGCTCTCGTATATATAGATCAATTATCCTTTCCAGTGTTTTCAAAAGAAAAGATGTTAAACTGATTGGTCTGTAATCTTTTGCCGTCGCGTGGAAGAATTTCTATAAACGTGTGGTATTAAAGCATAATATATTTTCTCAATTAAAAAAAAATATATGTATAATAAACTGGAATCATATTATGATAATTATATAACATTTAAGCCATTATTGCAGCAATCATATAATGATTAACATTCCTTGTTGCCTTCAATCATATTAACATTATTGCTACAATCATATTTCCAATCATAATATGACGCTCTTAAATCATGATCACCGCAACCATGTTTTTTTTCTGCGTGTTCTTAAGCTTTTGAAGTGTTTCTATGAAACGTTTCATCCTACGCAATGATTGTGGTGAATTAATATTAGGTCGATATCAATTTGGTTTTAGCTTTTCGTGATATATGATAAAGCTTTTAATTTTATTATAAAGTTTTTCATTAATTTTCATTATTTTCAAACTTTTTAAGTTCGTTTCTATGAAATGCTACATTATATATTACAATTCAAATGAATGAAAAAATAAAGATTTTTTTTAGTTTGTTAAAGATTTTAATTAACTTGATAAAGCTTTTTATCATTATGATAAAGCTTTTCATCATTATCATAAAGCTTTTCATTATTATGATAAAGGTTTTCATCACTATGATAAAGGTTTTCATCATTATGACAAAGGTTTTCATCATTATGATAAAGCTTTTCATCATTGAGATAAAGCTTTCATCATTATGGTTAAGCTTTTTTATTATTATGATAAAGCTTTACATCATTATGATAAAGCTTTTTGTCATTAAGATAAAGCTTTTCATCATTATGATAAAACTTTTCATCAATAAAACAAAGCTTTTCATCATTATGATAAAGGTTATCAACATTATGACAAAGGTTTTCATCATTATGATAAAGCTTTTCATCATTATGATCAAGCTTATCACCAATATGATAAAGCTTTTTATCATTATGATACCGCTTTTCATCATTGAGATAAAGCTTTTCATCATTATGATAAAGTTTTTCATCATTATGATAAAGCTTTTAATCATTATGATAAAGCTGAGATAAAGCTTTTCATCATTATGATAAAGCTTTTCATCATTATGACAAAGCTTTTCATCATTATTATAAAGCTTTTCATCATTATAATAAAGATTTTCATAATTTTGATAAAGTTTTTCATCATTATGATAAAGCTTTCCATCATTAAAATAAAGATTTTTCTTAGTGTGATAAAGCTTTTTATCAACATAATAAAGCTATTCATAACTATTATTAAGACTTTCCTCAAAATTATGAAGATTTTGATTAATTTTAATTTTTCATAAGTATTTAAAAGCTTTTTAATAATGCAATACAGTTTTTTTTATCAATATATAAAAGGTTTTTATTAATATGATAAAACTTAAACAAAAAAGGAAAGCTTTTGTTAGAAAAATAAAGCATTTAATCAATGTGATACAGCTTTTCATGAATATTATTAATGTATTATCAATATGAAGAAGCTTTTTTTAATATAATACAACTTTTCATTAACATTAAAAAGCTTAAAAACTTTTGCTTAATGTAATAAAGCTTTTTCTTAATTGAATAAAGGTTTTCATTAATATGATAAAGTTTTTTTTTTTATCAATATGTTAAAGCTTTTTATAACTATGATTAAGACTTTTTTATTAAAATGATGTTGCTTTTGTCAAAATTATGAAATTTTTTATTAATATAAATTTTTCATAAGTATTAAAAAGTTTTTTATTAATGAAACAAAGCTTTTTATTAATATCAAAAAGGTTTTCAATAATATGATAAAACTAAAATAAAATAGGAAAGCTTTTGTTAAAATAATAAAGTTTTTCATCCACGTGATACAGCTAATTAATATGATTAAGGTAATAGCAATATGATAAAGATATTCTTCAATATGATATAACTTTTCTTTAATTTTAAAAAGCTTTAAAACTTTTGCTCAATGAACAACAACTTTTTAACAAAACGTAAAAGCTGTTATTTAAATAAAATACCTTTTCAACTTAATGTTTTTGTTTAAGATAATAAAGTTTTTAGCAACATGATAAAGCTTTTTTCACTACAGTACAGCATTTTCTGAATGTGATAAAGCTTTTCTTCGATATCCTAAAGTTTTTATAATAAAATATGTTTTTTTTTTTGTAGACCACCCTTAAAAACAATAGAAACAATAATAAAAACTTGCCAACGAACGGCTAAAAAAAAATTTTTAACTTTAAAATATATTAAAATATGTATAATTTTTGATAAATTTTTTTTTTACCTTTCATTAAGATAAAACTTTTCGGAAATTTTATAAAGCTTTCCTAGAATATAATAGAAGTTTCATAGTAATTATAAAACATTGCATTAAACTCTTAAAGCTATTCCTAAAATATAATTAAGCTTTAAAAGCTTTTCATAAATACGGCAAAGATTTGAATCAAAATCACGTTACTTTAATCCATTGTAAGTTTGTCACAAAATTTTTATAATTTCAATTAAGCTTTTCTGATGTTCAGTTTGCGTTTTCTAAATTTCAGTTAGGCTTTTCAAAATGTTTAATGATTTTTTGCTGTATTTCAATTATGCTTTTCTAAATTTAACTTTCTGAATATTTAATTACAAAAGCTCTTAAAAGCTTTAATACTAAGTATACATTGGCTTTTTATCAAAATGAAGGCACCCTGTTTTATGGAGCACTACAGGGTGCCTTCAAATTGATGAAAAGCCGATGTGTACTTAGTATGCAAGCTTTTAAGAGTTTTCGCAATTTAATATTCAGAAAGTTAAATTCAGAAAAGCACAATTGAAATATAAAAAAAATTAATAAACTATACAGGGTGTCAAAGTTTGTATACGTATTTAACAGCTAAAATACCGTTGAATTCTTGTCATTAATCGTTTTAATTGTGTTTTAAGAGAATTCAGTTAATTTTTTTTATAGTTTTTTTATTTTTTTAAATTTATTTTCTTAATTTATTTCATTCTTTTGTATTATGATATGCCATTTGTTGTTGTTATTGTATATATTTCTTAAAAAAAAAATTTAAAAAAAACTCCTCTTAAACGGTAGCAACATTTCAACAACATGTCAATTACAGCAACTAAATATCGCGATCAACATGTTGCAATCATTAATGCGCGTGCTAAAACTTGTTTTTTTTTCTTTGGTTTAGTTAAACACTAACCGCCTGTTTTTTATTTTTTTTTTTCTCTCCAATCTTCATTTTCTCATGCACGCATGAATAAGTTTCCATACTTTTTTTTTACAAAAAAAAATAAAAAAAATTGTTGTAATATTATTTTTTTTATAACCAAAGCCCCCGTAGTCTTCCTCCTATTCCCCACCACGTTTTTATTGACTATAAAACCATAAACGGTGATACAGACGAGAAAAAAAACGCGCGGGTATACCGCGCGCATTCGCGCTGTTGCTGCTGATGCAGAAGAGTCAGTCATTTAGACAGGCAAAACACAGAGTCAATGTTGTATGAGAATGTATTTTCAATGTAAAAGATGTATTACTATGGATTCTGTAAACTATTCTTATGTTTGTTGGGTTCTGTAATCATACTGTGAACATTTAGTGTTTTTTTTTTTTAATTTTTTTTTACAATACATAAATACATTTTATGAACATTATTTCCGGCAAAAATGTATAAGCGTACGTACACAATACAGTGCGGTGCAATATAATATACATTAAAATTTCAACAGCTTACTGAGTTAAAATGAAAAAGGAAGGCCATAGCATTGGAATTTTGTTTTTTTTTTAACATTTTTTGGACAAATTTCTATAAAAAGAAGACTCTAAAATGGTCTTTCATATAGAAAAAACCACAAGAAACAAGTCTTTCTATTAGGCCCCACGCTGGGCGCCAAAAAGACTTTGTAGTTAATATAAAAAAAGTTTCAGACTTTAAAAGTTTTAAAGTTATAGACTCTTAAAAAGTGCGATAGCATCTGATTTTCAGATTCTGAGACATTTTTTTAAAGAAAAACTCACAAGAAAAGTCTTTCTATTAGTAGCTCGCGTTGGGCGCCAATAAGAAACTGTATTTCCTTAAAAATCTCAGATTCTGAGACTTTTTCTAAACAAAAATCTTCTCGGAATCTGAGACTTTATTTTACTAGAATATAAATAAATCTTTTTCTATAAGAATACGTTTTACTTTTCAAACTCAGAACGTCTTTATGGCGCCCAACGTAGGGCCCTTATAGAAAGACTTTTATCTTGTGACTCTTTCTGGCTCAGTATTTGAGTCTTAGACTCAGAGACGTTTTTTCTATAGAACTACAAGACAAGTGGTTTTATAGTGCTGCGCACTATTTTTTGGCTCCCAGCGCGGGGTCCTAATAGAAATACTCGCGTTTTGTTACTTTTTCTATAAAAAATGTGTCTGTGTCTGATTCTGAGACTCTAAGAAGTTTATCCTATATAAAAAGCCACAAGAAACATGTTTTCCTATAAGTACTTCAAACAGATTTCTAAACAAAACTCTTCTCGGAATTTGACACTTCATTTTATTAGGAAAATATGAATGTTTTTCTAAAAGAATAAATTTTACTATCAAAATAAACACAACTTCTTTTTGGTGCCCAAAGCGGCGCCCTAATAGAAATATTTGTGTCTTGTGACTTTTTCTATAAAGAAATGGCGCAGTATTTAATTCTTTGACTCAAAAAAATATGGTTTTCCTAAAGAAAATGCTACAAGACGAGTGTTTTTTTAGTGCTGCGCAATATCTTATTGGCTCCCAGCGCGGGGCCTTACAGAAATACTTGCGTCTTGTGACTTTTTCTATAAAAAAAATATATGTCTGTATCTGATTCTCAGACTCTAAAACGTTTTTCCTATAGAAAAAGCCACAAGAAACATGTTTTCCTATAAGTACTCAACACTGGGCGCCAATAAAACTTTGTATTTACTATAAAAAAATCTCAGATTTTGATACTTTGTTCCTATAAAAAAAGTTTTATCTGATTTTAAGATTCTGAGACAATTTTCTTAAAAAAAATCACACGACATATTTCTTTCTATAATAGCCCCGCGGTGGGCGTCCCTAAGATAACGCATTTCTTAAAAAAAAAATCCCAGATTCTGGGACTTTTTCGAAACAAAAATCTTCTCGGAATCTGAGACTTTATTTTACTAGGAATATTGAAATCTTTTTCTAAAAGAATAGTTTTTACTATCAAAATACACAGAACGTCTTTTTGGTGCCCAAAGCGGGGCCCTAATAGAAAGATGTGTGTCTTGTGACTTTTTCTATAAAGAAATGGGTCAGTATTTGAGTCTTAGACTCCGAGAAGCTTTTTCTATGAAAAAATGTTACTAGGAAAATATGAATCTTTTTCCAAAAAAAATAATTTTTACTATCAAAAAACACAGAACGTCTTTTTGACGCCCAAAACGGTGCCCTAATAGAAATATTTGTGTTTTGTGACTTTTTCTAAAAAGAAATGGGTCAGTATTTGATTCCAGGACTCAGAGAAGGTTTTCCTATAGAAAAGGCTACAAGACGAGTGTTTTTTTAGTGCTGCTCTTTATCTTATTGGCTCCCAGCGCGGGGCCCTAACAGAAATACTTGCGTCTTGTGACTGTTACTATAAAAAAATATGTGTCTGTATCTGATTCTCATTCTCTAAGACGTTTTTCCTATAGAAAAAGCCACAAGAAACATATTTTCCTATAAGTACTCCACACTGGGCGCCAATAAAACTTTGTATTTACTATAAAAAAATCTCAGATTTTGAGACTTTGTTCCTATAAAAAAGTTTTAAATTCTTAAAAAAAAAGTTCGCTAGTATCTAATTTTAAGATTCTGAGAAATTTTTCTTGAAGAAAAAAACACAAGACATCTTTCTTTCTACAATATCCCGGCGGTAGGCGCCCTTAAGATAATGTATTTTCTAAAAAATCTCAGATTCTGAAACAAACATCTTCTCGAAATTTTAGACTTTGTTTTACTAGGAAAATATGAATCTTTTTCAAAAAAAAATTACTATTAAAAAACACAGAACGTCTTTTTGGTGCCCAAAGCGGGGCCCTAATAGAAAGATTTGTGTCTTGTGACTTTTTCTATAAAGAAATGGGTCAGTATTTGAGTCTTAGACTCCGAGACGCTTTTTCTATAAAAAAAATGTTACAAGAAAAGTGTTTATAGTGCTGCTCACTATCTCATTGGCTTCCAGCGCGGAGTCATAATAGAAATACTTGCGTCTTGTGACTTTTTCTATAAAAAAATGTGTCTGTATCTTATTCTAAGATTTTGAAACTTTGTTCCTATAAAAAAGTTTTAGATTCTTAAACAAAAATCGCCAGTATCTGATTTTAAGATTCTGAGACACTTTTCTTGAAGAAAAAATCACAAGACATATTTCTTTCTATAAAAGCCCCGCGGTGGGCGCCCTTAAGATAATGCATTTCTAAAAAAAATCCAAGATTCTGGGACTTTTTCTAAACAAAAATTTTCTCGGAATCTGAGATTTTATTTTACTAGGAAAACATGAATCGTAAAAAAAATTTTACTATCAAAATACACAGATCTTCTTTTTGGTGCCCGAAGCGGGCCCTAATAGAAAGATTTGTGTCTTGTGACTTTTTCTATAAAGAAATGGGTCAGTATTTGAGTATTAAACTCCGAGAAGCTTTTTCTATGAAAAAATGTTACAAGGCAAGTGTTTATTTATAGTGCTGCTTACTATCTCATTGGCTCCCAGCGCGGGGCCCTAACAGAAATACTTGCGTCTTGTTACTTTTTCTATAAAAAAAATATATGTCTGTATCTGATTCTCAGACTCTTAAACGTTTTTCCTATAGAAAATGCCACAAAAAAACAAGTTTTGCTACAAGTACTCCATGCTGGGCGCAAATTAAATGTTGTATTAACTATAAAAAAATTTCAGATTTTGAGACTTTCTTCCTATAAAAAAAGTTTTAGATTCTTAAAAAAAATTCGCCAGTATCTGTTTTTCAGATTCTGAGTCATTTTTCTTGAAGAAAAAATCACAAGACATTAGTCTTTCTATTAGAGCCCCACGGTGGGCGCCAATTAGATAATGTAATTCTTAAAAAATCTCAGATTCTGGGACTTTTTCTAAACAAAAATCTGAGACATTATTTTACTAGGAAAATATGAATCGATTTCTAAAATAAAAATTTTTACTATCAAAATACACAGATCTTCTTTTTGGTGCACAAAGCGGGGCCCTAATAGAAAGAGGTGCGTCTTGTGACTTTTTCTTTAAATAAATGGATCAGTATTTGAATATTTGACTCAAAAAAGCTTTTCATGTAAAAAAGCCATAATACACAAGTCCTTATATTGCACGCTTAGCGCCAATAAGACGTTGTAGTAGTTCCTATAAAAAAGCCTCTGATTCTGAGACTTTTCTCAAGGAAAAACATTTCGGAATCTTAGTTTTAATTTTACTACAAAATATGTCTAAGAATGTGAATCTCTTTCTATAGGAATAATTTTTACTATCAAAACACACAGAATGTAATTTTGGCGCCCATCGTGGGGCCCTAACAGAAAAAATTGTGTTTTTACTTTTTCTATAGAAAAATGTGCGAGTATTTGATTCTTGGATATTGACGTATGGAAAAAGACATAAGTCTTTCTATTAAAGCCCCGCGGCAATACAACATTGCATTTCCCCTAAAAACTCTCAGATTCTGAGACTTTTTTTCAAAGAAAAACAACTCAGAATCTATGACATTATTTTACTACAAAATATGTCTCAGAATCTGATTTTTTATAGAAATAGTGTTTACTATCAAAACACATAGAATGTGTTTTTGGAGCCCAACGCGGGCTCCCTTCAGCAAGAATTGTGTTGTGACTTTGTCTATTGTAAAGTGAGTATCTGATTCTCAGATTCTAACACTTTTTTTGTATGGAAAATTATGTCTTTCTATTAAAGCCCCGCGGTGGGCGCCAATATAATATTGCATTTCCCTTAAAAAGTCTTAGATTCTGAGACTTTACTATAGGAAAACATTTCGGAATCTGAGACTTTTTTTATTACAAAATATGTTTCAGCATCAGAATATTTTTCTATAGAAATAGTGTTTACTATCAAAACACATAGAAAGTGTTTTTGGCGCCCAACGCGAGTCCTATTAAAAAGAATTGTGTTGTGATTTTGTCTATTGTAAAGTGAGTCAGTATCTGATTCTCAGATTCTTTCATGTTTTTTGTATGGAAAAAGATATAAGTCTTTCTATTAAAGCCCCGCATTGGGCGCCAATATAACATTGTATTTCCCCTAAAAAGTCTTAGATTCTAAGACTTTACTACAGGAAAACATTTCGGAATCTGAGACTTTTTGTATTACAAAATATGTCTCAGCATCAGAATATTTTACTATAGGAATATTTTTTACTATCGAAACACACAGAATGTGCTTTTGGCGCCCAGCGCGGGGTTCGAACAGAAAGAATTGTGTTGTGACTTTTTCTATAGAAAAATGAGTCGTCAGTATCTAATGCCCAGATTCTGACACGTTTTTTGTATGGAAAAATACACAAGTCTTTCCATTAGAACCCCACGCTGGGCGCCAATTAAACATTGTATTTACCATAAAAAGTCTCAGATTTTGAAACTTTTTTTAAAGGAAGAAGATCTCGCCTTTTGAGACTTTATTTTACTAGAAAAAAATGTCAAAGAATTTTAATCTGTTTCTGCAGAAATAATTTTTAGTACCAAAACACACAGAACGTATTTTCGGCGCCTTGAGTCTTGTGAATTTTTCTTCGGCCAAAATGTGTCAGTATCTGGTTCTCAGATTCTGAGGTGTTTGTCTTATAGAAAAAGCCATTATTATTTTCAATCAGTGGCACTATTAACAAGTCTGAGATCATAAGACTTTTTCTAAAGGAATAGCACATACGCATCTGAGTCTTTATTGTACTGAATCTCTTATTATAGGAGCAAAGTATCAGAACCAGAGACTTTTTCTAAACAAAAAAACTTATTGGAATCCATGAGTTTACTTGAAAAATATGAATCTTTTTCTAAAAGAATAATTTTAACTATCAAAATTTACAGATCTTCTTTCAACCTTTTTAAATAAATACAATCATTTCTGATAGGGCCCTACGATGGGCGCCAAAAGCACATTCTGTGTGTTTCGATAGCAAAATATATTCCTATATAAAAAGATTCACATTCTGAGACAAATTTTGTAGTAAAATAAATTTGTGTTTTTATAGTAAACATTATTCTTATTGATTGCGAGTTGTTTTTCCTAAAGAAAACGTGCCAGATTCTGAGACTTACAACATATTTTTGGCGCCCAGCCTGGGGCACAAATAATTCCGAGTTGTTTTCCTATAGAAAAAGTCCCAGAATCTGAGACTTTAACAACGTATTTTTGGCGCCCATCATGGGGCCCTAATAGAAAAACTTGTGTCTTGCGACTTTTTCTATTGAAAAAATATCTCTGAATTCTTTAAGACAAATTTTCTCAGAATCGTACACTTTTTCTATAAAAAAAAATATTCAGAATCTGAAATTTTCCTATATTTTTACACAATCCAAAAACTCATTATTATTGCACATCACTGTTTTGTTTAAACAAAACTGTGGTTGCAATTTATTGCAGTTGAATGAACACACCCGCAGGCACTCGCGTATGCGACTAAACGACAATGAAGCAACACTGCCTCCAAGTATGGCAGAGAAAAGCTTTAGGGGGGAACGTTAAAATGAAACATGTTTAAAATAAAACAACAGCCAAACAACAACAGCAACAAAAAACGCGATAATGTTAAGCGTGATGATGAGGATAATAATGGATTGTGGTGGTGGTGACGGAGGTGCCACTTTTGGTTGTGTTTTATTTATAATTTTTGCACATTGAAAATAAAAAAAAAAAAATTAAATATGAATAATGTTAAATCCAATGCTTAATTTAAGACATTTTTTTTTTGGTTTTGTCCCAAGAAGGCGCAGTACATCATTTTTAACAAAAAAAAAAAAAACGTTTTTCACACACTCATGCACACATGATGCATTAAACATGCCCAATTTTTTTTTACCCTACACCACTCTGTGGTACAAGGTATAATGAGTTTGTGCTGATGTTTGTAACTAACCGAAAAATTGGTACTAGACCCACCTAGACTCACAAACGTCCATTTATAATTTGACTCTTAATAACCGTATTATAATAGGTATCCCTTCGAAACTTGTCAGATAAACATTTTTTTTTATTCAAAAATCATCATTCCAAATTTTAAAGGAAGCGGACCAGTTCTTCTTGCAGTCTCCATACAACTCACCCTCCCGATATTCACATAAATCTCTCAAAATGCATGAAATTAGGAACTATTTGATCAAAATTGTCTTTGTACACTCAAAATAATTACTCTGTTAAATACTCTGTAAAATGACTGTAATCTCAATTCGACAGATATTTGACAAAGTTATCTGTCGAAATACAGATTTTAAGAAAATACTTTGTATTTTCTTGTGACCGAAAAACAAAATTTTATCTGTAATTTTACTTTTTTCTTTGTAATCTCTATTTTACAGATAATAAACAGTTTTTTTTGTTAAAATACGTATTTTAGAAAAAAAATTTGGTTTTTTTCTCGCAACCAAAATACTAAATTTCATTTGTAATTTTACTTATTGCTCTGTAAAAATAAAAATCACTTCAAAAAACTTCCAAATATGACCGATAAACCCCTCTTTAAAAAGTGTCTAAAATTACGACGTGTAAAATTTGGAGTTACTTGTTAAAAACTCGTAATATTCACAAAAATAAAAAACTAAATTTACAATTTGGAAGCATTTAAGCGGGCAAAAATTTTACTTTTAATTTTTTTAATTAATGTTTTTGATGCAGAGAAGTTTTACTCATAAAATGGATTTAACTAAAACTTTGTAAATTTACAGAGTTTTTTTGTAAAATTTTGAACTCATAAAAGCCATTTAACTGAAACTTTGTAAATTTACAGAGTTTTTTTGGTAAAATTCTTCTCGGTTTTATCAATATTTTACAGATAATTCTATAAATTTTACAGTTTTTTTTATCGAAATCATTTTACAGAGTTTTCTTTGTAAAATAACAAAAAATCTTGCTGGTTGGAAATCTATGGTATTTTCTGCTGGCTCAGCAGAGTATCTCTGTAATTTAACAGAGTGATTATTTTGAGTGTAGGTGTTAAACGTGTACTTTGGTGGCCTAATGAGTTCTGAATATAATAGATCATTTTTGGACTTAGACCCATATAAAAATTTCTCCCGATATTCAGTAAAATCGGTCAAAAATATGCCAATTTCACACAAATTTTGTTTGTGCATGTTTTCTACACTAATTAAAAATCTAACGAAAGATAGATCCAATCGGTCCATGTTTGGACTTGCTACCCATTTTCCGGAAAACACACTCAACATAATAACTCTGTAAAATACTCTGTAAAATGACTGTAATCTCAATTCAACAGATATTTGACAGAGTTTTCTGTCAAAATACAGATTAAAAGAAAATACTTTGTATTTTGTTGTGACAAAAAAACAAAATTTCCTTTGTAATCTTAATTTTACAGATAATTAACAGAGTTTTCTGCTAAAATACAGATCTAAGCAAAATACTTCATATTTTTTTATAACCAAAAAAAAGTTTTCTGTTTTGAGTAGTTTTTGTTTTTGTTACCAAACATCAAAATTTTATCTGTATATTTTTTTTTTGAGAAAAAGTTGAAAAAAGTAGCAAAAAAGTTATCAAAAAATCTTTTCAGAAATCGTATAAAAATTTTACAAAATAACATGCATTTAACTAAACCCTGTAAATTTACAGAGTTTTTTCTGTAAATTTTTTTTTGCATCAAATGTATTTTACAAATATATGTAAATTTACATAGTTTTCTTTGCTAAATGGAAAACTATGTAAATATTTTACTAGAAACTCTGTAAATTAACAGTTTTTTTTTGTCCAAATCATTTTACAGAGTTTTAAAGTAAAATTACAGAGTTTTCTCTGTCAAAAAGCTTTCATATTTAACCAATATTTTACTATAAACTCTGTAAATTAACAGTTTTTTTTGTCAAAATCATTTTACAGAGTTTTTTAGTAAAATTACCAAGAAATGTTGTTAGCTGGAAAAGTATGATGTACTCTGTTAAATTAGCAGAGTTTTTCTGTAATTTAACAAGAGTTATTATTTTGAGTGTAGTGTAGGGTATCACATCGTCGGTCTTGACCAACAATAATTTTTTTACTTGTTTATTTTATTTTTTGTACTTGTTTATGTCATTGTAATTTTAAAAACAAAAAGTTTTGTTTCAAAATAAACCAAAAAAAAAATTATGTTAAATTGTGACAGTATTGTCAGCGATTTAAGTCATTTTTACACTCATAATAATAACTCTGTAAAATACTCTGTAAAATGACTGTAATCTCAATTCAACAGTTATTTGACAGAGTTTTCTGTCAAAATACAGATTTAAAGAAAAAACTTTGTATTTTGTTGTGACAAAAAAACAAAGTTTCCTCTGTTATATTACTTTTTACTTTGTAATCTTAATTTTACAGATAACTAACAGAGTTTTCTGCTAAAATACAGATCTAAGCAAAATACTTCGTATTTTTTTATAACCAAAAAAGTTTTCAGTTTTGAGTAGTTTTTGTTTTTGTTACCAAACATCAAAATTTTATCTGTAATTTTTTTTTTGAGAAAAAGTTAAAAAGTTTTTTTTTTTTTGAGAAAAAGTTGAAAAAGTAGCAAAAAAAGTTATAAAAATTTATTTTTCAGAAATCTTGTAAAAATTTTACAAAATAACATGCATTTAACTAAACTCTGTAAATTTACAGAGTTTTTTCTGTAATTTTTTTTTTTTTGCATCAAATATATGTACATTTCATAGTTTTCCTTGCTAAATGGTGGTTTATTTAACCAATATTTTACTAGAAACTCTGTAAATTAACAGTTTTTTTTTTTTGTCCAAATCATTTTACAGAGTTTTATGGTAAAATTACAGAGTTTTCTCTGTAAAAAAGCTTTCATATTTAACCAATATTTTACTACTTATAAACTCTGTAAATTAACAGTTTTTTTCTGTCAAAATCATTTTACAGAGTTTTTTTAGTAAAATTACCATGAAATGTTGTTAGCTGGAAAAGTATGGTGTACTCTGTTAAATTAGCAGAGTTTTTCTGTAATTTAACAGAGTTATTATTTTGAGTGTACTGTCATTTGTTCAAGTACTTTATTTAGTTTGACACCTTGACTAACAAGAAGTGCGCGCTTATTGATTAAATTTACAGCACACAAGAAAAAAAAGGTTTTCAAAAGAAAACAGAGATTTCTTAAATAAGATGACAACGTTTTTTTTATTTCTTCATGTTTTTTCTTGCCTCAAGTCACACACAAAGACATGAATAAAATATTTATAAAGATTTTGTAATGTTAATTTTAAAAAATTTAAATTTGTAAATGGCGCTTAAATGTAAATGAGAGGAAAGTAATGCTAATGTAGCGCTTTGTAGGAGGGGACATTTTTTTCTTAGGGAAGTGTTTCAGAATCTCATAGCAAAAAATTTTAGATTCTACCCGTGTGAAAAAATAATTAGATCATAACATATCTCCTTTGATAAAAACATATATGGATCATATCTAAATGGATGTAATTAGATCTAGTCCATATATACTCATATCTGCTTCAGATATTTTCAGATCCGTAAATTGAGTCTATCTGGCATATATGGCATATATCAGGCGCGGATCCAGCTCTTGGGTTTGGGGGGGGAAAATTTTTTTTTTTGCTCAAAAAATTTTTTTTGCAGGGAATTGCAGGTCGAATTTGAATCATTGGTTAAGGTTTTTTAGTGTTCAACTCTTTTTTATTATGATTTTTTCTATAGAAACATTTTAAAATTTTAAAATTTATTCCTATAATTAAAAAAAAATGTTTGATATTTTGAAAAATGTCTCTTCAAGAAATTTTCGGCTTCTAAAGCATTTTTCTGATAGCAAAAGACCCAGATTCTGACATAATTTTCTAAAAGGAAATAAGTCAGGTTTGAGATATATTTATTCACAAAAAGATTTCTGATTTGAAAAATCAGAAATAAACCTGCTCAAAAATATTTTGAGCAGGTTTATTCTAGCTCGAGGTCATAATTTTCATTACTTTTTAATACTGTGATATTCTCATAGAATAATTTTTTGAAAATTATTATATCATAGTCTAATTAAGTATAGGAAATTATGACCTCGAGCTAGAATAAACCTACTAAAAATATAATATTTTAAAGGTCAAATGTAACGTCAAAGGTCAAATTTTTTAATAAAATTAATCAGAATTAATGCAAACAATTTTAAATTCTGATACACCCCAGCAAAAACATGGTAATGAGTTGTGAAAAGTAATCATTACCAAGTACATTATTTATAATGAGTACCCATTACCATTAACATTATTTTAAGCCCAAAAGTAACTACTTTTCAGTAATATATTATAAAAGTACTTCTAAGTAATAATATCTCCTTGCACTTGCAGTTTTTAACCTTTACAATTCAATTAACTTAAAAAGTACTTAAAAACTTAAAAAAAAATACGCAATTTTTAAGTTTTAGTAAAAACAAGTTAAATTTTAAATGTTTTAATTAACTAATTATTTTACTTCTTATTGGTAATGGGTTTTAACTCCTTATTAGTAATCCGAGTCAGTAACTACTTATTTATCTCCATACTCTTCACTAGTTATTTTTGTCTCACGCCCTTGTTAAAATAATTAGTGTTTCATTCAATAAGTAACTACTTATTAACATCTGTTTCGGATTACAAAACCCATTACTAGTAATGCCAATTTTTGCTGGGACCTTCATATAGAAAATTCTCAGATACTTATGGAATTCTCACACCATAAAATTTCTATATTTAGAACAATTTTCGTAAAGAAAAGATTAAGCAATTTTCACATTGAAAACTTAAAACGTCTGAAATATTTTTTTCTATTCTATTTTTCTACAAAAAAGGTTTAAGATACCGAATCGATCTTTCTACACCTACATTTTTAGGGTTTGAAAAAATATTCCATAGAAAGTATGCACCTGAGATTAGAAAAATTTAAGACTTAAATGCTTTTTAAAATTTTTGGAGGCAATTTTCTAGATTCTAAGTCATTTTACCCATAGAAAAAGTCTCAGAGTCTGAGTCTCCAAAACTTTTTCTACAAAAAAAGTCTAGAATTCTGAGACATTTTTCAAATTAAAAACAAATTTGGAATCTAAGATCTTTTTAGATTCTGAAATTCCCAGAATATTTTTTCTAAAATTCTCAGAATCTAAGGCATTTTTTATAGAAAAATACTTGGATTCTGAGTTATTTTTCCTATCGAAAAAGTCATAGATTTTAGAATATTTTTTTAATATTAAAACTCAAAAATTCTGAGATATTTCTTCTTTCGAAAAAATCTGAAATTTTTTTCTAGTATTCTAGGACTTTTTTCCTATAGAAAAGGTCTCAGCTTTTCCTAATTAAAAAGTCTTAGATTCTGAAACATCTTTCTAATAAAAAAAATCTCAGATTCAGATACATTTTTCATAATGAAAAATACTTTGATTCCGAGAAATTTTTTCTATAAAAGTCACATTCTGCATAATTTTTCCTTTAGAAAAAGTCAAAGTTCTATTGCATTTTTTGTATAAAAAATTCTCAAATTTTCCCTGAAGAAAATTTTCTTATTTTTCCTACAGAAAAATTTTATTTTAATTTTACTTTTTTTTTCTGTAAAAAAATTTAAGATTTAAAAACATTTTTTTTAGAGAAAACTTATGAGATTCTTGAAAATTCTAGAAAAAATTCTCACTCATGATTTCATTTCCTCTATTCCTTTTCCAGAAGAACTGTCAAATTTTCAATATAGAAAATTCTCAGATTTTTCCTATAAAAAATTATCAGATTTTTCCTATAGAAAAACTGTTAGATTTTTTATATAAAAATTGTCAAAGTTTTAAGATTTTACTATAAAAAAATTCTAAGAAAAATTATCAACTTTTTTCTATAGAAAAATTTTCGTCTAGAAAAATTCCGAAATATTTCGTCTATAAAATTTGTTGTATTTTTTATAAAGAAAAGTTTTATCACGTAGACAAATTTTAACAGTCAGAAACATTTTAGGATTTTTAGACATTTTTCATAGAAGAATTTCTATAGAAAAAAATTATCCTATAGAATAATTTCTAGATTTTTCCAATAGAAAACTTTTAAGGATTTTTTCAGTTCCTTGGACATTTTCATAGAATTTTTTTTCAGATTATTTCTTTTTCACTTTCCTTTTTCTCCCTGCTTTTCTTTTCTTTCCTTTCTTTTTTTTTTCTTTTTTCTTTTTTCCTTTTTCCTTTTTTTTTCTTTCGAATTCGGTTTGGGGGGGGAAATTTCCTTTTTTCCCCCCCCGTGGATCCGCGCCTGCATATATATATATATCATATGTAAAATTTTCCGATAGACTCAATTTACGGATCTAAAAATATCTGAAGAAGATATGAATATATATGGAGTAGATCTGATTACATCAATTTATATATGATCCATATGTTTTTATCAAAGGATATATGTTTTGATATAATTATTTTTTTACACGGGAAGGCATTTTTGTTTTACAAAAAGAATAAGATTCTAATAAAAATTTTTCAATAGAAATAGTTTCAGATTCGATAGTTTTTTTTTTTCAGAAAAACCCTTAAAATCTACGACTTTTCTTTATAGGAAAATGTATCAGAATTTGAGAGTTTTTTTATAATAACCAAAAATGAAAAATAGAACATTTTTCTAACACTTACGTCCTATTGACGCCTAAGTTACAACGTCCTATTAACGCCCAACTTACTACGTTTTATTGGCGCCCAACTCGGGGCCCTATTCAGAAGACTTGTATCTTGTGAGTTTTTCTTTTAGCAGATGCCACAGAGTTTGATATTTTATATAATGTCTTAGAATCTGTTACCATTTCTGTAGGAAAATACCAATTTTAATGCAAAAAAAAAAAAATTCTCGGAATCTTATACTTTTTCCATAGTAAAAATTTATCAGAATCTGATACCTTAAGAAAAAAATTTTTGATTCTAAGACATTTATCCTACAGAAAAAATCTTTTTTTCTGACACATTTTTCCAATAGTAAAGTTCGCAAAACACAAGACTTTCAAATAGGGCCCTTATATTGTGATATTTTGTTTACAAAAAACTAGTCTTTAAATTGCGGCCCCGAGTTGGGCGCTAAAAGGAGTCCTTGACTTGTTTGTAGAAAAAAAGCCTCAGAATCTAAGACTTTTTTGTTGAAAATACTCTAGGAATTATTGATTTCTATATTTTTTAATTAAAAAAAAGTATTGATTCTACTCGGGGCCTTAATCAAAAATATGTCTGACATTCCTACAGAATATTTGATAACAAAATTTTTTAGGTTATGAGACATTTTTGATACAAAATAGTCAATAGCTTTTAACATCCTCTCAGCGCCCAAATCTATAGAAAAAAAATTCAGTTTCTGACACATTTTTCCAATAGAAAATGTCCCCCTATTTAAAGATTTTTTTTACAGGACACAAATCTTTTCTTTAGGACCTCGATAATTAAGACCTTTTCTTGTTGAAAATCCTCTAGAAATCTAAAATATTTGTTTAAATAAAAATAGAACAATATTTCAGAATCAAATGCTTTTTTGTAAAAACTTTTCGGAGACTGGGACGGTTTTTATTATTGGTGCCCAAAGTGGGAACTAAATCAAAAACCTTGTGTCCAGCGAGAACAATGGACATTTTTATTTAAATTAATGTTTTGAGATTCCTGAAGGACTTTTAATAAGAAAACTCTTAGATATTGAAACTTTTTTCAAACAAAATAGTCAAAAACTTACAATGTCCACTCTATGAAAAAAATCTCAGTTTCTGACACATTTTTCTAATGGAAAAGGTCACAAGATAAAACAACTTTCAAATATGCCCCCTATTTTGAGATATTTTACACAAGATAAAATTCTTTGGCTGTTTTTATAGGAAAAATGTTTCAGAATCTAACACATTTTCTTGTAAAAAATCATCAATAATCTTAGATGATTATTTAAGTAATAATAGAAAAATGTCTCAGAATCTAACTTTTGGCTCCCAACGCGGGGCCATAATCAAAAAAACTTGTGTCCTGAACAATGGACATTTTTATTTTAATTAACTTTTGAGATTCCAACAGGATTTTTAATAAGAAAAAGTCTTAGATTATGTGACTTTTTTTCTAAGAAGAAGTCAAAATTTTACAACGTCCTCTTAGCGCTCAACTGTATATAAAAAATCTCAGTTTCTAACACATTTTTTCAAATGAAAAGGTCACAAGACAAAAAAACTTGCAAATATGGCATTTAGTTTGAGATATTTTACACAAGAGACAAATCCTTCTATTAGGACCCCGAGTTGAGCACTACTAGCACGTTGTAAGTCTTTGGCTTTTTTTTATAGGAAACATGTTTCAGAATCTAACGCATTTTCTTGTAAAAAATCATCAAGGGATCTTAGATGATTCTTTAAGTAATAATAGAAAAATGTCTCAGAATCTAACTTTTGGCTCCCAACGTGGGGCCTCAATCAAAAAAACTTGTATCTTGCGAGAACAATGGAAATTTTTATTTTAATTTACTTCTAAGATTCCAAAAGGATTTTTAACTTCTGAGAAGAAGTCAAAATTTTACAACGTTCTCTTAGCGCCCAACTGTATAGAAAAAAATCTCAGTTTCTGACACAATTTTTCTAATAGAAAAGATCACAAGATAAAAAAACTTTCAAATATGGCATCTTTTTTGAGATATTTTGCACAAGAGACAAATCCTTCTGTAAGAACCCCGAGAAGAGCACTACGCGCACGTTGTAAGTCTTTGGCTTTTTTGATGGGAAAAATGTTTCAGAATCTAACACCTTTTCTTGTAAAAAATCATCAAGGGATCTTAGATGATTCGTTAAGAAATAATAGAAAAATGTCTCAGAATCTAACTTTTGGCTCCCAACGTAGGGCCTCAATCAAAAAAACTTGTGTCTTGTGAGAACAATGGAAATTTTTATTTTAATTAACGTCTGAGATGCCTTGAGGATTTTTAATAAGAAAAAGTCTTAGATTATGAGACTTTTTTCTTGAAAAGGATTCAAAAACTTACAACGTTCTCTTGGCACCCAATTCTATAGAAAAAATTTCAGTTTTTAACACATTTTTCCAATAGTAAAAGTCACAAGACACAAGACTTTAAAATATGGCCCCTAATTTGAGATATTTTTACAAGATAAAAGTCTTTCTTATGACCCCGTGTTGGGCGCTAAGTAGTGGTTGTCAGGCTTTGGCTTTTTTGTAGGAAAAAATTCTTAGATTTCTTTTAGTTGAAAATTCTCGAGAAAACTTGGGAATTTCTTAAAATTAAAATAGAAAAATGTCTCAGAATCTATCTTGCGAGAACAAATCAAATTTTTATTTAAATTACCGTCTGACAATCTTACAGGATTTTCAATTAGAAAATATTTTTGATGCTGAGACATTTTTCCTACGAAAAAGTAAAAAAATTACAACGTTTTCTTTAGATTTCTACAGGATATTCAATAAGAAAATATTTTAAATTCTAAGACATTTTTCCTACGAAAAAGTCAAAAACTTGCAACGTTACCTTGGCGTCCAACTAGGGGCCCTAATCGAAAATCTTGTGTCTTGTAAAAAATAATTTCAAAATTTTAAACTTTTTATATAGAATTAGTTTTGGAATCTCAGTCTTCTTCTATTGTAAATATGTCTCAGAATCTAAGAATTTTTCTATAGGATCATAGATTCAAATTTTTGCTATCGAAAAACTTTCAAACATTTTTCTTTCCCTGCTAGAATTTAAAAAATATTTTTTCCCCCATAAAGTTATTATTAGGGCAAGTACTTTCATGAAAATGCATATTTTTACTCTGCATTGTAAACATAACATAAATTAAATATCTATCCGAATCAAAGAATTTGCAATAAAATGGCATTGATTTGTAGTTGCATATTTTTGCATATTTTGGTATAAATGCATATTTTTGCATATTTTGATAAAAATTAGACTTTTTTAAGTTTGATTAATATTTTTTCAAAACTTCCTTAGGAAAATTCAAACCATATCCCCTATTTCTTATAGAAAAATATATTTATTTATCGAAATCATATTCTAATGCATTTTTCAAAGAAAATGGATTCTGGAAGAAGAATTTTTAGATTCTGAAAATTTTTTCCTATTTAAAATGTTCCTATTCTGAGATATTTATGAATATCTCTTCACTAATCGTAAAGAAAAAATGTTTTAGAATCTAAGATTTTTTACAGGAAAATTGCATTTTTATTTTGATTAGAGTTAGGATGGGGTCTTTTGCCTTTAAGTTAATTTTTTGAATTGAAAATCGGAAAATTCCGAAAAAAAGTATTTTAAAAATAAATATTTTTTTTTTTTTTAGAATAATAGTGCATTCACATTGGCATCGAAAGCCCGTTTAACGAGGTTTCGCCTCAAACCTCATTTGAAAGTACGTATTTTCCCATACAAATTAAAAACTTTTCGTTATGAGTTTTCAACGAAAGTACGTTCGAAAGCTCTTAAATTTCATAAAGAAAATAAATTAAAGAAAGTGTCAAAAATAAAAAATAAAAATATTTTCATAAAAAATAGCATTAAATCAAAAGATTTAAATAAATTATTGTAAATTAGTGCGAAAATTAATTAATTGTGTGCGATTAATGTCGGTATGTTCGCAAATTTTATTCGGTAATTTTCGAAAACGTGATAACCGTCAAAAATTTCGGGTGTGAACGGTTATGTTTTCAAAATGAAAGTACGTACTTTCAACGAGGTTTCGAGCTGAGTGTGAATGTACTATAAAGAACACAAAGCATTGAAAAATAACTTGTTTTAGAAAAAATATTGTATTTTTATATTTTTTTTTTCTTTTAGAAACTTTTTTACTTCAGAAACATTTAGTGACTCAAGGAAAAAACTTCTCATGTAAAAAAATATTTTACAACCTAAAAATTGTTTCCACTAATTTATGTTGACAAATTATTTTTTTTAAAAATAAAAACAATAATTTTTAGATGCATATTTTTAAAGTTTTTAGTGCATATTTTGGATTTTTAGGCGCATATTATAGGCACATATTTTAGGTTTTTAGATGCATGAAAGTACTTGCCCTAGTTATTATATTTCTGCTAGGAATCTAATGTTTTATTTTTAGGAAAAACCTTTATGGATCTAACACTTTTTTATAATTAAAAATATCTTAGAATATTTTTTACAAGCAAAAAAGACTACCAAAAAACGTCTTATTGGCGCCCAACGTGGGACCTTAATCAAAAAACCTTGTGTTCTGCGAGAACAATGGAAGTTTTATTTAAATTAAAGTTTGGGATTCTTACAGGGTTTTTAACAAAAAAAAAGTGTGACATATTGAGACATTTTTCCTAAATAAAAATCAAAAATTTATAACGTCCTCTTAGCGTCTCAGAATCTATCTTGCGAGAACAAATCAAATTTTTATTTAAATTTCCGTCTGAGATTCCTACTGGATTTTCAATAAGAAAATATCTAGACATTTTTCATATGAAAAAGTCAAAAACTTACAACGTTCTCTTGGCGCCCAACTCGGGGCCTTAATCGAAAATCTTGTGTCTTGTCAAAAATATTTCGAAATAAAATTTTAAAATATTTTATAGAAAATATGTCTCACAATCTAAGACTTTTTCTATAGGATCTTTGATTCAATTTTTTTTTTATTTTTCCTATAGCAAAATTTTCAAGAATTTTTCTTTCTCTGCTAAAAATATAAAACATATTTTGTCCCCCCTTAAAATAATTATTAAAATTTACAACCCACAAATTGGTGATCAAAATCTTTCTATTGAAATTGATGGCCACTTTTTTGTGAGTTATTGCTGTATGTACTTACTTCAAATTAAAAAATTACAACAAATTTAACTTCATCATTCCTAAGTTCTAATGAATTTCATGTTATTAAAAATTCTTTAAAAAAAAAAAATTACATAAACTTAAGTGTATATTTTTTCACTTCTATATTGCGCCTCCCCTACCAAAAAAAAATTCTCGTATATTTCAAGTTAAGTGCTTGATTATAGAAGTTGCCAACATTTCATTATAAGTCTTTATGTATTGCTTAGTGTTGCCTTTTACGGCTGTTTTTTTTTTTTTTTTTTTTGATACTTTAAAGAAGGAGGGAGAGCTTCTATACAGTTCATTATTACGTTGGTAACAATGAGAATGAAATTACGGAATTATAAATTAGGTGCTGAATGCTATAATTGACTTCTATTTTCCGTTTTTAAGGGATAACAGGTGCCAAAAAATTAATTTTCGGCTAGGTCAAAAGTCACTTAAATACCCTAACCCCATATTATATTTCTCAAATTTTAAATAGGGCTTTATTACAAAAAGTACCAAAAATAAGAAGTTGTTACTTAAAAGTACCAAAATGTACCAAAAGTACCACAGTTAAGATTTTGCGCTATTTTAGCTAATATTTCCCTGCTGATATATTTTATCAATAGAATCTCACTAAAAAATGCAAAATTTCATGTGACGTCTAAATAAAAAGTTCCAAAACAGCAGTACCATAAAATCGTTATTTTTCAGTTTTGTACAAATATCTCGCTCGATAAGCATTGCACGTCATTAGGAACCAATTTTACTTTTAATTTATTTACATATATGCAAAACTGTTTGCTTCGATTATTCATTTTCGAGATTCAGAGTTAAGAATGTTATTTTTCCCCTAAACCCGCATTAGGGGTTCCATTAGGTGGCAACACTGTCCTAAAAAAATGGGCAATAGAAGTATTAAACTGCATATTTTGAAGACATTTTTATTAAATTATTTAATTTCTCAAATTTTAGATAAGCTCCTTTACAAAAAGTACTAAAAATAAGAAGTTGTTACTAAAAAGTACCAAAATGTTTCAAAAGTACCACAATTAAGATTTCGGGCTATTTTAGCAAACTTTTTGCTGATAATATAGTTTATCAATAGAATCTTACTAAAAAATGCAAAATTTAGTCGCCCCAGTAGGCTAGTTGGTAGCGTGCTAGCCTATGCGTCTGGGGGTCGTGGGTTCGATTCCCACCAGAGGCCTTGGTCTGTTTCGCTACAACGAGACGAAGGTCATTGTTACCAGTTCTCGGTTAGGTAAAATTAGTATATGATTTGTAATTATATGGTAATTCTTAATAAAATAAAATAAAAAAATAAATGCAAAATTTCACGTGACATCTATATAAAAAGTATCAAAAATAAGTTTATACTAAAATGAATCATATTTTTCGATTTTAAGAAATATTGGGTGCCAAAAAAATCCATAGAGCAATAGACTTAAACGTCTTGTTGGCTCCCAACGCGGGGCCTTAATCAAAAAAAAACCTGTGTCCTGCGAGAACAATGGAAATTTTTATTTAAATTAACGTCTGAGATTCCTAAAGCATTTTCAATAAGAAAAATTCTAACATTATCAGACATTTTTCCTACAAAAAAAGGTCAAAAACTTACAACGTCCTCTTAGTGCCCATCTTTATAGAAAAAAATCTCAGTTGCTGACACATTTTTCTAATAGAAAAGATCACAAGACTCAAGACTTTCATTTCTCAAATTTACGATAGGCTCTTTTACAAAAAGTACGAAAAATATCAGTTTTTAAAAAAAGTTAGCAAAATGTACCAAAAGTACCACACTTACGATTTTGGGCAATTTTAGCATTTTTTATGCTATAGTTTATCAATGGAATCGTACTAATGAATTCAAAATTTTATGATACTATATAAAAAGTACCAAAATGTAGAAAATGTACCAAGTTATTGAATTTCTCAATTTCCGGCGCCCACCGCGGGGCACTAATTAGAAGACTTGTGTCTTGTGAGTTTTTCTTTTATTAGGCCGCTCAGAATTCGATACTTTTTTCTATGGGAAAATGTCTCAGAATCTGGGACTTTTTCTATAGAAAATACATATACTTTATTTAAAAAGGAAAAATGTCTTGGAATCTGAGATCCTTAGAAAAACCCCTAATTCTAAGACATTTATTCTTTAAAGAAATCTTGGTTTATGACACATTTTTCCAATAGTAAAGGTTACAAAACACACGACTTTCTAATAGGGCCCCTATTTTAATATATTTTTCACAAGGCACATATCTTTCTATTAGGACCCCAAGTTGAGCGCTAAGAAGACGTTTTAAGTTTTTAAAGTAAAAACTTTAAGGAAACTTGGACATTAAAAAAAAATAATTTAGAATATTTTTACTAGCAATAGATTTGCAACGTCTTTTTGGCGCCCAACTTGGGGCCATAATCTAAAAAGCGTGTGTCCTGCGAAAACAATGAAAATTTTTATTTAAATTAACGTCTTAGATTCCTACAGGATTTTCAATAAGAAAAAGTCTTACATTATGAGACATTTTTCTTACAAAAAAGGTCAAAAACTTACAACGTCCTCTTAGCGCCCAACAAGACGAAAGGCTTTAATTTTTAAAATTTCTTAAGTTTCCCATAGACTCTTTTACAAAAAGTACCAAAAATAAGCAGTTGTTGCTAAAAATTACCAAAATGTTCAAAAAGTACCAGAATTAATATTTTGCGCTATTTTAGCGAAAAAAAATAATTTTATGATTATTAATAGAATATTACTAATAAACGCAAATTTCATACGGTTTCTATATAAAAAGTTCCAAAAATAAACACTTTGTACCAAAATTTGCAAAAAGTACCACAAAATGTATTTTTTTTGCTCTTTTAGTATAAATTTCCGGAAATCCAAATTTAATAAAGGACCTGAATAAATTTTTGCAAAAATGAAAAAAAAAACAATTTTTGAATTCTTGACTTTCGTCAAATCCGCCCCTGAGATCTTCCATCTTCTTTCAGATCCATTAACAAAAAATCTATAAAATTTTTTTTGCACCCTCTTTAAAAATCCGGGATTTATTTTCAATCTTTAGCAGGGCATCTTAAAGTTCATCTAACCCCATTTTATTTTACCTCCTTCTTATTTTTTTGTTTGTTAGAAAAAAAACAAATAACTTTGTTCAACAAATTCAACATCTCATTACTTTGCGTCGATGCGTTCAAATACGATTTTTCACTTGACTTTTAATTATATCCAACAACAAGCACAAAAAAAAAAATACAACAGCAATAATATTATGATGATGATGATGAAAAAAAACTAAAAAGGCCTCCTCTAAAACATTCTTTGACATTGAAGAACAACAACTGAGTAGAAGAAGAAAAAAAAAACAGTAGAAATGGAAGACAAAGATTTCAAAACTGGAAAGAAAAACATTTCTTTTTCTAAATAATTTGTTAAAATTTCTTTACAATGGTCTTTAGTTGGTAAAAGGTAAATGCTGACAAGATAGAAACAAGGTAGAGTAGGGGGGAATTTTGTTTGGTTGCATACAAGAAACCTGATGAAGAAGCACAAAAAAGACCCAAGTCATTTTAATTTGTTTTTTTTTTTTCATAAAGAAAATAATGATGAGGATTGTTTGGTCAGGCAGGTTTTATAAACAAAATTTTTCATAAAGAAAAAGTCTTAGATTCTGAGACATTTTTCCATATAGAAAAAGTCTCAGATTCTGAGAAATTTTTCCATGTAGAAAAAGTCTCAGATTCTGAAACATTTTTTTTATAGAAAAAGTCACAGATTTTGAGACATTTTTCCATACAGAAAAAGTCTCAGATTCTGAGTAATTTTTCCATACAGAAAATGTCTCAGATTCTGAGACATTTTTCCATATAGAAAAAGTCTCAGATTCTGAGACATTTTTCTTATAGAAAATGTCACAGATTTTGAGTAATTTTTCCTATAAAAAAGTTTTAGACTCTAAGACATGTTTCCAAAGAGAAAAATTCTCAGATTATGAGACATTTTTCCACATAAAAAAAGCATCAGATTCATTTTTCCATAAAGAAAAAGTTTTAGATTCTGAGACATTTTTGCATATAGAAAAAGTGTCAGGTTCTAAGACATTTATTATATAGAAAATCTCTCAGATTCTGAGACATTTGTCTATAAGGAAAAAGTCTCAGATTCGGAGATATTTTTCATATAGAAAAAGTCTCAGATTCTGAGACATTTTTTCATATAGAAAAAGTTCCAAATTCTGAGACATTTTCCATAAAGAAAAAGATTCAGATTCTGGTCCCTTCTTTTCTCAAATTTAAAAAAGGGTTGCGACCTTCTGAAAAATATGGGCTTTCGGAAAGAACCGAACTAGCAGAAATTTCGCCAACCAACACTTATACATTTTCGACAATAATGAACTTAATATTTGGACAAGACCGATACGCCATTGTATAGGCCTTCAAAAAATCTTTCGAACTGTATAAAATGTTTATAAAGTTTATTTTGAAGAAATGGAAAAAATCCTCAAAAAACGAAAAAAAAATCCCGTTTTTTCCCCTCCACTTCGACCCGCTAAATGTGAGAGCGGGCAGCTAAAAAAAAACAGGTAATCCTTATTTCGCTTCCTTCTTTTCTATATGCAAGTTTCAGGACAATCGGTGATCGCCCTGCGAAAGACCTCACTGTTGAGACATTTTTCGCCCCCAGTTGGGCGCCATTTTCTTAAAATCTCTTGTCACCCTCCGATCTTCATGAAATTTGGATATGTTGTTAAGAACGAAAATTAGTTCGAAATGTATTTTTTTTTTTAGCGGCCCAAACTCATTTTTAGGGGGGGGGTCGATTTGTATAGGGGGAAATTGACCTTTTTTAGTTTTTTACGATTTACGCCTATTTAAAAAAACTACTATAGGTATATACTTAAAGGTATTAAAAATACCTATCTCGTGGTGCTAATAACGGGCCAAAGAAGTTAATATTTTTGTTAACAAAAATGTCCTAAAATTTTGGTATTTTACTCAAAATGACGAAAAGTTGTGCATGTTTGGACACGTTCATAGCACACGTAGATAGGTTTTGCAAAGACCTTTCATTTGGTATGTAACATGACTAGGTTTCTTTGCATAATAAAGGAGATAAACGAAAAAAACTGAAAAATGGCCTTGTCTTCCCCCCTCCTTTTTACCCCCTAAATATGAATTTGGGCCGCTAAAAAAAAATACGTCTCCCTTTATTTTTTCTGATCTACAAAATAAAACCAATTCCATAAAGATCCGCGGGTGACACTTGGGAGAGTTCCCTTGTTAGTCCCCCATATAAAAATTTGGACCGATATTCAGTTAAATCGGTTTATTGGCAAAAATAATAAACCAATTCCAATAAAATTTGATCTGTGTGTGTTTTCTACACTAAATAAAGATCTAACAAAAGATAGATCCAATCGTTCCATGTTGGGATTTGAAACTCATTTTTCGGAAAACACTGGTGTAGGGAATCATATGGTCGGTCTTGACCAACTATAACTTTCTTACTTGTTTTAACTGAATTAAAACCAAAGTCGATAGATATCCCTCTTCTTAAGAGTGGCAGCAGTAAATAAGCAAGTCGAAACATTTGCCAATTGTTTGGTGAATAAGTTACTTTTTCTTATTGTCTGCATTCGTGAATTTGACACGACTTCTTCTCATTGTTGGAAGTTTCTTTATAAACGGTTTTTGAATCATGCCCCAACTTGGGCGCCAATTTTTTGAAAATTCTTTTGATTTTTTTTTTTAGTTGGAGCAAATTTCTTTCATTTAAAACTAAATTAAAACCAAAGTCGATAGAATTAAATTATGTATACCCGAGTAAAAATAAACATATATAACAATATATAACTTGATGCAATCATAATAAATCATATATGATTATACATCGCGTGAGATATTTTCAAAATTTTTTAAATGCAGTCATATGTAGTTATAAATAATTGAATCATGATTCGGATTAAAAGGTGTACGGTTGATATAATTATATAAAATTATATGAGGGTCAATACAAAATTTGTTTTTCTGTATAATTTAATATAAAATTATATATATCCTATTCTGTTCCATATAAACACTATATGTTTCCATTTAACCAACAATTTTCTAAGTTTTTAAGGCAAACTATAAGAAACTTTTTAAAATGTTCCTAAACATTTCCTTGTTAGGGTTATGTATATCACCTATCTGGTTCGAAGCGTACCCGAACATTTTTTTGTTTAAGAAAATTATATGTTTGGTGAATGTATCGTTGACCTGTGGTGTAACTCAACCCAAACCAAAAAACACCAGGATTTTACATGTTTTTATGCAATTAGATCTAATTAGATCCACTAATATATGGCAATGTCTGGTCAAAACTCGGATGAAATCAAATCATATTTAATACAAGTTGATCTTTTTTAATGCAAAAACATCCACCATTATTCGGATCAAATTGCGTATAAATATATATTGTGTTACATATCATTATATATTGTATCATATAAAAATTTTTACTCGGGTGCCTTGGAATTATATAGCTCGAAACTTTTGCTCACCTCGAACTAGTCTCATTACCGAAACAAGTCCATAGTTTGTGTTTACAAGTTTCAAGAGACCTACCCACACATTTTAGTTTCGTAGAAACCTTTAGGTAGTTTCTGGTCATATAGGTAGTTCCTTGTAAGCTCATGCTTTTTCTAATTCCCTGGAATCTCCCTTCGTTTTGTAAGTCACGGAAAACCCATTTTAAAACAGTTTTGAATAAACTACCTTCTTCAAAAAACTTACTTCTTTTCGAAAAAGTGCTCTGATGAGGTAGTTATATTGAATATTAAAATGTTTGTTTTGTTAACAATTTATTTTCCTAAATATCCTTTTATTACATTTCAATGAACATATAATTTTCTAAAAGTTTTTACACAAAAAAAAGGTCCTTTTTAAGGTTTTAATTTTATTTAAATTTTTGAATTTGTCAACCTTTAGCCATTTCACTTTAATTACACATTTAAAAATCATTGATAAGGAAATTTCATTACAAGGTAACCCGTTTCTTGTTACACAAAACTTTTAAGTGGGTGGTTAAGGTAAATTTACCCCAAATACATATATTAACAAAAATATTGTATATCCTGCGGTATTTTCAAAGAGAAAAAAAAATAAACAATTCAAGTGACTTGTCGTTATTGTTTTAAATTAAAAAGACTGTTACTTCCTATTCATGTCTTACAAAAATTTATTCGAATTGAAAAATTTGAATTTTCTAAACCATTGATTTTTATTTGATTTCTTCTGTTTTCTTTTTTTTTTTTTTTTTTTGACAACTTAGGACACTATTTGTGTTAGTTGTGTCGTATAGTCAAGGACATGAGAAAATTGTAGAAATACAAAATTTTAGAAAATTTTATGAATTGTATTCACAAAATGACAATTCTTCAGAACAAACAAAACAAAAAATAATTTTAGCAGGATGAATTTTTTGGTTTTTGTGGTGGTGGTGGTGTTGCAAGCCAGGATAAATATGAGTTACCATGCCTGTTATGTAACTGTTATCCCATTAATAACCCATCATCATCGTCGTCATTGTACAACCATCTACGCCAAGCCCCCAGTATTATCCTTTTGGGATATGCAAACATTGGTCTCTGCATAATCAAATGTACGAAAGGGAGCATAACACAAATTTACATCAAACCCAACAATGAAACCCCTTTTTTTACGTTTTTATTATGAAAAATTTATTGCATGCAGTTTGGTTTTTACTGTTTTTTTTTTGGGTTCTTCTTGTGATTGTCACAAAGACACTTTAGTCGGTCGGCTTCTTGGTTGTTGTTGTTTTTCGGTGTGTCGTGTGTCACGTAATGCTATCATGCAACCAGCCAACCAACCTGCCAATTTAAAACAACCAACCAAACGAACCAAACAGCCAGCCATCTATAGCCAGCCATTCACTCAGTCAGTCACTCAGTTCCCATATACCAGCAGCCTGTTGTACTTACTATACGGTACATAGTTTTTTTTTTTTTGGATAAGGAAGGTATGACAAGTTGCGTTGATGAAAAAGCTTTTTATCGCGGTGCAAAGACCCGTATGAGACGATAAGAGCTGTTGCTAAAGGTTCTGACAACTGTTGCTTTCAAAAAAAACTCACAAACTTTAGCTTGGAGAGCTTTCGGGTTTTTGGTGGGCAAGTTCCTTGAATCAAGCTCGAAGTTATTGCTTTAGTGACTTTTTGTCGTATCGGAAATATTTACCGAGTTATCCTAGCAGAAATTTTTCTGAAGTGCAAGCAGCTTTTGGAAAGAGTCAAAGAGCGCATCCAAACCACCTGCATGATTTCTGAGAGCGAACCCTTGTAAAAACCGATTAGATATGAAGTGAGCTGTTCAAATCTGATTATAACAATTATATCTGATAAGATCTATTATATCCGAGATTTGTCCCTATTTCCAAAATCTGGTCAGATACAATTAGTGATTAGTGATTTGATCTCGAAATTGGGGACAAATCTCGGATATAATAGATCTGATCAGATACAATTGATATAATTAGATCTAAATAGATCAGCCAGATCTAATAAATGTTTACATGGAATGTCAAAGCTTAGAGCACTATTTGGTATCACTGAAAAAGAGTGACCTTTAAAGATCCGGTGAAATTCAGCGCTGATTGCAGCACTCTTTTGTATCGTACTTTCGTTAAATATTATAAATTTTAGAAGAAAAAAAAAATCTTAACGAAAAATTTAAATTTTTCTCACTTATTTTTACTCCAACCTCAAGAGCGCTCTTTGGATGCACTATGGTTTGATACAAAAATCTGATACTTTTGACGTTAATAAAAAACTTTGTTCGGAGAGTTTCGGGTCTTAGGCAGGCTTGTTCCTCGGACCAAACCCGACGTTAATGTCTTAACTGAGAACGTAACTAACGTAACTCAAAACTATTGCTCGGGAAGCTTTTTGGTATTTGGCGGGCGTGTTCCTTGGACCAAGCGTGACGTTAATGTGTTCGTGAGTTTTTGCCATATCGGTAGTATTTACCTACCTATACGCCAATCTCAAACAAGTGATTGGAGAGCTTGCGTGTATTTGGCGAGCATGTCCCTTGTAGAGATGGGCGCATGAGTGAATTTTGACTCGGTCCAAGCGCAGGACGTCTTCTGACATAAAAATGTTTCATCTGTTTAACAAAAATAAAAAAAAACTGGTTTAGTTTTTCAAGGGGAAACTTTTTTCTCCCATATACGATTTTGCCAATTACCGAACTCAACCAGCCAGGGTTTTAGCTCTTTTATTTAAGACTGCATCGTGCACTCCACAAACGGAAGCACGTACATATGTGGAATGTTTTAGAATCGATCACTGTTCAATAATATGAATATTTTATGAGGTTCTCGACTTACATTTCGATGCATTACATACGGAATGACATTTTGAGAAAACCCCAATACTGTAGTTGCAGGGTAAACAGAGCATTGAAATGTTAAAAAAGTATAGCAATTTGGCAGCAATTTTTTTGTGATCGTCCATTTTTCTTTTAGAAAAAAATTTTAGTTGAAAATATAAAAAATCAAATCACACAAACTCTCGCAAAAAATGTGACTCACTCACTAATCACTCACGCAAAAATTTAACTGACTCACTAATAACTAACTCAAATTTTTTCTTAACTCACAATCACGTGATTGATATTAAAATCACTCACTAATCACTCAAGCAGATTTGTTTCAACTCACAATCACTCACGTGATTGAAATTAAAATCACTCACACTCACGCGTGATTCACGCACATGACGTAACCAGCGCCCATATCTAGTTCCTTGGATCAATCCCGATGCTATCGCCTTATAATCCCTTCCATGGAGTCTTGGATGTGGGCATTCCGGGTAGTGGAACCTCTATAAATTTTTACACGGATGGATCGAGGCTGCACGAACAAATGAACTAATATCGCTACGAAGATGAGAGATTTCGACGGTGGATGCTGTCATTATAAGACACTGCCTTATAAGAAAGCACACAAGTGGTTAATTGTGCAGTCAAATGGCTTTTGCCGGAGTTAAATCGATGGGGAGGAGTTGGAAACTATCGAACACTTCATCTGATATTGCCCGGCAATGCAGCGTGCAGCTCCCTACATACCAGTGAAGCAATTCTCTGATAAGAAAGTGTCAGACAATGGCAGATAAGGTTTTCGACAGTTTCCAACTCCTCCCCACCAATGCAACTCTGGCGAAAGTAATTTCACGGCACATTCAACGGCTCTGCGTGCTTTCCTATAAGACAGTGTCCAGCAATTACAGCAACCACCATCGAAATCTCTCGTCTTGAAAACGGTATCAGCTTACTTGTGCGCTTCTGATTAAGAGAAGGCCAAATATGTCGTGTAGTCTCACACGTCCATCAATTTGCCCATCTTTGATTAGTCTCCGTCGCGGAACAAAGTCGTAAGTTTTGCTTACAAGTTTCTAGAGGTATACCAACACATTTCAATTTTGTTGGAACCTGTAAGGTGGTCCCCAGTCTTGCAAGCTCAACTGCTTTGAAAGTCTCTGTGCCCTGTGATCCATATGAGTCGTATGTCAAACTGTTTGGCCATCTCATTTAAAGACGTGCGGCAGTTAAAGGCAGATCTTGTTTTCAGAAACATTGACTCCAACGACTTGTCCGCGGCTTGACTGTCAGAATAGATGTTGACTGCGGATGAAGACAAGACAATTCAACTCAAACAGTCAGCTACTTCCTTTAATGCCACCATCTCTGCCTGGAGAATTTATAATGCTGCCGTAAGTGAAGTATGAAGAGCACCAGTGATAAACATCGAGGCTTTTCTCTGCACCCTCGTGATAAAGACACAATTCCCCTTTGTCTCTAAAGCAGGCCAACAGACCATGATTCCGTACAGCAGAATTAGACGCACGACTGCTGCTATAAATGCAATGAACGATTTTAGGGCTAAATCCCCATCGTTCTTCAATGGTCCTTTTACAGGAACTTAAAGCAATCGTTGATTTCTCACCACTTCCTCAATATTACGCCGAAAAATTAACCTCCTATCTAGGATACTTGCCTCCATCTAAGAAGGTGATTTCAGTGCCGTCCAGAGAAATTAAGTCAAAAGCAGGAAAATTATTTTTTCTTGTAAACAATACAAGTTTTACTTGGGTTAACTCCCAGGCCACAGTCTCTTGCCCATTTAGACATTTCTTTCAAAGAAACCTGAAGAATCACTTTTTATATTGGCAGGTGATCGTCAGCATATGCGACAACATGACAACCCCGTGCTTCTAAAGAGAGCAGCATTGAATTCAGTGCCTGGTTTCAAACACGTGGCGAAAGAACACCTACCTGTGGTGAGCCTCTATTGACAAATAGAGATATGACAGACGCTCCCAATTCAGATGTTATACATGTATTGGCAAATAGATTTTCCACCATTACAACGATAGCAGTTTGGGTCCCAAGGCACAGAGATGAGCCGATGAGCAGGTTCCAATTGGTTCCAACAGAATTGCAATGTGTTGGTATGCTTCTAGAAACTTGGAAGCAAAATCTACGACGGAGACTAATCAAAGATGGGCAAATGGATGGACATGTGAGACAATACGAAAGATTTGGGCTTCTCTTAATCAGAAGCGCACAAGTGAGCTAATATCTCTTACAAGAGGAGAGATTTCGACGGTAGTTGCTGTCATAACCGGACACTGTCTTATAGGGAAGCACGCAGAGCGGTTAATTGTGCCGTCAAAATGGCTTTTGCCGGAGTTGCGTGGAAGAGTAGGAGTTGGAAACTATCGTACACTTCGTCTGCCATTGCTCGGCACTTTCTGGTCAGAGACTTGCTTCACTGGGATCTTAAGAACTGCACGATCTTTCTAATTTATCCGCTGTCAAAATTCAATATCTTGGCAGTTTCATAATCTCAAATTGCTTTAACGGCAGGGACTAATCAACATTTTTCAATCATCTCTAAAGCTATGTTTACATCATAGGATTTTCGGTATGATTTTCTCTCGGTACACATGCATAACATCGACGAAAGTTCGTATAATCATACCGAAAATCCAATGATGTAAACACAGCATTAGCATACCTTCCCTTTTTGAAATTGTAAATGACGATGATGACGTTGAGCGCGTGTAGCTTATTTGCTTTGCCTTATGGTTGATTCGTTTATTCCTTAGGTTTGTTTTTTTTTTTCTGTTGTACGAGTGTATAGATGGGCTTATTCCTAAGAGAGACAATCGAATCAAACTTCATACGATGCACTGAGGTGTAAAATTACTAGATAACATTGTTAAAAATATGTAGTAAAATTAGGCTTGCCAATTGCAGTAACATTTTTGTGAGTGTAGGAAAAAAAAGGCCAAGGGATCTTTTTTTAGGAAATTGGAGAAAGTTGAAGAGGGAATAATTTTTTAAGGACCTTTTAAAGACGAAATAAATCGTAGATAGAAAAAATATGTGAAAATGTATCCTTTAGTCAAGTTATTAAAGAGTCAAAAAGAGCCAACTGGTCAAACTCTGTTTCTTCTTAACGTTTCTATCTCTTAGTAAGGATTTAAAAGAATAGCAGAAAAAGTTTTTTTCTCTCAACTCTGGCAACCCTTTGTTTTTAAAAGCTACATGTTACATTTCACTCATCCTCTATTTTTTCACTTATACAAATACCAAAACACTCACAGACATAAAAAAATCATCGTTGTCAGTAGCAAAGGATAACAGTATTGTGTGTGTATGTGAGTCGAAAATATGAAGCCATTGCTACTTATTTTTTTAAATAAAGTTTCATTATAAAGAAAGAATGTTAGATTTTTCCATTTATTTTTGCAGAGCTTAAAAAATTCTTTAGATCAAAACATCTGAGGTTAATTTTTTTTTATTATTATTTAAATTGAAAAATCTATTTAAATCAAATTTGATGTGGATTGTTAAATGTCACCAAAAATATTCAAATAGGATATTGAAAGAATATAGCTTAGTCGGAAGGAGTTAGTTAAGGAGAACGGTTAGTTAAGGAGAAATATATTTTCTGATAAGAAGTAATTACAATATCGGTAGAATCGAAAGCAAAGGGGGTCGGATAACAGGTTGAAAACTGCACAGAGTAAACAGATTCGATGTGATAACCGAATTTGTCGCCAATATAATAATTTAGTTAGGTTGAATAGGCGTCCGGCATTTGGCGAATTCACTTCGCGGCCATAAGGCCTATTTTGATTCCCTTAACTGTCATTTCCAAACGCCCCCTTAAGGTCTACTTCTTAAACCACCCCGATTCCTGAGATATTCTGCTAGAGACGTCAAGGAGACATTGTTTAGGAAATTCAGGTCATCGAAAAAACTTTGCCCAAAATGCTTAAGGCGGCATTTCATCAGATACGGACATTCACACAAGTGCTTCACTGACTCTTCCTCCACTTCCCCACAACTCCTACAAAGTCCCTGTCAAAAATTCCTATCACACGGGCATTTGGCCGATTATACAGTGTATTGTCAGTACTCACACAAGTAGGCTAACCGTAAAAGACTTTCTGTCTTCTTTGGATTCGACTATAGGAACCGAGATGTCAGGTTGAACCCATTCCTCCACCGACTCTGAGCCATTCCGCGCACATTGTCCAGGGACCCAGATAAAGTTGATGGCGCAAGGACGTAGATCACTTGTCATAATCATCTGATCAGCATTATTAATTGTAAGTACTTCCATCAGTTTCATCTACGAAATTTTTCGTTTGTATTAACAAAAAATCATCGGAGGCAACTAAAGTTTAACTATTTTAACAGAATTTCTGTTACCTAAAACAAAATTCTTTGATTTGAAACGCAAATAGCGGTTTTTGCAATTGAAAAATTAAATTGGCAACAAATTTGGTTGGCATAATAAATCTGTTTTCTCTACGTGTATCGACAACAGTAAAGATGAGGTATTGGATACTGACAAAGGTAGGGCTTTTTATGGAAAGACACCCTTCTCTTCTGGCATAATTTTTTTTTTTAGATCTGGCATTCAATTCTCTGTGGCTGGATATTTTCGCTCTGCTGCTTGGGAGCCTTTAAGAAGTATCAAATGTGTCTTACAAAAGTGGGTCCCACGTTGGGCGCCAATTTTTATTGAATTTACATACCCTAGTAAAAATATAATGCTAATTTTACTAAATAGATCTAATTTGATCCGTAAATTGGTTGTATCAAATAATATCTAATTGTATTACTTTAGATCAAAAAATATAAAAATTTATACAATTTGATCCTGAATTTGGTCAAATCTAATTAGATCAAATTGATCTTATAATATCAATTTTTATATAATTTGATGAGCAAAACCAAAATACGAATCTAATCATATATGGAGCAATATCTAACCATATAAAGTGGATCAACCGTATCAAAGTGATAGATAAAATTTTATATAAATTTATACGGAAGCATATTAACTCATATAAGATTGTATCAAATTATATATGATTAGACCAGAAAATTTTTACTCGGGTATTTCTATTACTCAGAAACGAATAAACCAGTTTCTAAAATTTTACAAAAATTGGCGCCCACCGTGGGGCCGGTATTGTAATAAAGTTTTTTTTGCTTTAAAAGGATCACGCATGGTCAGTCGCAAGATATTTTTTATTAATTGTTTCGTGACCTAGGTTAGGTTGTAAGTGGCTGCAGACGTTTTACGTCAACACACGTAGACTATTAGGTCCCTTGTGATACCACGGGACTGTAATAGGTTTCCCTACTAGTCCCTGTCGGTTAATCAATTTCAGCTTCTTATGAAACTCCTTAGATATTAAATTTTGACATCCGACAAATCAGAAAGATCATACAGCTCCCCAAATCCCAATGAAGCAAGTCTCTGACCAGAAAGTGCCGGGCAATGGCAGATAAAGTGATCCATAGTTTCCAACTCCTATTCATCCATGAAACTCCGGTAAAAGTCATTCGAGGCCACATTTTACAGTTCTGCGTGCTTCCCTATAAGACAGTGTCCGGTAATTACAGCAACCACCGTCGAAATCTCTCCTCAATAACAGCTAACTTGTGCGCCCGTGATTAAGAAAAGGCCAAATCAGTCTTGTTGTCTCATACGTCCAACCATTTCCCCATCTTTGATTAGTCTCCGGTGCGGCACAAAGCCGTAGAGGCATACCAACACATTCCAATTCTGTTGAAACCTGTAAGGTAGTTACCAGTCTTGCAAGCTCATCGGATTTGCAATTCCCTGGTATCTCTCTGTGCCCTGGGACCCATATGAGTGGTATGTTAAACTGCTTGGCCATCTCATTTAAAGACGTGCAGCAGTTAAAGGCAGATCTTGTTTTCAGAAACATTGACTCCAGAGAATTGACCGCGGCATGACTGTCAGAATAGATGTTGACTGCAGTTGTAGACAATGCATTGCAGCTCAACCAGTCAGCCACTTCCTTTATTGGCAGCATCTCTGCCTGGTAAACCATGCAATGATCCGGCAATTTTCGAGCTAGGCTCAACCCAAGCTCCTTCGAATAAACTCCAAAGCCAACTTGCTCGTGCAGCCTCGATCCATGCGTGTAAAAATTTATGAAGGCTTCACTACCCGGAATGTCCCCTATCCAAGACTTCCTGGATGGTATCATAGTTGTAAAGTGGCGCTCAAAAAGGCTCATAGAGGAAGCACAGTCCACATTTTGTGGTATTGTTATCTTCTTCAAGATCGCGCTATGGACACAATCGCTGCTCCTACATTGCAGTGTGCTATTAAGTCGCATTGCCGACGTAGCCGCGTACTGCCTACCAAATATGGTCCAATAGTATCAGGTGAATGAGAATTTCTAATGCAGCCGTGGGTGTAGTACGAAGAGCACCAGTTATGCACATCGACGCCATTCTCTCTACCTTCGATGAAGACACATTTCCCTTTTGTCTCTAAAGCAGGCCACCAGACAATGATTCCATAATGCAGAATTGGACGCACCGCTGCTGTATAAATCCATTAAACGACTTTAGGGCTAAATCCCCATCGTTTTCCAATAGCCCTTATACAGGAATATAAAGCAATTGTTGCTTTTCGCACCCGTTACTCAATATAACTCCTGAAATTCAACTTCCTATCTAGAAATACTCCAATACTCGTGACCTATCATATGGGATTCTTTTAAAGCAAAAAAGCTTTGTTACAATAGGAGTCTCTCGTTGCCAGCCAATTTTTATTTAATGTATATATTTTTATTAATTAGAAACGAATAAACAGATTTCTGAAATTCAAATGCATTTAAAGTTGGCGCCCAGCGTGGGGCCGGTACTGCAATATTTTTATACCCTCCAACCACGGTATGGGGGTATACTCACTTTGTCATTCCATTTGTTACGCATCGAAATATTGGTCGGGGACCCCATAAAGTATATATATTATTGATCCATGATCGATTCTAAGACATTCTGTCATGTCCGTCCGTCCGTCTATCTGTAGATAACACAATGCAGTCCAAAATCAAACAGCTAGACTCCTGAAGTTTAGCACAAATATGTCATATGTTCGTAGGCAGGTTAAGTTCGTGAATGGGCAAAATCGGGCCAAGGGGAAAAAAGTTCCCCCTTGAAGAACTGAACCAACCTCTCAAAAAATACACATTTTTTAAAAGTTTTTTTGTATTTTTGTTAAATAAATGAAACCTTTGGTATATTTATCGCGATGGGAAGTTGCTCTTAAAGTCACCCACTGCCGCCCATCACTCCCCCCCCCCCCCCACCAAAAAAAAAAAGCCTCTGACAATTTTCGGCACAGCCGAATTTAACACTCTCACTTCTTTTTTTCCTAGAAGGATCCCGTAGGTCCAGTCGCAAGTCATTTGTTATCAGAGGTCTTGCGACCTATCGTACGGGATCCTCTTAAAGCAAAAATACTTTATTACAATAGGGTCCTCATGATAGGCGCTAATTTTTATAGAATTTATGTATTTTCATTATTCAGAAACGAAAAAGCAGGTCTTCAAAATTTATATAAAATTGGCGCCCAAAGTGGGGCTGGTATTATAATAAAGTTTTTTTGCTTTAAAAGGCTCCTGCGTGGTGGATCGGGAGACATTTTTTTATTTCTGAGGGGGAATCAATCGTCTAACTCATAAAAGCATTCGTTTTATTTTCCAACAACGTTTAACCTGCCGACCATATTGTGACAAATTTCCTATAATCCCCCAAATTTCTTTCAAATTAAATAAACTCTCGCAGGGTGAGGGTGTAAGAAAATATATTTTGTTTTATAACAACATTAGTAATTTGTCAAAAATACTGACAAAAGCATGCACAACATTTTAAAATGTTTAAAAAAATTGTAGAATGAGCGCGCACGAACGAATAAGTGAGTGAATGAGAATGAGAAATGAGTCTACTCAATGACTTTACTTTTCATTCAAGTGGCTTTTTGATATGAATGGATGAAAATGTAAAAAAATATAAAATGTTTTGGATGATGAAATATAAACGCATAAGTAAAACAACAAGAACACAATAACAAAAGTAGAAAAATTTACATAAGAAATCCTACTTAATGTAAATAAACATCAACAAACAATATGATTTGAAAAAAAAAAACATGAAAGACAGACATTTAAAAAGTACTTGAGAAAGCGCCAGCAACCACCACTTCCACTACCACCAACAACGCTACTACCACCACCACGACTGTTCTAAATGTTAGACTGTGTTCTTTCCTAGTGGGTGGTATTGATTCTAAAATTTTATCACTTTTTTCGTTCTTCAACGTCTTTTACAACAATATGTAACAAACAGTTTATGTATTAGGTGGAAGTATAAGTTGTGGGTTTTTAGCCATTTTAGAGGAATTAAACCGGGAAAAGTTGTATGTGCAAAAGTTTATTACAAATTGGCGCCCAACTTGGGGCTGAGTTGAAGGCGATGTAGTCCAAAATCAAAAACATGTAGCACTTTATTTTCTCTTACCTACAACATAGACAAATAATGTTTAGATCATGAAAATTTAATTTAAAAAAAATGGCGCCCATCTTAGGGCCACTTTCAAATTACCTTTCTACTACCCTGATGAACAGGACATAGACAAATAATGTTTAGATCATAAAAATTAATTTAAAAAAAATGGCGCCCAACTTGGGGCCACTTTCAAATTTCCTTTCTACTACCCTGATGAACAGGAAATGTAGTCCAAAATTAAGCGAATAATAAAAACATACAATTTAATGTTACATAGACAAATATTAAGATCTAACAATAAGTTTCCTTAAAGGTCTCTTTACCAAATTTTCTTTAAAAAGTTTCATCCACCCCAAAATTTTTTTTATCCACCTAATAAAATTTACCATATAAAATTCATTATTAAATTGTGAACATTACTGTGTTTTTTTTTTTTTTTTTGCCTTGTTCAAATACTGCTAATATTTATTGTCAATTCAGCAATTCTTATAATTTTTTGTTGTTCCTCAAGACTTTTACATAAATAAGCCTTTAAATGGCAGTGTGTGTGTCTGCGTTTCTAGTTCCTGTGTAACATTTTTCCTGTTCCCAGACAATTGTGTCTAATGTAGATTTTCTTAGTCTCTTAGGATTGGGACAAAAACAGCCAAAAGTGTTAAGAATAGTAAGAAAGAGTTAAAATCATAAAATGACAAACGCCATATAAAAGTTAATTGAGTGCATGTAAGAATACAATAACATAAAAAATACATATAATAATAAGTTTTAAAGTACTTCTGGGGGTGTTAGAGTGGCAAAACCAATATAACAAAAAAAAATACGAAGTTCTGGGTGATTTTCCATTAAGCATCATCATCTTAAGAAAGAAATAGTGGTTAAATGTGGTACACTTTTTAAAAATTTAATGTTAGAGTTTTTTTTATTGTTACAATAACCCTTTTATAGACTTCCATTTTTTTGACATAATTTTTTTTAATATAACACCACTACTACGAACTTAGAGTGGAAGAGAGGAAGTATAATTAGTTTGTTGGAATGTTGGTAACCCTTTTGGGAGTTCTTGCAGTGGAGACAGTACAACATTGGTGCCTTATTCATTCCCGAATAATTTAATAAAACATTTTTTAAGCCTCGCTGTTGTGATCCGGAGTGCTCTTATGAAAAGGTCTGTCTCAGACGGTTAATTTTAGTTATTTAAATGTAACAAAAATTGGCGCCCAACGTGGGGCTCCCATTGAAAGAGTTTTAAACATCGTACAGTGGGAAGGGAAACATTTGGAATGTATTTGTTTTAGCAAAAAGTTATTGAAAAGCTTTTGAAATGTATAAATTTTAAAAAAAATATTGGCGCCCAACGTGGGCTCTTATTTTAAATAAATTTTTTGGCAGGTAAAATGTTATAAATTTATTAAAAATTGAAATTGCACCTAATTTTTTTAATTAAAGAGAGTCCTTAGTCCAGTATGGCTTTCGTAGAAGTCGTTCTACGGGAGAACTGTTGGCGTTTCTTTATGAATCGTTGAAGTCGTTCCATCCACCAATTTGGTGAAAGCAAAGTGGTTGCTGTGGATATTTTCATCGATTTCCTCGATTCGAAGCTTATTGCGTTTGGTGTCGGTAGTGATTTCTCTCGATTTATGTCGAGCTTTTTCTGTGTTGTTAAAGTGGTAATTTCATTGAATGAGTTTCATCTTAATTCAGGGTTACATCAAGGTTATGGTCTTTCTCCTACATTTTTTTTTTATTTCTCTTAATGACCTTATAAGTCAAACTTACAATCCTATCGATTCTTTCGCAAATGACAGCACCATTTGCCATTTAATTTCCTTTAATCATAGACCAAGCCTTTCTGAGGTTGAAGCTATGAGGCAGAACATGAATGACGTACTCAATCATGACCTTTCGACGATCTCCGAGTGGGGTCTTGCGAATAGGTCGACAGACGGTCTGTGGAATCAAGTTCATCTGTATATCTGGTGGTATAGCTATTTTGGAATCACACACTCTTGATTTTCTAGGCATGGAAATTAAATGTTCTCTGGAATGAGCATGTTTTTCAAGTATCGAAAGAGCATTCCTTGACCAGGAGCCTCAAGGTCTGGAGCTTCTGGACCGGGTGCAAAAGAGTGCGTTACAGCACATCAATGACAGTATGTTATTTAGCTCTATTGACTCATTCGAGTATCGTCGAAATGTGGGTTGTTCATCATTATTCTATCGATATGAACACGGTAAGTGTTCAGGTTAAATCTTTCCTTAAACGCGGACAGGAGTCTCAAGGTCTGGAGCTTCTGGACCGGGTGCAAAGGAGTGCATTAAAGCTCATGAATGACAGTATGTTATTTAGATCTATTGACTCACTGGAGTATCGACGAAATGTGGGTTGTTCATAATTTTTCTATCGATATGCACACGGCAAGTGTTCAGTTGAAATAGGTGTAATCTTTTCTGAAACGAGGGTGCATGCTTGCAGTACTCGTTTATCCAGTAGATCACATTTGTTTGTGTTCGACTGTTCGATGTATCGCACAATGAGTTTCAGAAAAAATGTGTTACTCAATCGAACTAACCGTGTGTGGAACAAACTCACCCCAGAGTTTTGCCCAGTCGGCTAAGATTTCGAAAAATTCAAATTTAATGTCCACAAACATTACTCCCTCTATCCTCCTCATAACCTATTTTTCCTGGCACTGTATTCTACCTTAGTCTTTTCAGAAAAATAAAACTATATACACACATTAAGTAAAAGTTGGCGCCCAACACGGGCACCTCATAATAAAAAGCGTTTTACTTAAAGAGGATCTCAGCTAATGGATCGCGAGACACTTTGTATGTGTTGAAGGAATTTTTAGCAAAAAGTTAGTGAAAGTCGTAGCACAAAGGCAAAAAATTTTAGATTTTTTTTAAAATTAAAAATGTGAATTTGGTTTGTCAGTTTCCCCAAATCAATTTAATAAAAATTTACGTCAAACGTGGACGGCAATTATTCGTTTCGGAACAGTAAAAAAATATATTAATACAAACTTGGCGCCCAACTTGGGGCCCGATTGTAATAAAGTTTTTGTAACCTTCAACCATATTATGGGGGTATACTCAGTTTAGGTATGTTTTAAAAAAATGTTGTAGGATAAAAATAAATGGGGGTCGGTCTCACTAATGACCCCTCTCGGACGCACCATTAGACCGGTAGAAGCTGATTAAATAAAACAAATTTACAAAAAATAAAAAAAAATATATGGGGAGAGAAAATGTTTGGACTAAAAAATTATTGTGGGTCGGTCATACATTTTGTTGCTCTAAGGGCACTATTAGGGCAGTTAGAGCGGTTTAAGCAAATTTTAAAAAATTTCGTTTTGTGTGGGAGCCCCCCTTAGAAATTGCAGATTGGAATTGTTCCAAAGGAATGTTAAGACGTAAAAATTAATGGGGGTCGGTCTTATAAATGACCCCTCTATGACGCACCATTGGAGCAGTAGAAGTGATTTTAAGATTGGAAAATTACAATAAAATTTTTTCCAAAAATTAAAAAAAAATAGTAATAATCGTTATCCCACGATCCTCCTGGAAAAAAAGTTTGTAGAATCGATAGAAGTTTTACACAAAAAAATTTAAAAAAAAACGAAGAGTACAAACATTTTCAAAAATGAGATTTAATTAAATTTTTAAAAATCTCATACTAGAGCGCTTTAAAGAATTTTTTTTGGGATTTTTTTTTTAAAAGTACGTAAAAAAACAAAAATTTTGACAAAAAAAATGAAATTTGGACTATTATTGAAGAAGTTATGAGTAAAATAAGTTTGAGTAAAGGAACAAACTACCAATTTTTTAAAAATTCGATATCTGAAAATTTACCACGAAAGAGTTTTTGAACTGTAAACAAATTGAGAAAATCTAAAAAAAATGTTTCAAAGTGTCCGATTTGACGTGGAATGCCCCATATGTACATTTAATAAAAGTTGGCGCCCAACACGGGGATCTCATAATAAAAAGCATTTTACAAATTGTAAGAGAGGATCTCATTTTATAGATCGCGAGACATTTTACATGTGCTGGAGGAATCTTTAGCAAAAAGTTAGTGCAAACCATGTTACAAAGGCGAAAAATTTAAGAATTTTTTTAAATTTAAAAAACAAAAATATTTTAATTGGTCAAAAGATTTTCCAGATATTGCTTGTGGATTTGGTTTAAAATAGCATTTTCCCCAAATTAATTTAATAAAAATTGACTTTAAACTTGAACAAAATATATAAATTTAATACAAACTTGGCTCCCACCGAGGGGCCCGGATTGTAATAAAGTTTTTGTACCCTCCAAACACCATATGGAGGTATACTTAATTTTTCATGCTGTATGTATCGCATTGAGATATGGGTCTAAGATCCCATTAAAATATTATTGTTAATTCTTGATGAATTCTAAGGCATTTTAGCTATGTCCGTCCGTAGGTCTGTGTATAAGCAGTAAGCAGTCCAAACTAAAAACGCCTGAAGTTTGGAATAAATATGTATTTTGGTGACAGGCTGGTTTAGTTTGTAAATAGACAATATCAGACCATGGTTAAATTCGGCCATGCCGAATGTAGTGATACCCTCCACAATTTCAAAAAGCCTATTGCCAAAAACTGTATTTAAAACGAAATAACTAAAAAAAAAATTTTTTTGAAAAAAAAATTTCCGCGAAAAAAAAAATTTGGTAAAAAAAAAAATCCTCGATTTTTTTCTTTTTTTTTTCAAAAAATGTGTTTGTACTTGTTAAAATATTATTTGGTGTTCAATTATGTTCACATATGTCAACCAGCAGCCAAATTAAAGTATTTTGAATTTTTAGGTTATGTTGAATGTACTGAAATTTTTGAGGTGTGCTTACATTTTCGTTCATAACTTTTGAAACGCTGAACCGATATCGCTCAATACCAAACTTCTCGGGAGAACTTCCAATAAATGTGTTTCAGTCATCTCTGTGCAATATTTTGTCCGTGACAGCATTTTCCACAGACAGAAAGACAGACAGGCAGACGGACAGACGGACATCGCTAGAATGTCTTAGAATCGATCGGGCATCATGAATATATATACTTTATGGGGTCCCAGACCGATATTTCGATGAGTTACAAACGGAATGACAAACTTATAAATACCCTATATCACTAAGTGGAGGGTATAAAAATTTGGATTTCTTCGACTGCATTTTAAAAATTTTGATTTTTGTTTGGGTTATTGAAAAAATTATTTGATAAATGACTATATACTATTGGACTATTTTTTTAATTTGTAATTTTTGAGCTTGGGAAAAATCAACCGAAAAGTATTTTTAAATAATTTTCTAAAAAACGTCTTCCAATAATTTCAATTTCCATTTCGACCCTCGTAGCACGTTTAATATTTACTCAATCTGGACGCCATTAAGCTTAAATTAAAGCTCGATAAATAACCTACACAGCACTTTTAACAAAAATAATCGTTTGATAATAATTAGGTGTATTATTGGAAACTATGTTTTAAATGGATTGCTAACTGATATCTAACACACGAAGTAAGCTGCGAGTCACTGTATATAAATTTAATACAAACTTGGCGCCCAACGTGGGGCCCGATTGTAATAAAGTTTTTATACCCTCCAAACACAGTATGGAGTGTGTCAAATCGAGATATGATTAAGACCCCGTCTGTCTGTGGAAGGCACAATGATGTGCGAACTAAAAGAGCCTGAAGTTTGGAACGAATATGTATTTTAATAAAAGGATGATTAAGTTTGTAAATGGGCAAAATCCATTGGGAAAAAAGTTCCCCAGTTCCGGTGAGCTATTCTTGCCATTTAGGGTTTTCAAAATTCGTTTTAACCCCCCTTAAATTACTACTTTTAACTTCTTTTTTCAAATTTAGAAAAAAAATTATCCCACCCTTGTTTCGTAGCTATAAAGCTATAAGCTAAAAATGGTTGTATGGGATAAACACCATCCATTATTAACACGCGTCTGTTACTCACACAAAACCACAATAACGAAATATCAACTGTGTATTACTTGTTTAAACTAGAATCTTCTCCCTTTTTTTTTTTGGTTGACTCAAGTTCATGTGCCTTAATATCTTATACGTCTGTCTGCTGATATTTGTCTGTCCGTCCGTCCAGGACAGCCTTAATTTCTTATAGTAGCGTTAAATTTCAACATATGAATTAAAAATAACTTGTGCTTTTAATAACTTCAGGGGTTGCAGAACTAGATTCCTTTTTATTTCATTTAATTTCAGGAAAATCTTATTGTCCTTTGTGTAATTGTTATTGGAAAAACAATTGGCATAATAATTATATGTTCAAAAACATATACTACCCCGGCAAAAGAGGGGGGGACAAAAGGCCGGATATAGAAAAAAAGTAAGGGGAGGATATTTAATAAAATCACATTTGTTATACATTTTTACAATTGTTACGGTTTTCTAACAAAATCAAATTTCAAACATTTGATCGACTTTTCTAATTCCTGGCAGTATTTTTTTTTTCTTTTTTAAGAACAACATATCAAATTGTCAAGGATACCATAAAAATGTCTAACTGACAATATTAAACACCAAATAAAATAAAATGTATTTATTTTTGGTAGTTACTTTTATGAAATTGAAGTGATTCTTTTAAAGATATAAATAAAAACATGTATCAAGATTGAATTTTAGTTTATTTACAAAAAAAAACCCCAGCATGATGTTTTAAAACTTCTTTAAAAGTTGGATAATTTATTCCAATTCCTTAAAAAAACTTTATTATATTTTTAAAATTTTGATTTATTTCAAAAGTTTTTCTTAAAAGTCTTTTTGAATGAAATAACGTTTAAGCAAAAACAATTTTTTTGACTATTTCTGTGGGTTTTTCCCAGAATTAAATTTTCTTAAGTATTTTTTTTAAATTTCAATTTCTATTTTCTCAAATTCAATTCAATTGATATTTGAATACTTTATTAACATATCTAAGCTTCAAAGTTCTTTCCTTGAAACTAATATATTTCGAAAAACAAAAGAACCGGTTCCGTGATCTTAGTCATTTAACCTAAATGTGTTTCAAAACCGTTCATCATTATCATTAATTAAAAGTTTATCCTTTTATAAATTAATTATTTGCCTCAAAAACTAAAACCGGTTTGATTTTATTTACGTCTAAAACCAGTTATAATTTTTTTTTACTTAAAAATTTTTTGAAAACTCAAAATAATAACCGAGTAAATAAAAATCTGTTAAAGTGGGGAAATCTATAAAACACCATCAAAATCTCTCAAAAATAAAATTATGGAATTTAGCAGCTTTACCAAAAACAAACTTTGCTGGGTTACCATAAACCACAAGATTGAATGAACTATTGACAATATTGTGGACAATAAGAACAGACCACCCCTCACAATATAAGTATATAACATGAAGTTGTTATATATATGTATCATAAAATAGAAGACATCCCAGCAAAACTTTGGTAATGGGTAGTGATTATATAACACATTACCAGGTAATGCATATATCTTATTTGTAGCATTATTTTAGGATGTCTTACCAAACATTTGTTCCACAACGTAATATTTTCAAGTGAAAAATAATGCATTACTTATAATTTGCTACGTAATGCATGATTATTGGAAAAAATGTATTTCATATTTATTATTTCTAAACATTAAATCATGTATGACTTATATTTGGTTACATTATGTATTATTTGAAAGTTTGAAATAATGCATTATTTATAATTGGATGCATAATGCATTACAATAACATAAAAAATAATTATTTTATAAAAAAAAATGCATAAGTTTAAACTAGAGATGGGCTCACGACAGGAAATTTCTAACGACAAACACTCACGAGCATATTTTATCTACTTACACTCACTTACAATCACGTGAGTAAATTTAATACAAAATTACTTTTTCACTACTCCTAACACCTTATATATTATCTTCTGGTATGCTATATTATTTCATTTCTAGTAACCTATAAAATATCATATATTTTACACCTTACTCGTATTCTTCGTTATAAATTTATGACTTATTTTATACCTTACTGGTATTCTTTGTGATAATGTGGATGCATTACTTTGAGTCTCATCGCCTGTTAAAATCATCAATGCTGCAATGTATAAAATAAGAGATCTTATACCTTATTTTATACCTTATTTGGTAATCTAAGTTTTGCTGGGATATCAAATAAATATTTATTAGAAAAACCCATATAAAAATAAACATTTAAGTTCAAAAGTACAATTATCAATTTAAAAATTAGAAAACATTCAACTTACAAGGAAGGTCTTTCACAGGGCACCTACCGATTGCCCTGAAACTAACATATAGGAAAGAGAAACTAACATATAGGAAATATGAGTTACCTGTTTTTTTTAGCTGCCCAATCTCACATTTAGCTGGTCGAAGGGGAGGGGGAAAAACGAGATTTTTTGGGAGGATTTTTCGCATTTCTTCAAAAGAAACTGTACGAACATTTTATACAGGACGAAAGATTTTTTGAAGGCCTATCCAATAGTGTATCGGTCGTGTCCAAATTCGGCTTCGATAAGTTCGTTATTGTCAAAAATAAATAATCGATGGGGTAGTTTATATGGAGATGTATATGGGGCATTCCATGTCAAATCGGACACTTTGAATTTTTTTTTTTAGATTTTCCCAATTTGTTTACAGTTTTTAGTACCCTTCGAAAGCTCCTTCGTAGTAAATTAGATTTTTTTTGATGACCCGTTCAAAAGTTATCGAATTTTTAAAAATTGGTAGTTTGTTCCTTTACTCAGACTTCTTTTACTCATAACTTCTTCAATAATGGTCCAAATTTCAAATTTTTTGTTTCAAATTTTTTGTTTTTTACCTCTTTTTTAAATACAAAAAAAATCTTAAAAGCGCTCTACTATGAGATTTTTAAATTTTAAAATTTAAATCTAATTTTTGACAATGTTTGTACTTTTCGATTTTTTTAAATTTTTTTTGTGTAAAACTTCTATCGATTCTACAAATTTTTTGCCCGGGAGGATCGGGGGATAACGATTATTACTATTTTTTAAAATTTTTTGAAAAAAATTTTTATTGTAATTTTCCAATCTTAAAATCATTTCTACTGCACCAATAGTGCGTCATAGAAGGGTCATTTATAAAACCGACCCCCATTAATGTTTACGTCTTAACATTTCTTTGGAACAAACTAATACCCTATCTCCAATTTCTAAGCGGACTCCCACACAAAACGACATTTTTAAAAATTTGCTCCAACCGCGCTAACTGCCCTAATAGTGCCCTTAGAGCAACAAAATGTATAACCGACCCACAATATTTTTTTAGTCCAAACATTTTCTCTGAACACACCTACCCTCTATCTTTAACTGTTAAGGCGGTCCCCATACATTTTTTTTTATTTTTTGGAAATTTATTTTATTTAATCAGCTTCTACCGGTCCAATGGTGGGTCCGAGAGGGGTCGTTAATGAGACCAACCTCCATTCATTTTTACCCTACATTTTTTTAAAACATACCTACGCCCTATCTCCACTCCCTAAGTAGGCTCCCATACAAATAACAGTTGAAGTAAATTTTATAAAAATGTAATTTTGAATAGGAGCCTACTTAGGGAGTGGAGATAGGGCGTAGGTATATTTTAAAAGAGGAGTACACTCAAAAAATTATGACGGTAGATTCCACTACAAAAGACAGTTAAAACTACTACATTTGTTGTTGTTTAGGCGTCCACTACATTTTACGGTAAAATCAACCAAAAGTTGTTGTTGTTTTTAACTATTGATTAACAACTACATAAAACGGTAAAAACTACTTTAAATTACAGTTGTTTTTACTGCAACTTAAATTGTCAGAATTTTCTTCTAAACGCCAAAAACGGTTACAATTATTTGGTAAAAATTCGAGCTTTATCTGACTCTTCCAACACATCCGTTCTTTTAAAAATTTCTAGAAAATTATAAGTTTTTTATATAGTCTATATATTATAGACTAAAAACAACTACATAAAACAACTGTTACTACAATGTAGTAATTTTTTGTGTTTATTTTTTAAAACGACTACAAAAAACAGTTGTTTGAGATTTTTCATACAAAAACAACTGAAGTTGTAGTTGAAAACAACAACTACTACTTACTACACAAACGACCGGCATGTAGTAACTGCAATAATTTTCTAAGTGTAGAAATGATTTTAAGATTGGAAAATTACAATAATTTTTTTTCAAAAAATTTAAAAAAAATAGTAATAATTTTTATCCCACGATCCTCCTGGGCAAACAATTTGTAGAATCGATAGAAGTTTTACACAAAAAAATGTCAAAAAATCGAATAGTACAAACATTTTCAAAAATGAGATTTAAATTTTAAAACTTAAAAATCGCATACTAGAGCGCTTTTAAGAATTTTTTGGGATTTTTTTTTTAAAGTACGTAGAAAACGAAAATTTAAAAAAAAAAATTTAAATTTGGACCATTATTGAAGAAGTTATGAGTAAAAGAAGTTTGAGTAAAGGAACAAACTACCAATTTTTAAAAATTCGATATCTTTTGAACGGGTCATCAAAAAAATCTGAAAATTTAGTACGAAGGAGTTTTCGAAGGTTACAAAAAACTGTAAACAAATTGGGAAAATCTAAAAAAAAAAAATTTCAAAGTGTCCGATTTAACATGGAATGCCCCATATGTATCATAAAATAGAAGACATATCAAATAAATATTTATTAGAAAAACCCATATAAAAACAAACATTTAAGTTTAAAAGTACTAATATCAATTTAAAAATTACAAAACATTCAACTTAGATTTCAAAGAGTTTTTTTTTTATTAAGGATATCGTTGCAGAATCTGAGATGCCATTTTCGTCACTCAATATTACAAAAAAAAAAGTCTCAGACTCTTAGAAAGTTTTTTGTATGGAAAAAGTTTCTGATTTTAAGACATTTTTCCTGTTACAAATCTTTCAGATTCTAATATTTACTATTACGAAAAATGTTTTCGAATGTGAGATGTCTTTTTCGACAATGAATTAAAAATATATATAATAGGCGCCCAACATGGGGCCCACATGGTAAAAAGATTCTTGCTTTAGGAGTATTTTGAAATTTTTCTATACGAAAAAAAGTCACAAAATTTGAGACATCCAAAACTCAAAATCCTCTTAAAGTCAGAAATTTTTTTGTAGAAAAAAATCTTTAAATACTTTATTACACCCGGTCTAGATTAGCAACCACCAAAGCAACCATAAAGGGTGTTCAGTGTTACATTTGACGTTTACAAACGCCAAACTCGATAGTAAGCAATGGTTAGCAATTTCATACAGACACTTGATTGCTAGCAATCTATAGTAGAACAGGCGCTCTACCATCAATTGTATACCATCATTGTATAAACTGTCCAGATTAACAATGACAGCCATTACAATCAATTGTGACGTATGATAGAAGTGATGACTGCTAATCTAGACACACTGATTTCGAGATTTTTTTTATTTTTTTATAAAAAAAGTCTTAGAATCTAAAACATTTTTTCGTATATTCGTAGAAGAAACTCTTAAAATCCCCTGGAATTAAAAATATTTTTTACAATGTTGGCCCCATGTTGGGAGCCAATTTTATATAGGTATTGTTTATTCGGTGACATGACATAATCCCCACGGACATAATCCTCATTTCCGTTATGGGGGTTATGACCAAATTTATTTCGGTAGTGGGGACTATAACCGAAAATTATTTGGACATAATCCTAATAAAAAACGGACATAATTGCTAGATTTATGGGGATAATGACCACGTAACAAATAATCCCCATTTGGATTGTGACCGTTTTGGAAACGGTCATAGTCCCCACAACTATTATGGGGATTATGACCGTAATGAATTCGGTCATAATCCCCATTTCCGTTATGGGTGTAATGTCCGTGGGGATTATGTCCTGTCACCTATTTATTCAGGATCGAAAAAAGCATCTCACATTCTGAAACATTTTAATCGTAATTCTCAGAATCTGAAACGTTTTAAATTTAATATTTGTCTCAAAATCTCAAACTTTTTATAGAGTCTGATACTTCTTTCGTATAGAAATCGCCCAAGAAAATCTTAAAATCCCCTGGAATTAAGAATATTTTTTACAATGTTTGGCCCCATGTTGAGAGCCAATTATATATACTTTTTTATTCAGGATCGAAAATAGCATCTCAAATTGTGCAACATTTTAATCGTAATTCTCCGAATCTGAAACGTTTTAAATAGGAAAATTGTTTCAAAAACTGAAATTTTTTCTATACAAAAAATGTTATAGAGTCTGATACTTCTTTCGTATAGAAATCGGAGATATTTTTATACGCAAAAAAATATATCAGAATCTAAGACACCTAGTTCTGCCTGATTTGTTGCTGAAAAATAACAATTAATGTAATAAAACTTGGCGCCCATCATAGGGCACATTTTATGAAAAAAACTTTTTTTGAATTCTATACGAAAAGACATTTTAGATTCAAATTTTCTTCTATAGAAAAATCTCTTAAAGAATTTTGATATTTTTTTTATAAACATTTTTCTAAATATTTTGATTAGGTTTATTAGAGCTCGAGGACATTATTTTCTTATTAACCAAATTAAAAAAAATATTGGAAATTACCCAAAAATCAAAAGATCCTTTATAAATATTAGTTCATATTCTTTATTATATTTCTACACCATTTAGAGGTGCAATTAAAAAACCATTAATTGAAATTTTATCATTTCGTGTAAAATTCAAAAAGGACCCTGATCTTATTTGATAAAGTCTAAAAAACTACTTTGAATTATTTTCGATATGGTGTAATCTCCTAAATTTCATTTTTTTCCTTTACATACATATTTTGTAATTTAAAAATCTTCAAAATACAATCCGCAATATCATATGATTTTTTTTTACAAAAAAAAAAAAAAAAACACTAAAAGACATGCTGTTTCTTCTTAATATCATGTCATGAAAAAGATGTATGCCACACTCTTTACCACATGAAATACAAATACAAATGATGACTGACTAACTGCCTGCCAGACTAACTATACCATCTTAAACCGACGGACGGACAAATGCAAAAGACAGACAGACATTTAAGGTGTAAGCACCTTCAGCAGTAACTTAACCTGTATTTCTTCTTCTTATAACTATTTAACAAAACAAAAAGAAAAAAAAACTTTTATTTTCTTTTTCCTTTTCAAACAAAATAAACAAAAACATTTGTAAAATTTCATATTTTAAAGAACCTTTTACGTATGTGAATATATGAAACTATGGGTTGGAAAACAGAAAAAAAGTTAATTTTATATAAATGTTACTCAGAATTAGAGATGAGCGCGTGAGTGGATTTTGACTCACACTCACTCACGCTCACGCAAAAAATAATCGAATCACTCACTAAACACTCACGCAATTTTTCTGTAGAAAAATTATCTTCAACTCCCATTCTCTTTCTTTAATAAAAATGCCTCAGAAATGAATTTTAGAATTACTGTCCCATGGTGCTTGGTTATAAATGTGTTGAGCTTAGTTTAAGAATTTTTGTTTGTATAGGTTCGGGAATGTATTTGTTACTATTCCTGATGTTATTTGTTGTTGTAGTTTTATTACTTTTGTTTTTTTTCATGTGTTTTGTTCCTCTTGTTTGTTTTGGTCTTAGTCTCCTATACAAACTGGATTTTTTTTTCCCTACACTACTGTGAAATACTAGGCATAATGAGTTTATAATGATGTTTGTAACTTTAAGGCCCAGCCCCCTTTTTATAAAATTTTTAAAAATAAATTATAGTTGATTTTTTTTTTCGATATTTTCCATTTAATTGTAAAAACAAAAAGTTTGAGCTCGAGGCCTGGATTTTTAAATTGAAATTCGTACTTGCTACTCGAAGAGTGGCGAAATATTAGAAATATATAAAGAATTTCAATTTAAAAATCCAGGCCTCGAGCTTAAACATTATATATTTACAATTTTTAAAAACAATTAAAAATTTATTAAAAAAATATTAAATTTTTAAAAAATCCATAATATGTATCAATAAAACAATTTTGATGAACAATTTAATGAATATTTTCAATAAAATAAAATTATTGAGCTCGAGGCCTGGATTTTTAAATTTAAATTCTTCCTTGCTACTCGAAGAGTGGCAAAATATTGGAAATATATAAAGAATTTCAAATTGAAAATCCAGGCCTCGAGCTCAAACATTTTATTTTTATAATTTTTAAAAACAATTAAAAATTTATTAAAAAAAATATTAAATTTTTAAAAAATCCATAATTTTAATAAAAAAAAGAATCCAAATTTTAATAAAAAATTAATGAATATTTTTTCAATAAAATAAAATTATAGAGCTCGAGGCCTGGATTTTTAAATTGAAATTCTTCCTTGCTACTCGAAGAGTGGCGAAATATTGGAAATATATAAAGAATTTCAATTTAAAAATCCAGGCCTTGAGCTTAGACATTTTATTTTTATAATTTTTAAAAACAATTAAAAATTTATTAAAAAAATATTTAATTTTTAAAAAATCCATAATTTCAATAAAAAAAATAATTCAAATTTTGATGAAAAATTAATGAATATTTTTTTAAATTTAAATTCTTCCTTGCTACTCGAGAGTGGCGAAATATTGGAAATATATAAAGAATTTCAATTTAAAAATCCAGGCCTCGAGCTCAAACATTTTATTTTTATAATTTTTAAAAACAATTAAAAATTTATTAAACAAATATTAAATTTTTAAAAAAACCATAATTTCAATAAAAAAATTTTGATGAAAAATTTAATGAATATTTTCATTGAACTAAAGAAACTTTCGAAATGTTTATGAAAAAAAATTTTTTTTGTTTTATTTTACACTCAAAAAAATTATTGGCTCACAATTTTCAATTAAATCTATTGATCAACAAAATTTAAATGAGTCAATCAATGTTTTGATTAAAATTTTTGTTATTTTCTTTAACTGTCGAATTACAAATTTTTAACATACCAGATTTTTTTCGCTTTAATTTATTTGAATAGATTAATTCAAAAATATACAAAATAATCGGGTTGTACTTTTTTTACTGTTGGCAACATATTGGAATGCAAAAAATATGCATTTTTTGATAATTTTGTCATAAGCCTACAATTCATTTGTTTAATCAATCAATATTTTGATTGACTATAAATAAAAAATTGATCAATCTTTTAATCAAAATCGAAAAATTGTTTGATTGAAAAAATGTTCAATCAATCACCTACAATTTGATGATTGGTATAAAAAATTTTTTAATTGGACGAATTTCAATCAAAAAATTTATTGAAATTCGTTTCAAATTTTTTCTGTGCACAGAAAAAATTATTGGCTAAAAATTTTCAATTAAATCTATTGATCAACAAAATTTAAATGAGTCAATCAATGTTTTGATTGAATTTTTTTTTCAACATACCAAATTTTTTTTCTGTTTAATTAATTTGAATAGATTATTTGAAATATATACAAAATAATCGGGTTTTTCTTTTTTTTATTGTTTGGAACATATAGGAAAGCAAAAAAGATGAATTTTTTTGATAATTTTGTCATAACCTTACAATTCATTTGTTAAATCAATCATTATTTTGATTCACTTTAAATAAAAAATTGATAAAATTTTTGATCAAAATCGAAAAAATGTTTGATTTCAAAAATTTTCAATCAATCACCTACAATTTGATGATTGGTATAACAAATTTCTTAATTGGAGGAATTTCAATCCAAAAATTGATTGAATCCGCATTTTTGTTGATTGAAATTCGTTTCAAATTTTTTCTGTGATATTTTCCCAATAAATACTCATAGATTTTTTTCTTTCAAAAATTTAAAATTTTATTTTTTATTTTGAGAAAGAAAATGTTTCATAAATTTTACGAAAATTTCATAAATTTTAGAAAAAGTTAAAAATAGGTTGATTAAGTTCGTGCTAAACGTAACATATGGGTAATGAAATGTGATATAATTCCCGTCATCTTGTTCACCTTAATGTACGTTTAAATAGCTGATTTTAATCTTACACACCTACAGTGACAATCGAAGAGTGCAGACTAGGGATGCCAAACGGGATTGACATTTACAAATCCCGGGATTCGGGATTTTAAAATCCAAATCCCGGGATTTTTCGGGATTTCGGGATTTTTCGGGATCCCGGGATTTTTCGGGATTTCGGGATTTTTCGGGATTTCGGGATTTATTAAAATTAAACTTTTTTACGTTATATTTTTAATATTTTTTTTTTATAATTACATAAATATTTAATTAATTCATAACAATTAAATAATTATCGTAAAGTTTTACATATTTAGCACAGAAAAACAGAGAATTTAGCAACTTCTATGAATGATTTGAATAAATTCGAGCGATGTTCGTCTGTGAAAGATGCGATACAGTCGAAAAAAAAAAGATTAAATTATTTTTTTTTTGGTCGGTCTCGTTTGTAGACGTGGATATAAAATATTTGGAAGGGAAAGGTGTCCCCCAATGTCCTCCGCCGATACAACATTTTGCGGGACGAGAAAAATGATTTTTTCTGGCTAGGTGCAACTTAAAAATGTGTCATTTTCTTAACAAAAGTACAAATTGGTAAAAAATATTGGGTTTTCAGAGGCTGTTTTGGTTCTTCAAGGGTGAAATTTCCCCTTATCCGCTTTTACTCATTTACGAACTAAAACTCTCGGTAACTGTTTCTTAAAAATGTTGGCATATGCATAAATCTGCAGGTAACTGTATATTAGGGCGAAGCAAATTTTCCTTTGTTCGAATTTCAAAATCGTCGGGTTTATACAAAAAAATATTGGACCTGTAGGATTCCATTTAATCATCAAAATCGGGAAAGTAAAAAAATGTTTAAATTTGTTCTTAATTTTTCCGATTTTTAAGTCACAAAAGGAACCCTGACTCCGACGATTTTTAAATTCAAAAAAACAAAAATTTGCTCCACCCTTTTGTATATTAAGTAATACATCCTAAAAATTAAATTGAACTCCAAAAGAGTAAGAGAAATCAAGCCCAATTTGCTTCATATAAGAGATATTTCAAACAGCTTTCAAACGATATCCATATTGTCACCACCGGAAAACAAACACTGAAAAAATAGTCAATTTTTATTACAAAATTTGACAAAAAATCCCGAAATCCCGGGATTTTTCGGGATATGTCAATCCCGGAAAATCCCGAAAAATCCCGGGATTGAAAAAAATAAATAATCCCAGGATTTCGGAATTCGGGATTTCCCGTTTGGCATCCCTAGTGCAGACTAAGGAAGGGTGGCTTTTTCCGAAAGCTGTCGACATCTCCACTTAGCCTGTGTTGTCAAATATTTTTTTTAGTATTTCTCATTGTACAACAAAAATAATTATTTCTCAGAAATAATTAATATGGACTGAAACCGAAATAAATAAAAATTTCAATTTTACGAAAATTTAATAAATTTTATAAAAATTTCATAAATTTTATGAAAAAATCAAATCCTATCCTATGAAATTTTTTCCTTAAATTTATGAAAGTTTTTACTTAAATTTGCGAAATTTTTATGAAATTTTCATAAAATTAATGAAATTTTCATGAAATTTATGAAGTTTTCATTAAATTTATGAAATTTCATAAATCATAAAATTTATGAAATTTTCATAAAATTTATGAAATTTTCATAAAATTTATGAAATTTTCATAAAATTTATGAAATTTTTTAAAAATTTACAAAAATTTTCATACTATATAGGAACTAAATGAAATTTTTTTAAATTTTACGGAAATTTCATAAACTTTATAAAAATTTCATACATTTTATGAAAATCTCAAACATTTTATAAAAATTTCATAATTTTTACGAAAATTTCATAAATTTTATAAAAATTTCATAAATTTTATGAAAATCTCAAACATTTTATAAAAATTTCATAAATTTTATGAAAATTTCACAAATTTAATGAAAATTTCATAAATTTTATTAAAATTTCATAAATTTTTTTATAATTTCAAACATTTTATGAAAATTTTATAAATTTTAAAAAAATTTCATGACTTTTAAAAAAATTTCATGAATTTTAAAAAAAAATAATTAAAAAAAATTAATGAAAATTTCATAAATTTTATGAAAACTTCATAAATTTCATGAAAATTTCATTAATTTTATGAAAACTTCATAAAAATTTCGCAAATTTAAGTAAAAACTTTCATAAATTTAAGGAAAAAATTTCATAGGGTAGGATATATTTGAAGTCGGATATTTTTGAAGTCGACCAGACTATATAAAAATATCTTAAATTTGTTGTTTTTCTTCATACCTTTCGACTTCAGATGTTTTTTATAACAAAAAAAACTACTTGCATCTTTTTACTTTGTATACAAAGTAGTCAGTCGATCGATCGATGGATGGGGATTCTTATTTTTTTTTTGCTGTTTTTATTTGTTTCTGTTACAAGTGCCTTAACCACAAAAGACTCTACATATATACGTTTAAATATATGAAGAATACGAATTCTTAAATACCTATAAACCCAACCAGACCAGGCCAGACCAAACCAGGTGATTCATACCTATATATTCCACATAAACTTGGCATGAACTTTATTAAAAAACCTGTTCTGTTTTTTTTTATTTTTTTTTTTTATTATTACCTCAGCCTGCAGACGTTGGACGGACGGAGAAATTTACCTTTGTTTGTTCACCTTTTATTACTTTTTTTTTCTTTACAATTTAATACTTTTATTCAAAGGATTTTATTGTGTTTTTTCATTATTATTATTCAAAATATCGAAATATTTAAGAGATGAGTTTTTACAAATTAACAAAAGAAAAGTCTCAGATTCTGAGAACTTTTTCTTACAGAAAAAGTCTCAGATTTGTAGATTTTTTTCTTATAAAAAAAATACCAGATTCTGAGACCTTTTTCCTAAAGAAAAGGTACCATATTCTGAAACTTTTTTCCTATAGAAAAAGTACCAGATTCTAAACCTTTTTTACTATAAAAAAGTACCAGATTCTAAGACTCTTTTATAAACGAAAAATGTCTCAGAACCTGAGACTTTTTCTATAGGAAAATGGTCTCAGAATCTGAGAATTTTTCTATGGAAAAAAAGGTCTTGGAATCTGGTACTTTTTCCAAAGGAAAAAGGTCTCAGAATTTATAGTAAAAACGTCTCATAATCTGGTACTTTTTCTATAAGAAAAATATGTCAGAATTTGAGACTTTTTTTATAAGAAAAAAGTATCAGAATCTGAGACTTCTTTTATAAGAAAAAAAGTCTCAGAATCTGAGACTTTTTTTATAAGAAAAAGTTCTTAGAAAGTGAGCCTTTTCTATAAGAAAAGAAAGAAAATGTCTCAGAATCTGAGATTTTTTTTTTTATATGATAAATGTCTCAAAATCTATGGGAAAAAGATCTCAGAATCTGAAAATATTTTCTATAAGGTAAATGTCTTAAAATCTGGTACTTTTTCTATAGGAAAAAAGTCTCAGAATCTGGTACTTTTTCTGCAGGAAAAAGGTCTCAGGATCTGGTACTTTTTCTATAGGAAAAATGGCTCAGAATATGAGACTTTTTTCTATAAGAAAAATGTCTCAGAATCTGAGATTTTTTTCTATGTGATAAATGTCTCAAAATCTGGTACTTTTTTAGGTAAAATGTTTCAGAATATGAGATGTTTTTCTGTAAGAAAATTGTCTCAGAATCTGAGACATTTTTGTATAGGAAAAAGGTTTCAGAATCTAAGAATTTTTCTATAAGAAAAGGTCTCAGAATCGTAGAATTTTTCTTAAAGAAAGAAAAAGGTCTCAGAATCTGGAACTTTTTCTATAGGACAAAGGTCTCAGAATCTGAGACTTTATAAAGGAAAAAGGTCTGCAAATCTGATCTGATCTCAGACTCTGAGACTTTTTCTATGGGAAAAAGATCTCAGAATCTGAAAATTTTGTAATGGAAAAATCTCTGAGTACTTTTTCTATAAGAAAAATGTGTCAGAATCTTGGACTTTTTCTAAAAGATGAATGTCTAAAAAGAAGAAAAAGTCTCAGATTCTGAGAATTTTTTATAATAATGGCCAGTTTAAGACATTTTTGGTAGATTTATCAGTTTATCAGTCCGTCTGTCCGTCCATCCGTCTGTCCATCTATCGGTTTAAGCACGATACAGGTCGCAATTTTCAATCAATTGACTTGAAATTTGAAACTTAAGCTTCTTTTGGCCCAAGGACGAAGTCTATTATTGGAAAAAATCGGTCAACGTTAAGACCTAGCCCGCATACAAACGCCCCCTTTGAATTTCGCTTAAATGCCACTAATAGCCGTGTTAAAGTAGATATCGTTTTGAAATTTAACAGGTAATAAAATTTTATGTGCACAAATCTCCATACCAAATTTCAAAGGAATCGGTTCTGTATTTCTGGTAGTCCCCATACAAACCACCCTCCCGATATTCACATAATTTCCTCAAAATTCACAAAAATGAAAATATTTGGTTAAAATTTTATTTGTAGGTGTTGAACGTGCACTTTGGTAACCAAATCGAATCGGAATACATTTGGATAATTTTTGGACTTAGTCCCCCGTATACAAATTTCGACCGATATTCAGTTAATTCGGTCTGTGTGTGTTTTCTACACTAAATAAAGATCTAACAAAAGATAGGTCCAATCGGTCCATGTTTGCACATGGGGCCCATTTTCCGTTTTTTTGCTATAGCACGTTGTTGTTTTTACAAATCTCTGCAATTTTTTGATTTATTTTACGATATTGCTAGTTTAATAAATTTTGCTGGATTTACTTATTAGTCAGCAAAAAAAAAAGTTTTTAGCAATACTGCTAATTTAAATGGTTTTAAATTTTTTACCAGTTTCAATGTCTTTGCAAATTAAAAATCATGATAATAACATAAATTGTGATAGTTTTGCTATTGTTACAAAGTATGTTAATTTTAACAAATTTTACTAGTTTTAGCAAATTTTGCGTGTTTTGGCAAATGCTGCTGGTTTTAGAACATTTTGCTAGTTTTTGCAAATTTTGCTTGTTTTTCAATGTAAATTATAAATAATGATAATAGAAGAAATTATGTTTGTTTTGCACAAATTGTATAGTTTTTAGCAGTTTTTTTTGTTTATGTAAATAAGAAATTATATTTTGCTGTTTAGCAAATCAATCTAGTTTTATCAATATTGCTATTTTTAATAGTTTCGATTTTTTAAGTAATTTGTATAGGGTATACCAACTACACAAAGAAAAAATTTGAAAAGAATTTCAGTCAACAAAAACGCGGATTCAATAAATTTTTTGATTGAAATTCCTCCAATTAAAAAATTGTTATACCAATCATTAAATTGTTATACCAATCATTGATTGAACATTTTTTCAATCAAAATTTTTTCCGATTTTGATCAAAAATTTGATAAATTTTTTATTTATAGTCAATCAAAATAATGATTGATTTACCAAATGAATTGTTAGCTTATGACAAAATTATCAAAAAAGTGCATCTTTTTTGTTTTCCATTATGTTGCCAATAATAAAAAAAGTAAAACAATTTTTCTTCGGCATTTTTTCAACTTGAACCCTTATAACAAATATAATTAGAGCCCGTGCTCGATCTATACTTACAGAAAAAATCAAATAAAATTACTGACAAAATATGTCGCCATTAGGCACGTCTCTGAAACAGAAAATGCAAATTCCTTCATTTGTGTCTGCAATTCCAGATCATGTTGGTAACCCTTGCGAAATAATGTAATAGTGCGTTTACATTGGATTTCTAATCTAGTAAATTGCGATTTTAATCTACTTTGCAATCTGTACCGTTTACATTGGAATTTTTTAACATTTGAGAAGATTAAGATTGGCATTTATAAAAACAAGTTGGTAATAAATGTGTGTGACTGCGTCAAAAGACGGCGACGGTAATTAGTCGTCGTATAATTAACAATTAACAAGGGCAACGACGGCGTTTACAAATAACAATGACAGCGGCATAAACATACTTGGCGGCGTCATCAAAACGGCAGGCTTTGTGTCGATGTTTTTCAGTGTTGGAAAATGCAAATAATAGAAATACAGAGTTGTATTTAACTTAACAAGATTGCGTTTGCCGATTAGAGCTTAAACTACTAGATTGAAAAAAATAAATTTGTATGGGCAATCTAATAGATTGAAACTAGATTGGAGCCCCAATCTACTTTAAGCTAGATTAGAAAACCACTGTAAACGCTCTATTAGAGACAAAAAAGTTGAAAGAAAGTATGAAGTGAGGTTGAGATTGCTAGAAATAGAATTGTAGTGTTGGAAACTGTCAAAATTTATTCTGTAGAAACTATAAACTATAAATATATAGAAACGTCGTTTTTTCGCCCCGCCTCCTTTTAAGGGCGTGGATACAAAAAACATAGTTTAAATAATAAAAAATGTTTATTACTTTAATGCAAAACGCATACAAAATTAATTTGTAAACCTTTTTTGAGAGGGGGAGAGGTGTCTCCCACAGCCCCTCCCCTAGTTAGTTTTGCCGATTTTGAAACTATACCAGTTTTGATTATTTTTTTATAGAAAATACACTTTCCCGCAAAAATGGAAACGTCTAAAAGATTGAGACAGAAATCTTACAAGTTTACCATTTTTTGCTATTTTATAACATATCGTCGAACTATATTCAATAAATGCCAACTCGAAAAAGCTTACTGTTCAGGAGAGCTAAAAAACTAGTTATTTCGCATATTATTGCAAAAATAAACAATGTACCTTCCACAAGATGGTTTAAATATTCTAAACAATTTTTACCTTTGCAAAAATTTTCATATTTTGCACTTGTTTGCGTATTTTTCAGAGATGGCATTTATTACTATATCAAAAAACAAATATTTTTGTAGAGTTGGCATATTTTGTCAGAAAATAAAAATACATTTTTTTTTGGAAAAATTTAAAAAAAATTTTTTTTTTTTGGTTTTTGTTATCCTTAGTACGGTAATTGCAAAAACTGAACAAAAAATTAAAAATCTTTGCATATTTTTAAAAGTTACTATCTCCGAAAGCCTTTTAATCTCAGGGTGGTCAACTTTGGCACTCTGTAACTCACGCTGTATTTTTGCAAACACTATTTACCGATATTTTTTATTTAAAATGGCAATATCTCAAGAACCAGTCATTAGATATCAAAATCTTTACAAGATTCGTGTTCAGCATGGCAAATGCAATAAGATATGTGGTCTAATTTTTTTAAAAAATTTTTTTGAAAAATTTTTGGAAATTTACAATGGGAGTTGGCATTTATTTCCACCAAAAAAATATGTACTTTGAGTTAGCAGAATAACAAAAATGGATGTAAAACGACAACAAATTATTTTTTTGCTCTGAAATGTTTATGGCAGATAGGTATTACATAGGGGACCTATTTGCCACCGGAAACTCATTTCCGTCAAATTTGAGTTGGCATATTTTGAATATAGGTTCACGATATGTTAGGTTTTGCTTAGAAAAGTCTTTCGGTTTTTTTAAATCAAACTTATCTCAGAAATAATGCTAGTTTTGTTTTTTTTTAATTATTGTACTAATTCAGGCTATTCCTACTAATTATGCTAGTTTGAGCAAATTTTGTAAATTTTTGTAAATAATTATGCTATTTTTAAAAGTTTTGCTATTATTAAGTGATTTTTTTTTTTAATTTTTTTGTATAAAAAAATTATTATTTTGTGAGATACGAAAAGTTTGGAAGGGCTAATTTTTTTTTTTTTAATTTCTAATTCCCCTTTTATTTTTTTCTAGAATTTTTATTAAATATGTTTTCCCATCATTTTTATATCTCTATTTTTATTTCTATTTCAAATATAAATGTTGAGATTTTTTTTAACATTATTTAGTTATTACTACCATTTTTTTTTAACAGAGTTAAAATTAAAAAAGTTTGAAGAGTCCTTTCTAGCACTTGAAAAAAAATGTACTTCAAAAACTAAATAGTTTTCTGTAGTTTATTCATATGGAAAATTTCATTTTGGACAACAACGAACCCTTTTAAAATTATGATTGTTGGGAACACAAAAAAAAATTCTATAGAAAAATTTAGGAAAATTAAACAGGGAGTTTACTGAAAAAAAATGGAATTTAACAACTATTAAAAACACTTAAAAACAACCACCAAAAAATTATAAAATTGAAGTTAACTGGAGTTGAAAAGGAAAATAGTTAAAAATATGTGGTAAAAGATTGAATCACATACATTTAAAAAACTGTTTTTTTGAAAATCGCTATGAAATTTGCCAAATTTACAAAAAAATAATGAAATTCTTTGAGAAATTAATTTTTACTGAATAAAAATGTTGGTGTAGAAACAAATTTGATTTTTGACTATTTTTGTGGATTTTTTTAAAAATAACAATCACTATAAAATGAATTTTTATTATTTTGTGGATTTTTTAACCCATAACTACCATTAAAAACTTAATTTTCCTTATTTTTAAATTTTTCTACATAATTTTGTTGTATAAAGATGTTTTCCATTCTCCTGTCACTTAATAAAAAATAACAGTTATAGCAGTGTTAGCTTCTTTGTTGCCACATGTGTCCACAATTTACTAAAGCTTACAAAAAAATATTTCAATTTTATTAAAATTCCTTTTATTTACTTAAACAAATTGTTCTCCATTTTATAGTTACACATGTTTTTTTTTTTTTTGGTGCGGTTTTTTGTATTTTTTGACTGCCCAAAAAAAAGTTGTTAAAAATTTTTGTTTGTTTTTTTTGGGTGCGGTTATAAATTCCGTTTCCGTGTTGACATTTATTTTGATTTATGAAAACACTTACATAAAACACTAAAAATAAAAAAAAACGCAAAAATCTCATATAAAAACCATACAATTGTAGTCCATTACAGAATTGAAACATACTATAGACTGGAAAATAGTTTGTAGTAATATTTGCTACCACCCTCAAACAATTAGTAACAAAAAATTGCGTAGACTAAGCAACTAGCTAAAGTACTAACAAATGGTTGAAAATAACAAAAACAAAAAAAAAAAAAGTGGTCTCTTGTTTTTAAATGCACTTAACAAAACAAATTGCTAGAAAATAGCAAAAAACCTTAAACTGTTAGCAGATTAACTATTAAAAAAAAAAGACTAAAAATAGGGCTTTTTATAGAAAAGTCAGTAAAAATAGCAAAAAATGTTGGACAAGCGAAACTGCTACAAGAATAGAAAACTAATTTAAGTATGGCTATTAAATGAGAAACTTAAAAAAATATCAAGCAATCTAAAACAAGCACAACAATTGAAATACTATTCTCACTTACAGTTTAAAACCGTTTTTAGCAATTGAGCTTTTTTTAAGCATTTCCTATCGCAAAAATCTATTAAAATTTTTAAATTTAGCACGTTTTTGCAATTTCGCTTGTTTTAGTAATATTGCTTTCTTTGGAATTTTTACTAGTTTTAGCAATTTTGCTAGATTTGTGAATTTTGCTAGTTTTAGAAATATTGTTAGTTTTTTGAAATTCTGCTAGATTTATTTATTTGTATAGCTTTTTTTAGCGATTTTGCTGGTTTTAGCTAAAATCCGAGATTTTGAGACAAAATCTATTAAATTTTTTAAATTTAGCAAGTTTTTGTCAATTTCGCTTGTTTTAGTAATATTGCTTTCTTTGGAATTTTTACTAGTTTTAGCAATTTTGCTAGATTTGTGAATTTTGCTAGTTTTAGAAATGTTGTTAGTTTTTTGAAATTCTGCTAGATTTATAAATTTGTATAGCTTTTTTTAGCGATTTTGCTAGTTTTAGCTAAAATTCTAGTTTTAGCTAATTTAGTTTTAAATGGAAAACTTAAAAAAATGGCAAACATTCTAAAACAAGCGAAACAGTTAAAATAAAAACAAGTAAGAAACTTATAGTCGGTCAAGACCGACCATATGATACCCTACACCAGTGTTTTCCGGAAAATGGGTCCCAAGTCCAAACATGGACCGATTGTATCTGTCTTTTGTTAGATCTTTATTTAGTGTAGAAAACACACACAGATCAAATTTTAGTGGAATTGGTTTATTTTTTTGTGAATATACCAATTTAACTGAATATCGGTCCAAATTTTTATATGGGGGACTAAGTCCAAAAATGGTCCAATTATATTCCGATTTGATTAGGTTACTAAACTACAAGTTTAACACCAACAAATAAAACTTTTATCAAATATTTCCATTTTTATGAATTTTGAGGGAATTATGTGAATATCGAGAAGGTAGTTTGTATGGGGACTACCAGAAGGACTGATCCGATTCCTTTAAAATTTGGAATGGTGATTTGTGCATACAAAATTTGATTACCAGCTGAATGTCAAAGCGATATCTATTATAATACTGTTATTAGAGTCATTTATGCCGAATCCAAAGGGGGCGTTTGTATGGGGGCTAGGTCTTAACATGGACCGATTTTCTCTAATTTCAATAGGATTCGTTCTTAGGCCAAAAAATGCTTAAGTTTTAAATTTCAAGTCAATTGATTGAAAATTGCGACCTGTATTGTGCTTAAACCGATAGATGGACGGACGGACGGACAAACGGACGGACGGACATCGCTAAATCGACTCAAAAAGAAATTCTGAGTCGATCGGTATACTTGAAGGTAGGTATTTCCGAGTTTTACAATTTTAGCTTGTTTTAGCATTTTTGCTGTTTTTAGCACTTTAAGGTAGTTTTAACAATTTTAATAGTTTTACCAATTTTGGTAGTTTTTGTAATTTTGCTACTTTTAGCATTTTGACTACTTTTAGCAAAAACTAAGAAGAATAAACAGAGTAAATTTATTAAAAATTACTGCATAGCTGTAAATAGTATAAATAGCAGTTAAAAATTCAAAACTAAGCAATATTGGTAAAAATTGCAAAATTGTTTAAAATTGCAAAAACTAACAAGATTTACGAAAAATTTAAAAACTATTAAAATAGCAAAACTTAAAATTTTCTTGAAGCAAAACCGGTAAAATAGCATAATTGGTAAAACTAAAAAAAATGCTAAAACTAGCCTGATTCGTTCAATGATTAAACTACAGAAAATGAAGAAAATTTATACCTTTTGTAACAGGTTTAGCTATATTTAGCGACTACTAGAGTGTAATGCTACTTCGTGATTTTTTTTTAGCATTTTTGCTATTTTTAGCACTTTTTTCTATTTTTAAAATTTTTTGCTATTTTTAGCACTTTTTCTATTCTTAGCATTTTTGCAATTTTAAGCATTTTGGCATTTATTTTAATGTTATTTAAAGAAGTTTTTTATTGAACATGTTTTTTTTTTTAACAAAATTACTTAAGAAAAATATTTAAAAAAAAAAAATATATCTCCGAGTTTGATAATATTCTTACTGTCTAAAGACTTTTTTTTATAGAAAATTTTTCAACTCCTGAGTCTTCTTTACAACAAACTAATATTTTCTTTTCAGTGTACTTTAAAAATAAACCTCAAAAGCCAATAAATGTTTGGGATAAATGGCATTTTTCATTTTCTAAAATCCAAAAAACAAAAACTATGTATTATGAGCAGTAAAATTTATGAAAATGAAAATATTTTAACACAAGTTTGTAACTAATCAGTAGATTACTTACTGCTAAAAACACTATAAACTAAATGTTACATAAGTTTTGTGCGTATAAGTGGGGTGTAAATTAGAATTGTGGATATTAAGGGCCAGTTGAAATTGTGGTACTGGTGGGAATCATCATCATCATCATCGTCAGCCAACATTAACTATTTAAAAGCTATTTGTATTATTGTTTCATTATCCTTATTTTACCATATAAATAACGACAATTTTCTAAAACGGGAAATAGAACCCAAACACAAAAAAACAAAAACAAGGACAACAAGTGTTCCAATGTCCGCTTGGTGTTTGTTCGGGTGGACTGGTTGATTTTTACTAAAGTAGCAGGATGAGAGATAATAATATTTAACCACAGAGAAACTATAACTAAAAATATTCTAAAGTGTGGGCTTTAAAGCAGAGATTTGAAAGAATCTGAGAATTTTTCTTTTTCTATATAGAAAAAATTTCTCAAAAGCTGAGACTTTTTCTATATAGAAAAAATGTCTCAGAATCAGAGACTTTTTCTATATAGAAAATTTTTTTCTCAGAATCTGAGACTTTTTCTATATAGAAAAAATTTGTCTCAGAATCTGAGACTTTTTCTAAATAGAAAAAATTTCTCAGAATCTGAGACTTTTTCTATATAGAAAAAATGTCTCAGAATCTGAGACTTTTTCTATATAGAAAAAATGTCTCTCAGAATCTGAGACTTTTTCTATATAGCAAAAAAATGTTTTAGAATCTGAGACTTTTTCTATACAACAAAAAAATGTCTCAGAATCTGAGACTTTTTCTATATAGAAAAAATGTCTCAGAATCTGAGACTTTTTTTATATAGAAGAAATGTCAAGTTTTCTAAGACAAATTTTTTCTATATAGAAAAAAATTGTCTCAGAATCTGACAGTTTTTCTATATAGAAAAAATTTGTCTCAGAATCTGAGACTTGACAAATTTATGTCTTAACATTTCTATATCTTAACAATTTTATGTCTTGATATTTTTATATCTTAACAATTTTATGTATTGACATTTCTATGTCTTGATAGTTTTTGTCTTGACTTTTTAGTTTCTTATTTTCTTTATTTTTTTCGGATTTCTTGACAATTCTATAGCTTGTCATTTCTATGTCTTAAGAAAATTATGTCTTGAGAAAATTTTAATGTCTTGTTTTTTGATTGTTCAGATTCTAAGACATTTTTTCTTTTAGAAAAAGTCTCAGATTCTGCGACTTAATCGTCAACTTTATGTCTTAACACTTTAATGTCTTGTGTTTTCAGATTTTCAGACTATTTCTTAAAGAAAAAATTTTCTACACATTGAACATTGTAAGACATATTAAGGTCAAGGCGTAAATATGTCAACACATAAATTGTCAAGACATAAATAGAAATTTTCTTAAATTATGAGAAATGTTTTCTATACGAAAAAATAATGAATCCAAGCCTTTTTTCTATGAAAAAATGTCTTAGAATCTAAAAAATAAACAGGACAAGATATAAAAATCTCCAGTTTAGAACAAGTCTCAGATTCTCCAGACATGCGACATAAAAATTGCAAGACTTTTTGTTTTCTCCTTATCTGTGACTTTTGCTAAAACGCAATGAGTGTCTTTTAATTTTTATATTTATGATATTTATATGTTTCGACAATTTTATGTTATGACATTTCTATGTCTTGATATTCTTATGACTTTTTTCAGATTGCGATAAAATTTTTCTTAAAATTCTGCAACAAAAAATGTCTAAAACTTTTTCTATAGCCAAAAATTCTTGAATCTGAAAAAACAAGACATAAAACTGTCAAGAAATATCAATATCATGACATAAAAATCACAAAGCATTAGTTTTTTATTAGAAAATGTCTCAGATTCTCAGTCTCAGATTTTAAAAAAAAATATTTTTATGTTATTATTGTAATATGAAAATATTCAAATGTCCTGACAATTTTTAGACTTGGCATTTCTATGTCTTGAAAATTTCAGGTCTTGACAATTTCAGGTCTTTACTTTTTAATACCTTGTATTTTTAATACAGAAAAATTATCAGATCCTGAGACTTTTTCTAACGGACAAAATTTTTTCAAATCTCAAGAAAAATGTAAGGCATAAATACGACATGACATAAAGTTGTCAGGACATCTGAATATCATGACATAAAAATTACAAGACATAAATATCATGACATAAAAATTTAAATTTTAAGTCAGGCCTTTCATACGTCTTGAAATTTTTTTTTGTCAGATTCTAAAACTTAATTGACAATTTTATGTCTTGACATTAAAATGTCTTGTGTTTTTTTATTTACAGATTCGGAGACATGATTTTTATAGAAAAAAATCTAAGAATCTCAAACTTTTTCGATAGGAAAAAATGTCTCTGATTCTTAATAAAGAAGACATAAATATATCAAGACATAAAATTGTCATAACATTAAATTGTCATGACATAGAAATGCCAAAACATAAAGTTTTCTAGACATATAAATATTCATACATCACATTTCTTGTAATTTTGGTGCAAGTATACTAACATCGCTCATTTACTTGTATAACGTCATAACTAAAAAAACGTGATTTTTAAGTTACCCGGGTAAAAAAAAAGTTTTTAAGATCTAATTTGATCTCAAAATTGGCTGTATCAAGTTGGATCAGATATTGATCTAATTGTATTATTTTAGATATACAAATATTAAAAATGATACAATTAGATCCGAATTTTGGTCACATCCAATTAAATCCAGTTGATCTGATTTTATATAAATTAATATAGATTTATATAATTACATAAAGTCAGATATATTTATTAGAGTTAATTTTGAAAATTTGATCTGCGGATATCATCATTTTTTTGAAGGATTTAGGGGAACTAAAAAGAATGGCGGTATTTTTTTGGAAAAAAATTAGCTCCTTGGGGTGGTTCAACGCATCTGAAAACGCGAATTTTGAGCTGATTTTTCAGCAGAGCTAAAACGGCTGAATATATCGCAAATCTGATTTCATCAGTCGATTCTACAGCAAAAAATAATACAATGGTCATTTTTCGAACTCTTAAAAAAAGTTCCAAAAACCCACCACAGAGGGCGGAAATATAAGGTTTTTCCATTTTCTTTTTAAATTAATTTTTTAAATATGCACAATTAAAGGGCATTTTCAGCTTGACAAAATGGTACTAAATTTTCCGTTCTATCACAACCCGTTAAATAGCTATCAATTTTCAAAAATGGCCAAAAACACGTTTTTTGAGAACTTTGACCTCAATTTTCTCGAAAACATAACGTGATAGAAAAATTTGAAATCTAGATTCAGAATCAGCATTGAAATGTTAATCGAAAACGAGTTTTATGATCCCAGAATATCATCATAAAACATCAGAAAAAATGCTCTTAATAATGCACAAAAAATGCGTTTTTTGTGAACTTTGACCTCAATTATCTCAAAAACCTGACGTTACGGAACATTTTGGAAACCAGATTTGGAATCAGCATTGAGATGAAAATCAAAAACGAGTGTCCAGACTGCGGACCCATCCAAAAAATGTTCAAATTTCGGTCAGTGTTTTATAATTTTGCCATTAGAAAAAAAACTTTGAAGCCTTATAACTTTTTAATGGGTTGTGATAGAAAGGTGCTCTTGGTACCAAATTTCTTAGCAAAAACTGCCTTCTCATCGTGCATGATTAAAAAAATAATTTAAATTTTTTTTTAAAAAAATCGATTTTTACGCCCCCTGTTGTGGGTTATTGGAACTTTTTTTAAGAGTTCAAAAACTTGCTATTATTTTAATTTTTGGTGTAGAATCGACTGGTGCAATCAGATTTGCAATATATTCAGCCGTTTTTTCTCTGCAAAAAAATCAGCTCAAAATCCGCGTTTTCAGATGCTTTGAACCACCCCAAGGAGTGAAAATTTTTCCAAAAAAATACCGGAATTCTTTTTAGCTCCCCTAAATCCTTTAAAAAAATGATGATATCCGATAAACAGATGAAGTGACATAGTCACGAAACGAACTCTAATATTTATGTATAACCTCAGATAAGAAAATGGAGCCGCAATATATCTTAGACAAAATTAGATCTGAATATATAAAAAGTTATATATAATTAAATATGATTGTATCAAATTATATATCATTACATCAAAACTTTTTTACTAGGGTAATGATGCAGAATCATTTGTTATAACATGCTTTATATTGTGTCAAAAATTCGAATTAATATCTTAAACTCACCGTTTGAGAAGAGAACATGAAATTATTACTTTTTCAATGGAAACCAAGTTTCAGTTGTAAACTTTAAACTTGATTTCTGCAAAATCAAATATTTTGAGTTATGACACTATACAAGTAAATGAGCGATATGTCTTAACAATTTATGCCTTCAAATTTCTATATGTTCGCATTGATTATTGACTTTTTAATGTTTGGTTATTTTTAATTTAACAGATTCTGAGAAATGTTTAAGACTTGATTGGCAATTTTATGTCTTGACATTTTTAAGTCTTGTTTTTTTTTTTCAAATTCTGATGCATGTGTTCTATAGAAAAACTCCCTGTGAGACTTTATCTAAAGAAAAACTGATGTCTGAATAATTTTAGGTGTTAACATATTTATGTCATGAAATTTTTATGTCTTGACATTTTTATAATTTATACAATTTATGTCTTCCAATTTCTATATGTTGACACTTGTGTCTTGACCTTTAAAGTAGAATCTAAAATAACAAGACATAAAATTGCCATTATATTAAATTGTCATGACATAGAAATGTCAAGACATAAAGTTATCAAGACATATAAATATCCTTACACCACATTTCTTGTAATTTTTGTGCCAGGATACTCATATATTGACAATTTATGTCTTCAAATTTTTATATGTTTGGTTATTTTTAATTTTACAGATTCTGGGAAATGTTTTCCTACTTCTAAAAAATCTCAAATTCTTTAAGACTTGATTGACAATTTTATGTTTTGACAATTTTATGTCTAGTTTTTTTTTTAATTCTGATGCATGTGTTCTATAGAAAAACTCCCTGTGAGACTTTATCTGAAGAAAAACTAATGTCTGAATAATTTTAGGTCTTAACATATTTATTTCATGAAATTTTTATGTCTTGACATTTTTATAATTTAAACAATTTACACTCAAAAAAAAAAACTGTAATGTTAGCAAAAAAAGCTTGTAAACCTACAAGAAAATTTGCTGATTTTGAACCCACAATTTTTTTGCTAAAGTTAGCAAAAATGTTTTGCCAATAATTAGTTAACTAAATATTTTTTTTTAACTTAGTTTATACACATCTGAGGACCCCATTGGGTTCGGACCCGATAGGTCCAGACCCCGATGGGCCTAGACCTAGTTGGGTTCCTTAAAAATCGTCATAGTTTTTGATCCAAAATTTGTGTCCGTTTCGCTCTACCTTTCTTAGTTTTTGAGATACGTGATTATAGGGGACCACTGGGGTCTTGAGAATTAAAAAACTCGATAACTTTAAAAATATTTTGACTATTTTGCGGTCTTCTACGTGTTGAGAGCTACAAAAACGGTTTTGGACTTTTTGTTGTGTCGGCAATATTTACCGAGATATGAGCATTTTAAAATTTTCGGGAATGCTAACTTTTTTGGATCCAAAGTTAGGGCCCATTAGGGTCCACACATGTGAAGAGGACCGGCGATACTATGGAGATTCTAAGAACCAAAAATGCCCTCCATTTTGCTCTATCTGGCTTAGTTTCCGAGCGCCATTTTAAGTTTTCTGAAAATAAAAAAAAAATTACCATTTATTTTGCTAATATTAGCAAAAAATCTTGTAAAAATGTAGTCAACTCAATTTCAAATTTAGCAAAAGAAATTAGTTCAAAGTTTGTTTAAAATTGCTAATGTGCTAAATGAAGTTTACAAGAATTTTTTGCTAACATGCTAATCTCAACTAAAAATTTGCTAAAAGTTAGCTAACTAGCGTTAGCAAAAAAAAATTAGTAAATCTACTAACGTATTTTTTTGAGTGTATGTCTTTCAATTGCTATATCTTGAGAATTGTGTCTTGACCTTTAAATTAAAATCTTAAAAAAAAAAACAAGGCATAAATTTGCAATAATAGTAAATTGTCATGACATAGAAATGTCAAGACATAAAGTTTTCAAAACACTGCTTGTTTTTTTTTCAAATTCTGATGCATGATTCTATAGAATAAGTCCCTAGGAACCGATGTCTGAATAATTTTAGGTGTTAACATATTTATGTCATGAAATTTTTATGTCTTGACATTTTTATAATTTATACAATTTATGTCTTCCAATTTCTATATGTTGACACTTGTGTCTTGACCTTTAAATTAGAATCTAAAAAACAAGACATAAAATTGCCATAAAATTAAATAGTCATGACATAGAAATGTCAAGACATAAAGTTTTCAAGACATATAAATATCCTAAACACTACTTTTTTTCAAATTCTGATGCATGTGTTCTATAGAAAAAGTCCCTGCAAGACTTTACCTTAATAAAAACTGATATCTGAATAATTTTATGTCTTGACATTTTTATGTCATGAAATTTTTATGTCTTGACATTTTTATATCTGGATTTTTTCATATTTTTCATTAAATTTCATGATTGTTATAAAAGAATTCATACCTTTAAACTTTATTATGGTTGTGTAAAAGGGCCATAATGTGGCACAATCATACTATTTATATTTTTCAACCACAAATCTATTTACAGGAACTATAGAAAAAAAAAACAAAACTAAATTATAATGTGTTATTTCTGTTTTTTGCTTAAACCACAGTAATATTGTACAATGTTCCAATCTTCATTTAATATTTATTAAAGTACCTAATATTACTTTGTACATTTTCTACTCACACTAAATACTTAAAATGAATTATGTTTCAAAAAAGTTTTTAAAATGATTTATGCGTTTTTTTCTGTTTAAAAATTTAAAAAACTTTTTTGAAAAAAAATAGAAAGTTAAAAAGAAGGTTTAGCAATAAACTTAATTGCTAATAAATAAAAATTCTTCGAGCTCGAGGCCACACACAAAAAAAATTCCAATGACCGAAATTCATAGTATTTACCAAAAAAATTCATAAAAATTATTAACTTTTTCATTATACTTTTAACTTTTACATAGTATTTATGAATAAATCATAATATGTGGAATTTAAAAAATATTTAATATATTTCATAAATACTATGAAAAAATTCAAAACCTTAATGAAAAAGTTCATAAATTGTATGTATATATAAATAGTATGATTGTGTCACATTATGGCCCTTTTACACAACCATAATTAAGTTGAAAGGTATGAATTCTTTTATAACAATCAAGAAATTTAATGAAAAATATGAAAAAAATCCAGATATAAAAATGCCAAGACATAAAAATTTCATAACATAAAAATGTTAGACATAAAATTATTCAGACATCAGTTTTTCCGGGACTTTTTCTATAGAACACATGCATCAGAATTTGAAAAAAACAAGTAGTTCAAGGATATTTATATGAAGACTTTATGTCTTGACATTTCTATGTCATGACAATTTAATATTATGGCAATTTTATGTCTTGTTTTTTGTAGATTTTAATTTAAAGGTCAAGACACAATTGTCAAGATATAGAAATTGGAAGACATAAATTGTATAAATTATAAAAATGTTAAGACATACAACTTTCATGACATAAATATGTTACGACCTAAAATAATTCAGACATCTGTTTTTCTTTAGATAAAATCTTCCACGGTGTTTTTCTATAAAACACATGAATTTGAAAAAAGCAAGACTTAAAAATGTCAAGACATAAAATTGTCAATCAAGTCTTAAAGAATCGGACATTTTTTCTATACGAAAAAATTTCTCAGAATCTGTTAAATTAAAAATAATCAAACATTAAAAAGTCAAAACACAAAACTATCAAGATATAGAATTTGAAGACATAAATTGTCAAGACATTAGAAGTTCTAATTTAGAACATATTGACATAAAAGTTACAAGAAAGGTTATGTCAGGATATTTATATGTCTTGAAAATTTTATGTTTTGGCATTTCTATGTCATAACAATTTAATGTCATGACAATTTTATGTCTTGATATATTTATGACTTCCTTTTTTGAGAATCAGAGAAAAAGTTTGAGATTCTTAAATTTTTTTCTATAAAAATCATGTCTCCGAATCTGTAAATAAAAAAACACAAGACATTTAAATGTCAAGACATAAAATTGTCAATTAAGTTTTAGAATCTGACAAAAAAAAAATTCAAAACGTATGAAAAGCCAGACATAAAATTTAAATTTTTATGTCATGATATTTATGGTTTGTAATTTTTATGTCATAATATTCAGATGCCCTGACAATTTTATGTCATGTCGTATTTATGCCTTACATTTTTCTTTAGATTTTAAAACATTTTGTCCGTTAGAAAAATTCTCAGGATCTGAAAATTTCGGCCTTGCCGTATGTAGTGATACCCTCCACAATTTCAAAAAATTATTGCAAAAACTTTATTTAAAAGGAAATTACTTTTGAAAAAAAAAAAAATTTTTGAAAAAAAATTTCCGCGAAAAAAAATTTAGGTAAAAAAAAAGTCCGCGATTTTTTTCGTTTTTTGTCAAAAAATATTTTAGTACTTGTTTAAATACCATTTGGTGTTCAATTATGTTCACATATGTCAACCAGAAGCCGAATTAAAGCATTTTGTATTTTTAGGTTATGTTGAATGTACACTCAAAATAATTACTCTGTTAAATAGTCTGTAAAATGACTGTAATCTGAATTCGACAGATATTTGACAAAGTTATCTATCGAAATACAAAATTTAAGAAAATACTTTGTATTTTCTTGTGACCGATAAACAAAATTTTATATGTAATTTTACTTTTAACTTTGTAATCTCTATTTTACAGATAATAAACAGTTTTTTTTTTGTTAAAATACGGATTTTAGAAAAATACTTAGTTTTTTACTCGTAACCAAAATACTAAATTTCATTTGTAATTTTACTTATTGCTCTGTAAAAATAAAAATCACTTCAAAAATCTTCCAAATATGACCGATAAACTCCTCATTAAATTACAATAAAAACTGGTAAATTTTACGAGGATAACGTATAAAATTGGAGTTACTTGTTAAAAACTCGTAATATTCAAGTAAATTTACATTTTGGAAGCATTAAAGCGGGAAAATTTAACAAAATTTTAATTTTAATTAATTAATTTATTTTTTTTTTAATTTTAATTAATGTTTTTGATGCAGAGAAGTTTTACTCATAAAATGGATTTAACTAAAACTTTGTAAATTTACAGAGTTTTTTGTAAAATTTTGAACTCATAAAATGCATTTAACTAAAACTTTGTAAATTTACAGAGTTTTTTTGGTAAAATTTTATTCGGTTTTATCAATATTTTACAGATAATTCTATAAATTTACAGTTTTTTATCGAAATCATTTTACAGAGTTTTCTTCGTAAAATAACAAAAAATCTTGCTGGTTGGAAATCTATGGTATTTTCTGCTGGCTCAGCAGAGTATCTCTGTAATTTAACAGAGTTATTATTTTGAGTGTACTGAAATTTTTGAGGTGTGCTTACATTTTCGTTCATAACTTTTGAACCGCTGAACCGATATCGCTCAAATGCAATACCAAACTTCTCGGGAGAACTTCCAATAAATATGTTAAGTTTCAGTCATCTCTGTGCAACATTTTGTCCGTGACAGCATTTTCCACAGACAGACAGACGGACAGACGGACATCGCTAGAATGTCTTAAAATCGATCGGTCATCATGAATATATATACTTTATGGGGTCCCAGATCGATATTTCGATGAGTTACAAACGGAATGACAAACTTATATATACCCTCTATCACTAAGTGGAGGGTTTAAAAAGTCAAGACCTGAAATTGTCAAGACCTAAAATTGTCAAGACATAGAAATGCCAAATCTAAAAATTGTCAGGACATCTGAATATTTTCATATTACAATAATAACAACAAATTAGTTTTTTTTTATTAAATCTGAAACTATGAGAATCTGAGACATTTTTAATTAAAAACTAATATCTTGTAAATTTTATATCATGATATTTATATTTCTCGACAATTTTATGTCTTGTTTTTTCAGACTAAAGACTTTTTGCTTATAGAAAAAGTTTTAGAAAATTTTTGTTTCAGAATCTTAGGAAATTTTTTTTTGTAAACTGAAAAAAGGCATAAAATATCAAGACATAGAAATGTTAACACATAAAATTGTCGAAACATATAAATATCATGTTATAAAAATAACAAGACACTCGTTGCTTTTTAGAAAAAGTCAGAGATAAGAAGAAAACAAAAGCCTTGTAATTTTTATGTCGAATGCCTTGAGAATCTGAGACTTGATCTAAACTGAAGTTTTTTCTATCTTTTCCTGTTTATTTTTTATTTTATTTTTTAGATTCTAAGACATTTTTCCATATAAAAAGGCTTGGATTCATTAATTTTTCGTATAGAAAACATGTCTCATAATTTAAAAAATAAAAAAAAAATTCTATTTATGTCTTGAAAATTTATGTATTGACATATTTACGCCTTGACCTTACATAAAAATTGGCAAGACATAAAAATGTCAAGACATAAAATTGTTAAGATATAGAAATGTCAAGACATAAATTTGTCAAGTCTCAGATTCTGGGACATTTTTTCGATATAGAAAAAGTCTCAGATTCTGAGAAAAGAATACTTATTTACAAAAAAAAAAAATAGCCTCGAGCTTGAAGAATTTTTTTTTTATTTAAAATTGGGAAGGGTCGAATAATAACAACTTTAATTTACTTAATTGCTAATATTTTTACGTTTAGTCTGGATTAGCTAATTGCCATTACCAAGAAATGTCTAAAACTGTAATCAACGATGAAATTGCTAGTGAAGACATGCTTTGGTAATTGTATGGCAAAGACATTTTATTGATTCAGTTCAAACGATGGCCTGTAATCAAATTTCAGAAGTTAACTTCCAAATATTGCTTACCATCAAATTTGACGTTTTTATACCCTCCACTCTAGTGATAGAGGGTATATATAAGTTTGTCATTCCGTTTGTAACACCTCGAAACATTGGTCTAGGACCCCATAAAGTATATATATTCATGATCCTCGATCGATTTTAAGACGATGTCCGTCCGTCCGTCCGTCTGTCTGTCTGTTCAAAACACGCTAACTTTTGAAAGACTTTACGGAGGCTCCTGAAGTTTGGCATATATGTTGGGCATTTACCTGGTCAGGTTGGTATTGCAATCCAGCGAAATCGGTCCAGTGGTTCAAAAGTTATGTGCAAAAGACTGAATTTCGGCAAGGGTTTTTCGTGAGTTTTTGAGATAAAAAGCACTATAACTTTCGAAAAGCAATTCTGAGGATACTGAAGCTTGGCATATATATTTTGCGTTCCTCCAGCCTCGTTCGTATTGAATTTCAGCCAAATCGGTCAAGTGGTTCAAAAGTTATTAGCAAAACCGGAATTTCAGATTAGCTTCACCTAAAATTCACGTGTTGAAAACCCATTAAACCTGTTTTAAAAACATTGGTAAGTCACAAAAATATTTTACAACGTATTTTTGTCACTCAAAAATATTTTTATACCAAAACAAACAAAAAAATACACTCGAAAAAATTTTTACACTCAAAAAAAACTTTACACTCAAAAAAAAAAAAAAATAGCAAATTATTTTTTTTTTTTCAAAAATTACTAAAAAAAATTTTTTTTACACAAAATAAAATATTTCTAATCAAAACTGTTATTTTTTTTAGAAAATTTACTATGGGCATTGTGGAGGGTATTCATAGATTCGGCCAAGTCGAATTTAACTTTTCTACTTGTTTTATATAGAAAAAGTCTACGATTCTGAGACATTTTTTATTTCATTGGAAAAGTTTTTTTTTGTGCAGCTTTTTTTTCTGTAAATAAATATTCTTTTATTCCATTCCAATATTTCATTCCTCTTTGAGAATCATCATCAGGGGATTTAGTGAATTTTTATACACACATAAACTTAAAAATATGTGGTGAACGCATTGACATCTAAAATTGCAAAATTTCTATGCGTTCACAACATATTTTTAAGTTTTTGTTTGTATAAAAATTTACTAAATCCCCTGATGATGTTAATCAAAGAGGATCGAAATATTGGAATGGAATAAAAGAATATTTATTTACAATAAAAAAAAACTAGCCTCGAGCTCGAAGAATTTTTATTTATTTAAAATTGGAAAGATTGAATAATAACAACTTTAATTTACTTAATTGCTAATATTTTTATGTTCCGTCTGGATTAGCTAATTGCTATTACAATGAGATGTCTAAAACTGTAATCAACGATAAAATTGCTAGTGAAGACCGGCTTTGGTAATTGTATGGCAAAGGCATTTTATTGATCCAGTTCAAATGATTGCCTGCAATCAAATTTCAGAAGTAAACTTCCAAATATTGCTTACCATCGAATTTGACGTTTTTGATCCTCAAATGTAAAATTTTATTGCCATTATGATGTCAAGCATAATTACTAATCTAGACGAATTACTTAACAATGATTTATAATATTGTTCTCCATAACTATTGTACAATTTTCTTTAACTAAAGCTCAATTACTGATTGAAAAAAATATTTTTGTCTCTCATTTCTTTAAAGCCCTTATAATTCTCATTGAATATATATAAAAAAAAATAAATAAAAAACTTTAAAAATCTGTTAAATTTTTTTAAATTCTTTAAAACATTTTTAAGCAACTTTAATGTAATTTAAAATTAAGAGTTTAACTAAATATCTCCAGACATCTACACAAGAACAGCACACATAAATTCTTTTACCCCATGCCTTGGCAGGCAAGAAGGAAGTCAGGCAGGCACAAAAGTATTCCAAGAACTTTGTGTTCTTTCTGTTCTAAGTGTATGTTACATTTAAAAGTCATGTAGAGAATGAATATATAAAACCAAATGACTGCTTGTAATCCTTCTCATGTGAAAGTAAAAATGACAAACAAAAAAAACTGTTCAGAAAAAATAGGTGTGAGTTGCAAAAAAAGCAGAAAAAAAAAAGTTTTTGCAAAAATAAAATCTTGTTTCATTCAGGCTATCCCTTTTGGATTGTTTTTTTTTTCTTCTTTTTTTATTACAAACAAAAAACACAAAAGTAGAGAAGAAGGCTCATACGACAAAAAAAATATTCTATTGGATTTTTTTCTATCAATGTTTGCACACTCTTAACCTTTAGCGCTATACATTTTTAATGCGCCTGGATGTGAATATATGTTCATATATATTTTTTTTGCTATAACATGAAACATAAAAACATGCAGGATGTAAAGATGTATAAATACCAATGTGATATTGTAAGAGCTTTAGACAAATATTCTGACAAAAACAAACACGAAACAGTAAAATTTTTGTAAAAGGGACTTAATAAATGCTAGAAATTTTTTATAGTTTCCTTAAAGGTTTTCAAAACATTTTTATGGCATAACATGAAAAAAAAAAATGTTAAGACAAAAAAAATGCTAAAATAATTTCTATAGACACAATGAAAAAGACTCGATACTTTTTTTTAAAAGAAAATGTAATGTTTTGTAATTTTTATGTCATGATATTAATAAGTTTATGTCTTGACATTTTTATGTTTCAATATTTTTGTATGTTGACATTTTTTTTTTTTCTTGTAGAAAAAGTAATGTTTTGTAATTTTTATCATATTCATAACTTTAGAAAATTTTATGTCTAGACATTTTTATATTTTGATATTTTTGTGTCATAAAATTTTTATTTTTTTTAATTTCTAAGCAAATTTCTGAATTTTGAGACAATTTTCTTATTAAAAAAATGTATAAAAAGCTTAGAAATCTTTTGTAATTTTTATATCATATTAAATTTTTTTGCAATTTTGTGTCTTGTCATTTTTATATCATGACATATTTATGTCTTGACATTTTTATGTCTTAACATGTTTATATCTTGTTTTTTTTTCATTGAATTTATGAAATTTATGGCATTTTTTCTAAAAAAAAAAAATTCAAATTGTCATGATATTTCAACAATTTTGTGTCTTGGCAATTTAATGTCTTGACATTTTTATGTTTTGACAATTTTTTATCTTGACATTTTTATATCTTATTATACCCTCTACTTAGTGATAGAGGGTATATATAAGTTTGTCATTCCGATATCGGTCTGGGACCTCCTGAAGCAATGGTTCCCAACCTTTGATTCTCGCCCCCCAGGGCAGTCTGAATGATTCAGGGGGGCAAAGATCAAATTTTTAAGATTTTTTTTTGTTAAATAAACTAAAAAAAAATCATTTTAGTTAAATTATTTAGTTCATTGTTGAAAACTTTTTCTAAAAACTTTGTTTTGACGATGATTTTTCCGAAAAGCATAAATAAATTTTGGATTTTAAAACCAATTGGGAAAATTTACAAATTTTTCTTGAGTGTAGGGGGAAATTGTAGCTTTTTTAGCTTAAAAGTGGGGCGTGGCGTAAAAAATGTTGGTAACCATTGCCCTAAAGTGTATATATTCATGATTCCCGATCGATTTTAAGACATTCTAGCGATGTCCGTCTGTCCGTATGTCTGTGGAAATGGTGATCACGTCCAAAATATTACACGGAGATGACTGAAACTTAACATATTTATTGGAAGTTCTCCCGAGAAGTTTGGTATTGCATTTGAGCGATATCGGTTCAGCGGTTCAAGAGTTATGAGCGAAAATGTAAGGACACCTCAAAAATTTTAGTACATTCAACATAACCTAAAAATACAAAATTCTTTAATTCGGCTACTGGTTGACATATGTAAACATAATTGAACAGCAAATGGTATTTAAACAAGTACGAACATATTTTTTGACAAAAAAAAAAAAAAAATAGATGATTTTTTTTTTTGGCAAAAAAAATTTTTTCGCGGAAATTTTTTATTCAAAAATAAATGACAATTTCATGTCTTAACATTTTTATGTCTTAATATTTTTATATCTTGAGTTTTTTATATGTTGTAATTTTAAAATATTTTACATTGACTTCTGGGAAAGTTGTTCTACGACAAATTACATTTTTATACCCTACACCACTCTGTGGTACAGGGTATAATGAGTTTTTAGTATACCGATCGACTCAGAATCACTTTTTGAATCGATTTAGCGATGTCCGTCCGTATGTCTGTCTGTCCATGTAAACGGTGTAAACACGATACAGGTCGTAATTTTTGATCAATCGACTTGAAATATAAAACTTAAGCTTCTTTTGGCCCAAGGACGAAGCCTATTGAAATTGGAAAAAATCGGTCTATATTAAGACCTAGCCCCCATACAAAGGTCCTCTTTAGTTTTGGCTCAAATGACTCTAATAGCCGCATTTTTATAGGTATCTTTTCGAAATTTGGCAGGTAATCATGTTTCATTCACACAAATCACCATTCCGAATTTTAAAGAAATCGGACTAGTTCTTTTTGTAGCCCCCATACAAACCACCTTCCCGATTTTCACATAAATCTCTCAAAATTCATGAAAATACAAAATATTTAATTAAAATTCTGTTTGTGTATGTTAAACGCGTACTTTTAAAACCTTATCAAATCTGATTATCATCGGACCCTTTTTGGACTTAGGTCCCATGTGAAAATTTCGCCCGATATTCAGTTGAAGCGGTTTATTGTCAACAAAAAGAAGCCTATCCCACTCAAATTTGATTAGTGAGTGCTTTTTACACTTATTAAAGATTTGACAAAATATAGATCTAATCAGTCCATGTTTGACTTGGGACCCATTTTCCGGGAAACTCTGGTGTAGGGTATTATATGGTCGGTCTTGACCGACTATAATTTTCTTACTTGTTTTTTTTTTAATTCATAGATTCTTTGACATTTTTCCCAAAGAAAAATTCTCAGATTCTAAGACATTTTCTTATAAAAAAATTGAAGATCATGAAACAATTGCTTATAGAAAATTTTTTAGATTCCAAGAATTTGATTATTTTTTATTAAAAGGAAAGTGATGATTCGCAAATTGTTTGATATTAATATTTTTGGACACTTTTATATCTAGGTATAAAAGTTGTGTTTTGTAATTTTCATCTCATAATATTCATATTTTTGGGCAATTAACACATTTTTTATATCTTGACATTTTTATATCTGAAAAATGTGTCATGATTATTTTTTTACAATTTTATGTCGTAACATAAAATTATTGTGCTTTTCAGACATTTTCCTATAGAAATAATCCTAGACTCTAAGACAGTTTTCCTTTAGAAAAATTATATTCCGAGAATTTGTGACTTTTTCTAAAGAAAAAGTGATGTTTTTTTTAATTTAATAATAAATTAATTTCTGAGACATTTTCAAAAAAAATTTCAGTATTTCCTGACATTTTTATGTCTTGTATTTTGTAATATGTTTCATTGAATTCATAAATTCGAAGACATTTTTCCTGTGGCCAGATTTGAAATTTTCTGAAAAATTCTCAGATTCCGAAAATTTCATGTCTTAAAAATTTATGTATCGTGATTATGTTAATATTTTTAATTTGTTTCCTTAAGAAAAATTATTATTGATACACTCAAAAAAAAAACTGTAAAGTTAGCAAAAAAAGCTTGTAAACCTACAGGAAAATTTGCTGATTTTGAACCCACAATTTTTTTGCTAAAGTTAGCAAAAATGTTTTGCCAATAATTAGTTAACTGATTTTTTTTTTTTTTAACTTAGTTCATACACATTTGAGGACCCCATTGGGTTCGGACCCAATAGGTCCAGACCCCGATGGGCCTAGACCTAGTTGGGTGTCATAAAAGTCGTCATAGTTTTTGATCCAAAATTTGTGTCCGTTTCGCTCTACATTGCTTAGTTTTTGAGATACGTGATTTTAGGGGATCACTGGGGTCTTGAGAATTAAAAAACTGGATAACTTCAAAAATATTACTCGGTCTTGTTCTACGTGTTGAGAGCTACAAAAATTCTTTTGGACTTTTTGTTGTGTCGGCAATATTTACCGAGATATGAGCATTTTAAAATTTTCGGGAATGCTAACTTTTTTGGATCCGAAGTTAGGTCCCATTAGGGTCCACACATGTGAAGAGGACCCGCGAAAGTATGGTGTTTCTAAGAACCAAAAATGCCCTCCATTTTGCTCTATCTGGCTTAGTTTCCGATATAGCGCCATTTTAAGTTTTCTGAAAATAAAAATAAATTTACCATTTATTTTTGCTAATGTTAGCAAAAAATGTTGTAAAAATGTTGTCAACTCAATTTCAAATTTAGCAAAAGAAATTAGTTCAAAGTTTGTTTAAAATTGCTAATGTGCTAAATGAAGTTTACAAGAATTTTTTGCTAACATGTTAATCTCAACTAAAAATTTGCTAAAAGTTAGCTAACTAGCATTAGCAAAAAAAATTAGTAAATCTACTAACGTATTTTTTTGAGTGTACGAACTTTTTTCTTTATAAAAAAAATTTCAGATTCTGAAAATTTTATGTCCAGACATTTTTATGTCTTGATAATTTTATGTCTTGACATTTTTATATCCTGTAATCCTAAAATTTTTTTTATTGATTTAATGAATTCTGAGACATTTTTTCAATAGAAAAATTTTCAGATTCTAAGAAATAATTTGAAAAATTCTGAGAATTTTATGCATTCTGAGAATTTTATGCAATCAAAACTTTTCATCTTGAAAATTTTATGTCTTGACATTTTTATATCTTGCATTTTTTAATATTTTCCATTAAAATCGTGAATTTTCAGATTTGTTAAAACTTTTCCTAAAAAAATTTTCTGATTCTATCACATTTTTTCCTCTAGGAAAAGTCTAAGATTCTGAGAAATATTTCCTTAAGAAAAATTATTAATGATACAAACTTTTTTTTATATAAAAAAATTTCAGATTCTGAAAATTTTATGTCTAGACATTTTTATGTCTTGATAATTTTATGTCTTGACATTTTTATATTCTGTAATCCTAAACATTTTTCATTGATTTCATGAATTCTGAGACATTTTTCCAATAGAAAAATTTTCAGATTCTAAGAAATTTTCAGAAAATTCTGAGAATTTTATGCATTCTGAGAATTTTATGCATTCAAAACTTTTCATCTTGACAATTTTATGTCTTGACATTTTTATATCTTACATTTTTTAATATTTTCCATTAAAGTCGTGAATTTTTAGATTTTTGAAAACTTTTCCTATAAAAAATTTTCAGATTCTGCCACAGTTTTCCTCTAGGAAAATTCTAAGATTCTGAGACATTTTTCCATTGAAAAATTCTCAGACGGCCTAATATCTTGTCCATTTTCAGCTTTGACTGTTTTTAAAGTTTGTTTTTTTTCTTCTTTCTTTTTAAATTTAAACTTGTGTATTTAGTTTTTAGTACAATAGAAAGAGAAATTAAATCTTAAAATACAATGTACTCGGTTGCCTGCCGTACGTTTGTTGCTGCTTCTGCCACCAGTATTTATGTGAAAATTGAAAAACGTTGTACGTTTTTTTTTTACAATATTGTTGTTTTTGTGACTTCTTTTTGAAAATTTAAGGTGGGTAAAGTAAGTCGATGCCTATGGTTACAATATTTTTTTATTTGTTTGTTCGCTTCTTTTCTTTTTTGTTGAGGGGGATTTAAAGATTTGAAATCATACTTTGTAATTAGACTAATTGATGTATTTGAGTATTGGTTTTTAGATAAAACTTACACACGCATTATGCCTGTGGTTTACAGTTTTCTTTTGGAGGGGAGAATTGTCCTTTAAACTATGTACCATGGGAAAATGAGAAAGGGATTTTAAGGTATGAAATTTTGAAGTAGTTTTTTTTTTGGAAAGGAAATTGTTGAAATTTAAAATTTTTTTTGAAAGAAAAACTTTGTTTAGAATCGCTCGCTAGAGAGAACAATCTGGCAACAGTGACTAGATTTTATTGGCCAGACAGAATGTCGGGCAGTCTTAATAAAATTTAGCAATTTGTTATTCAATTTAAAATCAAAACTCCTTTCTTTCATAATTTTAAATTTTAGTTTCAATGTTCAAACAATTTAATTCCTATATCTGTTATACAAAAAAATTGTGTCTTGCAAGTTTTATTTAAAGCATACATTTCTTTGCCTATTTAAATAAAAAAAATTGTTTAACTAGATTTAAACCGTCATCCAAAAAAAGTTTATTTAAAAAAAAAAACTTACGTTTTTTAATTTTTAATATTAAAATACTACTAAAGTGATACTAGTATAACAGTTTTAAAAACTGTTATACAACTTGCAAAAATTTCTATTACTCTTTTAACACAAATATTTAATAATTGTAGTTATTCTAAACATTCAAAAAAACTGTTTTACAGTTTTTCATACAAGTATAACAGTTTGAAAAAAAATATTTAACAAAAAAAAAATACAGTCTGGATTTATAATATTTAATTAGTACTAAAATGCTAAAATTTTCATTGTTTTCAAACACTGTTCATTATTTTAATGCTTAAGGTGTAATAAACATTTATTCTTTTCATAAATATTAATCAATTTTATTTGTAATTTTAAATCAAAAATCCTCTTTTTTGTGATTTCCAGTTAACATTTAAATATTAAAACAATTTTATTCCTATAACTGTTATACAACAATAAAATATTTGCTTTACATAATGTTTTATTTAAAACACAAATTTATAATTGAATAAAAAATAACAGTTTTAAAACTGTTATACTAATATAACAGTTTTTTATTTTATCTAAATTCTGCTATTTTATGTGCTATTTTTTATGCTAGTCGTTCCTTTAGCTAAAACGAATAATCTGACAGCCTTGGTTTATTTTGACAGAAGTTTTAAAATAAAGCCACCTATAGAAAACTACACTCTATACATTACTTAGATATTTTTACTAATTCATGAACCAATTACACTGTGCAACAAAGTCTACTGCTATTTAGTGCTCTGTTAAATGCTATTCGATTCTTTAGTTAGCTACAAAGAAGCCAACCTTGAACTATTTTTTAAGCACAGTTTTCAGGACCAAGTCACTAGTTTTTACCAATTCAGAGACAAATTGCTATTTGTTGCTATTTAAATGCTATTTCTGTTTAAAACCGATATTTTTAGCTATTTTTGGTGCTATTTTTAATGCAATTCGATTTGTTAGCGCGAAATAAAATGTTGTTATTTTTTGCTATTTTCGAATCTAAAGTTAGCTAAAAAGAAGCCAACCTTGGACTATTTAGGCACAGTGTTCAGGACCAAGTCACTTGTGTAAAACTGCAATTTTCATATGTTTTCGAATATAGTTTTTACCAATTCAGAGACAAATTGCTATTTGTTGCTATTTAAATGCTATTTATGTTTAAAACCGATATTTTTAGCTATTTTTGGTGCTATTTTTAATGCAATTTGATTTGTTAGCGTGAAAAAAACGTGGCTATTTTTTGCTATTTAGTTAGCTACAAAGAACACAACCTTGGACTATTTAGACACAGTTTTCAGGACCAAGTCACTTGTGTAAAACTGCAATTTTCATATGTTTTCGAATATAGTTTTTACCAATTCAGAGACAAATTGCTATTTGTTGCTATTTAAATGCTATTTCTGTTTAAAATCGATATTTTAAGCTCTTTTTGGTGCAATTTTTAATGCAATTTGATTTGTTAGCGTAAAATAAAACGTTGCTATTTTTTGCTATTTTAGAGCTATTTTCGAATCTAAAGTTAGCTACAAAGAACACAACCTTGGACTATTTAGGCACAGCTTTCAGGACCAAGTCACTTGTGTAAAACTGCAATTTTCATATGTTTTCGATTATAGTTTTTACCAATTCAGAGACAAATTGCTATTAGTTGCTATTTAAATGCTATTTCTGTTTAAAATCGATATTTTAAGCTATTTTTGGTGCTATTTTTAATGCAATTCGATTAGTTAGCGTGAAATAAAATGATGCAATTTTTTGCTATTTTAGTGCTATTTTCAAATCTAAAGTTAGATAAAAAGAAGCCAACCTTGGACTATTTAGGCACAGTTTTCAGGACCAAGTCACTTGTGTAAAACTGCAATTTTCATATGTTTTCGAACATAGCTTTTACCAATTCAGAGAACCTTGGACTATTTTAGGCACAGTTTTTTGGAGCAATTCACTTGTGTAGAATTGCAAATTTTATTTTTTTTTTATTCAGAGACAAATTGCTATTTGCTAATATTTTAATGCTATTTCTGTTTAAACCCGATATTTTTAGCTATTTTTGGTGCTATTTTTAATGCAATTCGATTTGTTAGCGTGAAATAAAATGTTGCTATTTTTTGCTATTTTAGTGCTATTTCTGTTTAAAATCTATATTTTTAGCTATTTTTAGTTAAATGCTATTCAATTTTTAAGCATGGAAAAATAATCTGGCAAACTATTTAACTATTCAGTCAAAGCTTTCTGCTAATTTTTGTGCAAAAATTTTCTTTCAGTGTTTTAATATTTAGCTTTTCTAACACATTTGAAAAATTCGGTTTTTGTGGTGTTGACTAGACAGTACCAAAACCAAGTTAAAATTGGCAATTAACAAAACATTGCCACTACAAAAAATAAACACAGCCAGTTTTTCCAAAACACACACACAGACAAATAGTTTTCCTCCAACTAAACACAGTCCCACTAAAAACACCATCCCCCACCCAAAATAACATCCACCCTCCCCCACCCTACTAAAAACAAAGTTTATGAACTTATAAAACAAACAGTTGCGACTACAAAAAAATAAATAATGAAAATAAAATTATGCAATATTTATAAAGGTTCTCGCCGGGTTTTTGCAAAATTTTATAAACAGACAGACTTTTTTAGTTTTAATTTTTTTGCAGGAAATAAATCAATTTAATGACAAACTTTTTTTTTTGTGTTATTTTTTTATGATGAACAAAATGTTCATCCTATTAATTTTTCATTGCTATTTCAAGCAGAAAATTAAAGTTAGACAGGTATTTGACAATAATAAAAAAAATGCCGACAACTCAATGTGATTAAAGTCAAAAAAATTTTTTAAAGACTAAAGTGTTTCAAGAAAAATTTTGATTAAAACTTTTAAGTAGACAAATGGAAAGAATGTGATTATATTTTTAAGGATTTTTTTGAAATTTTAATTTAAGTGGGGTTGAAGAAGTATTTAAAGACTTATTAAAGAAAATCAGCCATTTTTTTTAACTTTATACTATAAATTCAGTGAATAATGGACAATATGCTATTTTTTGCTATAAAAGTGCTATTTTTGTTTCAAGATTGAGCACATTGACTAGAAAGAGCAATCACGCAACACGTGGCAACATTAATAGCAATACTGCAATTTGCGGTGCCATTTTTTGTTTATGTTCAATTCTCTAGCTAGAAACTTTTGAAAAGAAAAAGTCAAAATCTTGGACTTTTTCTTTAGAAAAATTCTGAGACATTTTTTCCAATGAAAAATTCTCAGATTTTGAGACATTTTTTCTATAGAAAAAGTCTCAGATTCTGAGACAATTTTTCTATAGAAAAATTCTCAGATTCTGAGACATTTTTTCTATAGAAAAAGTCTCAGATTCTGAGACAATTTTTCTATAGAAAAAGTCTCAGCTGCTGAGACAATTTTTCTATAGAAAAAGTCTCAGCTGCTGAGACAATTTTTCTATAGAAAAAGTCTCAGCTGCTGAGACAATTTTTCTATAGAAAAAGTCTCAGCTGCTGAGACAATTTTTCTATAGAAAAAGTCTCAGCTGCTGAGACAATTTTTCTATAGAAAAAGTCTCAGCTGCTGAGACAATTTTTCTATAGAAAAAGTCTCAGCTGCTGAGACAATTTTTCTATAGAAAAAGTCTCAGCTGCTGAGACAATTTTTCTATAGAAAAAGTCTCAGCTGCTGAGACAATTTTTCTATAGAAAAAGTCTCAGCTGCTGAGACAATTTTTCTATAGAAAAAGTCTCAGCTGCTGAGACAATTTTTCTATAGAAAAAGTCTCAGCTGCTGAGACAATTTTTCTATAGAAAAAGTCTCAGCTGCTGAGACAATTTTTCTATAGAAAAAGTCTCAGCTGCTGAGACAATTTTTCTATAGAAAAAGTCTCAGCTGCTGAGACAATTTTTCTATAGAAAAAGTCTCAGCTGCTGAGACAATTTTTCTATAGAAAAAGTCTCAGCTGCTGAGACAATTTTTCTATAGAAAAAGTCTCAGCTGCTGAGACAATTTTTCTATAGAAAAAGTCTCAGCTGCTGAGACAATTTTTCTATAGAAAAAGTCTCAGCTGCTGAGACAATTTTTCTATAGAAAAAGTCTCAGCTGCTGAGACAATTTTTCTATAGAAAAAGTCTCAGCTGCTGAGACAATTTTTCTATAGAAAAAGTCTCAGCTGCTGAGACAATTTTTCTATAGAAAAAGTCTCAGCTGCTGAGACAATTTTTCTATAGAAAAAGTCTCAGCTGCTGAGACAATTTTTCTATAGAAAAAGTCTCAGCTGCTGAGACAATTTTTCTATAGAAAAAGTCTCAGCTGCTGAGACAATTTTTCTATAGAAAAAGTCTCAGCTGCTGAGACAATTTTTCTATAGAAAAAGTCTCAGCTGCTGAGACAATTTTTCTATAGAAAAAGTCTCAGCTGCTGAGACAATTTTTCTATAGAAAAAGTCTCAGCTGCTGAGACAATTTTTCTATAGAAAAAGTCTCAGCTGCTGAGACAATTTTTCTATAGAAAAAGTCTCAGCTGCTGAGACAATTTTTCTATAGAAAAAGTCTCAGCTGCTGAGACAATTTTTCTATAGAAAAAGTCTCAGCTGCTGAGACAATTTTTCTATAGAAAAAGTCTCAGCTGCTGAGACAATTTTTCTATAGAAAAAGTCTCAGATTTTGAGACATAGAAAATGTCTCAGAATCAAAGACTTTTTCTACAGAAAAAATGACTCAGAATCAGAGACTTTTTCTATAGAAAAAATTTCTCAGAATCTAAGACTAGAAAAAATCTAGAAAAAATGTCACAGAATCTTTATAAAAAGTTTCAGATTCTGAGATTTTTTCTTAAATCTAGCAATTTTACCATCTTTGAAAAGTTTTTGATAAATTCAGTTAAAAAAAATATCAAACCATATAATATCACTCCCTTAATAAAGTTATAGCCATCTCGTCATATTGTGTATATTTCACTCCTGTTCACATTTCTTGATTGACAAATTGTCCAAATATATTTTTATATTGTGTCCAAAAATGTGTGAATTGTGTGAAACATTATAGAAATAAAAAAGCATGAAAAATCTAACAACAAATATTTCCGCTTCAATGGCAAACAGATATATAACATGGAATAGTATAAAAATCGGCGGGTGCCGAATATTAAATACCCTGCATCGTATTTAAAAAACAAAAAATAGGGAGGAAATTTTGCAAAAAATTCCGTCGTGCCAGTATTGTTATTACACGGTTTTTTTATTATAATTGACCACGCCCACAGAAGGGACACGCTCAATTGCCCAGATACGATTTTTAACTACGTAGTTTTAGTTTTTTGTGAAACTCATCCTCAGTTGCCGTATTTCCCAGAATCTGCTAATTTTTCTTTAAGAAAAACGTCTTAGAATCAAAGAATTTTACTATAGGAAAAATTACTAAGAGGGCCCTGTGTTGGGCGCCATTCGAAAAAAACTTTGTTAAGTTTCATAAAATCGAAGAAGACCCCAAGATCTTACATTTTTATGAAATCCTTCCCTACTTTTCGTACACAAAAAAGCGAGAGAATTCAGACATCAGCATGACCCCATGTTGGGCGCCATGCAAAACATAACTAAAAAGTATATCCCTAACATGCTCTATATTTCTTTTCGTTTATGATTTAAAGTGCTCGCATCAGACATACAGACGGATATTACTAGGTCGTCCTTAAATCGATCAAGAGTCAAAACCCACATTCACTTTTTGGGATCCTAGACTAAAAATTTTATATGTTTTATACGGCATGTTAAAGCGAATATGACAATTTTTTTATGTAGTTTATAAAAAAAAGGGAGGAAAATAGCAAAGAACTAGTTCTGTTTTTCCATTCCTCCCCTTTTTGATGTTGTTAAGAACGTGTAGCAACCAACCATCATAAATTTTGTTTTTCAACTTAAGCCTAAAACCAAGAATTTACTCAATTTTCAATTTTTTTTTTGTTGAACTTGTCACATTCTAACTTGTTACTGTCATTTTTGGTGATATTTCCTATTTTTTTTTTCATTACATAAACTTATTTTTTTTTTCTTCTTTAATAATAATAGATTTAAGTACATAAGTTAAGTTAAATGAAATAATGTATGTTTAACTGTCAAAAAAATTTGTTGGCAAAGAAAAAATTTTGAAAAGTAAAAGTCAAAGAATAATACAAATACATTAAACTTCAAAAGAAAGTTTTTTTTCTTAACAAATAGGAAATTAGGATTTTCTTTCACGTATTTTATTAAGCAGCATTAAAAGTTATTAAATGTTAAGTAGTTATAGAAACTTTAAAGGTAAAAAAAAATCTACGGAAAAATGTCTCAGTATCTGAAAATTTTTCTTTAAGAAAAACGTCTTAGAATCTAAGAATTTTACTGTAGGAAAAATAACTAACATGGCCCTGTATTGGGCGCCAGTTAAACAAATAACTTTTTTAAGTTTTGTGAAATCTAAGAGATTCCCAAGATGTTGCTTTTTTGTAAAACTCATCGTTACTTCCCGTACCATGGATTAGGGTTCAGTTTTTTGTGAAACTCTTACCCAGTTTCCGTATTTTTCAGAATCTGAGAATTTTCCTTTAGGAAAAACATTTTAGAATCTGAGAATTTTTATATAGGAAAAAAAACTTAGGTGCCCTGCGTTGGGCGCCAGTCCAAAAAATAACTTTGTTAAGTTATGTGAAATCGAAGAAAGCCTCAAGACGTTACTTTGTTGGAAAAAATCATCTCCACAACCGTACACTCAAAATAATTCTGCAGTAAAAATATTAGTAAGTGATTTGGTACCAAAATCAACTAATAAGTTACTAATTACCAGTAGTACGGTAGTTTTTTAGTATCTTCAAAGTACTAAAATTAGTAATTTTTACTGGTTTTGAATAATATTAGTAAAAAATTTTAGTATTGATTACCAACGCCTGCACTAGATCATTTTATACTAAAAAATTAGTTCATTAGTAAAATTTTTAGTATTGAATACCCACGTTTTTTTTTTGGGTGTACCAAGGATTTAGGGTGTAAAAGGGAGAGAAATTTAGGCATCAGGGTGACCCTTTGTTGGGCACCATGCAAAAGTTAACTACCTAAAGTTTTTAAAAACCGATATGTAATTTTTCTGTTGGAACATTTACTCAGATGGCCCTCTAGTGGGAGCCAGTCGAAAAAATAACTTTAATAAGTTTCATGAAATCAAAAAGGATGCCAAGATGTTTAGTTTTTTGTGAAACTCATCCCCAGTTGCCGTATTTCTCAGAATATGCTAATTTGTCTTTACGAAAAACGTCTCAGAATCAAAGAATTTTACTATAGGAAAAATTACTAAGAGGGCCCCGTGTTGGGAGCCATACGAAAAAAAACTTCGTTAAGTTTCATAAAATCGAAGAAGACCCCAAGATCTTACATTTTTATGAAATTCTTCCCTACTTTTCGTACAAAAAAGCGAGAGAATTCAGACATCAGCATGACCCCAAGTTGGGCGCCATGCAAAACATAACTATTTGAAATTTTTTTGAAAACGATTGAAAATTTTCTGTAGAAAGAATTACTCAGATGGCCCCATGTTGGAAGCCAGTCTAAATAACTTAAAAAGATTTCATGAAATCGAAGAGGATTCCAAGATGTTATCTTATTTGTTAACATAATCCCCAGTAAAAAAAAACTTTAAAAGGTTTCATGAAATCAAAGAGTATCCCAAGATGCGACCTTATTTGTTAACCTGATCAGCAGTTTCCGTATTTCTCTGAATCTGAGAATTTTCCCTTATGGCCCTGTGTTGAGCGCCAGTCGAACATTTTTTTCTAAGTTTTATGAAATCGGAGAAATTCCCAAGATGTTGCCTTTTTTGTAAAACTCATCGTTACTTTTCATACCAAGGATTTTGAGTGTAAAAACGGAGGGAAATTTAGGCATCAGTATAACCCCCTGTTGGGCGCCATGCAAAAATATTACTATCTAAAGTTTTGTAACAACTGTATGTAATTTTTCTGTATGAAAAATAACACAGATGGCCCTATGTTGGGAGCCAGTCGAAAAAATAACTTTAATAAGTTTAAATGTGACCTTCTTTGTAAAACTCGCCCCAGTTCCGTACCGTACGGATAGGATGTAAAAATCTGAGAATTTTTCTATAGGAAAAATGTCAGAATTTTTCTTTAGGAAAAATGTCAAAATTTTTCTATAAGAAAAATGTCTCAGAATCTGAGAATTTTTCTATAAGAAAAATGTCTCAGAAATCTGAGAATTTTTCTATAAGAAAAATGTTTCAGAAATCTGAGAATTTTTCTATAAGAAAAATGTCTCAGAAATCTGAGAATTTTTCTATAGGAAAAATGTCTCAGAATTTGAGAATTTTTCTATAAGTAAAATGTCTCAGAATCTGAGAATTTTTCTATAAGAAAATTGTCTCAGAATCTGAGAATTTTTCTATAAGAAAAATGTCTATAGAATCTGGGAATTTTTCTATGAGAAAAATGTCTCACAATCAGAATTTAAGAATTTTTCTAACAGAAAAACGCCTATTTTTAAAGAAACATTCTCACCCAGCAAAAACTTGGTAATGACACATCATTACCATTCTAATTACTTAGTAATGACAGAAAATTACCTTTAGCATTATTTTGAAATGTAAAATAAGGACTTATTAATAATGACTAACATAAGTCATTATAATAAAATAAAAAAAATTGAGAACTAGATTTTCACTTTTTGACTCACTATACATTATTTTGAATAAAAACAAAATAAAATTAAATATTTTTTTATTTTTTAAAATTTTTTTTTTAAATAATTTTTTCATTACCTATAAGTATATATGTAATTCGTTATTAATATTGGTTTGATAATCATTACATTTGGCACATTTGCTTGTAAATGTAATGGGAAAGGTAATTCGAATCAGAAGTAGTTATAACTTTTGAATTTCCCATTACACATTTCATTACTTGGTAATGCAAGTTTTTGCTGGGCAGATTCTGAGACATTTTTCCTATAGAAAAATTCTTAGATTCTGAGACATTTTTCCTACAGAAAAGTTCTCAGATTCTGAGACATTTTTTCTATAGAAAAGACATTCTTATAATAATTCTCAGATTCTGAGAAATTTTTCTATAGAAAAAATGTCTCAGAATCTGAGAATTTTTCTATTAAAAAAATGTCTTAGAATCTGAGAATTATTATAAGAAAATTGTCTCAGAATCTGAGAATTTTTCTAAGGAGTGAGATCATAAAAATGTTAACACACATTTTTGCCTACAACTTTGGTGTAAAGCTTCCAAATTTTTTTTTTCGGCAGTTTACATTTTAAAAATATGTCAGTTAATAAATTAATTTACATCATGAGTTTTAATTTGCAATTTTTTACACAATGGACGATGAAAGAAAAGTGCGTTCAAAAATAATTAAATATTTTCAACAAAACCAAACATGGACATACAAAAAAATTGCCAAAGAAACTAATGTATGCCGCCAAACAGTTTCAAAAGTGGTAAAAAGGTATCTGGAACACCTAACAATTGAAAGGAAGCCGGGAACAGGAACAACGACTGGTTATCGTAACATTGGTAAGGCATATAAAGTTAAAAGCATCCTTAAGAGAGCTCCTAACACATCTGGCAGAAAAACAGCTCGGTTAGCCCAATGCTCAGACTTTTTTGTACGTAAAGTGAAACGTAAGGCGGGACTAAAGTCCTACAAAGTTCAAAAAGTTCCCGATAGAAACGCTTTTAAAAATTTGGAGGCCAAAACCAGAGCTAGAAAATTGAAATCAAATTTTATAAAAAAATACAACTGTTGTGTAATGGACGACGAAACTTATGTCCTGGCTGATTTTGCGCAGCTCCCTGGTCAAGAATTTTATGTTTCCGATGTTCGAGGAAATGTTGCGGAAAAATTTCGGTCAAAAAAGCAAACGAAATTCCCCAAAAAATTCCTAGTATGGCAAGCCATATGTAGCTGCGGCCAAAGAAGCCAGTCATTTGTGACATCTGGCTCTATAAACAGCGAAATTTATATCAAGGAGTGTTTGCAGAAGAGACTTCTTCCGTTCTTGAGTCAGCACAATGTATCCACTTACTTTTGGCCCGATTTAGCATCTTGTCACTACAGCAAGAAAGCGCTGGAGTGGTATAATGATAATAATGTGGTTTTTGTACCCAGAGAGGCAAATCCACCAAACTGCCCGGAGCTCAGGCCAGTGGAGAGATATTGGGCTCTTGTTAAAAAAGAATTAAAGGGCACAAAAAAGGTCTCCCAGGACATGCAAGATTTCAAACGTAGATGGACCACCTGCTCTAAAAAGGTGACAGAAACTACCATAAAAGCCTTAATGGGAGGGTTTCCGGAAAAAGTGGATAACTTTGTTCGTAGTGGTTAGAGTTCCATGCGGTTTTTTTGTTATGATTTTGTATTAAATTTTATTTAATAAAAATTTGGTTTGAAGTCTTAAAATTCAGTAGTCTGTTTTTTATTTAACTTTATGTGTGTTAACATTTTTATGATCTCACTCCTTATAAGAAAAATGTCGATGGAATCTGAGAATTTTTCTTTGAGAAAAATGTCTCACAATCAGAATCTAAGAATTTTTCTATAAGAAAAATGTCTCAGAATCTGAGAATTTTTCTACAGGAAAAATGTCTCAGAATTTGATAATTTTTCGATAGGAAAACTATCTCAGAATTTGTGAAATTTTTTATAGGAAAAAGATCTTAGAATCTGAGAATTTTTCTATAGGAAAAATGTCTCAGAATCCGAAAATTTTTCTATAGAAAAAGTGTCTCAGAATCTGAGAACTTTTCTAAAGGAAAAATGTCTCAGAATCTAAGAATTTTTCTATAGGAAAAATTTTTCAGAATCGGAGAATTTTTCTTATGAAAAATCTGATAATTTTTCTTTAAGAAAAATGTCTCAGAATCTGAATGTTTTTCTATAGAAAAAATGTCTCAGAATCTGAGAATATTTCTATAGGAAAAATGTCCCAGAATCTGAGAGGACGATTTACACAGAAACGGTCACATCTTGGGGTCATATTTGTTTTCATTAAACTTACGATCGTTGTTTGCCGATTGGCGCCCAACAAGGGGCCATCCCAAAGAATCTGAGAACTTTTCTATAAAAAAAAATATCTCAGAATCTAAGATTTTTTTTTATAGGAAACATATTATAAAATATAAGAAAATTATTTTTTAACCATACGTCATGTAGTGTTATTTTAAATGTCACACACAAAGAAATAAAATAAAAAAACATACCATGTGATTGACAAAAAATAATATTATTTAACCACAGGATAGAATAACCGAAAGACAGAATTATAAATAAATGTTTACTGACAGATGATTGAAATCCATCAATAAATACAATTATTTTAAAATTACCACCTAGAGGTGGAACAGGGAACACATTCAAAAAGGAACAAAAGAAAAAGCACAACAATACAAGAAAACCACCACACGCATCTACGAAAATATACCAATTGATCCTCTCTCAAAAAAAAAAAGATCCTTTACAATACTTAACATATAGATAAAAGAAAACTACAAAAAAAAAAAATTTAAATTGCAATTACCCAGAAACAGCTGTCAACCAGACAAAATATACAAAAAAAAATTCACATCTAAACAAGTAAAATAAAAAAGGATATGACGATGATGATGAATAAACGACATTGTATATTTGGAACAAAGAAAACCTTTTACTATGTAGTCAGTCAGTAGCAAGGTGCAATAAACAGACGCCGTCGCTGTTAGTATAAGGGAGAATTACAAAATTAAATAAAAAAAATTTTTTTGAAAGTAGTTATCAAAACTACAATATATTGGAAAATATTAAGATCAGTGGTAATTTAATCAATTGTATTGATAGTTTGGCATCAAAAAAAAAATAATAACTATTTCCACCACTTGTTTTGTAGTTTAATTTCTTTTCTGTAGTTTCATTTTATTTTAACAACACTTGAAAATTAATCTACTTATAAAGAAGGTATCCCAAAGGATTTGTTTTCTGATTAAAATTGCAGATGGCGTTTATGACCAAACTGTGAAACAAGTTGATCTTGTGATGGCCAGCCGACAAACAAATAGTTGCTAATTCTTAATAGTTTTGTCCTCTAATGCTACGAGAAGTTTTAAGAAAACTAGAAAGAACTCAAGGAAAACCTACTTTGTGAAACTCATATATAGTTTCCACTAAAAGAGAGTCTCAAACTCAGGGTGTGAAAAGTGTTAGGAAAACGTTCATCAGGGTGGCCCCATGTTGGGCGCCATACGATAGACTTGTGTATTTTAGTTGGACAAAATTTCAAAATTAATGAACACTAGACAAAAATAAGAAAATATTTTGAAATGTGATTGATTTTGACTACAGATATCCTAAATTTCTAATTATCGTTTGTTCTTTACAACGGATATTCGGGAGATACGAGTAGACTTCTTTGCGAAGGTTATGTTAGGTTGGATGAACGTCCTCTATTCGGTGAATTAACTGGAGACCACAAGTCCCATTATTATTCCCTTAAATAGTTTTCCCTACTCCCCTTTGATACAAAGTTATATTTCTTAAACCACCCCGATTCCCTAAGATATTCTTCTAGAGACGTTAATGAGACACCGTTTAGGCAATCCAGGCAATCAATGAGACACCGTTTAGGCAATCCATTGGCCCAAAGCTTTCATTTTCCAAGAAAGCTTTGGGCCAAGGATTACACCCACGTATTTCGCTTCATTATATAGTTCCAGTGTGATTCGTAGGCAACAACCTTGATACGCATTCGGTTGAGAAACTAAAGGATTTTTTTATTTCAAGATTCACTTCCCCTTGTGGAGTGCCCTTGTAACGACTTTCCTCGCTTCACCATTACCTATTTTAGAGGTAATTCTTTGCGAAGTTTAACAGCAGTTTCCGTAACATAAAAGGCTACAATAAACGTCCTGGTTTTATGAGGAGAAAACTGGATATTAGATTGGCCCCATGTTGGGAGCCAACATTAAGACTTGTTTCTTTGAGTTAAAAAAAATTAAAATCAATGAACACCGAATTAAAGTTTTGAAATTAATTATTTTAGTACATGAGATCACAAATTACTTCAGAGTCTTTCCTTTTCTCTGTATTCTTTTCGAAAAAAGCTTCGAGTCAAGGATCACACCCATGTATTTCGCCTCATTACATAATTCCAGTGTGATTCGTTGGCAACCATTCCATCGAGTGACTAAAGGATTTTATTTATTTCAAGATTCCACAGAAGGGGAGAAATCACTTCCCCATGTGGACGACTTTTCTCGCTTCACCATTACCTATCTTCGAGGTAATTCTTTGCGAAACTCAATACCAGTTTCCGTAACATAAAAGTCTATGAAAAACGTATTGGATTTAGAAGGAGAAAACTGGATATTGGATTGGCCCCATGTTGGGAGCCAAACTTAGGACTTGTTGCTTTGAGTTTAAAAAAAAATAAAATCAATTAACACGGAATTAAATTTCAAAATAATTTCGAAATGAATTATTTTAGTACATGAGATCACAACGGACCTCAGAGTATACCCTTTGCTCTGTATTCATTTTCCAAAAAATCTTTGAGTCGAGGATGTATTTCGCCTCATTATACTATATTTCCATTGTAATTCCATCTAATTTGGAAAAGACAAACCTATCTATCTTAGTCTATTTTGTGAACAAGGTGAGTTCGGTTTTGACGTGATTAACTCCTAGACCATTGTCCTTTGCCCCCGTCAAGAGTATCTTAAGAGCTGATTCCATGAGTTCGCTAATCTTTGGTAAAATTAGTAAAAATTTGATTAGGATCAACCTGTCATCAGCGTACCACCATGATACCCATTCCGTTCAGTGACTCAAGAATCTTATTTATTTTAAGATTCCACAGAATGGAAGAAATCACTTCCCCTTGTGATGGGACCCTTGTTACGACTTTCCTCGCTTCACCGTAACCTCTTTTCAAGTTAGTTCTTTCCAAAACTCAACACCAGTTTTCGTAACATACACGTCTATGAAAAACGTCTTGGATTTAGGTGAAGAAAACCAAATATTGGATTTGCCCCATGTTGGGAGCCAAACTTTATTCTTGTTTCTTTAAGATTAAAAAAAATTTAAAATCAATTAACACTGGATTAAAGTTTCAAAATATATTAAAAATTAATTGTTTTAGTACAAGAGATCACAACGGACCTCAGACAATATCCTTTGCTCTGTATTCCATTTCCAGGAAAGCTTTGAGTCAAGAATCACACCCAGGTATTTCGCCTCATTATATAGTTCCAGTGTGATTCGTAGGCAAACACCTTGATACGCATTCCATTGAGAGACTAAAGGATTTTATTTATTTCAAGATTCCACAGAAGGGGGGAAATCACTTCCCCATGTGGACGACTTTTCTCGCTTAACCATTACCTATCTTCGAGGTAATTCTTTGCGAAACTAAACACCAGTTTCCGTAACATAAAAGTCTTTAAATCTCTTGGATTTAGGAGTAGAAAACTAAATATTGGATTGGCCCCATGTTGGGAGCCAAACTTAAGACTTGTTTCTTTGAGTTAAAAAAATGAAAATCAACACTGGATTAAAGTTTACAAATATTTTCAAAATGAATTGTTGCAGTACCTGAGATCGCAAGGGACCTCAGAGTCTATAGTTGTAGTACCTGAGATCGCAACGGACCTTAGAAACCCTCATTTGTAAAGAAAACGTTCAACTTTGATTCCGATTTTGTTTAGATTTTCAAAAAAATCATCAAGTTTATTATCTGTAAGAACTTCGTGGCCTGGAAACCAAACGAGTCAGGCCAATATGTCTACACAATTTGTTCAGAATCTTAACGCACTTCTTGAAAAGTTTGGATGACAAGTCGTACGCTATTAGATCTTTCAGTGCAACCATATTTAAATTGCATCTAGCTCTACTTAAATCTTAATAGGGAATTCAGCAATTATAAAAAGATAATTTTCAAAAATCCTGTATCCTTGTTTAAACAATGCTTTTACAACTAGTGTTCTTTAAAAATTTTCCACGCTGATAATAAATTTCCCTATCTGTGTATAATCTGCAAACATCTGTTGGATTACCATATAAGAGTACATATCTCTAATAATCTTCAATTGTTGTTTTTACATTTTTATATATTATTTAAAATAAACAATTTGAAAATTATCTTGTTTTTGAAAAAAAAAAAAACTCTTTTGGTTTTTACTCGTTTTAAAGCCATTAATACCCCTTAGGTGTTTTAAATTATTTCTTTTTTGTTATTGTTTGTAAAATACAATCTTCTTCTTCAAATACATTTTTCAAAATCAGGTTATTTGAAGAATACCTGCTGTTATTATTGCATTTGTTGGCTGGCTGTCTGCATTAAAAATTTGTTTTCCTGATTATTACCTACAAATATAATAAAAACAGCTGTTTTTGTTTAAACATTTTTTTTTGTTTCCATTCCACCATCATCTCTACTGTTTCTGCCAAATGAAACCAGTTCATTGGAATTTCAAACTCTTATTATACGAAAAAAAAACAAACAACAACGAAAAAAAATCCAATGAATTTTTAATGGGATTTCGTTGTAAACTCTTCTAAGTTTTCAGAAGAAAACAAGAAAAAAGAAAACGTTTGTTTAATTATTATGAGAGGATGATCTTTTTTTTTGTTGTGTTTGAAATAATAAAGATACTGAGTTTTGTAAATTAAGGGAAATTTTTCTTTTGAGATAAGTTTTAGAATTTTAATCTTAAGATTAAAAAGAATTTTGGAATTTTTAACAAATTTGTTTGGGATAGCTTGGCAAATATTTTGTTTGTAAATTGAAGACGATTTGTGAAAAAAATCTTTTATGGCTTAAAAATGTGTAATAGGATGTTACGGAAGGATTAGGGAATATTTAAGTACATATATAATACACGGGTGTTTAGGGAAAATTGTAAATTTAAAACTTTTTTTAATTTCGCTTTAATGGAACCGGTTTTATTAAATCTGCTATAAAGTTGATTACTATAAACGTAAGAGGAAAGTTTTAGAGACTCAAAACCGTTGAGTAAAATAAAAAACGTTGTTCTTAAAGCGGTTCTTTTGTTCAGACATTCAACTGAAATTCTTAGGTTTTTCCCATTTTCGTGAAACTAAAGACAAAAGTCCATCAATTGTCTGTTTGTCTATCGTTTTTACCCGCTAAATTCGAGTAGTTTGAGTACAGGAAACCGGCAAGGGCATCTTCTTGGGATTCACATCGTTTTCATGAAACTTCAGAAATTCGACTGGCGCCCAACATGGGACACCACGATATTTGTTTCCTTGCCCAAGATCGTTATTGTATTTTATGGAACTTGTTGTATTTGAATTGGCGCCCAACTTAGGGCTTTACTGTTGCTGTTTTCTCTCCTTTAACACACCCTTAATTTGAAACATTCCTGTAACGGAAACTTAAAGAAGGTCACATCTTGAGCTCCTCATTGTTTTCATAAGACTTAAAATAAGTTCTAGATGACTATTGTTAGCCCCTATTGGATTTTTAAGATTCTATTGGATTTATGTATGAAACTTAAGACAAAAGTCCTTCGATTGTTTATTTTTCTCTTCTGAATCCAAGACCTTTGTTTTGCGACAACTGGTGGTTAGTTTAACAAAGGTAACCTCTTGGTGTCCACATCGTTTTTATGAAATATAAGACTTTTCGAAATCTGAGGTTGGAGCAAGACTAACCTCGGGGGATCCTCAACGTTTTTATGAAACTTAAAATAGTTGTTTTTTTTATTGGCGCTCAACATGGAGCCATCACGATGTCTGTTTTTCTCTCCTTTTTCTCATTCTAAATTCGAGACAATGGGGATCTTCAGCGTTTTCATGAAAATTAGCAATTGTTTTTTGATTGACGTTCAACTTCGGTTTCTGTTTTTCTCTCCTTTAACACACCCTAAATCTAAAAAGGTTTGTGTTACGCTCGTGTTCCTCATTGTTTCAAAGAGACTTAAATTAAGTTGTAGATTGCTTTTATTAGACTCTATCGGATTTATGTATGAAACTTAAGATATAAGTCCTTCGACTGCTTATTTTTCTTCTCTTTATGATTCTCTGAATCCAAGACGTTCGTGTTACGGAAACTGGGGGGTTAGTTTTACAAAGGTAACGTATTGGGATCCACAGTGTTATCAGAAAACATTTCACAATCTGAGGTTGATGAAGACTAACCTCTTGGTTATTTGGGGAAAAAATCTATTTGTTTTGGAAATCCTTACATTTTGGCTCCCAACGTGGGGCCAGCATACAGTGACATAGTTGTTTTTTTATTGGCTCCCATCATGGGGCCATTACGATGATTGTTTTTCAATCCTTTTTCTCATTCTAAATTCGAGACATTTCGGTACGAAAACTGGCAGGTCTGTTTGGCAAGGAAAGTCAAATTTTGGGGTCCTTATTGTTTTTATGGAACTTACAAGGAAGGTCTTTCACAGGGCACCTGCCGATTGCCCTGAAACCTGCATATTGGAAAGAGGGGAGAAAAATAAGAGCTACCTGTTTTTTTATAGCTGCCCAATCTCACATTTAGCGGGTCAAGGGGGAGGGGAAAATGGGATTTTTTCGTTTTTTTGAGGATTTTTCCCATTTCTTCAAAAGAAACTATATGAACATTTTATACAGGTCGAAAGGTTTTTTGAAGGCCTATCCAATGAAGTATCGGTCGTGTCCAAATTCGGCTTCGTTAAGTTCGTTATTGTCAAAAATGTATAATCGTTGGGTAGTTACTATGGAGATTAAGGGTGTTCTTAACAGTAAGGGAAAAATTTAAAATGTTTTAATTGCTTGGCACTGGGCAGAATTTTGTTCCTTTGTACTAAAAACTTAATAATAAAAAATTTGAAGTTAATCCGATAACTTTAAGTGGACGCGGAAACGACCTGAAGTTTGAATAACGGATTACAAGGGGAAAAAATGACTTTTTACTCATTTTCTCAATTTTTTCGATATTTTAAGTTAAGTTTGAATTCAAATGGTTACAGAATTGTGATGTGGAGTACATTACCTTTGTAATAAGGCACCAAAAACTAAAATCGGTTAAAAATCAGCCAAGTTTTTACAACTTCCCCCGGCAACTAGCGTGTGGCAGACCACTTGATCAAAGATTTCGAGTTCAATTTTTGAAATTGATTGAAATTATCTACTATAGCAACATTTTCTTGTTCTTTACTTTCCAATGTACTAAGGTGATAGGTATTTTTCATATTGTGTTATGCTAACTTGTTTTAAATTAATGTTAAAAAGGTCTAAATTTTTCAGCCCTGTTTTCAAATCTCCAATTTTAAATTTTAATTTTTTTAGGCAAATAAAATTTAAAAAATCGACCATTGGACCATAGGATTTTGTTAAGCACATATAAGGGAATAAAAATTACAAAAATTGTAGACATTCCTTTTTTCATTCGGCTAGTTTAGCGATTTTATTTCGGCGGATTTCGAGATAATAGTGATTTTGGTAACTATTTAGCTTTTAGTTAATTTTTTTTTAACAAAGTTCATATGTTTCCTACCGAATTACTACAGAATAATATAGACTACTTCAATTCCTTTAATCAGGGCAAAATTGAGATATGAAAAATTGACCCAGTTAAAGGTCAAAGGTCAAATTTGAGAACAATTTGAATTTTTAAAGATTAACAATTTTTTTGAGCGGATATTAATGAAACTCCTTGATGTTATTTTAATATGACTAAACATAAATGGCTTATTATTAAAATTCGGAAAATTAACCCATAAGTGCTATTGGGGTCTAAATTTTTTTTTTATTTAATGGAGAAAATATAAGTATATTATTTCATAGGGTCATATAGACCCCAACAGCACTTAAGGGTTAATGTTCTGAATTTGTATAAGCCATTAATTTTTACATCTTACTTATTAATATAACATTTAGGAGTTTCATTAATATCCGCTCGAAAAATCTGTAAATCTTTAAAAATTCAAATTCTTCTAAAATTTGACCTTTGACCTTGAACTGGGTCAATTTTTCATGTCTCAATTTTGCCCTGATTAAAGGAATTGAAGTATTCTATATTGATCTGTAGTAATTCGGTAGAAAAAATACGAAGTTTGTTAAAAAAAATAAAAAAATTAAGTAAAAGCTAAAAAAGTTACCAAAATCACTATAATCTCGAGATCCGCCTAATTAAAATCGCTAAACTAGACGAATGAAAAAGGGAATGTCTACAATTTTTGTAATTTTTATTCCCATATATGTGCTTAACAAAATCCTATGGTCCAATGGTCGATTTTTAAAATTTTATTTGCTTAAAAAAATTAAAATTTAAAATTGGAGATTTGAAAACAGGGCTGAAAAATTTGGACCTTTTTAACATTAATTTAAAACAAGTTAGCATAACACAATATGAAAAATACCTATCACCTTAGTACATTGGGAAGTAAAGAATAAAAAAATGTTGCTATAGTAGATAATTTCAATCAATTTCAAAAATTGAACTCGAAATCTTTGATCAAGTGGTCTGCCACACGCTAGTTGCCTGGGGCAGTTGTAATAACTTTGCTGATTTTTAACCGATTTTAGTTTTTATTGCCTTATTACAAAGGTAATGTACTCCACATCACAATTCTGTAACCATTTGAATTCAAACTTATCTTTAAATATCGAAAAAATTGAGGAAATGAGTAAAAAGTCATTTTTTCCCCTTGTAATCCGTTATTCAAACTTCAGGTCGTTTCCGCGTCCACTTAAAGTTATCGGATTAACTCCAAATTTTTTATTATTAAGTTTTTAGTACAAAGGAACAAAATTCTGCCCAGTGCAACACAAAAATCCGAAATAAAAAAATAAGAACACCCTTAATGGAGATATATGTATATACGTACGACCGCCAAAATCATATAAAATAATCTTTATCAAAATTAAGCTGACACGTATTTTTTCGTTTGGCGAAATTTCTACTAGTTCGGCTTTTATACGGATTTTCCCGAAAGCCCTTAATGTTTCATAAGGTGGCAAATTTTTTTTAAATTTGAGATTGGGCAGCTAAAAAAAAACAGGTAACTCTTACTTTTTCCCCCTCATTCCTATATTAAAGTTTCAGGACAATCGGTGGGTGCCCTGTGAAAGACCTTCCTTGTTAGTTGTTTTTTAATTTGTGCCCAAATTGGGCCTATACGGTTTCTGTTTTCCTCTTCTTTAACACACCCGAATTATGGAACGTTTGTGTTACGAAAACTTCAAGAGGGTCACATCTAGAGTCCGACCGAATATTCGGTTTCGGTCTCGGTTTCGGCCGAATAATGGGGTTTCGGCCTCTATTCGGTATTCGGCAAAATTTTGGCCGAATATTAGCCGAAACCGAAACTTTTTGGTATTTTAAAAAATATGTAAAAAAGTCGGTGAATTTTTTGATTTCGTATTTCATTACACTTGTTTCAGTTCAATTGAAGAAAATGTTACAAGTTTATGCAATAAATGTAAAACTGTTTCAGTTCAAAAAATTATTTTCTCCTAATATACAATATATAATATACAATTTTTTTTTAAGTTTTTTAAAAAACATATATTTTTTTCAACTATACAACAATTCCTATGGTTTAAAAGCATTATATGCTGTATATTAATCTTTAACAACTTTTTAATAATTTTATTCATGCCAGGCGGTAATTTTTTTAAAGTTTCGGTTTCGGTTCGGTTTCGGCCGAATATTACTTTTTCAGCCGAATATTCGGTTCGGTTTCGGTTCGGCCTCGAAAACTGGTTTCGGTCGGACTCTAGTCACATCTCATGTTCCTCATTGCTTTAAAAAGACTTAAAATAAGTTTTAGATGGCTTTTAGTAGCCACTATCGGATTAATGTATGAAACTTTAGACATAAGTTCTTCGATTGCTTATATTTCTCTTCTTTTTTCACATTCGAAAACCGGATGTTTGTGTTACGAAAACTGGGCTAGTTGAAGAAGATCTCAGGTTGAAGAAGATCTTGAAATCTCAGATTGAAGAAGATCAGCTCTTGGGATCCTGATCATTTTCATGAAACTTATAGTTGTTGCTTTGAGTTTCTCATTCTAAATTCGAGACGTTTATTTACGAAAAGTAAAGTCAAATCTTAAGGTCCCTACAGTTTTTTATGGAACTTAACATAGTTGTTTTTCAATTGGCGCCCAACTTGGGGCTATACCGATGTCTGTTTTTTCTCTTTTGTAAACACCCTACATATGAGATGTTTATGTTTCGGAAACTTAAAGAAGGTCACATCTTGTGTTCCTCGTTGTTTTCCAAATAAGTTGTAGATGACTTTTTTTGGAGAAACCTGTTTTGGGAAGAACAGGTGAACAGGAACAGAGAATGTGATATCAATATTTATGGACGGATCAAAAATGGAGATGGGTACGGGTTCGGGAGTATACTCTGAATGCTTTGAAGTCGGGGACTTATTGAGACTTCCGGACAAGTGTAGTGTTTTCCAGGCTGAGGTACTTGCAATTGACAAAGCTGCGCAGATGATTATGACAAGGGGCATTTATCCTTGCGCCATTAATATTTTTGTGGAGTCTCGCAGCTATGAAAGCCTTAAATCAAACATTGTAAAATCGGGAATTGTTAGCAATTGTATATAATCCCTTGTCAACACAAAGTCTGAGTCCCTGGACATACATAGTAAGGTCGCTGAGAACGAATTAGCTGATGAATGTGCGAGAAATGGTTCTGAGTCGGTGGGGGTACGAGTAGAACCTGATATTTAGGTTCATATAATGGAATTGATGAACAAAATTGATAGTATATCAGATAAAAGTATGAAGGATAGGTGGATATCACTGACTATGTGCGGGATATCGCGAAACCTGTGTCAACACACAGTCTGAGTCCCTGGACATACATAGTAAGGTCGCTGAGAACGAATTAGCTGATGAATGTGCGAGAAATGGCTCTGAATTGGTGTGGGAACTTGTAGAACCTGACATTTCGGTTCCTATAGTGGAATTGATGAACAAAATTGATAGTATATCAGATAATAGTATGAAGGATAGGTGGATATCACTTGCGGGATATCGCGAACCCTGTGGCCACTTCCAAGTCCTGAGAGTATAAAAAGTCTTTTTACTTTTAGCAAGCGGACGGTTAGCCTATTAGTGGTAGTATTGACAGAAAACTGTATAATCGGGCAATTGGCTGTGGGAATGGAAATTTATGATAGGTACTATTGCAGAAGTTGTGGGTAAGTGGAGCAGGAGGAGTCAGTGAAGCACATGTTATGTGAATGTCCGGTTTTGATGAGAACTTGCCTTAAGCATTTGGGGCTAAGATTTTTCTATGACCGGGATTGCCTAAACGATGTCTCATAGACGTATCTAGCAGAATATCTTAAGGATTAGGGTTGGTTTAAGAAGTATAACTTTTTATTAGAGGGGAAGTAGGGAAATATTAATTTAAAGGAATCACAATGGGCCTTATGGCCTCCGAGAGAATTCGCCAAATGGTAGACGCCAATCCTAAAGTAGTTTAGGTACTTTTTAAAAAAGTACCAAATACTGGTACTTTTTTAAAAAAGTAAAACTTTTGTGACTTTTTCTGTCTACTTATAAAAAAATAACTTTACAGATTCTAATTTGGAAAAAATACTGCTCATATTCATATAATTTTTTTGCTACAGGAGTAATAAAAGGTACATAAAAAATATGATATTTTTTCACTTCGTGTTATAGTCTACACTTTTTTTCATCATTTATTATTTGTACCACCATTATATTAAATACGGAAGCCAAAAAGTATTTTTTTTTTATTCTCATTATTACACGAAGTTGTTGATTTTATACATACATACAAACAAACCGACCTACCTAACTACAACTACATACATACCTAACGAAATGAAATTACATGTATAGAAAATGAAGGGAAAAAAGTAAAAACGAACCTAGCAAACAAACAAAACGACCGGCCAAATTACCAACCAACCAACCGACCGAGCGACCGGCTGGCTGGCTTGGTTTGTATTAAAAATCATCCTTTTTTATTTTGAAGAATGGGGTCGCACGACTCTCAACGTCAGGATATTTAAACTTAAGGCAGCCAGCAGTTAAATGCATGTTAGGTGTAGTTGTTGGTTGTTCGTTCCACAGTTAAATATGTGTATGCTTTTGTTATTGTTATTCCTGCCTGTGAAAATTATTTTTGCGGGTCGGTTTTTATACGAGTGCAAAAATGTCAAGTTCAGTTCAATAACATTAAATGAGAGGTATAAAACACAACAAAAAAATGAACGAGGTACGATAAACGAAAGGAACAAACGATGATGACGGAGGGACAGAATGAGCAAACAAACATACCAAACCAACCGACCGACCATCATTATATTGAAAGTGTAAATTTATGAAATAATGCCGTTATTTGTCTCTCCACGAATAACGGAATATTAATAATTAAACAAAACAAATAATTTTGAAGTAGAAATGGAAAGCGGGGAGAAAAAAAAAATAAAGCAAATTTAAAATGTTTGTATAAATTTAAGGTGATTGTAATTTAAATTTAAAAATTAATTGGACACTTTCCTCTTCGCTATAAATGTTAAGTTCATTTATTATGGTTTTTGTAAGTAAATAACACAATCAGTATCTTATCCACGCCCATAAAAAGGGAGGGCAGAACAAATTTAAGTTTATAATTCCCTGGGTCCAAGTAGGCGCTCTCACAAAATAAATCCGTTTGACACATCTAAATATTCCAACCTCATTTTTGAGGTTGTCGTAACCGGTGATGCGGTTGTCGCAACATCAATACGGTTATGGCTACCGCAATACGGTTTTGATAACCGAAATTTAGTTACAACCGAATAAACGGTTGGAACAAACTCAAAATGAGGTTGGAAAGACCTCAAAATGACGTTGGAATAATTTACGGTTGTGTACTTAAACTGTATTTGTCACGAGAGTGCGACTTTAAACTTCTTCTAAGAAACAAAATTTGAGTGAAATAGGCTTCTTTTTGTTGAAAACAGACCTGTTTAACAGAAAATTACTAAGTCTATGGGGACTAAGACAAAAAATGGTCCAATTATAATTAGATTTGATTAGATTACCAAAGAACACGATAATTCTATTCGATAGGGAGTTCCATACGTCATTCAGAGATATCTTGATGCGCTCTATATTTTGAGTTTTTCCCTAACATGTCCCGATGGCAAACCAAGGAAAAGTTCTGGGCCACTGAAGGGTCGTCGGAAAACACGATTTTTCAGACATATATGGATGGCATATAGTTCTGCCTAAAAATTAGTTCCGAAGATACCACACGCTCCGTTTGACGATTTTAATTTCAAAGTTCGTAATAAATACTTGTGTTGGTAATATTGTGTCCTTGACCTTTAAGATCAATATTTCGTAATTTTTAGATATTCCGATTCTAAGGAGGCATAAAGGCCATAGCGCGATCTTGAAGAATATAACAATACCACAAAATGTGGACTATGTCCCTCTATGAGCCTTTTAGAGCGCCACTTTACTACTATGATACCATCCAGGGAGTCTTAGATAAAGTGGGCTTTGGAGTCTATTCGGAGGATCTTGGGTTGAGCATGGCTCGAAGATCGCCGGATCATTGCAGTGTTTACCAGGCAGAGATGCTGGGAATAAAGGAAGAGGCTGACTGGTTAAGCTGTAATATATTGTCTACAACTGCAGTCAACATCTATTCTGACAGTCAAGCCGCGGTTAAGTCCCTGAAGTCAATGTTTCTGTAAACAAGATCTGCCCTTAACTGCCGCTCGTGTTTAAATGAAATTCCAACAGAATTGGAATGTGTTAGTATGCCTCTAGAAACTTGCAAGCAAAATTTACTATTTTAGTCCTCGAAGGAGACTAATCAAAGACGGGCAAATACGTGTGCGACAACACGACATATTTGGCCTTCTCTTAATCAGAAGAGCGCAAGTGAGCCGATATTTCTTCCAAGACGAGGGATTTCGACGGTGGTTGCTATAATTACCGGACACTGTGTTTTAGGAAAGCACACATACCGCAGAATGACAGTCGAATGACTTTTGCATGGATGAAGAGGAGTTGGAAATTATCGAACACTTCACTTGAAATTTAAACTGTTGGTTCACCTCCCGGAATATAGATCCACTAAGGCTGGATTTTTACCAGTGTTGATTCTAAGGGGGTAAAAAGGGTAAAAAACTGTACTTTTGGTACTTTTAATATCTCCTTCAATAATGGTCCTAGACACTTGAAATTTGGAATGCAGGTTCAGCTCCCGGAATAAAGATAATCTAAGGTTGGATCTTTGCCAATGTTGATTCTAAGGGGGTAAAAAACTACTTTTGGTACTTTTTATATCTCCTGAAATAATGGTCATAGTGACTCGAAATTTGGACTGTATATTCACATCCTCGAATATAAATCCACAAAGGCTGGATTTTTGCCAATGTTGATTCGAAGGGGGTAAAAAGGGTAAAAAACTGTACCTTTTGTACCTTTCATATTTCCTTAAATAATGGTCCTAGACACTTGAAATTTGGAATGTAGGTTCAGCTCCCGGAATATAGATTAACTAAGGTTGGATCTTTGCCAATGTTGATTCTAAGGGGGTAAAAAGGGTTAAAAACTGTACTTTTGGTACCTTTTATATTTTCTTAAATAATCGTCCTAGAAACTTAAAATTTCCAATATAGGTTCACCTCCCGAAAAAAAGTTTTTGCCAATGTTGATTCTACGGGAGTAAAATGGGAAAAAAGTGTACTTTTGGTACTATTTTTATTTACTGAAATAATGATACCTTTTATTAAAAGTAACTTTTATAAAAAGTACCTTTTATAAAAAATACCTTTTATAAAAAGTACTTTTTCCAAAAAATACCTTTTATAAAAAGTACCTTTCATAAAAAGTACCTTTTATAAAAAGTACCTTTTATAAAAAGGACCTTTTATAAAAAGGACCTTTTATAAAAAGTACCTTTTATAAAAAGTACCTTTTATATAAAAGTACCTTTTAAAAAAAAGTACCTTTTATAAAAAGTACCTTATATAAAAAGTACCTTTTATAAAAAGTAATTTTTATAAAAAGTACCTTTTATAAAAAGTACTTAGACTCTAAACTAAAAGTGCTAGACTCCTGAAGTTTTATGCCTTATGGTCATATGCTGGTTAGGTTTATAGATGGGCAAAATCGAACGAGGGGGAAAAAAGTTCCCTCTTCAGGAACTAAAACCAGAAAAACACAATTTTTTTATATGTTTTTTTTTTGTATAGTTGTTCAACAACTGAAACATTTTTGCGCCATATGAAGTTCCTTGACGTCCGTTTGAACCAAAGGAATTAAGTAATGCAATTTTTTTCGGCCCGCCCCCTTTTTAGGGCGTAGTTACAGAGAATAATACAAACTAATGATAAAAGTGTGTTTTTAATTGTTAATATCAGAATAAATACTTTTTATTAACATATCGCTCACTTACTTGTATAGTGTCATAACTCAAAATATGTCTATTTTGGGTAAACGATACAGAATTATTTGTTATGTCATGCTTTATATTGTGTCAAAAATTCGTATTAATATCTTTTAAACTCACCGTTTGAGAAGAAAACACGCCATTATAACATTTTCTATGTACGGGGATTTTGCAATGTAAACCAAGTTTCAATTGCAAAACTTTAAACAGGTTTTCTGTAAAATCAAACACTTTGAGTTATGACACTATACAAGTAAATGAGCGATATATGAAGAGGGGAAATGTGGCATCCAATTTAATGGGAATCGAACACACGACCCCCGGCTTCATAGGCTAGCACTCTACCAACTTACCTACGGGCGCCCCAAGAATCTAAAACTTATTCTATAATAAAAATTCCTTTGAATCCGATACTTTTTCTACTGGAAAAATTTCTCAGAATTGGAGATTTTTATAATGGAAAAAAATGTGGGCTCCTTTTATAGGGAACCTTTCTGAGAATTTGAGACTTTTTCGGTATAAATAATGTCTCAGAACCTAAAACGTTTTAAAATCTGTAATTTTAATACATTAAAAATGCTTAAAAACGAGGGCTTTTGTTTCTTGGAAAAATTTTAGTTTTTGTCAGGTTAACTTCTGAAATGGGCAAAATTGCATCTAAGGGTAAGGAGTCCCGTCTGTAAAACTCAGGCCACCTCCAAAAAAAAGTAGAGAATATGAATATGTAATAAAAATGTTATTCTTATAGCTTTTTTTGGCATTTTATGAAACACATAAAACAATTTGATGACAGAAGGAGTTCAAAGTGTTTGAATTCAACCAATAGGCCTAGAATAGGTGTTTTTGTTTTTGCAGGCCCGTCCGCTTTTGTGGGCGTGGTCAAAAAAAAAAATAATATAAATAACAAAAAAATGGTGTAGTGAAGTCTTTGTTAACATAACAAATGCTATATCTTTAGATTTAAATTGTTTTTTTTTACATTTTTAAATATACAATTCCTTAGAATTCTCATTAAGTTTATATAAACTGTAAAATTTTTAAAACCCGAGTAAAAATAATTTAATATGATCTTATATACTTTTATATAGTCATATTATTTCATATATGATCATGTGTGACACTATGTATTGCAAGATAAGTTTATATAATAAATTTTGATGTTTGATTTTTTTAAGATATCGCCATACATAACTATATGTTGTAACATCTGGCCCCATGCATCATTTTAAATATCTAAGTGTTTTATATAAAATTTTATATGCCTCCATTATTTTTAAATTTTTTTAAGTTTTTTCCAAGAATATATTTTTATCGCAAATATTTTCAAAGTGTTTTATATAAAATTTCATGACTTTTTATCACGAATATTTTCTAAGTGTTTTATAGCACCACTTTTTTATCACGAATATTTTCTAAGTGTTTTATATAAAATTTTATATGACTCCATCTTTTAAATTTTTTCTAAGTTTTTTTCAAGGAACATTTTTTTTATCGCAAATATTTTCTAAGTGTTTTATATAAAATTTTATATGACTCCATTTTTTTAAAATTTTCTAAGTTTTTCCAAGGACAATTTTTTTTGAAAATATTTTCTAAGTGTTTTATATAAAATTTAACATGACTTCATTTTTTGAAATTTTTCTAAGTTTTTTTTAAAACAACTTATTTTTATTATTTTAGTTTTTCAACTTTTTATTAAAAACTTAAAAAAACATCCGATTTATAAAATTGTATAAATTTTAATATAATTGGATATAATTTTATATCATTGGATTAGACCAAAACTCGTATCAAAGTCGATATAAAGTTATATAAACTGATATTATTAGATATTATTCGATCAAATCTTATGAAACCATTTTTCGTATAAGATTATATCAAAATAGACACGAACCCATATTAAATTATATATTGTGTCATATCAATTTTTTTACTCGGGAAATTTTATGAAATTTTGTAATATAAAATCTTTCATATAAACAATTTTTTTCTTGTTATAAATAGTTAAATTTAGTTTAAATTTGACTTTACTTTCTTTTTTATAATTTTTAATTCGTTGTAATTCTCATTAAGTAAATAAAAATACTGGAATTCCTTAAAATTTTATAAAACTTTTGTAATTTTTAATCGCAATTCATTTTTAAAAACATTTTTTTGCAATTTGCGATATACTTCTAACGTTTTAATGTAAGTCTCATGCAAATATTTTTTTTGTTATTCGCTAAAATTCTCAGTTATTCAATAGAAATTTTGGAATTTGTTAAGAGTTTATAAAAGTTTTGTAATTTTTAATACAAATTTCTTTTTAGAAACAATTTGTTAAAATTAGCTTTACATTCTTTAAGTTGTCTAAAACTTTTACATAGTTTTCGCAATTTCCTTGTTATAATTCTCATTTAGTTTACAGAAATTAGGAAATTATTTTAAAAATTTACAAATTTTATATATATTTTATACATTTTCATTACAAAATCCTTTTATATAAACAAATTTATTATCAGTTTCACATTTTTCCTTATACTTTCTCAAAACAGGAAGTATTTTCAGTATTTTCATCAAAATCAAAAAAAATTGTGTATCCTCCTGCGCAGGTGCCATTATTGTTTAAAGGAACATGAAAATGTATCATCATTATATTTTCATGCTCTTCCTTTTTCCAAACAGATTTTTTTTTTGTTTTTGAAAATACTGGGAAATTTTCTATGCTCTAACATTTTATTTTCATTTTATTTCTAGTTGCGGTAAACTTCCCACTAGGGTGTGTTCTTTGTAAATTTCTCCCCCTTTTTGTTGGTCGTTTTATGATTTTGAGAGTTTGAGAGAATGTATTTGTGTAGTAAAGTGTCTGTAGTTGTAAATGTGTTCTAATTGTATATTTTTTTTTCTTTTTGGACGACTGGTACAATATGAAAGTACCTCTATTTTCTATAGAATCTAGTGCTCATATTAAGAAATGAAAAGATAAAACTTGGAAAAAAAAAAGTTTTGTAAATACAAAACGAAATCTTGTTTTAAAACTCTTTAAGTTGATTTTATTCGGTTTTTATATAAAAATGTAAAAAATATATATAAATTTTTTTTTTAACATTCTAACATTGCGCGCGCAATATTTTTTCCCGAGAATTTAGCTGAAAAACAACATAGTTTTAAAGTTAAATTTGTATTTAACAAAAACTTATAGGAAAATTTTTTGTTTTTAAATTTAAGATGAAATTTGAAGAATTTTCAAAGTATAGGATAAAAACGTGGGATAGCAATTATTTGTCTGGCTTTATATGGGATTGTAACAGTAAAATAACAAGAAAAGTTATGGTAACTTGGACAAATTGTTTTGGAATTGATAAAAATAAAATGATTTTCATAATTTTCTGTGACTACCTAGATAAAAAATAGCTAATTAGCAATTTCCAATTAAAAGCGGCATAGTTTAGTTTTCTTTTGATTATAACCGAAACCTCGGAAATTTACGCCCCCAAAATTAAACCCTATTTTAGAACGAATTTTTGCATAATCTTGCCCCGGCTTGGGCGCCATTTATTTTAAAATCTGTTCAGACATTTTTTCTCAATTTCTATGTTTATGTGGAGCAAATTCTTTAACTTATAAAAACCGAAACTGCAGTTTTCGAATTTATAATCAAAACCTCGGATTTTAACTGCCTCAAAACCAAACAAAATTTTAGAACGGCTCTTCGGCATTGGCAGTGGTTTTGTGTTTCCATTCCGTTTTGCATAATCTGGCTTGGGTGCCATTTATTTTAAAATCTCATTAGACATTTTTTTCTTAATTTTTTTTTTTCTGGAGCAAATTCTCTAATTAAGGGCGGCTCTTTGGCGGTGTTTTCGTGTTTCCGTTCCGTTTTGCATAATCTGGCCCTAGCTTGGGCGCCATTTATTTTAAAATCTGATAAGACATTTTTTTCTCAATTTCTATGTTTATCTGGAGCAACTTTTCTAACTTATTAAATCAAAAAAAAAAAAAAACAGAAACTGCGGCTTTTGAATTTATAACCGAAACCTCGATTTTTAACTGCCTCAAAACCAAAAAAAATTGTAAGGCGACTCTTTGGAATTGGCGGTGTGTTCATGTTTCAATTAATCTTGCATTATCTTGCCCCAGCTTGGGCGCCATTTATTTTAAAATCTAATAAGACATTTTTTCTCATTTGCTATGTTTATCTGTAGTAAATTCTCTTATCAAAACGAAATAAAACCGAAACTGTGGTTTTAGAATTTATAACCGAAACCTCGAATTTTAACTGCCTCAAAACCAAACCAAATTTTAGGACAACTCTTCTTCATTGACGGTGGTTTCAGGTTTCCATTCCGTTTTGCATAATCTTACCCCAACTTGGGCGCCATTTATTTCAAAATCTGATAAGATTTTTTTTCTCAATTTGTATGTTTGTCTGCCTCAAAACCAAAAAAAATTTTAGGGTGACTCTTCGGAATTGGCGGTGGTTTCGTGTTTCCATTCCGTCCCCAACTTGTGCGCCATTTATTTCAAAATCTGATAAGATTTTTTTCTCAATTTTTATGATTGTCTGGAGTAATTTCTCAAACTTATCAAAACGAAATAAAAACCGAAACTGCGGTTTTAGAATTTATAACCGAAACCTCAGATTTTAACTGGCTCAAAACCTAACCAAATTTTAGGGTAATTTTTTGGCATTGACGGTGGTTTCGTGTTTCCATTCCGTTTTACATTATCTGACCCCGGCTTGGGCGCTATTTATTTTAAAAGCTGATAACACATTTTTTTCTCAAGTTCTATGTTTATCTGGAGAAAATTCTTTAACTTATCAAACCAAAAAAAACGAAACTGCAGTATTTGAATATGTAACCGAAACCTCAGATTTTTACTGCCTCAAAACCAAATCAAATTTTAGGGTGACTCTTCGGCATTGGCGGTGGTTACGTGTTTCTATTCCGTTTTGCATAATCTTGCCCCAACTTGGGCGCCATTTATTTCAAAATGTGATAAGATTTCTGGAGTAATTTCTCTAATTTATCAAAACGAAATAAAAACCGAAACTGTGGTTTTCGAATTTATAACTGAAATCTTGGATTTTATCTGCCTCAAAATCAAACAAAATTTTAGGGTGACTCTTCTGCCTAGGCGGTGGTTTCGTGTTTCCTTTCTGTTTTGCATAATCTGGCCCCAGCTTGGGCACTATTTATTTTAAAATCTGATAAAACATTTTTTCTTAGTTTTTTAGTTGATCTGGTGCAAACTCTCTTACTTATCAAAACCAAGTAATTTAGGACAACTCTTCTGCATTGGTTTCGGGTTTCCATTTCGTTTTGCATAATCTGGCCCCAGCTTGGGCGCCATTTTTTTCTCAATTTCTATGTTTATCTGGAGTAAATTCTCTAAATTATCAAAACGAAATAAAAACCGAAACTGTGGTTTTCGAATCGGACAACAAAAAGTTTTTTGTAGTGGGGTTTTACTTTAATCGGAGTTTCCTTTATTTTAAATATAAATACTGTTTATTTTATTTAATATATTATTTTTACTTATTTATGTAATTTTCTTTTTCCTTTTCAGGTATGTTTTACGTTCTTTCGAACTATACCAAATAGAGTAAGTTTTATAAAATATAATTTTTAATTAGTTTTTAAAATGTCTAAAATTTTCTAATTACTCGAAAATGAGACTGGAAAACGACCTTACACATTTGATTACAATAGTTCTGCTGGTCAAAAAATCCGCTCTTCAAACTTTCCCATCACACCAGGTATTTGAGAAAATTAAGTCCAAAGTTAAAAAAATCGCCGTTTTGGGCATTGTTGGAAACTCATAGCGGAACCCGATGTGATGGCGACTTAAAAATAAGTCGAGAGTACCAGCTTAAACATTACTCTATATTTGGTCAGTCGACTTAACTCTTTGTTCACCAACTGTCTTTCTTCAATGATGTCTAATTCCCCAGTATCGAGAAAAAACTTTTTTTGAGGGAAAAGACCTCATCAAAAGACAATTGGTGCTACAACGGTTAAAGCGAATGATCAAAAAAAAGTGTTCAAAAGCGGTATTTTTTGCATGTCAAATTTCTCAAAAACCTGATGTAATGGAAAAGTTTGGAGACCAGATTTATGACCAGGAGAAAAATTGTAAATATGTGTATAATTTGGCGTTCCATTCGCATCGATTTTTTTTGTTTTCATATGATTTATAGCGGAAAAATCGTTTTTGGGGATTATGATATCATTGAAAGGCAGTTGGTGCCCTAAGGGTTAACGTGACTGACAAAATGAGTTTTCTCAAAATCGGCGACTATTATTAAAAAAAAAAGATATTTAAATTCTTAGACATTTTTCCTATCGAAAAAGTATAAGATTCTAAGACATTTTCTTTTAGAAAGTCAATGTCAGCAGTACTATTTATAGCACTTTTTGTCGGAACGTTTTTGTTAAATGGTACCTATTTTCAGTACTCTTTCATGCTTAATGTACTAAATTTCCAAGATGAGTTGCCTTTCAAAACGATAAGTTCATTTAAATAAAAGTAAAATATATTTTAAAGACAGCTGTTAGAAGACCGTAATATCGTTGGTCCTTCGTCATTAAATATTACAACTCTCTAGACAATTTAACATCAAAACAGCCCCTGTATATAAATACATATTCGTTTTTTTTAACCCTTTACTATGAATAAAGGGTACGAAAAAGTTTATTATTAGGTTTGTAACTCATTAAAATATTAGTCTAGGATTCCATAAAGTCTTTTATATATTTGTGATCTTCTAAAATAAAAATCTTCGTAGAGTGTTAAGTTCAACAGAGGAAACCCCCACGGAGCAAGACTCCTGAAGTAGTCCAAACATTTTCTCTGAACACACCTACCCTCTATCTCTAATTGCTAAGGCGGTCCCCATACAATTTTTTTTTTTGTAAATTTGTTTTATTTAATCAGCTTCTACCGGTCCAATGGTGCGTCCGAGAGGAGTCATTAGTGAGACCGACCCCATTTATTTTTACACCTGGAATTTTGAATGGAAGCCAACTTAGGGAGTGGAGATAGCGCGTAGGTATGTTTTAAAAAATGTTGTAGGGTAAAAATAAATGGGGGTCGGTGTCACAAATGACCCCTCTCGGACGCACCATTGGGCCGGTAGAAGCTGATTAAATAAAACAAATTTACAAAAAATATAAAAAATTGTATGGGGACCGCCTTAACAGTTCAAGATAGAGGGTAGGTGTGTTCAGAGAAAATGTTTGGACTACAAAAGTTTGTTCCAAAGAAATGTTAAGACTTAAAAATTAATGGGGGGTCGGTCTTATAAATGACCCCTCTATGACGCACCATTGGAGCAGTAGAAATGATTTTAAGATTGGAAAATTACAATAATTTTTTTTCAAAAAATTTAAAAAAATAGTAATAATCGTTATCCCATGATCCTCCTGGCCAAAAAATTTGTAGAATCGATAGAAGTTTTACCCAAAAAAAATTTCAAAAAAATCGAGGAGTACAAACATTTTCAAAAATGAGATTTAAATTTTAAAACTTAAAAATCGCATACTAGAACGCTTTTAAGAATTTTTTTGAATTTTTTTTTTTTTAAAGTACGTAAAAAAACAAAAATTGAAAAAAAAAAATTAAATTTGGACCATTATTGAAGAAGTTTTGAGTAAAAGAAGTTTAAGTAAAGGAACAAACTACCAATTTTTAAAAATTCGATAACTTTTGAACGGGTCATCAAGAAAATCTGAAAATTTACCACGAAGGAGTTTTCGAAGGGTACTAAAAACTGTAAACAAATTGGGAAAATCTAAAAAAAAAAATTTTCGAAGTGTCCAATTTGACATGGAATGCCCCATATATATTATTGATCCATGATCGATTCTAAGACATTCTGTGAATGTCCGTCTGTCCGTCCGTCTGTCTGCAGATAAGTCAATGCAGTCCAAAATAAAACAGCTAGACTCCTGAAGTTTGACACATATATGTCTCGTGTTCATAGGCAGGTTAGTTCGTGAATGGGCAAAATCGGTCCAGGGGGAAAAAAGTTCCCCCATGAAGGGTAAACGTAATTTGTGTTCACAAATCACTATTCCAAATTTCAAAGAAATCGGAACAGGTGTTCTTTTAGTCCACATACCTGGTATGTATGGGAACTGAAATATTCACATAAATCTCTAAAATAAGGATATATTAAAAAAAAAATTTGTTTGTATGTGTTTGACGTGAAATATGAATATAATTGGACGTCAAATCTGAATATAATTGTACCATTTTTGGACTTAGACCCCACATAAAATGTTCCCCGATATTCCGTTAAATCAATCTATTGGCAACAAAAATAAGAAAATTCCACTCAAATTTGGTTTTGTGTGTTTTCTACACTTATTAAAGATCTAACGAAAGATGGATTCAATCGGTCCATGTTTAGACTTGGAACCCATTTTCCAGAAAACACTTGTGTAGAGTATTATATGGTCGATCTTGACGGACTATAAGTTTCTTACTTGTTATACCCTACACCGCTCTGTGGTACAGGGTATAATGAGTTTGCGCTGATGTTTGTAACTACCAGAAATATTGGTCCTAGACCTACCTTCAAGTATACCGATCGACTCAGAATTACTTTTTGAGTCGATTTAGCGATTTCCGTCCGTCTGTCCATCTATCGGTTTAAGCACGATACAGGTCGCAATTTTCAATCAATTGACTTGAAATTTGAAACTTAAGCATCTTTTGGCCCAAGGACGAAGCCTTTTGAAATTGGAGAAAATCGGTCCATGTTAAGACCTAGCCCCCATACAAACGCCCCCTTTGGATTCGGCTTAAATGATTCTAATAACCGTATTATAATAGATATCGCTTCGAAATTTAGCAGGTAATCAAATTTTGTATGCACGAATCATCATTCCAAATTTTAATCATCATCATTCCAAATTTTAAAGGTTAGTCCTTCTGGTAGTCCCCGTAAAAACCACCCTCCCGATATTCACATAATTCCCTCAAAATTCATAAAAATTGAAATATTTGATAAAAATTTTATTTTTAGGTGTTAAACGTGTACTTTAGTAACCTAATCAAATCGGAAAATAATTGGGCAATTTTTGGACTTAGTCCCCCACACAAAAATTTCGACCGATATTCAGTTGAATCGGTCTATTGACAAAAAAATAAACCAATTCCACTAAAATTGGATCTGTGTGTGTTTTCTACACTAAATAAAGATTTAACAAAAGACGTTTCCAATCGGTCCATGTTTAGACTTGGGACCCATTTTCCGGAAAACATTGGTGTAGAGTATCATATGGTCGGCCTTGACGGACTATAATTTTCTTACTTGTTTTTAGTTTGTTTTTATTTTATATTCGATAAACCTTAAAATCAATTTATAAAAAATTTTCTTTTAAATTACATCTACCCTCTGAGTTGTCTTAACAAGTTGTTATGAATTCTTAAATTTTGTTAATACTTTTTTGTTTTTTTGGAACAACAAACAAAGACTTAGGGGGCTTTAAAACACACAGATCCTTTATTTTATTATATTTTTTTTGTCTTCTCAACAACCCCTTTTTTTTGTATTCTGCATAAATTTCAGGTTTGGTTTGCTCCTTTTGGATGATTTTTTTTTTTATTTTTATAATCTATACAACAGCAAAATAAAAGCAGAAACTTGTTTTATAAACAAAAGAACTTGTTTTTTCCCAAGTCATACTTATTTTTTTGTTTTTTGGTCAGCAGGCAGGCAGGCATCAATATGAGGCACAAGGCCGCTTGACCAGTTTTTACTTGAATGATTACAACACACCGATGTTTCAAGAGAAAGGGGTGTAAAATAAGTTACTTTTTGTTGGTGTTGTTGTTGTTTTTGTGCTGCGACTTTTAAATGTACCCCATTTTTAGTAGTCTTCTTCATCGTCAGTCATCATCATCATAATGTTGCCTTTAACAAAATTTTCATGTGATGCGTGCCAAAAACAGTGTGACGCGTGTTGCACGTTTTACAGCTCATACTACATACACAATAGAATTAAAACAACATCAGGGATATTTACAATAAAAACAACAACAACAATACACAGGGAAATGATGTTGGAAGGGTAACATATGATAACCTCTGTGTTCAGAGTTTTTTTTTTTTTTTTTAATATTCATTACAACTTTTTAATCAGGGAGTTAAGGATATTTTTTTTAAGTAGAATTTGTCATATTTAATTTAATGATAAACTGTGGATTATGAAAAAAAAACTATCGATTTTGTTAAACAATTGTGTTTGTTTGTAATTAGAGATTAATTGATCTCTAGCTGATCTGAGATTAAAAACAAGTAAGAAAATTATAGTCGATCAAGACCGACCATATAATACCCTACACCAGAGTTTCCCGAAAAAGGGGTCCCAAGTTCAAACATGGACTGATTAGATCTTTATTTTGTCAAATCTCTAATAAGTGTAAAAAGCACTCACAAATCAAATTTGAGTGGAATAGGGTTCTTTTTGTTGACAATAAACCGCTTCAACTGAATATCGGATGAAATTTTCACATGGGCCCTAAGTCTAAAAATGGTCCGATGATAATCAGATTTGATAAGGTTATTAAAGTACGCGTTTAACATACACAAACAGAATTTTAATAAAATATTTTCTATTTTCATGAAATTTGAGAAACTTATGTGAAAATCGGGAAGGTGGTTTGTATGGGGACTACAAGAAGAACTGGTCCGATTTCTTTAAAATTCGGAATGGTGATTTGTGTGAATAAAACATGATAACCTGCAAAATTTAAAAAAGATACCTATTAAAATGCGGCTATTAGAGTCATTTAAGCCAAAACTAAAGGGGACCTTTATAGGTCTAAATATGGACCGATTTTTTTCCATTTTCAATCGGCTTCGTCCTTGGGGCAATAGAGGCTTAAGTTTCAAATTTCAAGTGAATTGTTTAAAAATTACGACCTGTATCGTGTTTACACCGTTTACATAGAAAGACGGACGGACGGACATCGCTAAATCGACTCAAAAAGTGATTCTAAGTCGATCGGTATACTTAAAAGTGGGACCAATATTTCGGGTAGTTACAAACATCAGCACAAACTCATTATACCCTGTACCACAGTGTGGTGTAGGGTATAAAAACAAATTACACGGTGATAAACAAGTAGAAAAGTTAAATTCGACTTGGCCGAATCTATGAATACCCTCCACAATGCCCTTTTTTAATGATAGTAAATTTTCTACGTTAAAAAAATAAAATTTTTGATTAAAAATATTTTATTTTGTGTAAAAAAATTTTTTTTCAGTAATTTTTGAAAAAAAAAAAATAATTTACTAATTTTATTTTTTTTTTTTTTTGTGTAAAATTTTTTTTTGAGTGTAAAATTTTTTTTTTGAGTGTAAATTTTTTTTTGAGTGTAAATTTTTTTTTTCGAGTGTATTTTTTTTTTCGTGTAAAAATATTTTTGCGTGACAAAAATACGTTGTAAAATATTTTTGTGGCTTACCAATGTTTTTAAAACATGTTTAACGGGTTTTCTTTCAACACGTGATTTAAGGTGAAACTAATCTGAAATTCACAGTTTTGCTAATAATTTTTGAACCATTGGACCGATATGGCTGAAATTTAATGCGAACCAGGCTAGGGGAACGACAATTATATATGCCAAGCGTCAGCATCCTCAAATTTGCCTTTCGAAAGTTAGCGTGTTCACGAAAAACCCTTGCCGAAATTCGGTCTTTTGATCATAACTTTTGAACCACTGGACCGATTTCGCTGGATTGCAATACCAACCTGACCAGGTATATGCCCAACATATATGCCAAACTTCAGGAGCCTCCGTTAAGTATTTTAAAAGTTAGCGTGTTTTCAACAGACAGACAGACGGACGGATGGACAGACGGACGGACGGACATCGCTAGATCGTCATAAAATCGATCGAGGATCATGAATATATATACTTTATGGGGTCCTAGACCAATATTTCGAGGTGTTACAAACGAAATGACAAACTTATATATACCCTCTATCACTAGAGTGGAGGGTATAAAAACAAATTACACGGTGATACAAAATCGAACTTTCGGAATCGGAATGTAATGAAACCAAAAGCAAATGCAAGTTGACATTTTACATTACAAAACCCTCAAGGTTTTGTTTTAGTTCAGCGCTAGATTTTTTTTCCGAAAAAAAGAATTCCAGAAATTCTTGATGTGAAATTATTTCAAAATTTATCACTCCAATTTTTTTCAACGCCTATAAAACTTATTCGAAATAATATTGATAGCAGTGAAACTTCTCATGATTTAATACAAAACTTTAAATGGAGTAGTTATATATTAATTTATTACCAACTTTGAAAAGCAAACAATATTAGGTATATATTTAAAAATACCTAGTGGTGACCAAAAACTATTCAAGTGTTAAATAGATAATTACAGTTTTTTTTTCTTACTAATTGACGACATTTTTTCCTGTGGGTGCTTTATGAATGTAAAATGTTTTGTTACAAGCAACTTACAGGATGAAGAACCCTAAGATAGATTTTTAAGGAAGAAAAAGTTAAATTTGTACTAAAATAAAAAATAATAAATAATAAATTTAAAAATAATTATGTAAAACTAAAGCCTACGTTAAGTTAAACAAAAATTAAATAAATTAATAACATGAATTATGACAAAAAGGGCTTTTATAAATTGATGCAGGTGTTTTAAGTTGGGTTTTGAGTTGGGCCCCACGTTGGGCGCCAATAATACTATGTGAGTCAGAAAAAATTTCCTTTTGAAAATGTCTTATATTCTAAAAAAGTTTTTTCTACGGAAAGTCTCTGAGACATATTTCCAATACATTTTCGTATAGAAATGTAAGATTCTAAGAAAAAGTCTCAGATTCTAAGTATTTTTTTTTTCGATTGAAAAATCTTTGTTACAAGCAACTTACAGGATAAAGAGCACCAAGATATATTTTTTTACCCTTTCACTATCAACTTTTTTAGGCTAGGAATTTCTTGACCAAAATTTGTGAAAATGTAGATCTCTGCTAAGTAAAAACTTTTTGTTGATTTCGTTGGTCTACAGCGCCGTGTAGCGGAGAAATTTTCAACCAAACTTAAAGCTTTCACGTGCAATATGTCTAGGGTGGCCATTTTTTTCTGAGCTTAAATCAGTATGCCCAAATTTTTATGTTTTTTTCTAGAAATAAATCTCAAAAAAAATTTTTCTATGAGAAAACACTGATGTTTTCTCAACACTAAAAAAATGTCAGTTGAACTAACTTGACCCCAAGCATTTTGAGTAAAAACAACTGTTAAAAACAACTGCAAAAAAACAAATGTTAAAAAACAACTACAAAAAGCAACGGCTTCATTTTAATGTTTTGATCGGTTCAGTGCAGAAAATATAACAAAATTCCACAGGTTACATCAGATTTTGAAGACTTTTTCCGTAAGTTTTGACAACTTTTCCTGTAAGAAAACTTCACAGCTAATAAGCACGTGTTTTTTTAAGGCCCTGATTTTCTGAGTGCTTTTTCGAATAAGCTCCGATGACATTACCTCATCTAAGATCTCAGAATCATTTGGATTCATGCAATTTACTTCATCTTTCTAAAAATATAAAAAATCCATCGGCCCATTGAACTTTTCGTTATAGAAAACCTCAAAGATTCTGTGCGCATTTTCATATAAATTTAGGAAGATCAAAATAACCTCATGCTCAGATTAATTTTTGCGTTAAGGAACCTCTTGATTCACAAATTCTAATCTCTTTAGAAAAAATTCATTATAAATTATCTCATGTTCAGACTTAAGTTATAAAAAACAACTCTGACTTATATTATGAAAATTCAAGTTTTTGTACAGAATTTTCGAATAAAATTATTTTTTATGTTGAAATGTTCAAAAAATCAGTACAATCAGTACATATTTTAAGAAATCAGTACAAATCAGTACAACGTTTTTTGATCAGTCAGTACACGTGATCAAAAATCAGTACATGTACTGATCAAATCAGTACGAATGGTCAGCCTAAATATGTATCGAACGAGTGAACATTTTTCCAAAATTCGAATTTTGTATTTTTTGTATCCAAAACTTCTACAAAATCCGCTATTAAGAAAGCTTGTAAGATTATTATTCGATTTTTGAGAATTTTTTAACATTTATTTTGTTTTGCAATTTTTTTACGTTATTTGAAAAATTTTCATTTTGCCAACAAATGTTGTTTGTAGAGCCCACCGGAACCGGATGATATACGTCTGAAAGTAGAGATCAAATGGAGTAAAATTGCATTTACAGTTTTTTATTTTGTGATCCTATTTCCTTTTAAAAGGACTTCAAAGTTTTAAAGGATACATTTTGTAAAATATTTTTGAAATATTTGTATTTGTCGTAGGATGACACTGACACGGCAAATGAAAGAAGAGGATCTCCCCAAAATTTTCCATTTTTCTATTTTGTCATATCAGCATAAAAGGATGTAAATTAAGTAAGTTGAAAGTTTTATCAAAATATTTTGTTAAAAATTTTGAATGATATTGAAGGATATATTTCTGAAAGGACGTAACTTACCTCCTTTTTCCTGATATGTAAAAATAATAAAATAAGAAAATTAGCGGAGATCCCCCTCTTTCATTTGCTATTACTAGTGGCATCCTAGGACAACTACAAATATTAAAAAAATATTTTACAAAATTAAATCCTCTAAAACTTTGTAGTCCTATTAAAAGGAAACAGGATCACGAAATGAAAAACTGTAAATGCAGTTTTACTACATTTAGTCTCTAGTTTCAAACGTTTATTATCTAGTTCGTATTCAACGACTTTTTTTCTTTTTTGTCGAACGGTGTTATAAATAAATTTAAAAATAATTATGTAAAAGACTGTTAAGAACTGGGTTTAGAGTTGAGCCCCACGTTGGGCGCCAATAATGCTATGTGAGTCATATTAAATTTCCCATAGAAAAATTCTTATATACTGAGAAGTTTTTTTTATATAAAGTCGAATTTCTTAAGTACAATTATAATCAAAATTGATGGAGCTCCAAGTTGGGCGATAATACCTCCAATTTGACAAAAATTTCTAGTAATTTTACAAGATTTTTACCAATAATTTTGTAATTTTACAAGGTTTTTACCAATAAAATTGTAAATTTAAAAAATTTTTGACACGATAAATTTAAAAAGAGGTTTCGTAATTTTACTAGATTTTTTGCTACCTCCTATTTTACGAGATTTCCTAGAAATTTTACAAGCTTTTTACCAATAATTTTGTAATTTTACAAGCTTTTTACCAATAAAATTGTAAATTAAAATTACAAATTCTCGTGAATTTACTAGATTTTTTTGTAAAACTATCTTGAAAATTCGGAAAATTACAAAAAAAAATTGTAAAATTACAAAAAAAAAATTTAAATTTCGATTTGTTAAAAAACAAGGAAAACTGTCAAATATTGGTAAAATGAAATTACGAGACTTTTCCTAGTAATTTGACGTCAGTCAGAGATATTTTCCTATAGAAAAACTCTTATATTCTGGAAAGTTTTTTGTATAGAAAGTCTCTGAGACATATTGCCCATACATTTTCGTATAAAAAAGAAAGATTATGAGATTTTGTTTTTAAAGAAAACAGTCTGAGATTGAGACTATTTTTTGCTATAGAAAGTCTTTAAAATCTAAAAACCATTTAGTTATACTTTCCTGGTATTCAACCAACTTTACTTAACAAAATAAAGTAGAAATTTCTTAAATAAAATTATAGTCAAAACTGATGGAGCCCCACGTTGGTCGCCAATAATACTATGGAAGTCAGGGATAATTTCCTATAGAAAAATTCTTATATGAAAAGTTTAGAAAAAGTTTAGAAAAATTCTCATCTGAAAAGTTTTTTTTTATATAAAGTCAAATTTCTTAAGTAAAATTATAATCAAAATTGATGGAGCCCCACGTTGGGCGCCAATAATACTTAAGTCAGAGTTAATTTCCTATAGAAAAAGTCTTATATTCTGAGAAGTTTGTTTCTATAGAAGGTCTCTGAGACATATTGCTCACATATTTTTCTATAGAAATGTAAGATTCTAAGATGCAGTTCCTAAAGAAAAAGTCTCAGATTGAGAGTATTTTTATACCCTCCATATATGGGGCATTCCATGCCAAATCACTCACTTTTAGGCCCGACCCCCTTCGATTAATTTTATTTTTGGATATGTTTTAGTACGTATTAAATGCAACTTGCAGCCAAATTTTCAGCCTTTTATACCAAGGTGGTGTTGAGTAATCAATTTTTCAAAATGGCGATTTTTTCCAAAAAATGAAAAAATTTAAATTTTCAATCAATTTTGACCAGTAAAAAATATAGATATTTTAAAAAAAGTTGGACAACGTTTTGTTGGTATTTAAATGTAGTTTTAGAAAAAAAATGTGAAAAAATTATTCGAAGTAATTATCACTTATTTTTTGACGTTTAAATATTAAAATCGACTTGTTGAAAAAGTCCGAAACCTTCGATTTTTTTGTAAAAAACTATAAGAATTCTACTCTAAATTATGCAACTTTTAAGCCATAACTCGAGATGTGATCACAATTCTTTCTATTTTTTTTTTAATTTTTAAAATTGCACCTTTTATGTTTTGGCTCTGATTTATTTTATATGGAGCTCCAAAAAAAAAAAAAAATGGTAGATACTGACCCTAACTTACCCTAAATATATTCATTTGGAGGTAAATATACGTCTCACAAAAATTTGGGACGATCGGACATGTGTAAGGCGCTTAGCATGGTCCTTGAAGTTTAAAAAACGGATTACAAGGAAAAATATGATTTTTTTTCTGTTTTCGCAATTTCTTTGGTATTTTAAGTTAAGTTTTAATTCAAGTGATTACAGAATTATGATGTGGAGTAAAATGCCTTTCTAATAAGGTACTAAAAACTAAAATCGGTTGAAAATCAGCCAAGTTATTACAACTTCCCCAGGCATCTAGCGTGTGCCATACAACTTGATTAAAAAAAAAGAGGCCCTTTTTTTAAATTTATTGAAATTTTCTACTGTAATAACATTTTTTCATTATTCATGTTTCAGTGTAATATTTTTTTGACTTTTCCAAATTTTAAAACAAAAAAAAATATTTTTTTTTTTAAAATAGAGATTTCAAAAGGGTGTGGAAAATGCAGGCATTTTTAGCACTAATTTAAAAAATGTTAGCAAAACACAATATGAAAAATACTTGTCATCTAATAACATTTGAACTTGAAGAATAAAAAAATGTTATTACAGTAGAAAATTTCAATGAATTTCAAAAATCGGATTGTATTGATTAATCAAGTTGTCTGCCACACGTTAGATGCCTGGGGAAGTTGTAATAACTTGGCTGATTTTAAACCGATTTCGGTTTTTATGACCTTAATAGAGAGACATTTTACTCTACATTTCAATTCTGTAACCATTTGAATTCAAAATTAACTTAAAATACCAAAAAAATTAAGAAAACAGAAAAAAATTCATATTTTCCCTTGTAATCCGATTTTCAAACTTCAAAGCCGATGCGGCACGCCTTACCCATGTCTGATCATCCTAAAATTTTCTGAGACGTATTTTTACACCCAAGTTAATATATCTAGGGGAAGTTACGGTCAATATTTACCAAATTATTTTTTTTGGAGCACCATATAAAATAAACCAGAGTCAAAAAAAAAAAGTGCAATTTTCAAAATTTGAATAAAAATAGAACGAATTACGATCACATCTCGAATTATGACTTAAAAGTTGCGTAATTTAGAGTAGAATTTTTTGACATTTTTTAAAAAAAATCGAAGGTTTCGGACTTTTTCAAAAAGTCGATTTTAATTTTTATACGATAAAAAACAAGTGATAATTACTTCGAATAATTTTTCATATTTTTTTTCTAAAACTACATTTAACTACCAACAAAATGTTGTCCATCTTTTTTTAATATATCTATATTTTTTACTGGTCAAAATTGATTGAAAATTTAAATTTTTTCATTTTTTGGAAAAAATCGCCATTTTGAAAAATTGATTGCTCAACACCACCTTGGTATAAAAGGCTGAAAATTTGGCTGGAAGTTGCATTTAATACGTATTAAAACATATCCAAAAATAAAATTAATCGAAGGGGGTCGGGCCTAAAAGTGAGTGATTTGGCATGGAATGCCCCATATATATTCATGATCCTCGATCGATTTCAAGACGATCTAGCGATGTCCGTCCGTCCGTTCGTCCGTCTATTGAAAACACGCTAACTTTTGAAAGACTTTATGGAGGCTCCTGAAGTTTGGCATATATGTTGCGCATTTACCTGTTCAGGTTGGTATTGCAATCCAGCAAAATCGGTCCAGTGGTTCAAAAGTTATGAGCAAAAGAATGAATTTCGGCAAGGGTTTTTCATGATTTTACGAGATAAAACACACGGTAACTTTCGAACGACAATTCTGAGAGTGCTGAAGTACGGCATATATATCTATCGTTCCTCTGTCCCGGTTTGTTTTAAATCTCAGCCAAATCGGTCCAGTGGTTCAAAAGTTATTAGCAAAACCCTGAATTTCAGATTGGTTTCACCTAAAATTTACGTGTTGAAAAACCCGAGTTTTAAAAAAACAAGCTTTAAAAACAATTATAAGCCACAAAATTACTTTACAGATTAGTTTTGTCACTCAGAAATATTTTTACACTAAAAAAAAAAATTTACACTCGAAAAAAATTTTACACTCAAAAAAAAAAATAGTAAATTATTTTTGTTTTTACAAAAATTACAAAAAAAAAGGTTTTTACTCAAAATTAAATATTTCTAATCAAAATTGTTAATTTTTATACATTAAAAAATTTACTATCCTTTAAAAAGGGCATTGTGGAGGGTATTCATAGATTCGGTCAAGTCGAATTTAACATTTATACTTGTTTTCTATAGAAAGTCTTTAAAATCTAAAAACCATTTAGTTATACTTCCCTGCAATTCAACCAACTTTACTTAACAAAATAAAGTAGTAATTTCTTAAGTAAAATTATAATCAAAACTGATGGATCCCCACGTTGGGCGCCAATAATAATATGTGAGTCAAAGATAATTTCCTATAGAAAAAATCTTATATTCTGAGAAGTTTTTTTTATAAGTAGAAAGTCTAATTTCTTAAGAAAGTCTTTGAGAAATATTGCCCACACATTGTCCTATAGTATGTAAGATTCTAAGGTACTGTTCTTACAGAAAAAGTCTCAGATTCTGAGTATTTTTTTCTATATAAAAAATCTTTAAAATCTGAGAACCATTATGTTATTCTTGCCTGTTAGACAAACAACTTTATTAAACAAAAAAGTAATTTCTGAAGTAAAATTATAATCAAAATTGATGGAGCCCCACGTTGGGCGCCAATAATACTAAAAAGTTTTATATTCTGAGAAGTTTTTTCTATTGAAAGTCTCTTGAGACATATTTCCCCTGCAATTTGCTATAAAAATTTAAGATTCTAAGATTTTGTTCCTAAAGGAAAAGTCTCAGATTGAGAGTATTTTTTTCTATAGCAAAAATTTTTAAAATTTAGTTATCCTTCCCTGCTAATCAACCAACTTTATTTAACAAAAATATAGTAGTAATTTCTTAAGTATAGACCAGTCAGTCAATTCAATTACTTTTTCAAACTAAAAGTAAAATTACTACCCAGCAAAACTTAGATTACCAAATAAGGTATAAAATAAGGTATAGGATCTCTTATTTTATACATTGCAGCATTGATGATTTTAACAGGCGATGAGACTCAAAGTAATGCATCCACATTATCACAAAGAATACCAGTAAGGTATAAAATAAGTCATAAATTTATAACGAAGAATACGAGTAAGGTGTAAAATATATGATATTTTATAGGTTACGAGAAATGAAATAATATAGCATACCAGAAGATAATATATAAGGTGTTACGAGTAGTGAAAAAGTAATTTTGTATTAAATTTACTCACGTGATTGTAAGTGAGTGTAAGTAGATAAAATATGCTCGTGAGTGTGTGTCGTTAGAAATTTCCTGTCATGAGCCCACCTCTAGTTTAAACTTATGCATTTTTTTAAAAAATAATTATTTTTTATGTTATTGTAATGCATTATGCATCCAATTATAAATAATGCATTATTTCAAACTTCCAAATAATACATAATGTAACCAAATATAAGTCATCCATGATTTAATGTTTAGAAATAACAAATATGAAATACATTTTTTCCAATAATCATGCATTACGTAGCAAATTATTAGTAATGCATTATTTTTCACTTGAAAATAATGCGTTGTGGAACAAATGTTTGGTAAGACATCATAAAATAATGCTACAAATAAGGTATATACATTACCTGGTAATGTGTTATATAATCACTACCCATTACCAAAGTTTTGCTGGGATAGTCTTGTTTTGATTATGGAAGAGGGTGCTTTTTATTTTTTCTATTTTTTGTTTACTGCTAATAATCCAAAATGCCAAACGAGCTCTAAACAAGTATTTGCAAACTGAAATCCCTAAGGGGAAAACAAATCTTAAATTAAAAATGGGGAAAAAAATAGTAGTACTAATTTATCTTTGGTATTGAATGTAGGATTTTTACTTATCTCCATGTCATGCCATACATATGAAGTGAGCTCAATTACAGATTAATGGTCGCTCTCGCGAATGTTGAGCATGCACGTGCTGGCTGCTGCATGCATTTATTTTTTTTTTTTATCAATCTCAAATTTTCTTTTTATTCCATAATAGATTCTAAAATGTATTTCAACCCCGGGCTTTCTTTTTTAAAATAAAAATTATTTGTTCTTACGCATTTTTAGTATTTACTCGATGTGTGGTATCTATAACAACTAAGTAAGTAGTATAAATTTTGGATTTACCACTTGAATAGTTTCCATTTTAAATTTTTGGGTTCCATACATAATGTTGGCTGGGTATCTCGGGTTGTTAAGATTATATATTTAATTTTTTGTTTATTTTTGGATTTCATGTTAAAATGAAAAGTAAAAAAAATAAAAAAAACTGAAAGAGGATCACAATAAATCCTTGAAAACAAATGTTACAAATGAGTTGAACAATAATAAAAAGGAATCCCAGCATGATGATGACGATAATAAAAGTAAATATAAAATTTCATTAAGAATCATGTTGTTGGTAAATAAAGAATTTTATGTTTTCAACCAAACATGTGTTTGAAAAAAAAATAGTGCTTCTAAAAGAATTAAATAAGGGAGTTTAGCAGAGTGGAAGTAGAACAAAGAGTGATTACAAAATAATTATTTTATTCTAAAAATTCTCAGATTTGGAGATTTTTTTATAAAAACAATTTTGGAATTTCAGGCCTTTTTCCGATATAACAAGTCTTCGATTCGGCAACAGTTTTCCTAAAAAACGTTTCAGATTCTCAAACTTTTTCTCAAACATTTTTCATATAAAAAAACTGTTTCAGATTCTGAGTTATTTTGCCAAATAGAAAAAGTTACTTCGATTCTGAGTTATTTTTCCTATAGAAAAAGTGTCTCAGTTTTTAAATTATATTCCTTATAAAAAGAGTTTCCAGATTTAAACTACAGTTTCAGATTCTGAAACTCAAAGTTTTAGAGGATTTAATTTTATAAAATATTTTTTTAATATTTATACTTGTCCTAGAATGCCACTAGTGATAGCAAATAAAAGACGGGGATCTCTCTTAATTTTCTTTTTTATACCCTCCACTCTAGTGATAGAGGGTATATATAAGTTTGTCATTCCGTTTGTAACACCTCGAAATATTGGTCTAGGACCCCATAAAGTATATATATTCAAGATCCTCGATCGATTTTAAGACGATCTAGCGATCTCCGTCCGTCTGTCCGTCTGTCTGTCTGTTGAAAACACGCTACCTGGTCAGGTTGGTATTCCAGCGAAATCGGTCCAGTGGTTCAAAAGTTATAACCAAATGAGTGAATTTCGGCAAGGAATTTTCTAGAATTTACGAGATAAAACACACGGTAACTTTCGAATGGCAATTCTGAGGCTACTGAAGTGTGGCATATATATTTGCCGTTCCTATAGTCCGGTTCGTTTTAAATTTCAGCCAAATCGGTCTAGTGGTTCAAAAGTTATTAGCAAAACCGTAAATTTCAGATTAGTTTTACCTTAAATTCATGTGTTGAAAACCTGTTAAAGATGATTTAAAAACATTTGTAAGTCAAAAAAATATTTTACAAGGTAGTTTTGTCACACAAAAATATTTTTACACTAAAACAACAAAAAATATACTCAAAAAACATTTTACACTCAAAAAAAATTGTACACTCAAAAAAAATTTACACTCAAAAAAAAATTAGTAAATTATTTTTTTTTTTTCAAAAATTAATAAAAAAAAAAGTTTTTTTACACAAAATCAAATATTTCTAACCAAAAATGTTTTTTTTTCACGTTAGAAAATTTACTATCACTTAAAAAGGGCATTGTGGAGGGTATTCATAGATTCGGCCCAGGCGAATTTAATTTTTCTACTTGTTATTATTTTTACATATCAGGAAAAAGGATGTAAGTTACATCCATTCAAAACTTTATCCTTTAATATCATTCAAATTTTTTAACAAAATATTTTGATAAAGTTTTCAAAGGACTTTATTCACATCCTTATCTTTATATGGCAAAATGAAAAAAAAAAATGGAAAAATTAGAGGAGATCCTCCTCTTTCATTTGCCATCACCAGTGGCATCCTAGGACAAGTACAAATAGTTTAGAAATATTTTACACAATACAAAATGTATCCTTTAAAAATTTGAAGTCAATTTAAAAGGAAACAGGATCACGAAATGAAAAACTGTAAATGCAGTTTTACTCCATTTGTTTAAAATTTCAAAAAATAACAGTTTTGCTTAACATTTGCATGCTTAAAAAAAAAACACCAAGCCAAACTCACAGATTCTGAGATATCTTAACCATAGTAAAAAGTCTCAGATTCTAACGCATTTTTACTTTCCGATTCTGACACATTTTTCCTGTAGAAAGTCTCAGACTAACAGAATTTAAAGCAGTTGGCGCCCAAGCAGGGACCCGATTCTGAATCGCATTCTGAGATATTTTTCCCATAGAAAAAGTGTTTGAGTCATTTTCATCAAAGAAAAATCTGAGATTCAGAGATATTTTTGCTGTAGAAATATCTCAGCTTCTGAGAAATTTTCCCTAAAAAAAAATATGTAATATAAAATTTCTTCAAACTAATGGCAAAACCATCAACACCAACACAAACTCTAAGATTCTAAGATATTTAACCCATAGTAAAAAGTCATAGATTCTAACACATTTTCCTTTCAGATTCTGACACATTTTTACCGTAGAAAAAGTTTCAGACTTTAAGCAGTTGGCGCCCAAGCAGGGGCCCGATTCTGAATCGCATTATGAGACATTTCACCGTTAAAAAAAGTGTCTCAGATTCTGAGACATTTTCCTTTTAGAAAAACTCTGTGATACTGAGTCATTTTTTCTGCAAAAATATCTCAGATTCTGAGAAATGTTTCCTTAAGAAAAAAATCTTAGACTCTAAGACAATTTTTCTATAAAAAAATTTCACATTCTGAAACATTTTTCTTATTGAAAAAATTTCTCATATTCTCATACAACCATTTCAAAAAAAAGTAATTTTGTAATTTTGAAAATTTCTACTTATTCAATACACAAAAATTCTTCTTCCTCCCCCTTATCTGAACTTGAACTCATTTACTCATAAATGTAATATAATCAAAATGCCAGAAAATAATCATAATAAACAACAAAAATATGAATGATAAAGTGTGTAGTAGCAGTAGACTAAAGAATTCATATATTAAATACAAATATGTAATTTCAAATAGGGTTAAAAGAATCCAAATATATCAAGGGAAGGAGTAGAAATATACATAGAGTGTGAGTTTAGAAGCGACCTAGCAAGCATTATTAAAGTACAAATGTGCTGCTGCCTGCCAATGGTGTTGATGATTTTGCCATTAGTTAATACAATTAGATATGGATGAATGTAGGTCTGATTTTATACACTCAAGAAAATTTTGATTTAACGACACATAGATTCTCTAAATAACCGAAGTAATAAAACCTATTGGTGTTGGTTTTAATTTGATTTTCAAAAATTAAGAAATTTACTTTAGATAAATATTGAATTTCAGAAATATTTACAATGAGAATTTAAGGGGATGGTGCCCAAGTTGGGGCCTGCTTCTGAATACCAAGGCTGCAACATTTTGTCTATCGAATTCAGTAAAACTGACTGTGAGAAGTTTTACAGAAATGGCGCCCAAGCAGGGGCCTAATTCTTAATAACAAAGAGGAAAAACAAAAACCACCGCCAGTGATAGAGAGTTAATAGAAATGTGTAGCAGCAACCTTTTGTCCAATACCAAAAGTTTCAAATTTTAAGATTTTTTTTTTTTCAGAAAAAATTTTAAATTCTGAGACTTCTCCTATAGAAAAAGTTTTAGATAGGAAATATGTTTCTGTTGGAAACTTTATTCGACATTTCTTCGCTAGCGTCGGTAATTGTGATTCCGTTTTGCGATTAAGAACAAAGGCCCTGGTTGGGCGCCATTTTCTAAAAAAGTTTTATTTTATGATGAGTTTTTATGGAAATGGCGCACAAGCCGGGGTCTGCTTCTGAATTGCAAGGCAGGCATACAAAAGTTCTCAGCTGCAACATTGTTCTTATAGAATTCGGAAAAACTGACTGAAAATTTGTAATTAAATGGCGCCCAAGCAGGACTCTGATTCTAAATCGCTAAGCGGAAACACAAAAACCACCACCAGCGATGGAGAGCCAGAAAAAATGTTCAGCAGCAAAATTTTTTCAATAGGAAAAGTCTCAGATTTTTTTTTTCCTGAAAAATTATCAGATTCTAAGAATTCTCCTATAGAAAAAGTTTCTTAAAAATTTTCATTGTGAATTTTTAAGGGAATGGGGCCAAGCCGAGGTTTACTTTTGAATTTACAGGCAGAAATACAAAAGTTCTCAACTGCAACATTGTTTTTATAGAATTCGCAAAAACTGACTGTGAGAATTTTATGGCAATGGCGCCCAAGCATGGATGTAATCCTAAATCGCAAAGCTAAAGCACAAAAACCACCAACATTTATGGAGAGTCTGAAACAACGTTTAGTAGCAACCTAAAGTTTCAAATTTAAAGAATTTTTTTTTTTTTTTGCTGAAAAATTATCAGATTCTAGACGTCTCTACAGAAAAAGTTTTACATAGAAAATATATTTCTGATGGGAACTTTGTTGGACATTTCTTCGCTAGCGTCGGTTTTTGTGACTCCGTTTTGCGAAGAATCATGGCCCTGGTTGGGCGCCATTTTCTTAAAAAATTTCACGGTGAATTTTAAAGGAAATGGCGCCCAATCCGGGACCTGCTTCTGAATCGCAAGACAGAAACACAAAAATTTTCTGCTGCAACATTGTTTTTATAGAACTTGGAAAAACTGACTTTGAGAATTTTTAAGGAAATGGCGCTTAAGCTAGGTTCTTAATCGCTAAGCAAAAACAAAAAGAGCGGAAACAAAAACGAAAGAAGTGTTCGGCAGCAACATTTTTCCAATAGGAAAAGTCTCAAATTTTAAGATTTTTTTTTTTCCCAGAAAAATGTTCAGATTTTGAGTTTTAGATAGCAAATATGTTTTTGCTACACAGAAAAAATTCTCGGCTAAAAACGTTCAATTAAATCTATTGATCAACAATATTTTAATGAGTCAATCAATGTTTTGATTAAAATTTCTGTTATTTCCTTTAACTGTCGTATTACAAATTTTCAACATACCAAATTTTTTTACGCTTTAATTTATTTGAATAGATTAATTCAAAAATATACAAAATAGTCGGGTTTTACTTTTTTTGGCAACATTTTGAAAGCAAAAAGATGAATTTTTTGATAATTTTGTCATAAGCTTACATTTCATTTGTTAAATCAATCATTAATTTGATTGACTGCAAATAAAAAGTTAATCAAATTTTTTATCAAAATCGAAAAATGTTTAATTGAAAAAAATTTCAATCAAATACAATTTAATGATTGGCATAAAATTTGTTTTAATTGAAGCAATTTCAATCAAAAAATTTATTGAATCCGCATTTTTGTTAATTGAAATTGGTTTCAATTTTTTTCTGTGTAGGAAGTTAGTTCGACAGGTTTTTGTGTTTCCGCTTTGCCATTTAAAAACTTCCCCAGCTTGGGCGCCATTTTCTTAAAAACTTCCATGGTAAAATTTTCTTAAATACAAGAAAAATGTTGCTGCTGAGATCACATTATTCGATTCTCCAACGTTGACGTCGGTTTTTGTGATTCCGTTTTGCGATTTACAACCAGGCCCCTGGTTGGGCGCCATTTTCGTAACAATTTTCAATTTTTCTAAATTCTACCATTTAGATTCTTAACAGTTCTTACAAAAATGTTGCTAAAAAATTCTTTGAGTGTATATAATAAATTATATGAGTGAATTTAAGCGACGAGTGTATAATGAATGGGTCAAACAACCCTTAAAAGTTGTTTTCTTTTTCTATAGAAAACAACTTTTAATGTTTTTTTTTTTTTTGTGTGTGCACTATGGTGATGGTGATATTGACACTAAGCTACGAGTATATAGGAATAAATGATGATTTACATCCCATCCAATGCTTTAGGAGATACCCCCTAGGGAAAATGTAAGAAAAACAACAAACTAAAGTAAAATCAAATCAAAGTAAAAAGTGAGAATTGGTATAAAAGGATATTTAGGGATGATATTACAAAAAAAAAAAAACTTTTATTTGAAGATGTCATACCTTTGAAAGTTTCTTGTTATTAACTATATTTTTAAACCCGACACATATGTATAAGTTTGTCATTCCGTTTGTAACTCATCAAAATATAGGTCTGGGAGCCCATAAAGTATATATATTATTGATCACTGATCGATTCTACGACATTCTAGCGATGTCCGCTTGTCCCTCTGTCTTTGAAATGGCGATCATGGCCAAAATATTACACGGATATGACTGAAACTTAACATATTTACTCGTTGTTGCCCTTAAGAAGTTTGGTATTGCACTTGAGCGATATCGATTCCGCGGTTCAAAAGTTATGAACGAAAATGTAAGGACAAATCGAAAATGTTGGTACATTCAACATAACCTAAAAAGACAATATGATTTAAATCGACTGCTGGTTGACATATGTGAACGGAATTAAACACCGAATGGTATTTAAACAAGTACGAACATATTTTTTTACAAAAAAAGAAGAAAACCTCGGATTTATTTTTGCACAATTTTTTTTTTTCGCGGATTTTTTTTTAATTTTTTTTTTTCAAAAGTATTTTTTTTTTTTTTCAATAAAGTTTTTTGCAATAATCTTTTTTGCATGGTGGAGGGTATCAATATATTCGGCAAGGCCGAATTTAAGTTTTTTTTACTTGTTATTTTGATGTTATCAACATTTGGGACATTTTATATGTTAATCTAAATGGTATTTGCAAAATTCCCTAGATTCCCAGCAAAATATTTATTTTTTAAATAGTAAAATTTATTTGAAGAACTTGTTTTATAAAGGACCCGTTTTTGGGTAGTTTAACAACCAGTTTTAGAGTAACTATTAATTAATAAAAATTAAAAAATATATAAAAAAAATAAAATTGCACAAATTCCCAGCAATAAAACAAGGAATTTAACAAGAAAGGGTCCTAAAAGGAAATAAAAAAAAATTGAATGGGGCGGTAATCATACATGTTTGTTAAAATTCGAACTATGACACATGAAAACACCTAAATGGATAAAGATTTTTTTATTTGAATTTTGTAGGTTTTTTATGGGAAAACGTTTTTAAAAAAAGTACCAAAATGGGCACTTTGGTACTTTTTATTTATCTTCAAATAATGATCACAGAAACTTGAAAGTGAAGATATTCATTCAGCAAAAAAAAAAAAAAAACACTCTGAAATGGTAACTTTTAAAAATTTTAATTTTAATGGGTTAAAAAGGGCAAAAAAAATGGTACTTTAGTACTTTTTCTATCTTCTGAAATAATGGTTTCAGAAATTTGGAATGGTAAATCATCCAGTGAAAAAATATTAAAAAAGTACTTTTTAGAAAATTTTGATTCTAAGGGGATAAAAAGTGTACGTTGGTACTTTTTCGACCTCTAAAAACCTTAGTATCTCAAAAACTAAGCATGGTAGAGCGAAACGGACACAAATTTTGGATCAAAAACTATGACGATTTTTAAGAAACTCAACTAGGTCTAGGCCCATCGGGCTCTGGACCTATCGGGTCCGAACCCAATGGGGTCCTCAAATGTGTATGAACTAAGTTGAAACAAAAACCAGTAAGAGTGTTAAATCTTTTATACCCTCCAACATGCAAAAAAAATCAGGGGCGTTTTATTTTTTTTGGGGAGGGCAAACTTCCTCTCGAAACATATGTTTAAAAATTCATTCTTATGTTTTTTGCAGTAAAGAAATAAAAGTTTACCATTATTTAAACAATTATTTTTAGTCCACGCCCACAAAAGGTGGGCGGACAGAAAGCCGAGAGCCACTTTTTAATCCTCTGGGTTCACATGCAGGACTTTAAACTTCTTGTAGCATAAAAATATTGCATTTGTTAAACAAAAACACAAAAAATCATGTAAAAAATGGTATTTTCCATAAGTTGGTTTAGTTCTTCCAGGGGGAACTTTTTCCCCCCGGACCGATTTTGCTCATTTACGAACTTAGCCTGCCTAGGAACATTAGACATATTCGTGCCAAATTTCGGGAGACTAGCTCTATTATTTTGGACTGCATCGTGTTAACTACAGACGGACGGACGGACATCGCTAGAATGTCTTAGAATGGATCACTGATCATAAATATATATGGGGCATTCCATGTCAAATCGCACACTTTGAAAACTTTTTTTTTTTTTATTTTCCCAATTTGTTTACAGTTTTTAGTACCCTTCGAAAACTCCTTCGTGCTAAATTTTCAGATTTTTTTACTTAGGGAGTGGAGATAGGGCGTAGGTAAGTTTTAAAAAAAATGTTGCAGGGTAAAAACAAATGGGGGTCGGTCTCACTAATGACCCCTCTCCAACGCACCATTTGACCGGTAGATGCTGATTAAATAAAACAAATTTACAAAAAAATAAAAAAAAATGTATGGGGACCGCCTTAACAATTAGAGGTAGAGGGTAGGTGTGTTCAGAAAAAATGTTTGGACTAAAAAAATATTGTGGGTCGGTCATACATTTTGTTGCTCTAAGGTCACTATTAGGGCAGTTAGAGCGGTTTGAACAAATTTTAAAACATGTCGTTTTGTGTGGGAGCCCCCTAAGAAATTGGAGATAGGGTATTAGTTTGTTCCAAAGAAATGTTAAGATGTAAAAAACAAGGGGGGTCGGTCTTATAAATGACCCCTCTATGACGCACCATTGGAGCAGTAGAAATGATTTTAAATTGGAAAATTACAATAACTTTTTTCTAAAAATTTAAAAAAATAGTAATTTTTTTTGGATTTTGTTTTTAAAGTACGTAAAAAAACAAAAATTTTGAAAAAAAAAAAAAATTAAATTTGGACCATTATTGAAGAAGTTATGACTAAAAGAAGTTTGAGTAAAGGAACAAACTACCAATTTTTAAAAATTCGATATCTTTTGCACGGGTCATCAAAATAATCTGAAAATAATCATCAAATTGGGAAAATCTAAAAAATAATCATCAAATTGGGAAAATCTAAAAAAAAATCTGGTTAAGTTCGGTAATGGGCAAAATCGGACCTGATGCACGTATAATTTTAGAAAATTGCATAGTTAGACCTTTACTTTGACAATCTTAAAAGAGTACATAAAAAAAACTAAAACAAGTAAGAAAGCTATATTCGGCTGTGCCGAATCTTTAAATACCCTCCACCAATGTGATTATTTTAAAAATAAAAAAGTTTGTTTTATTTATACCTCAGGAAATAAAAAAGTACCAAAAAGTGTAAAAGGTACTTTTTATAAAAGGTACTTTTTATAAAAGGTACTTTTTATAAAAGGTACTTTTTATAAAAGGTACTTTTTATAAAAGGTACTTTTTATAAAAGGTACTTTTTATAAAAGGTACTTTTTATAAAAGGTACTTTTTATAAAAGGTACTTTTTATAAAAGGTACTTTTTATAAAAGGTACTTTTTATAAAAGGTACTTTTTATAAAAGGTACTTTTTATAAAAGGTACTTTTTATAAAAGGTACTTTTTATAAAAGGTACTTTTTATAAAAGGTACTTTTTATAAAAGGTACTTTTTATAAAAGGTACTTTTTATAAAAGGTACTTTTTATAAAAGGTACTTTTTATAAAAGGTACTTTTTATAAAAGGTAATTTTTATGAAAGGTACTTTTTATAAAAGGTACTTTTTATAAAAGGTACATTTTATAAAAGGTACTTTTTATAAAAGGTACTTTTTATAAAAGGTACTTTTTATAAAAGGTACTTTTTATAAAAGGTACTTTTTATAAAAGGTACTTTTTATAAAAGGTACTTTTTATAAAAGGTACTTTTTATAAAAGGTACTTTTTATAAAAGGTACTTTTTATAAAAGGTACTTTTTATAAAAGGTACTTTTTATAAAAAGTACTTTTTATAAAAGATACTTTTTATAAAAGGTACTTTTTATAAAAGGTACTTCTTATTAAAGGTACTTTTTATAAAAGGTACTTTTTATAAAAGGTACTTTTTATAAAAGGTACTTTTTATAAAAGGTACTTTTTATAAAAGGTACTTTTTATAAAAGGTACTTTTTGTAAAAGGTACTTTTTATAAAAGGTACTTTTTATAAAAGGTACTTTTTATAGAAGGTACTTTTTATAAAAGGTACTTTTTAAAAAAGGTACTTTTTATAAAAGGTACTTTTTGAAAACGGTACAGAATTTTTGGAAAGTACTTGTTCCAGAATGTTTTATTTCAGGATCCTACATTCTAAATTTCAAGTTTGAATAAAATTTCAGTAAATAAAAAAAAGTATCAAAAGTACTTTTTTACCCATTTTACCTCAGTAGAATCAACATTGGCAAAACCCGAGCCTTAGTGAATCTTTTTTCCGGCAGGTGAACCGACAATGCAAATTTCCATTTTTTAGTAAGGAAATATAAAATGTAACAAAAGTAAATATTTTGACCCTATTAGAAAAATCATTGGCAAAAACCCAGTCTTAGGGGATCTATATTCCGGGAGGTGAACATACAGTCCAAATTTCAAGTCTATGTGACAATTTTTTAAGGAAATATAAAAGATGCCAAAAGTACAGATTTTTTCCCTTTTTACCCTCTTAGAATCAACATTTGCAATAATCCAGCCGTACTGGATCTATATTCTAGGATGCGAACATACTGTCCAAATTTCAAGTTTCTATGACCATTATTTCAGGAGATATAAAAAGCACCAAAAGTACAGTTTTTTACCCTTTTGACCCCCTTAGAATTAACACTGGCAAAAATCCAGCCTTAATGGATCTATATTCCGGGAGGTGAACATACAGTCCAAATTTCAAGTCTCTATGATCATTATATCAGAAGATTTAAAAAGTACCAAAAGTACAGTTTTTTACCATTTTTACCCCCTTACCATTGGCTAAACTCCAGCCATAGTGGATCTATATTGCGGGAGGGTAACATACAGTCCAAATTTCAAGTTTCTATGACCATTATATCGGGAGATATAAAAAGTACCAAAAGTACAGTTTTTTACCCTTTTTACCCCCTTAGAATCAACATTGGCAAAAATCCAGCCTTAGTGGATCTTTATTCCGGAAGGTCAAACTACAGTCCAAATTTCAAATCTCTAACTTCAGCGGTTTGGGCTGGGCGATGATGAATGAGTATGTCAGTCAGTCATGTTACTCTTTTATATATATACTAGCTTACAATCCCGGTACTTCGTTACCGGTTGTATTGAATACCGGATAATAGAAGGATCAGGATTACTCTATCGATTTTCAAAAAATTCCCCTACGTAGTCTTTGTTTTATTTACTTGTGGACGTTTAAGTCTTCCATAAAAAAATATTTCAATGAATAATATAAACAATAAAATTTTAATAACTTTGCTGGTACGTTATCATGTTCGTTCCGGGGGAGAAATATAATTACAATTTTCGAGCCCTTATGTCGGGATTTTGGATTTTGAGTGAATAAATATTTCAGTGAAAAAAGAAATTGGAATAAAAAAAAAATATGGAGTAAAAAAAAGCTAAACACCAAAAATTTGAGTTAAAAATATCATTCCATATTGTTCCCTGCTCTATTCCATATTGTTCCCCGTTCTACTCCATTTCATTTCCAATTCCATCTCCATCTTCTAAGGTCATTATTATAGGCACAGAAAAATTACCAAAAGTACACTTTATTACCCCCATTAGAAACGGAATTTAAAAATAGTACCTCTTTCAGAATGTTTTTCTTCACCGAAGGATCCTACAATCCATATTTCAATTATCTAGGATCATTGTTTCAGCAAATATTAAAAGTACTTTTTATCCCCGTTAAAAAACGAAATTTCCAAAAAAAAAACTTTTCCCAATCTCCTTTTTCACCGAAGGATTTTACATTCCAAATTTTAAGTTTCTGGGGCCATTATATCAGGAAATAAATAAGTACACCTTTTTATTCCTTTTAACCCCATTATTTTCCGAGAAGCGAACCTTTTCCAATTTCAAGTTTCTATGTTTATTATTTCAGGAAATAAAAAAGTACCAAAAAGTGTACTTTCGGCATATATAACAAAACGCACTTTTTATGGGAGGAACTTTTTATAAAATGTACTTTTTATAAAAGGTACTTTTTATAAAAGGTACTTTTTATAAAAAGTACTTTTTATAAAAGGTACTTTTTATAAAAGGGGCTTTTTATAAAAGGTACTTTTGATAAAATGTACTTTTTATAAAAGATATTTTTTATAAAAGGTACTTTTTATAAAAGGTACTTTTTATAAAAGGTACTTTTTATAAAAGGTACTTTTTATAAAAGGTACTTTTTACAAAAGATACTTTTTATAAAAGGTACTTTTTAAAAAAGGTACTTTTTATAAAAGGTACTTTTTATAAAAGGTACTTTTTATAAAAGGTACTTTTTATAAAAGGTACTTTTTATAAAAGGTACTTTTTATAAAAGGTACTTTTTATAAAAGGTACTTTTTATAAAAGGTACTTTTTATAAAAGGTACTTTTTATAAAAGGTACTTTTTATAAAAGGTACTTTTTATGAAAGGTACTTTTTATAAAAGGTACTTTTTATAAAAGGTACTTTTTATAAAAAGTACTTTTTATAAAAGGTACTTTTATAAAAGGTACTTTTTATAAAAGGTACTTTTTATAAAAGGTACTTTTTATAAAAGGTACTTTTTATAAAAGGTACTTTTTATAAAAGGTACTTTTTATAAAAGGTACTTTTTATAAAAGGTACTTTTTATAAAAGGTACTTTTTATAAAAGGTACTTTTTATAAAAGGTACTTTTTATAAAAGGTACTTTTTATAAAAGGTATTTTTTATAAAAGGTACTTTTTATAAAAGGTACTTTTTATAAAAGGTACTTTTTATAAAAGGTACTTTTTATAAAAGTTACTTTTTATAAAAGGTACTTTTTATAAAAGGTACTTTTTATAAAAGGTACTTTTTATAAAAGGTACTTTTTATAAAAGGTACTTTTTATAAAAGGTACTTTTTATAAAAGGTACTTTTTATAAAAGGTACTTTTTATAAAAGGTACTTTTTGTAAAAGGTACTTTTTATAAAAGGTACTTTTTATAAAAGGTACCATTATTTCAGTAAATTAAAAAAAGTACCAAAAGTACACTTTTTTTCATTTTACCCCCGTAGAGTCAACATTGACAAAAACCCAGCCTTGGTGAATATTTTTTCCGGGAGGTGAACCTACATTGCAAATTTTAAGTTTTTAGTTCAGTTTTTTACCCTTTTTACCCCTTAGAATCAACATTGGCAAAATCCAGCCTTAGTAGATTTATATTCCAGGAGCTGAACCTACATTCAAAATTTCAAGTGTCTAGGACCATTATTTAAGGAAATATACATTTTTTTACCCTTTTTACCCCCTTAGAATCAACATTGGCAAAAACCCAGCCTTACTGGATCTATATTCCGGGAGGTAAACATACAGTCCAAATTTCAAATTTCTGTGACCATTATTTCAGGAGATATAAAAAGTACCAAAAGTAAAGTTTTTTACCCGTTTTACCCCCTTAGAATCAACATTGGCAAAAATGCGGCCTTACTGGATCTATATTCTAGGAGTTGAACATACAGTCCAAATTTGAAGTCTCTGTGACCATTATTTTAGGAGATATAAAAAGTACCAAAAGTACAGTTTTTACCCTTTTTGTCCCCTTAGAATCAACATTGGCAAAAATCCGGCCTTACGGGATCTTTTTTCCGGGAGTTTAACATACAGTCCAAATTTCAAGTCTCTATGACCATTATTTCAGGAGATATAAAAAGTACCAAAAGTACAGTTTTTTACACTTTTTACCCCCTTAGAATCAACATTGGCAAAAATCCAGCCTTAGTGGATCTATATTCCGGGAGGTGGACCTACAGTCCAAATTTCAAGTCTCTAGCTTCAGCGGTTTGGGCTGGGCGATGATGAATGAGTATGTCAGTCAGTCAGTCAGTCAGTCAGTCAGTCAGTCAGTCAGTCAGTCACATTACTCTTTTATATATATAGATAAATTTTCCGGATTTGGGCGATTTTTGCCATAAAGTTTATTTCTGTCTTTTATTATTTAACAAAATTTATTTTTTTAAATGAAAATATTTTTTTTTTTTTTAAGAAATCTGAACAAAATTGAATTTTGGCGATATTTTACATCCGATTTGGCGACAAAGCCAAAAAAAAGTCTGGCAACCCCGTTAATATGACGAAGGAAAAAATGGACACACACACACATGCTATATAAAAATAACTATTCATTTTTTTATTATTACTTAACGAACTTTTTTTAATTAAATTTAGATTTTGTTTTACATATTTTAAAGATTTTTTGTAAAGATTTTTTTCCTTTTTCTCAGTTTTTTTTTCATTTCCGTTTTTTTTTCTTATGTATCACACAAAATATGAGTTAATTTAGGGTTATGTTGAAAAAAAATGTGTTTTTTAGTAATTCGCTCATAACTTTTAAAATACTTAACCGATTTAAAAAAAAATACATGAGTTTTTGCCTCGGAAAATTACGCAACTTTTGGTGGCCCAAGCGTTTAAATCGGTTTCGTAGTATTGCCAAAAACGTGATTTCAACAGACAGACAGACAGACGGACGGACAGACAGACAGACAGACAGACGGACATCGCTAGATCGACTTAAAATCGATCAAGGATCATGAATATATATACTTTATGGGGTCCTAAACCAATATTTCAATGTGTTACATACGGAATGACAAACTTATATATACCCTCTATCACCAGAGTGGAGGGTATAAAAAGTACCTAAAAAGTACTTTTTTTTTGAATTATTTTTAAAAGTAAACAATGTTTGCACATTTTGTACCACCTGTGTAGAACGAAAGGTTACAACAGTTAATAACATATTGCTTTTACAATAATTGTGTATTTAAACTCAATTATTTTAGGGTTGTATTTTCATTGACATGTCTTCATAACGTATGACAAATAATAACATGCGGGAATAATTGGCAAAAAAAGAATTATTTAATTTTTCACCTTTAAGCTTAAGCCAAGAGTATAAGTATAAATGTACCATGGTAACATATTCCATTTTATACTATAAGTATAATCTATAGTATGTCTCTATATCCATGTGTACAATAAAACAAATTCATTTTACGCATCATTCAATTTAAGCACTTTTATTTTTGATTGAAATGTACCCACTGACAATTTTTATTGTCAAATATGTCACATACACAACGGAGTAATACTAGACAGCAGGCTAAAGGACAGACATACAGACATTTAGAAAGAAAAGAAACCTATAACAGATGTGTGACATCATTTTTCCATTGATAAATATCCCTAAGAAGAATAAAACAACTAAATAAACTTTACTATATAAATCTCCCCCTCAACCTCTTTGAAACATATAAATGCACAGATTTAATAAAATATTATATGTATGTACTCTACCTTGTTGTAATAAAAACTTTTTGCAGGAGAAAAAATAAATAGCAAACATATATTACAGGAAAGTTTTAGTCGGCCATATAGAACCATAAAATTCGCTACTCTACTTAATTAAACATTTCTATAATCTTAATCCAGTGATTTTCAAAAATTTTTCAAAATATAGACAATGGAAAAAAATAATATTCTTTTTATCTAAACCACACAATTTTTTCGATTATGGCCCCAAGTTGGGCGCCATAAAATAACGAATTCCACACCAAGATTTTGGATAATGAATAAGCATATATGTAACTACAGAAATATCTTTTAAAGAAAGCAATAAGAACTTGAAAATCTACAAGAAAATTGGCTGATTTCGAATTCAGAATTTAATTGCTGAAACTATGAAAACTTTTTGCATAACATATTTTAAACGAACCCGTTAATGTGCTAAATAATGAAGAATAAACAATAATTTGAAAGAATGCATTTGAAAATCGGTAAGAAAAAATTTTGTTAAATCTTAGTGGATTTTAGCTTTTTAGCTCCTATTTGACAACAATTTCTTGTAATTCTACAAGCTTTTTACTAATATTTTTTTAATTTTACAAGATTTTTACCAATAAATTTGTAAATTTACAAATTTTTTGCCGCGATAAAACTTACAAGAAAGTTTCGTGATTTTACTAGATATTTTGCTACCTCATATTTTACGAGAAATCCTAGTAAAAGTTATGAGATTTTTCGTAATTTTACAAGATTTTTACCAATAAAAATGTAAATTTACAAATTTTTTAGCGCAATAAAACTTACAAGGAAATCTCGTGAATTTATTAGATTTTTTTGTAAAAAAATTTTGAAAATTTGTAAAATAACAAAAAAAATTGTAAAATTACAAAAAAAAAAACAAGTAAGACAATTATAGTCGGTCAAGACCGGCCATATAATACCATACACCGGTGTTTCCCGGAAAATGGGTCCCAAGTTCAAACATGGACCAATGGGATCAATCTTTTGTTAAATCATTACTAAGTGTAAAAAACACCCACAAACCATGTTTTAGCGAATTAAGCTTCTATTTTTATATGGTTCTGGGTCCAAAAATGGTTCGATAATAATCAGATTTGATAAGGCTATTAAAGTACGCGTTTAATACATACACTCAAAATAATAAATTTGTAAAATGCTCTGTACAATGACTGTAATCACAATTCAACAGATATTTGACAGAGTTTTCTGTCAAAATACAGATTTTAAGAAAATACTTTGTATATACCGATGAAGTCGGCATATACCGACGAAACGTTGGGAAAATTGTAATGAAAATTTTGTTTTAATTACAAAGAAAACGTTAGGCCTTATTAGCTTAAAAACAACACAATTTGGACTTTGTATTTTGTTGTGACAAAAAAAACAAAGTTATATTACTTTTTACTTTGTAATCTTAATTTTACAGATAGTTAACAGAGTTTTCTGCTAAAATACAGATTTAAGCAAAATACTTCGTATTTTTTTTATAACCAAAAAAGTTTTCTGTTTGAGTAGTTTTTCTTTTTGTTACTAAACATCAAAATTTTATCTGTTTATTTTTGTTTTTTATTACGAAAAAGTTGAAAAAGTAGAAAAAGTAGAAAAAAAATTATCAAAAAAAAATCTCAACAGAAATCTTATACAAATTTTGCAAGATGACATGCATTTAACTAAACTCTGTAAGTTTACAGAGTTTTTCTGTTAATTATTTTTTTGCATCAAATGCATTTTACGAATATATGTAAATAAACATAGTTTTCTTTGCTAAATGGTGATTTATTTAACCAATATTTTACTAGAAACTTTGTAAATTAACAGTTTTTTTTTTGTCCAAATCATTTTACTGAGTTTTAAAGTAAAATTACAGAGTTATCTTTGTCAAAAAGCTTTCATAATTAACAAGTATTTTACTATAAACTCTGTAGATTAATAGTTTTTTTTTTTTTTTGTCAAAATCATTTTACAGAGTTTTTTAGTAAAATTACCAAGAAATGATGTTAGCTGGAAAAGTATGATGTACTCTGTTAAATTAGCAGAGTTTTTCTGTAATTTAACAGAGTTATTATTTTGAGTGTACAAACTTAATTTTAATAAAATATTTTTGATTTTCATGAAATTTAAGAGATTTTTCTGAATATCGGGAAGGTGGTTTGTATGGGGGCTACAAGAAGAACTGGTCCGATTGCTTTAAAATTCGGCATGTGATTTGTGAATACAAAACACGATTACCTGTCAAATTTCGATAGGATACCTTTATAAAACCGTTGTTAGAGTCATTTGAGGCAAATTAAAAGGGGACGTTTGTATGGGGGCTAGGTCAAAACATGGACCGATTTTCCAATTTCAATAGGCTTCGTCCTTGGGCCAAAAGAAGCTTAAGTTTCAAATTTCAGTCAAATCGGTTCATAATTGCGACCTGTATAGTGTTTACACCGTTATATGGACAGAGCTAAATCGACTCAAAAAGTGGTTGTGAATTGATCGGTATACTTTAAGGTGGGTCTCGGACCAATATTTCGGGTAGGTACAAACATCAGCACAAACTCATTATACCCTGTACCACAGAGTGGTGTAGAAACTTGCAAACAAAATCGACGGCTTTGTTCCGTGACGGAGACTTATCAAAGATGGGCACAATGGAATGGGATGTGAGACTACACGACATATTTAGATTTCCCTTAATCAGAAGAGCACAAATGATCCTTTATCACTTCCAAAAGGAGAGATTTTAACTGTATTTGCTGTAATTACCGGACATTGTCTTATAGGAAAGCACGCAAAGTGACTAAATGTGCTGCCAAATGACTTTTGCGGAGTTGTATGCACGAGGAGGAGTTGAAAACTATCGAACACTTCATCTCCCATTGCACGGCACTTTCTGGTCAGAGACTTGCTTCACTCAGATCTAGGAAGCTGCATGATCTTTCTGATTTGTCTGATGTCAAAATGCAATATCTTAGTATTTTCATAAGGATCTCAAAATGGTTTAACGGCAGGGACTAGTAAGAGGACCCCATTACTGTCCCGTAAAACGGTAATGACGTAAAACGTCAGCATCCACTTACAACCTATCCTAAACCTACACCCAAAAAAAAAAAACGTGGGTATTCAATACTAAAAATTTAACTAATTTTAGTCCAAAAGGACCTAGTGCAGAAATTGGTAACCAATACTAAAATTTTTAACTAAAATTAGTCAAAACCAGTAGATATTACTAATGTTAGTACTTTGAAGATACTAAAATTAGTAACCAATTAGTAGATTTTGGTACAATATTACTAAACCTTTTACTGTAGAATTATTTTGAGTGTAGCGTAACCTCCGGTAAGTCGCATACAAATTTGACATCTATACCCTCCAGTTAGCACTTAAACCAATTTATCTTCCGGTTAAAGCGTTTGTGTTATTAGTCTTATAGTTTTTATTTGGTCTTTTGATTAGGCCCCACGCTGGGAGCCAAAAATGCGATGTGAGTTCGCAAAAAATATTAAAATATGATGTCGGTAAATCGATGTAGTAAAAAAAAACTTATGAATTTATTTAAACTTAAACACACGAAACTTGCAATTCGGTCCCCACATTGGGCGCCAATAATATTACCTAAGTCTTTGTAGTTTTAAAAATTGTTATTGCATAAATAACAAAGATTTTGATTTTTTAAATGCGTGAACTAAATAAATAACGATATTGAGAATTTTGGCGGAACTGATCCAAGGAGTTTGATCAAAAATTATTTTATTTCAAACAAATTGTTATCACTCAATAACGATTTCTTGTAAATCAATTCTGTACATGGAGAAGAATTAAGGAGGATGCCCTGTATTGCCTATACGGTGTCTCACTAACGTCTCTAGCAAAATATCTTATTGAATCGGGTGGTTTAAAAAGTAGAACTTTGTATCAAAATGGGACTTAAGGCCTCCGAGTGAATTTGCTAAATAGCGAACACCCATGCAACCTAACCTTATGAGAATTCGACAACACCGAATATAACTTTCTAACTTGTTTTTCTTCAAAGTTACCAACGAAATGTTAAACCTATAACACCATCTTCTTCATGGTGGATGCTATTAAAGAAAATTTTTACTAAACACTTACGAGTGGTGTTCTAATGTACGTGATAAATTGTGCAATCAACTTGTTTTTATACTCGTATACATTTAAAGATACAAAGTGACAAGTAGTAAAGTTGAGTTTTGCAAAATTATTAATGGATAAAAAGAATTTAGCCATTGATTTTATAGACATTTCGAGATGGGCGTATGTGACATAAAGAAAAATAATTAAATTGTACGCTGGAAAAAAAAGTTAGTAACTAGTTAGTTAAACTGTGTCGAAGTCAATTTACCTTATTACGATAACAGTTTTGAAATCATTAAGCAAAAGCTAACAAATTTTGGAAAGCAGATTCCAAGGGCCAATTTTTTAGAATTTGTAGTAAAATGAGTTAAACTACACCATTAACAGATGTAATTTATAAAAGATCAATTGCAATTCAAAGATTCAACTTGTAATTCGAAGTTTCCATTTGTAATTCGAAAATTCGATTTGAAATTCAAAGTTTCTACTTGTAATTCAAAGACTCTATTTGAAATTCGAAGATTCCATTTGTAATTTGAAGATTTCAATTGTAATTCGAAAAAGATCAATGGAAATTCAGTTGATATTTTTCGAATTACAATTGGAATCTTTGAATTACAAATAGAATATTCAAATTACAAGCAGAATCTTCGAATTACAAAAGAAATCTTCGAATTGTAGTAAAGTGTAAAGCGTGGGATCGTTTTAATGGTGGAAAACCTACTTGCCAATAGACGTATAACGTCTGAATTGGGAGCGTCCGTCATATCTCGATTTGTCAATCAGCGAATGCTGATGATGTCGCGATAGCGGTAAAGGGGAAGCACTGCCAAAATTGAGAAACATTCTTCAGGGTTCTCTGAAAGATCTGTCTAAATGGGCAAGAGACTGTGGTCTAGGAGTTAATCCAAGTAAAACAGTTTTGTTTACAAGGTTTTGTTTACAAGCAAAAATAAGATTCCTGATTTTGATCCTATTTCTCTGGACGGCACTGAAATCACCTTCTCAGATGGAGCCAAGTATCTTGAAGTATTTCTAGATAGGAAGTTAAATTTCAGGCGTAATATTGAGGAACGGGTGAGAAAAGCATTGGAAAACGATGGGGTTTTAGCCCTCAAGTCGTTCATTGGATCTATACAGCAGTGGTGCGTCCAATTTTGATGTATGGAATCATTGTATGGCGGCCTGCTTTAGAAACAAAAACGAACTGTGTCCTTATCACGAAGGTTCAGAGAATGGCGTCGATGGTGCTCTTCGTACTACACCTACGGCTGCATTAGCACGCTGCAATGGAGGAGAAGCGATTGTGGCCATAGCGCGATCTTGAAGAAGATAACAATACCACAGAATGTGGACTATGCTCCCTCTTTGAGCCACTTTACCACTATGATACCATCCAGGGAGTCTTGGATTGGGGGCATTCCGGGTAGTGGGGCCACCATAAATTTTTACACAGATGGATCGAGGCTGAACGAACAAGTGGGCTTTGGAGACTATTCGGAAGAGCTTGGATTGAGCCTGGCTCGAAGATTGCCAGATCATTGCAGTGTTTACCAGGCAGCGATGCTGGCAATAAAGGAAGTGGCTGACTGGTTGAGCTGCAATGTCTTGTCTACAACCGCAGTCAACATCTATACTGACAGTCAAGCCGCGGTCAAGTCCCTGGATTCAATGTTTCTGAAAACAAGATCTGCCCTTAACTGCCGCACGTCTTTAAATGAGATGGCCAAGCAGTTACACATACCACTCCTATGGGTCCCAGGGCACAGAGACATTCCGGGGAATTGCAAAGCCGATGAGCTTGCAAGACTAGGAACTACCTTACAGGTTCCAACAGAATTGGAATGTGTTGGTATGCCTCTAGAAACTTGCAAGCAAAACCAACGGCTTTGTTCTGCGACGGAGACTAATCAAAGATGGGCAAATGGATGGACGTGTGAGACAACACGACTGATTTGGCCTTCTCTTAATCAGGGGCGCACAAGTGAGCTGATATCCACTGTTGCCAAGTTGGAGGTTTTCACGCTAAATCTAGCGCTTTTTGGTTGGTTTTAGCGGGGGAAAATTGGTTTTTAGCGGGAACGGTGCTTTAGCGGGAAAATCTAGCGCTTTTTTTTTTTGATTTAGTGGGGAAAAATTTAGAGGTTTTTTCCAATTTTTTCAATCAAAAACGCCAAGTTTGTCGAATTTCAGCGCTTTTTTCGCTTTTATATTTTCCCGCAAAATTTTTTTTCGGTGGTTTCTTGTGCTTTTTTAGTGAAAAGTCAATTTTGGTAGAAAAAATAGTTTGGAGGTTTTTTTTTAATTTTTATTTTTTATCAATCAAAAATGCCAAGTTTTTCGGGTTTCAGCGCTTCTTTTTTCGTAATTTAGCGGGAGAATTTTAAATTTTCCCCGCTAAATTTTTTTTTGGCGGTTTCTAGCGCTTTTTTAGTGAAATTTAGAGGTTTTTGGTGAAAAATAGTTGGCAACAGTGCTGATATCGCTTTCAAGAGGAGAGATTTGGACGGTGGTTTCTATAATTACCGGACACTGTCTTATAGGGAAGCACGCAGAGCGGTTAAACGTGCCGTCGAATGACTTTTGCCGAAGTTGCATGGATGAAGTGCCATTGCCCGGCATTTTCTGGTCAGAGACTTGCTTCGCTGGGATCTAGGGAGCTGTACGATCTTTCTGATTTGTCAGATGTCAAAATTCAACATCTAAGGAGTTTCATAAGAAGCTTAAACTGGTTTAACGACAGGGACAATTAGGGAAACCTATTATGGTCCCGTGGTCCGTAACAATGGACCTCAGAGTCTACGTGTGTTGAGGTAAAACGTCAGTATCCACTTACAACCTAACCTAACCTAACCTACAGTAAAGTGAGTATTACGAATATTTCGACAGTTTAGGTTAGGTTATAGGTGGCGCAGTCAAAGACTCCTTACAAAAACCGGATGGTCCAAAGCGAAACCACAAATTTCGACAGACTTTTAAATAATCACAGCAAATTTTTTTTGTTGTTTCTATGACATTTTTCTGTCATCGTTGCCAAGTATTACCAAATTTTAAAAAAAAACTTGTTCAACATAACCTTAAAACTTGTAAGCTTTCCCAATTTTATTATTCGTTAACCTTGATTATATCAAGAACTTATACAAACATCAGTGAATTAAAATCTTTTTTTTTTCAACAGACTTTTAAATAATCACAACAAACATTTTTGCTGTCACTATGACATTTTTCTGTTATCGTTGCCTAGTATTAGCAAATTTTTTAAAAACTTGTTCAACATAACCTAAAAACTTGTACGTTTTCCCAATTATATTATTCGTTAACATCTATTATATCAAGAACTTATACAGAAATCACTAAAATAAATCCTTTTTAGCATTTCGACAACACATCACCAAATTTTGTTTCCATTGTCATCTGTTAACTATTGAAATAGATGCTGTTAAAACTGACACGTGGGTCTTTGAAAAAATAATGATAAATATTTTTTTTTTGTTTTGTTTAAATTTTGGTTTTAATAAAACTCTTTTAATAAAGCTTAAGTAAGATGAAAAGAAGAGACTGAGATATTCAATGAAAAGCAACAAAAAAAAACTGGATCAAAGCTCACCCTAAAATTTTGGATTTTGTTTTTGTTATAATAATGAAAACTGGCACGCGTTTCATTTAACTACAATTTATATACAAAAACCAACAAGATACAAGATGTAACAATAACAAGATACAACCTAAACAACATCACTACATTCAAAAGAATCGGTAGTTAAATGTAGTTGTTTTTTGGGGACAACTACAAACTTTAACCGAAAAATGTAGCAAAAAAGAAAAAAAAAACAAGTAAAAAAGTTAAATTCGACTTGGCCGAATCTATGAATACCCTCCACAATGCCCTTTTTAAGTGATAGTAAATTTTCTAACGTGAAAAAAATAAAATTTTTGATTAGAAATATTTTATTTTTGGTAAAACAAAAAAAAAAATCAAGAAATTTTTGAAAAAAAAAAAAAATAATTTACAAAATTTTTTTTTGAGTGTAAAACTTCTTTTGAGTGTAAAATTTTTTTCGAGTGTATTTTTTTTTTAGTCTAAAAATATTTTTGAGTGACAAAAATACGTTGTAAACTATTTTTATGACTTACCAATGTTTTTAAAACATGTTTAACGGGTTTTCAACACGTGAATTTAATGTGAAACCAATCTGAAATTCACGGTTTTGCTAATAACTTTTGAACCACTGGACCGATTTGGAAATTCAATATGAACCAGGCCAGGGGAACGAAAAATATATAAGCCAAGCTTCAGCATCCTCAAAATTGCCTTTCGAAAGTTAGCTTGTTTTTTATCTCGCCAAAATTCACTCTTTTGCTTATTACTTTTGAACCACTGGACCCATTTCGCTGGATTGCAATACCAACCCGACCAGGTACCTTAAAGTCTTTCAAAAGTAAGCGTGTTTTTAACAGACAGACGAACGGACATCGCTAGATCGTCTTAAAATCGATCGAGGATTATGAACAAATATACTATATTGGGTCCTAGACCAATATTTCGAGGTGTTACAAACGGAATGAAAAACTTATATATACCCTCTATCACTAGAGTGGAGGGTATAAGAAGAAGAATTTTTTTTAATTTTTTAATTTTTAAAACAAATTTTTGGTGAAAAAAATTCCGCGAAAATTTTTTTTTCTAAAAAAGATATGTTTGTACTTGTTTAAATACCATTCAGTTTCTGTTCACATATTCAACCAGCAGCCGAATTAAAGCGTTATTTTTTTTTAGGTTATGTAGAATATATCAAAATTTTCGATACTTTTTTTATAACTTTTGAACCGCCAAACCCATTTCGCTCAAATGCAATACCAAACTGCTTAAGACAACAACAAGTAAATATGTCAAACTTCAGTCATATATGTGCAATATTTTGGCCGTAATCTCCATTTCAACAGACAGACGGCCATCGCTAGAATAACTTACAAGGAAGGTCTTTCATAGGACACCCTCCCGATTTTCGCAGAATTCATAAAAATTGGAAATTGTTTTCTAAAAATTTGTTTGTAGGTGTTAAACGTGGACTTTGGTAATCTAATCAAATCTGATTATAATTGGGCCATTTCTGGACTGGCCCCAATATAAAAATTTTGCCTAATATTCAGTTAAATCGGTCTATTGGCAACAAATAGCAGCATAGTCCACTTAAATGTCATTTGTGTGTATTTTTACGCTATATCAAAGATGTTACAAGAGATAGATCCAATCGGAATAATGTTTGGACTTGAGACCTATTTTCCGAAAAACATTGGTAAAAAGTATTATATATGGTCGGTCGGTCTTGACCGACTATAATTTTCTTAATTGTTTTTTTTTTTTTGAGTTTTGAAGTAGAAAAAAATTTAAAAATGCTTTTAGGAAAAAAAATTTAAAACTTTTTAAGTTCCGCAATATTCTTTAAAAATGTTTTAATTTTTTATCTCTCTGAGATACTATAACAAATTCCGTTCGCATTTTGTATTTGAAGGTTATGTGGAATTTACAAAATTTTCGAGGTCTGCTCTTCATAAATCTCAACATTTCCAAATTTTCTAAAAAATAACTCTAATTAAAAATATTCTAAATTTATTCGGGGGATCAATTGTCTATAATTTCCCTCACACTACTCCCCCGACAATTAATAAAAATATACACACGAGCGTATTCAAAACATTTTACAAACATCATCACATTTATATAATCATAAAACCACTTGCGCATAATTTTCACAGAATAAAAAACTCCAACCAACCATCCGTCCATTAATTTATTCATTTATTATGGAACATCGAAAAAAAGGGTGCGGTACGCCTGTTGTGTCTTGTGTTATGTTTTTATCTCCAATAAAGAAATTGAAATATTTTGAAGGATCTTTATTCAATTTATGTTTAAAAACTTGAGTATATCCTTATAGGCTTTAAATTTTTAAAATTCTAAAAATAATTTATAAAAAATTCTGATAATTTTTTATTTTATAGTTAATCATATAAAAAATCTTGAAATATGTTGAATTCTTATTTTTTTTATTATTTACTGCAACTTATCTTGTTCAAATACCATTGTTATGCAAATCTAATTAATGTTTAAATTATTTTCAAAATTTAACAGATGTTGTGAGATTTTTCAGTCAATGCACTTTTAAGAATAAGGGAAGTTTGTCGAGTGGAAGTTATTGGAATTAAATAAGCAAAATGTGGAATTTGTGTGCAAATTTTTTTTTTTAGAGATTGTAGATTTTAGCCGTGATTGCCAATTCAAACAGACAGACAACTTTCAAATGCCTTAAAACATATAAGTTTGTCATTCCGTGTGTAACGCATCGATATATCGGTCTATAGCCCTATCAAGGATATATATTAGGGTTTAGCAAATTTATTTTTTTTCGAGTTCCAAAAGCTTCGGGCTAGTAGGGCAATGTCCTTGGGTTCCTTTTTTGACTTGAAAATTGGAAAGTATCGAACAAACTGAAAAATAAACAAGTAAGAAAGTTATAGTCGGTCAAGACCGACCATATAATACCCTACACCAGTGTTTTTCGGAAAATGGGTCACAAGTCCAAACATGGACCGATTGTATCTGTCATTTGTTAAATATTTATTTAGTGTAGAAAACACGCACAGATCAAATTTTAGAGGAATTGGTGTATTTTTTTGTCAATAGACCGATTTAACTGAATATCGGTCAAAATTTTTATATGGGGGACTAAGTCCAAAAATGGTCCAATAATATTCCGATTTGATTAGGTTTCTAAAGGACACGTTTAACACCTAAAACTAAAATTTTTATCAAAAATTTCCATTTTTATGAATTTTGAGGGAATTATGTGAATATCGGGAGGGTGGTTTGTATGAGGACTACCAGAAGGACTAACCCTTTGAAATTTGGAATGGTGATTTGTGCATACAAAATTTGACTACCTGCTAAATTTCAAAGCGATATCTAATATAATACGGTTATTAGAATCATTTAAGCCGAATCCAAAGGGGGCGTTTGTATGGGGGCTAGGTCTTAACATGGACCGATTTTTTCCAATTTCAATAGGCTTCGTCCTTGGGTCAAAAGATGCTTAAGCTTCAAATTTCAAGTCAATTGATTGAAAATTGCGACCTGTATCTTGCTTAAACCGATAGATAGGCAGACGGACAGACGGACGGACGGACGGACATCGCTAAATCGACTCAAAAAGTAATTCTGAGTCGATCTGTATACTGGAAGGTAGGACTAGGACCAATATTTCGGGTAGTTACAAACATCAGCACAAACTCATTATGCCCTGTACCACAGGGTGATGTAGGGTATAAAAAGAGTTGATTTTTATACCCTACACCACTCTGTGGTACAGGGTATATTGAGTTTGTGCTGATGTTTGTAACTACCCGAAATATTGGTCCTAGACCTACCTTCAAGTATACCGATCGACTCAGAATAACTTTTTGAGTCGATTTAGCGATGTCCGTCCGTCCGTCCGTCTGTCCGTCCGTCCGTCCGTCCGTCTGTCCATCTATCGGTTTAAGCACGATACAGGTCGCAATTTTGAATCAATTGACCTGAAATTTGAAACTTAAGCATCTTTTGGCCCAAGGACGAAGCCTATTGAAATTGGAGAAAATCGGTCCATGTTAAGACCTAGCCCCCATACAAACGCCCCCTTTGGATTCGGCTTTAATGACTCTAATAACCGTATTATAATAGATATCGCTTTGAAATTCAGCAAGTAATCAAATTTTGTATGCACAAATCACCATTCCAAATTTCAAAGGAATCGGGTCAGTCCTTCTGGTAGTCCCCATACAAACCACCTTCCCGATATTCACATAATTCCCTCAAAATTCATAAAAATGGAAATATTTGATAAAAAAATTATTTTTAGGTGCTAAACGTGTACTTTAGCAACCTTATTAAATCGGAATATAATTGGACCATTTTTGGACTTAGTCCCCCATATCAAAACTTCGACCGTTATATTGTTATATTGACAAAAAAAATTAACCAATTCCACTTAAAATTGATCTGTGTGTGTTTTCTACACTAAATAATGATCTAACAAAAGACAGATACAATCGGTCCATGTTTGGACTTGGGACCCTTTTTCCGGAAAACACTGGTGTAGGGTATCATATGGTCGGTCTTGACCGACTATAACTTTCTTACTTGTTTTTTTTTGATTTAGTGTTGATTTTTTATCGATCCGTGATCGATTCTAAGACATTCTAGCGATGTCCGTCTGTCTGTTGAAATGACGATCACAGCCAAACTATTACTCAGATATGACTGAAACTGAACATGTTTACTTTTTGTTGTCCCAAGCAGTTTGGTATTGCATTTAAGCGAAATCGATTCAGCGGTTCAAAAGTTATAAACGATAATGTAGGGACACCTCGAAAATGTTGGTACATTCAACATAACCTAAAAATACAAAATGCTCTAATTCGGCTGCTAGTTGATATTTGTGAATTGAATTTGATAAATGATGGTATTAAAACAAAAACATTTTTTGTTCAAAAAAAAATCGGGTATTTTTTTCGCCAAAATTTTTTCCCCGTATTTTTTTTTTTTTTTTTTTATGCAAATAATCTTGTTTACATTGTGGACGGATAAGTACATTCCGCAAGGCCGAACTTATCTTTTTGCTTGATTTTAATTAAGTTTAAGGTCCAAAGCCAAACTTTCTCCACCCTAATATACAAATTCATCAGTGATCGGTTCTAAGTCCGCGATGTCCATCTATCCGTTCGTCAGTCTGTCCATTTGACTGTCTGTCTATGAAAAACACGATACAATTTTAATAATCTAAAATAGAAGAGCCGGACTCCTGACATTGATCATCATAATCTGACTAACAAGGGAAGTCACCCTAATATCACCCCCAATCTTCATGAAATTTGGATATGTTGTTCAGAACAAAAATGTGCCCAGTTGGCAACGTCCCCGAGCCATCCTCAATGACGGCGGGGTAACATGTCAGAGTCACATCCACAAGACATATCTATGTACTGAGTTGAGGACAGTTTCATATTGTAAATTTTCAAAATGTCCTCACTCAATGTCAGCAGTAGTCAGGGCATGCTGACTTTCTGGGGACATGTCACCTAAGACTTCTTTGGGGAAATGTCTGATGTAGGGCATGCGAAAATACAAAAGATTTTCGTTTTTCCTTTTGTGTTTACTTTTATTCATTTTCCTACATAAATTATCTTTCTCATATTAAGAAAAAACGTTTCGCCTTTTTAAGGCCCAACTGGATTTGAACCTGGAACCAGTTTATTAGACCCGCACCTAACTACTTGTTCCATACTTTATTTTGAAAATTGTTTGCCTATTTATTACTTTTATACTACTTGTTTGATTTTGATTTTATTTTAAATAAATCGACAATATTGCCATCTTTTTCTGGGAAGTTGAAGATTTGCCCAGATTTAAAACTCTAATTTAATTTACTGCTATTCTGAAGACATTTCCTTTTCGATGTCTTAGAGGAATTGACCACACTCTTAAAGCAAACATTCAGTGCGGACAATGTTAGGACATGTCATCAAGGATTACCTACACTAAAAAAATTATGTCATTAACTGTTTGTAGGTTATTTTAAAAAGTAATCAGTAAAGTTATTTTAAAAGAAAAATCATTAATTTTATTATGGACTTCTTGTTTTCTACTGTTTCTGTAGTTTAAAAAAAATAATTTACTGCATTAAAAACGAATTTTCTGTTACATTTAGTTTGGGCAGTAAAAAATTTCTTCAATAGTTTTACTGTTTTTCAATACAAAATAACTGAATATTCACTAGTTTTTTAATGTTTTGGTTAGTCATTTAATTAACATTTAAAATTGACTGTATTGTGTTTTTATTTTAAAAGAAAAAACACTGGAATGGTTTTTAAATAAAAGTTCATTTGTTTTAAGTGAATATTCACTGGAATTTACCTACATAATTTTTTGAGTGTATGATTTGTCAGAACCTGAAGACATTTCCCCAAGGAATCACTGTGAAAATTTCCTCAGTGACACATTTTCCAACTGCGTGGGTCGCTAAAAAAATACGTGTCCCTTTATTATTCCAGCTCTACAAAAAAAAAAAACAATTCCATGAAGATCGAAGGGTGACACTAGGGAAACTTACCTTGTAAGTTCGAAGATGGGGAAAAAACGAACCAGAGGGGAAAAGTGAAATATTACACAGGGCAACACTTTTTTTTTGCCCGGGTTCTGATACCAAATTTTGGGTATTTGGGGTACGCTGATTTCAAATCTGGCTACCGTTTTTTTTGGGTCAGCTCTAGTTTTCGAGATATAGCCCAAAGAAACTTTGAAAATAGGCTACTTTTGGCATGTTTGTGAGTCCATATTTGCCAACACAACACATCCAAAAAGTGCACGACGATTTTAGGTATGTTGGATATGCTGATTCCAAAAATGCTTTTACTTTTGTTGAGTCATCTTTAGTTTTTGAGATATTGCAATAATAAAATTTTAACATTTATGACCTCTTTAATTTTGTATAATATTTATGCCCCTTTTTAATAACTCCAATATTAAAGCTATCAGGAAAAAGCTAATACCAGTTTTGGAATCCACGCATCCAATTAGTAAACCACGCATCCAATATAGTAAGCCAAAGTTGGTCAAAAACGCACTTTTTTTGACTCTTTAACAGCGATTTGCTCGCGAACGCGAGCTGATGGAAAAAATTGGATAACAGATTCGGAATCAGCACACTTAACTCCACATAAATCAGTTGCCAAAGGCCAGGCAAATTGAAAAAGCTCAACTTTTGTCAACCTGTGTTATGCAAAGTATTCGAAGAACATTTTAACCCTTTGAATGCCTTTTTTAATAGACTTTTACCCTAAAATGGTAAAAAGGTGGTTAATTTGGTTTAAGAAAAGAATTATCATAAAATAATTTATTATTTAACTTCAAACATAATTTTTATTTACATGTAATTTTTTGCAATTTTTATACCCTCCACACAGTATGGGATATACTCACTTTGTCATTCCATGTGTAACGCATCGAATTATTGGTCTAGAACCCCATAATCTGTGATCGATTCTAAAACATTTTTTCGCTACCTCCTATTTGACAAAAATTCCTAGTAATTTTACAAGCTTTTTATCAAAAATGTTTGTAATTTTACAAGGTTTTTACTGATAAAATTGCAAATTTACAAATTTTTTGACACGATAAAATTTACAAGAAGGTTTCGTAACTTTATTAGATTTTTTGCTAACTCCTACTTTACGAGAATTCCTAGTAATTTTATAAGCTTTTTACTAATAATTTTGTAATTTTACAAGCTTTTTACCAATAAAATTGTAAATTTGCAGTTTTTTTTTGGCGCAATAAAAATTACAAGGAATTCTCGTGAATTTACTAGATTTTTTTTGTAAAATTATTTTGGAAATTTGTAAAATTACAAAAAAAAATTGTAAAATTACAATAAAAAAACGTAAATTTCGATCCAAATTTGTTTGTTAAAAAAATCAAGGAACACTGTCAAATATTGGTAAAATGGGATTACGAGACTTTTCCTAGTAATTTGACAAGGTTTTTTTTGTGTGTACCTAATGGGGTCCTGAACTAACATTTTCAAGCGTCACTTAACAAAATACTCTCTTTTAAATCCCTAGCTTATGCTTAGCCATACTTCCCTTCATAACAGTTATAAAGTGCAGAATTGGATTAACCCTCTAAGCATAACAAAAACCCATCAATGTACAATTTATCCCTGCAAATAAATATAAGATATGAAATACAAAAAAACGCCTACCAACATGTGTTAGTCTCCCACGATCTGACAAAATAAAACAATGCCCTGCATTATATTGTTATATATTTCATTATTTTTGAAGGTTATGGTGACAGGGAATTCACAGATTTGTTCTTATTGGAATAATCCTCCCTCTATTTTGTTATACGAGTACTGAAATAACAATAATATCGGGGTTAAATTGTTAACATTCTTCGTTTGAAAAACTTTTTTTATTAAAAAAAACTCTTAGAAGGTAAAATGTCTATCAAATAAAGTCAATAGGATATTTGAGAAGAGGGTGGCGGATGGATTTTGGTTTTTTTGTTGATTAAATACCTCGTAGTATGTATATTTATGGTCCATAATAAAGTGGGTTTGTTGTACATCATCAACCAACCAAACAACCACCACCTTCATCACCCTTAAAAAAAAAAATTAAAAGAACACTTAGGAAAATAATTTTATGTTTGTAACTAATATATGAAACACACATTCATACATTCATATGAATGTATGAAAACTCATACTTTTATGAATACATATTTTGTATTTGGCTAACATTATGAAGAGGTGCTAATTTGTAGTCGCCACTGTTATATTTCGTATACAAATAGCACCCAATAAACAATTTTATAAATATTTAATTTAAATCCCCGGGACCGGATGATAAAATCCCGGCTGAGATGAAGCAAGTGTCGGACTATAGAGCCCCTTTGCTGTATCATCCACAGCATGCATCAACTGGTCGTATAATCCTTTAAAATGGAGGGATACCAGAGTCGTCTTTATCCCGAAGGCAGGGAAAAGTTCCCACACAGCTTCGAAGGATTTCAGACCAATTAGTCTGTCTTCTTTTTTGTTAAAGACAATGGAACGAATGATAGACTCATATTTGCGTAGAGTGTTTGACCCGAAGTTGCTTTCGACAAAGCAGCATGCATACAGCAAGGGTACATCAACGGAAACAGCTCTTCATGAGCTCGTTGATACCATCAAGAGATCGCTTTCGATGAAGGAGTACACTATGGTGGCCTTCCTTGATATAGAGGGGGCTTTTAATAATGTCATCCCAGACTCGATAATTCTGGCATTGTCTGGTCTGGGAGTAAAGCAGGGGATCGTTTTAGTGGTGGAAACCCTACTTGCCAAAAGACGTATAACGTCTGAATTGATAGCGTCCGTCATATTTCGATTTGTCAATAGGGGCACACCACAGGGAGGTGTTCTTTTGCCGCTTCTTTGGAACCTGGCACTGAATTCAATGCTGTTATCTCTAGAAGCACGTGGTTGTCATGTTGTCACATATGCTGACGATGTCGCGATAGCGGTAAAGGGAAGCATATGCCAACATTGAGGGACATTCTTCAGGGATCTCTGGAAGATCTGTCTAAATGGGCAAGAGGATGTGGTCTAAATGGGCAAGAGGCTGTGGTCTAGGAGTTAATCCAAGTAAAACAGAGCTTGTTTTGTTTACAAGGAAAAATAAGATTCCTGCTTTTGATCCTATTTCTCTGGACGGCACTGAAATCGCCTTCTCAGATGGAGCCAAGTATCTTGGAGTATTTCTAGATAGGAAGTTGAATTTCAGGCGTAATATTGAGGAACGGGTGAGAAAAGCAACGATTGCTTTATATTCCTCTAAACGGGCCATTGAAAAAAGATGGAGTTTTAGTCCTCAAGTCGTTCATTGGATCTATACAGCAGTAGTGCGTCCAATTCTGCTGTATGGAATTATTGTCTGGTGGCCTGCTTTAGAAACAAAAGCGAACTGTGTCTTTATCACGAAGGCACAGAGAATGGCGTCGATGTGCATCACTGGTGCTCTTCGTAATACACCTACGGCTGAATTAGAAATCCTCCTTCACCTGATACCGTTGGACATATTGGGTAGGCAGTATTCGGCTACGTCGGCAATTCGAATTTATAGCACGCTGCAATGGAGGAGCAGCGATTGTGGGCATAGAGCGATCTTGAAGAATATAACAATACCACAAAATGTGGACTGTGCCCCCCCCCCCCCCTATGAGCCTTTTAGAGCGCCACTTTACCACTATGATACCATCCAGGGAGTCTTGGATGGGGGGCATTCCGCAAGTGGAGCCACCTTTAAATTTTACACAGATGGAACGAGGCTGCACGAGCAAGTGGGCTTTGGAGTCTATTCGGAAGAGCTTGGATTAAGCCAGGCTCGAAGATTGACAGATCATTGCAGTGTTTAACAGGCAGATATGCTGGCAATAAAGATAGTGTTTGACTGGTTGAGTTGCAATGTATTGTCTACAACCGCAGTCAACACCTATTCTGACAGTCAAGCCGCGGTCAAGTCCCTGGATTCAATGTTTCTGAAAACAAGATCTGCCCTTAACTGAAAGACGTCTTTAAATGAGATGGTCAATCAGTTTAACATACGACTCATATGGGTCCCAGGGCACAGAGACATTCCAGGGAATTGCAAAGCCGAAGAGCTTGCAAGACTGGGAACTACCTTACAGGTTCCAACAGAATTGGAATGTGTTGGTATGTCTCTAGAAACTTACAAGCAAAACTACGGCTTTGTTCCGCGACGGAGACTAATCAAAGATGGTCAAATGGATGGACGTGTGAGACAACACGACTGATTTGGCCATCTCTAAATCAGGGGCGTACAAGTGAGCTGATATCGCTTCCAAGAGGAGAGATTTCGACGGTGGTTGCTATAATTACCGGACACTCCCTTACGTAGAGCGGTTAAATGTGCCGTCAAATGACTTTTGCCGGAGTTGCATGGATGCAGAGGAGTTGAAAACTATCGAACACTTTATCTGCCATTACCCGGCACTTTCTGGTCAGAGACTTGCTGCACTGGGATCTAGGGAGCTGCACGATCTTTCTGATTTGTCGGATGTCAAAATTCAATATCTTAGGAGTTTCATAAGAAGCTCAAATTGGTTTAACGAAAAAGATCAATTGTAATTCGAAAAAGATCAATTGTAATTCGTAAAAGATCAATTGTAATTCGTAAAAGATCAATTGTAATTCGAAAAATATCAACTGTATTTCCATTGATATTTTTCGAATTACAATTGGAATCTTCGAATTACAATTGATCTTTTTCGAATTACAATTGATCTTTTTCGAATTACAATTGATCTTTTTCGAATTACAATTGATCTTTTTCGAATTACAATTGGAATCTTCGAATTACAAATGGAATCTTCGAATTACAATTGGAGTATTCGAATTACAAATGGAATCTTCGAATTACAAATGGAATTTTCGAATTACAAATGGAATCTTCGAATTACAAATAGAATCTTCGAATTACAATTGATCTTTTTCGAATTACATCTGTAAATGGTGTAGAATTGTACTTTTATACAATGGAACTTTTACAAAATGGTGCTATTTTAAAATTTCACTTTATAAAATAATACTTTTATAAAATGTTACTTTAATAAAATGGTACTTTTATAAAACGGAACTTTTATAAAATGGTGCTATTAATAAATTTTACTTTATAAAATAATAATTTTACAAAATGGAAATTTTTTTAAATGGTACTTTTATAAAATGGTACTTTAATAGACTAATACTTTTATAAAATAGTACTTTTATAAAATGGTACTTTTATAAAATGGTACTTTTATAAAATGGTACTTCTATAAAATGTTACTTTTATAAAATCGTAACTTTATAAAATGGTACTTTTATAAAATGGTACTTTTTATAAAATTATACTTTTACAAAATGGTACTTTTTAAAAAACTTTTATGGAATTTTACAAAATTGTACTATTATAAAATTTTACTTTATAAATAATACTTTTATAAAATGGTACTTTTCTAAAATTTGAAATTGTACTTTTATAAAATACTTTTATAAAATGGTGCTTTTTTAACCCTTTCAGACATTATTTAGAACTAGTTGAGAAAAACATTTGAAAATTTGATTGTTAGTTAATTCGAGGTTGCTGATTAAGAATCTGAAGTCAGATTACATGTAAGTTCCTCCATCTGGCCGCTAGGTGCCTTCCAAGTTATTGGGCAAAATTCCTGGTGTGCACGTTTCGAACATTTAAATTTTAAGAAACTTAGTGTTATTAAAGTAGACAATATATATAATTAAATGAGACAAAAATAATAAAAAAAATAATTTTTTGTGATAGTTAAAAAGTCAATTGCTTCTGCGTTGTACGCAAAAATAAACATTCAATTTTTTTTGAAATAATAATTTTTTTTTGAAAATTTATGAATTTAGCAAAAACTAATGAAAAATTATCAGTGAAAATTACATGTATATAAAGTTCAGTAAATTGTCTTTTCAAAACAGTACTATATGTCAAAATCGGTCCATTTCTGCCAAATCTACAAGACTTCAAACTGAGAAAACCAAATGTCCATTATATTGGACAAAATGTCTGAAAGGGTTAATAGTTCTTTTATAAAATGGTACTTTTAAAGAATTGTACTTTCAAAAATTGTACTTTTGTAAAATGGTAACTTTTGAATTTCAGTGGAAAATTTCAAACTTTAGATGTAGGGGATTTTTTGAATTCCAATTAATGTTATTGAAAATTGTGTCTGAAAAAAGGATAACACTATCCTTAAGCCATATTTAAATACTCGAAAATATGTTACCTTTTAGCACAGGTAAAACCCTAAGGTACCGAATCTTTAATCCAGCTTAAAAATCAGAACCTTAATGAACCATCATAATTAAACACATAATTTTGCTTGCTGGGTTTTTATTTTGGTACATTGGCAAAACTCATATTCCCTCATACTTATTATGACAAACTTTCCTCCTCTTTGCAAATGCATTTAAATTCAATTAGTAATGCTTGTTGCGGATGCAACATGCATGTGTTCATTTGTCTGTATTGTATATACAAATGTTTGGTTGTGTGTATGTGTGCGGGGTTACACATGTTAGTTTACAACCATCCGGTGCTACATGCTATATAAATATGTGTACATATGTGTTTACAAACATAAATATGTACAAGTACATACTTTAGTTTTTTTAAGTGTATATAAAACAAAATTTAAAAATCAAATGTTTTGAAAATGTTAAATGTTTTAATTGTTAATTTTGCTTCCTTTTCCTCTCTTATTCTAACAAAACATTGCAATTGTCATATGATTTGTTATATGGAGTTGTTTTATAATGAAAAAAAGTGTTAAAAGTTCAATATTATACAAAATACAAATGCATAAATATTTTGAGAAGGGTTATTCTAGCTCGAGGTCATTTTTGTTTTCTATGAAAAAAAAGGTCTTAGAATCTAAGACTTTTTCTAAAAGAACCGATAGGAAAAAGTCTCAGAATCCATAGAATCTTCATCTAAAAAATGTTTTAGAGTCTGAGACTTTTTCTATAAAAAAAATGTTTCAGAAAAATTTTTTAGAATCTGAAAAAAATTTTTATAGAAAAATTGTCTCATAATCTGAATCATTAAAATGTTTAAAATAATAAATTTGTATGGTTAAATGAAATTAATATTGATTTTATGTTGTAGTTACACAATATTTTGAGAAGGCTTATTCTAGCTCGAGGTCATTTTTCTTTTCTATGGAAAAAAAGGTCTTAGAATCTAAGACTTTTTTTAAAAGAACCTGGGAGTTTTCCCGTAGGAAAATGTTTCAAAATTTCAGAATCCATAGAATCTCCATCTAAAAAATGTTTTAGAGTCTGAGACTCTTCCTATATGAAAAATATCTCAGAATCTGAGACATTATCTGAAGGAAAAATGTTTTAAATTCTGAAAAAAGTTTTATCAACAAAAATGTCTCATAATCTAAATCATTAAAATGTTTAAAATAATGTTTTTTTATGTTTAAATGAAATTAATATTGATTTTATGTTGTTGTTATACAATATTTTTTTTCATCTTCCATTACCCAGCCATTAAAAGTATCCTTTTTTATTCCCTTATTCTTCTTTTTATCATCGTAAAAGACTAAATTCATCACTATTGATTAATTTTTCCTGAAACATGCTGTGAGGTGTGGTGTGGCATGGCATGGTAAAAGGTACGGGATCTATTTTACTATGCCATGCAACGAACACAACGTGTGTCTGTGTTGTATTTGCTACAAATTAAATACCAGAATTTAAATTTCTATTGGCTTCATCTAAATCATTATCATCATCAGCATCATCTGAAAACATCATAAACATCTCTACATCATTTATAATGTTTTGATATGCTTCTTTCATGCTTTTAACTATTGTATTCGGCGAATACTATTCGTAGTCGTACACTGGAAAAAAATTAAGACATAAAACGAAAAAGTCGGGGGAACACCTTCCCCCACCCGATATATATTTAAAAATGCAGTTACTATAATTTTTAAGCTTACATAATACAATTTTATCAAAAAAAAAAAAATACGGGCCGCGGAAAAATGGCATTAGCTAATCCCCTTGGTCCAAGTGCTAGTCGATGAACTTCTTGTGGCATGAAAATATTTTGTCATTCCGTGTGTAACGCATCAAAATACCGGTCTACACACACAAAAAAAAAAAAACTTTGTCAAATTACTAGGAAAAGTCTCGTAATCCCATTTTACCAATATTTGACAGTTTTCCTTGTTTTTTAACAAACAAATTTGGATCGAAATTTACAATTTTTTTTCGTAATTTTATTTTTTTTTTTTGTAATTTTACAAACTTCCAAGATAATTTTACAAAAAAAAAATCTAGTAAATTCACGAGAATTCCTTGTAATTTTAATTGCGCCAAAAAAACTGTAAATTAACAATTTTATTTGTAAAAAGCTTGTAAAATTACAAAATTGTTGGTAAAAAATTTGTAAAATTACTAGGAATTCTCGTAAATAGGGGGTAGCAAAAAATCTAGCATAGTTACGAAACCTCCTTGTAAATTTTATCGTGTTAAAAAATTTGTAAATTTACAATTTTATTGGTAAAAACCTTGTAAAATTACAAAATTATTCGTAAAAAGCTTGTAAAATTACTAGGAATTTTTGTCAAATAGGAGGTAGCAAAAAAAAAAAAGTTACAAGTTTTTGTTGTAATTTTACAAGGTTTTTTTTTTGAGAAACACATAAAACAAATTTTCTAATTTCCAACTGAAATTCAGTTGTTGCAACAAAAAATCGGTGAATGCACTTGAATTAAGGTTGAAACAACTAAATATCGGTAGTTACAACAAAAATTTTTATTACAACTGTCTTATAATTGAAACAACTATAAAATTCGTTAGCCACATCAAAATGTAGTAGTAGAAACTGAATTTTGAGTTAACTGAAAAATTCAGTTGGAAATTTATTTTTCTCTGTGTACTGCTCCAATGGTGCGTCATAGAGGGGTCATTTATAAGACCGACCCCCATTAATTTTTACGTCTTAACATTTCTTTGGAACAAACTAATACCCTATCTCAAATTTTTAAGGGGGCTCCCACACAAAACGACGTTTTTAAAAATTTGCTCCAACCGCTCTAACTGCCCTAATAGAGCAACAAAATGTATGACCGACCCACAATATTTTTTTAGTTCAAACATTTTCTCTGAACACACCTACCCTTTATCTCTAATAGTTAAAGCGGTCCCCATACATTTTTTTTTTATTTTTTGTAAATTTGTTTTATTTAATAATCGTTATCTCACGATCCTCCTGGGCAAAAAATTTGTAGAATCGATAGAAGTTTTACAGAAAAAAATTTAAAAAAAATCGAGGAGTACAAACATTTTCAAAAATGAGATTTAAATTTTAAAACTTAAAAATCGCATACCAGAGCGTTTTTAAGATTTTTTTTTTTAAAGTACCCGAGTAAAAATAAACATATATTACAATATATAACTTGATACAAACATAATAAATTATATATGATTATACATCCGTGAGATATTTTTTAAATTTTTTTAATGCAGTCATATGTAGTTATATATAATTTAATCATGATTCGGATTAAAAGGTGTACGGTTGATATAATTAAATAAATTAATATGAGGGTCAATACAAAATCTGTTTTTCTGTATAATTTAACATCAAATTATATATAGCTTATTCTGTTCCATATAAAACTTTTTATGTTTCCAATTAACCAACAATTTTCTAAGTTTTTTAGGCAAAGTATAAGAAACTTTTTAAAATGTTCCTAAACATTTCCTTATTAGGGTTATGTATATCACCTATCTGGTTCGAAGCGTACCCAAACATTTTTTTTTGTTTTAGAAAATTATATGTTTGGTGAATGTATCGTTGACCTGTGGAGTATCTCAACCCAAACCAAAAAACACCAGGATTTTATATGTTTTTATGCAATTAGATCTAATTAGATCCACCAATATATAGCAATGTCTGGTCAAAACTCGGATGAAATCAAATCATATTTTATACAAGTTGATCTTTTTTAATGCAAAAACATCCACCATTATTCGGATCAAATTGCGTATAAATATATATTGTGTTACATATCATTATATATTGCATCTTATAAAAATTTTTACTCGGGTACGTAAAAAACAAAAACTTTGAAAAAAAAAATTTAAATTTGGACCATTATTGAAGAAGTTATGAGTATAAGAAGTTTGAGTAAAGCCCGAGTAAAAATTTTTATATGATGCAATATATAATGATATGTAACACAATATAAATTTATACTCAATTTGATCCGAATAATGGTGGATGTTTTTGCATTAAAAAAGATAAACTTGTATAAAATATGATTTGATTTTATCCGAGTTTTGACCAGACATTACTATATATTGATGGATCTAATTAGATCTAATTTCATAAAAACATATAACATCCTGGTGTTTTTTGGTTTGGGTTGAGATACACCACAGGTCAACGATACATTCACCAAACATATAATTTTTTGTTTGGGTACGCTTCGAACCAGATAGGTGATATACATAACCCTAATAAGGAAATGTTTAGGAACATTTTAAAAAGTTTCCTAAAAAACTTAGAAAATTTTTGGTTAATTGGAAACATATAAAGTTTTATATGGAACAGAATAAGCTATATATAATTTGATGTTAAATTATACAGAAAAACAGATTTTGTATTGACCCTCATATTATTTTATTTAATTATATCAACCGTACACCTTTTAATCCGAATCATGATTAAATTATATATTACTACATATGACTGCATTAAAAAAATTTAGAAAATATCTCACGGATGTATAATCATATATAATTTATTATGTTTGTATCAAGTTATATATTGTAATATATGTTTATTTTTACTCGGGAGGAACAAACTACTAATTTTAAAAAATTCGATATCTTTTGAACGGGTCATCGAAAAAATCTGAAAATTTACCACAAAGGAGTTTTCGAAGGGTACTAAAAACTATAAACAAATTGGGAAAATCTAAAAAAAAAAAAAAATTCAAAGTGTCCGATTTGACATGGAATGCCCCATAAATTTATGATCAGAGATCGATTCTAAGAGATTCTAGCGATGTCTGTCCGTCCGTCTGTAGTTAACACGATGCAGTCCAAAATAAAAGAGCTGGACTCCCGACATTTAGCACGAATATGTATTATATTCCTAGGCAAAAAAAAAGTTCCCCCTTGAAGAACTTAACCAACTTCTGAAAAATAAAATTTTTTTACATGATTTTTTGTGGGTTTGTTTAACAAATGCAACATTTTTATGCTACAAAAAGTTCAAAGTCCTGTACTTGGGCCCAGAGGATTTGAAAAATGTTGTTTTTTTTTCGGTCCGCCCCCCTTTGGTGGGCGTGGACTTAAAAAATTTTTTAAATAATGATAAACTTTAAACAAATCAGTGATCGATTCTAAGCAGGGTTGGCAACCGATACCCACCTAGAATAAGGATATTTGGCTATTGTACCGCAACCAATAAAGATATGGACATTTTCAAAAGCGATTATGAAAGCTGATGAAATTTCTAATATTTTAAATGTGTGACTTCGTGTTTCTACCGGTTCGTTTTCGAAATATAGGTCAATACCTTTATAAAACCGTTTGAAACGGTATTATAACGGTATTGGCCTATATAACTAAAATGAAGCGGTAGAAACTCAAAGTGACACATTTAAAATACTAGAAATTACATCAGCTTTCATAATCGCTTTTGAAAATGTCCATATCTTTATTGGTTGCGGTACAATAGCCAAATACCGTTATTCTAGGTGGGTATCGGTTGCCAACCCTGATTCTAAGACATTCTAGCGATGTCCGTCCGTCTGTAGTTCACACGATGCAGTCCAAAATAAAAGAGCTAGTCTCCCGACATTTTGCATGAATATGGCCTAGGAAAGGCAGGTAAAGTTCGTAAATGAGCAAAATCGGACCAGGGGGAAAAAAATTCCACCTTGAAGAACTAAACCAACCTCTGAAAATACCATATTTTTACAAGATTTTTTGTGTTTTGGTTTAACAAATCCAACATTTTTATGCTACAATAATTTTAAAGTCCTGCATATGGACCAACAGAATTTGAAAATGTCGTTTTCAAACCGTTTTTTTCGGTCCGTTTTTATGGGCGTGGAATAATTTTTTTTTTTTAAATAATGATAAATTTGTATTTCTTTAGCGCGAAAAGCATAAGAATTATTTTTTTTAACACTTATTCGAACCCCCCCTTATACCGACCCCCCCCCCAAAAAAAAAGAAGACACCCCTGCTTTTTTTTATTTTGTATTTATTTGCATGTGGGAGGGTAACACTCTTACTTCTTTTTTATTTTTTTTTTCATGTTGGAGGGTATAAAAGATTCGTCACAGCCGAATTTAACACTCTTACTTTAAAAAAAAAAATTAACCAAATCGGTCCAGCCGATCTTTAATTTTAGACAAATTAAAAAACGGGGGCTTATGAGGACTATGGACTATGAGGACCATTAAAAATCGGTCCAGACGTTCCTTGGTTTAAAATACATTGAAAAAAGTAGGCGTGGTCAAGTTTTCTTTCCTTAAAAACTTAAAATGAATTATGATAAACATTTAAAAAAAAACTCCCAAATCAGTTCAACTGTTCTCCAATTTTAGATAAATTAAAAAAAAAAAGTGTGCGTAGTTCTTTTATCTTATCGTAAAAACCTAAAGTCAAACGACGAACATTTTGAAAAAAAAAAAAATAGCTAAATCGGTGAAGCCGTTCTCAAGAGATGCGATTGCTAACGAACGATATTTGATTTTTAATTACATAGAAAATAGATCGTTAAAAAATGGAGTCGTCTAATTTCTAATGAAATTTTAAATTGCCAATTTACCTTTTTTGAATGCAAATTAATAAATTTAATGTTTTAAAAATTTTTCTTTCAGTGTACTCTTACACGTTTAAATAGTTTATTTGGTTAGTTATTTTCAATGTCATTATTTTTTGTTTTTGTATTTTACTACGGTGTTAATTGTTATTTGTTATTTTCATCTGAGTGTAGACTACACCATTTTCAACTGAAATTTCAAAAAGATCAATTGAAATTCAAAAAGGATCAATAAAAATTTTCATTTCTCAATCTCATTCTGGCATACAAATTTTCCATGTTTAACAAACAAATTGATTTTTTCAGAGCTTAGCTCTTCAGGAGAAACTTTACCCCCTGATCCGATTTTGATAATTTACGAACTTTACCGGTCGATAAACACAAGACAGTTATAAGTAACACAAATTTTAACTAGGACTTAAATAAAGTTTCAAATTTTAATTAATTTTTATTAACAATAAAAAATATTCGACCTTTAAAATTATATATTTTGATCAGGGCTATTCTAGCTCAAGGTCATTTTTCTTTACTTATTACAACCATGATATTCTCATAAAATAATTTTCAAGAAAATTATTTTTCTGTTTTAAATTTATTTTGATAATTTTTTGCACGATCTCGACACGTGTTTTAAACTCGTCAAGGTCTTGGCAAGACTATTCATCAAAATATAAGCACGCTATACTACAAGTCGCAAAGTGTATTTAAATGACAATCGATTTTGTCCAAAACCGAAATATTTACACGATAGTCAGATCTTGACAAGATCGAAACACGTGTCGGTAAAGTCGTGCAATAAATCAAAAACATTAAAAAATTTAGAACAGAAAAATAATTTTCTTGAAAATTTTTCAATGAGAAATTCTCATTGAGAATATCATGGTTGTAATTAGTAAGAAAAATTACCTCGAGCTAGAATAACCCTACTCAAAATATAAAATACATTTTTTTTTTTATTTTAGAATTTCAGTTAAAAATGGTGTAGTCTCTCTACATTTAACATAAAACTGACTGTCTGACTTACAATAATTGTATGTTATTGCTGTTTGCATTATTTTTGTTCCCTGTTTTATTTTCCAATGAATTTTCAATTTCTATCAACTTTCTATTGATTTCGTTTTTTTTTTTTTTTTTGTAACAAAACATTAATCAAACAGCTGTTTTGTGAACGAAAATCGGGGAAAAAAAGTGGGCGTGGCTTTTGTTTGTCAAGAAAACTAGATGACTAGTAATTTTGAATACTATACAATCCATCATATATTTGAAAACTAATTTAGGAAATTTGCCAACATGTGCAGGTTTCATAAGGCTACAACTTACCAATAAAGTTAAATTTGTAGAGAATAATAACAAAAAAAAGAGGGCGTTGTGTGAAACAAAACTTCTAAATAATATTAAGGTTTTCAAAATTGTGTTAGGGCAACCCTAAGTGTTGATGTGTAAAACTCTAAAGATCAAAGTTTGATATGGCCGGATTTTACAGCTGTGATTTTTTTTACAGGTGTTAAGCTGACAAAATTTTTACGCATTTTTAACCAAATGGTCTTGTGTTCGATTCTCGACTCTGGGGAATTCAAACATGTTTACAAGTACTTAGTTTAATAAATCTGCATCTCTTAACCAAAATTCGAGATAAAATTTCAAACAAAATCTATAAATTCTTAAATCTATTAATTTAAAAGTAATTACACTTACCCATTTTTGATATCAAAAGTTCTGAAAATAGAAATGATAAAACATATAAAATTAAGTGAATTAAAAACAAGTGAGTTTTAAATTTGGATATGCCGAATCTTTGATACCCTCTAACATATAAAATAGCCAAAAAAAAATTTGCAGGGACGTTTTTTATTTTTTTTTGGGGGGGGGGGGGGCAAGCGACGTTAGGGCGGACCTTCCCTCTCTTGAATAATGTTGGCAAATAAATAAATTGTGGTTTTTGCACTTTAAAAATACAATTTTATCAATATATACCTTCTTTTTTCAATATTCACGCCCCTAAAAAGGAGCGGGCTGAAAAAAATTTGACTTTTCTTCAAATGGCTCATTATGTGATTCATTTATAGAACAAATATACCAAAAAACATGTACAAATTGTATTTTTCTGGAGTAGTTTTTGTTCTGCAAGGGAGAAATTTCTCCCCTGGTCCAATTTTGCCCACATACGAACTTGACTAGCCTACCATAAGACATATTCGTGTTAAATTTCAGGGGTCAAGCTCTTTTGTTTCGGACTACATCATGGTTTCTACAGACAAGTTAAATCAAATGTAAAAAAAATTACAAAACAAAAAATTTGCCAGGGTCACTTTTTTTTGTTGAGGTGTCGGCTGGGAAATACTTTTCCTTTTGCAACAAATCATAGCAAAATTTATTTATTATGGTTTTTGCACTAAAGTTTAAAATTTGATCATTATTTTTACTTTTTTGTTATAGCCACAAAAGGGGCGGGCCGAAAAGAACACTTTTTCTAATCTCCTGGGTCAAATTCAAAACTTTTCACTTTTTCTGACATAAAATTGTTGATCAAAAATATAAAAAAAAAACAAGTGGCAGTTTTAAACTCGACAGTGACGAATTTTTTATCCCCTCTATCATGTAGGTTAGGGGTGGCGGAGCTCAAAATTTTGAACTCCTCGCATAGACCGGCTAGTCCATAGCAATACCACATGTTTCTTCAGCTACTAGGATATTTATTCACATTATTCCATGTTGCAAAAAACTTAACGCGCATAACGTCCATAACTGCAATTTCTTCCAGACTCTCGAGTTCTGCTTTGCCTAAAATTTGTTTGCGATGCCTGGCCAATGCGGGGCATTTGCACAGGATATGTTCAACTGTTTCATCCGTATTCGGTTCATCACATCTTCTACAATTGGAAAAAGAGATGAGTCCAATTGTTCTTGAGTGGAAAGCAATTAGGCAGTGTCCCGTGACCACTCCCGTGAGTAAACGACATTCTCTTCTGTTAAGAGAAAGTAGGCAGCGAGTTCTTTTGAGGTCGTAACGCGGCCAGATTATTCTGATAATTCTGCTTGTACACTCAAAAAAAAAAAACTGTAATGTTAGCAAAAAAAGCTTGTAAACCTACAAGAAAATTTGCTGATTTTGAACCCACAACTTTTTTGCTAAAGTTAGCAAAAATGTTTTGCCAATAATTAGTTAACAAAAAATTTTTTTTTTACACATTTGAGGACCCCATTGGGTTCGGACCCGATAGGTCCAGACCCCGAAGGGCCTAGATCTAGTTGGGTTTCTTAAAAATCGTCATAGTTTTTGATCCAAAATTTGTGTCCGTTTCGCTCTACCTTGCTTAGTTTTTGAGATACGTGATTATAGGGGACCACTGGGGTCGTGAGAATTAAAAAACTCGATAACTTAAAAAATATTACTCGGAGAGCTTTTGACTATTTTGCGGTCTTGTTCTACGTATTGAGGGCTACAAAAATGCTTCCGGACTTTTTGTTGTGTCGGCAATATTTACCGAGATATGAGCATTTTAAAATTTTCGGGAATGCTAACTTTTTTGGATCTAAAGTTAGGGCCCATTAGGGTCCACACATGTGAAGAGGACCCGCGGAAGTATGCAGATTCTAAGAACCAAAAATGCCCTCCATTTTGCTCTATCTGTCTTAGTTTCCGAGATAGAGCCATTTTAAGTTTTCTGAAAATAAAAAAAAATTTACCATTTATTTTTGCTAATGTTAGCAAAAAATCTTGTAAAAATGTTGTCAACTCAATTTCAAATCTTAGCAAAAGAAATTAGTTCAACGTTTGTTTAAAATTGCTAATGTGCTAAATGAAGTTTACAAGAATTTTTTGCTAACATGCTAATCCCAACTAAAAATTTGCTAAAAGTTAGCTAACTAGCATTAGCAAAAAAAAATTAGTAAATCTACTAACGTATTTTTTTGAGTGTACTTAACTTTCGCCATTTTCTGTTCGCCATGGAAATACTCTGACAATCACTTCTCGATCTGTAGTACTGCATTGGGGGATCAATATGAACAAAGTCCCCTACCCCATCTGCACCCAGTTTTGCAAGCTCATCAGCCTTCTTGTTCCCATCTACTCCCTTATGTCCTGGAACACATCTTAGAGAGACGAGGATATTGCTGGATAGTTTTTGAAGATTCTCGTAGTACTCAAAGACTACTTTTGATTTAATACAAAAGCCTCTTAGAGCTTTCAGTGCAGCTTGGCTGTCGACGTAAAAGTTTATTATTCTCTTTGATTCTCCAAGAAACTGTAAGGCTGCCTTATTAATAGCAACTATTTCAGCCTGGAATATGCTACAGCTCAAAGGTAGATTAACAGATTTTTGTATATCACAGACGTTCGTAATAAATCCCGCTACCACTCCTGTCGATTGTTTGAAGCCGTCTGTGAAAATACACTCCGCATCATAACTATAGCCGCATTGCATTATTCGGTTTATTTAATGTTCAAGAAGTATTTTTATGAAACCTATTATGGTATAAGGAGTGAGATCATAAAAATGTTAACACACATTTTTGCCTACAACTTTTGTGTAAAGCTTCCAAATTTTTTTTTTTTCGGCAGTTTACATTTTAAAAATATGTCAGTTAATAAATTAATTTACATCATGAGTTTTAATTTGCAATTTTTTACACAATGGACGATGAAAGAAAAGTGCGTTCAAAAATAATTAAATATTTTCAACAAAACCAAACATGGACATACAAAAAAATTGCCAAAGAAACTAATGTATGCCGCCAAACAGTTTCAAAAGTGGTAAAAAGGTATCTGGAACACCTAACAATTGAAAGGAAGCCGGGAACAGGAACAACGACTGGTTATCGTAACATTGGTAAGGCATATAAAGTTAAAAGCATCCTTAAGAGAGCTCCTAACACATCTGGCAGAAAAACAGCTCGGTTAGCCCAATGCTCAGACTTTTTTGTACGTAAAGTGAAACGTAAGGCGGGACTAAAGTCCTACAAAGTTCAAAAAGATCCCGATAGAAACGCTTTTAAAAATTTGGAGGCCAAAACCAGAGCTAGAAAATTGAAATCAAATTTTATAAAAAAATACAACTGTTGTGTAATGGACGACGAAACTTATGTCCTGGCTGATTTTGCGCAGCTCCCTGGTCAAGAATTTTATGTTTCCGATGTTCGAGGAAATGTTGCGGAAAAATTTCGGTCAAAAAAGCAAACGAAATTCCCCAAAAAATTCCTAGTATGGCAAGCCATATGTAGCTGCGGCCAAAGAAGCCAGTCATTTGTGACATCTGGCTCTATAAACAGCGAAATTTATATCAAGGAGTGTTTGCAGAAGAGACTTCTTCCGTTCTTGAGTCAGCACAATGTATCCACTTACTTTTGGCCCGATTTAGCATCTTGTCACTACAGCAAGAAAGCGCTGGAGTGGTATAATGATAATAATGTGGTTTTTGTACCAAGAGAGGCAAATCCACCAAACTGCCCGGAGCTCAGGCCAGTGGAGAGATATTGGGCTCCTGTTAAAAAAGAATTAAAGGGCACAAAAAAGGTCTCCCAGGACATGCAAGATTTCAAACGTAGATGGACCACCTGCTCTAAAAAGGTGATAGAAACTACCATAAAAGCCTTAATGGGAGGGTTTCCGGAAAAAGTGGATAACTTTGTTCGTAGTGGTTAGAGTTCCATGCGGTTTTTTTGTTATGATTTTGTATTAAATTTTATTTAATAAAAATTTGGTTTGAAGTCTTAAAATTCAGTAGTCTGTTTTTTATTTAACTTTATGTGTGTTAACATTTTTATGATCTCACTCCTTATTATAGTGTTATAACAGTTCTCTTGTTGTTGTAAATTTGAGCCATCAGCTGTTTGAATTGAGAAAACGGCGGCCAATAACTGTATTTGTCAGTGTTTCATAACTATAGCCGCATTTCAATAAAAGGCCTTTTTTGTTGGCAAACTCAGATTGTTAACATGCGTCAAAACGAAAAAAACGAAACGTTAACTTCCATAAATTTCTTAATATAATTTAGCGTCGTTTGAAATAGTTTTGTAAAATATTACACATTTTCGATGAAATATTGATAAAATTAGTTAATTAAATGCAATTTAGCTTGAAAGCAACACAAAAACATTTATCTTTTTTATTAATACCAAAGAGAGCCATTAACAATAACAGAATCATTCACAATGAATGCAAGTTAATTTTTAACTTCTAAAATTTTAAGCGTTAACACTAATGTGAACTTTGTATGGTAAAACACTGATAATTATGCCAACAAAATACGCCTAAAATCAGTTGAAATGAGTTCAAGTCAAAGTTTCGTGGCCAAACTAATTTTTTTTTTTGGTAAAATTCGTTCCTCTATTAATTTTTAAACAAAATGCCACGTGGTAAATTTTTTAATGAAGTCGAACAAGTGAGAGTGTTACATTCGGCTATGCCGAATCTTTTATACCCTCCGAAATTTTAAAAAAATCCAGGGGCGTTTTTTTTGGAGGGGGGGTTCGTGGGAGACGTTAGGGGGCACCTTCCCCTTGCGATTTTGAACTTCTTGTGAGATAAGAATGTTGCATTTGCTTACCAAAAGTAAAAAAAACTCTTCAAAAAATTAGTTTTTTCTTGGGTTGGTTTAGTTCTCCAAGGGGGAACTTTTTTCCCCTTCGTCCGATTTTGCCCATTTCCAAACTTAACCTGCCTAGGAATATAAGACATATTCGTGCCTAACTTCGGAAGTCTAGCTCTTTTATTTTGGACTGTATCGTGTCCTCTACACACGGACAGGCGGAAAGACGGACAGACGGACGGACGGACATCGCTAGAATGTCTTAGAATCGATCACTGATCAATAAAATATATACTTTATGGGGTCCTAGACCGATATTTCGATGCGTTATATACGGAATGACAAAGTGAGTGTACCCCCATACTGTGGTTGGAGGGTATAAAAAGTCAAATTTTAGCCATTTTAGAAAGTGGTTTAAGTTATCGCGAAATTGGACGAAAAATTAAGCAATCTGACAAAGTTATCCGAAATTTTGTAAAAAATAAAAGTGGATACGGGATGAACAAAACAGGGGGTCTAAAAAAAGCTATCTGAGAGAGATCAACGCCGTATTATTAACGCTGCTAGCAATTCTATGAAAACTCTTTCGCAGATTGGTAATGAATGCGGCTTAAATGTGTCCAATTCTACAATAAGTAGAGTCTTAAAGGAGTCTGGAACGATAACAAGACTTTAATTTTTTACAAAATTTCGGATAACTTTGTCAAATCGCTAAATTTTTCGTCCAATTTCGCGATAACTTTAACCACTTTCTAAAAAGCCTAAAATTTTGCCTTTTTCGACTTCATTTAAAAAATTACCATGTGGCATTTTATTTAAAAATTAATAGAGGAACGAATTTAACCAAAAAAAAAATTAATTTGGCCACGTAACTTTAGCTGTGTTTTGCAATCATTTGGATTAGGATTTACCATGCAATATGTGTACTTAATAAATATTATTATTAAAAAAGATTAGCACACATTTGACTCTCCCTGTTGTGGAATGTATTTTATACAGAGCTTTTGTAATATTCTTATAGCATACTTTAAGGGCGCACAATAAATATCCCCATCAAAACATGCAGGAAGTAAAAGCTCTTTTGTTTAAAACTTTCATTATTTGAACTTTTTAGCATTTTTAAAGCACACTTTTGGGGTAATATTAAAAAATGTACTTAATAAGTACATATAATTGAAAAACACAACATTTGACTTGAACTCATTTCAATTGATTTTATTGAAATGCGGCTATAGTTATGAAACACTGAGAAATACAGTTATAGGTCGCCGTTTTCTCAATTCAAACAGCTGATGGCTCAAATTTACAAAAATAAGAGAACTGTTATAACACTGTAATATACCATAATAGGTTTCATAAAAATACTTCTTGAACATTAAATAAACCGAAAAATGCAATGCGGCTATAGTTATGATGCGGAGTGTATTCAAAGCGTCATTTGGAACGCAACGCCAGTTCGACCAAATTTCTCGAGTCGGAAATTCAACTTTAAATTTCCGATCGCAAAGTAGTTTGGGCACCTTGTAGGCAGTGACAACGTTATCCCAATTGTCCATGCTACTGTGTCCAAAATATCGGCGTCTAAGCCAATTTGACTCTTTGAGCCTGAGGCATGCATTGGCGGCAGATGCTATATCGTGTCGATGGATGCAGCTGATGTTTTTCTAAGGGCACCAGTGATACTCAGACCCATAATTGCAAACAAACCGTTTTTTACTGCATCTTGAATTTAGCAGGTGGACAGTCATTTATATGATGTCTTATAGTGCGTTTACATTGGATTTCTAATCTAGTAAATTGCGATTTTAATCAACTTTGCAATCTGTACCGTTTACATTGGCATTTTTTTAGAGTCCGACCGAAACCAGGTTTTCGAGGCCGAACCGAAACCGAACCGAATATTCGGCCAAAAAGAGATATTCGGCCGAAACCGAACCGAAACCGAAACTTAAAAAAAATTACCACCTGGCATGAATAAAATCATTAAACAAATTTTTAAGATAAATATTCAGGACTTAATGTTTTGAAACCAAAGGAATTGTTGTATTTATTAAAAAAAAATATATTTTTTAAATAACATACAAAAAAAAATTTTAAATTTCATATGTAGATTGAGAGAAAAAAATATTTGAACGGTAACAGTATTACAGTTATTGGACAACCTTACTTCTTTTTGTTCAAGTGAACTAAATCAAGTGGAATGAAACACGAAATTAAAAAAATTAGCTACTTTTCTTACAATACCAAAAAGTTTCGGTTTCGGCTAATATTCGGCCAAAATTTTGCCGAATACCGAATAGAGGCCGAAACCCCATTATTCGGCCGAAACCGAGACCGAAACCGAATATTCGGTCGGACTCTACATTTTTTACATTTGAGAAGATTAAGATTGGCATTTTTAACAACAAGTTGGTAATAAATGTGTGTGACTGCGTCAAAAGACAGCGACGGTAATAAGTCGTCGTATGAATAACAAGGACAGTGACGGCGTTTACAAATAACAATGACGGCGGCATAAGCATACTTGGCGGCGTCATCAAAACGGCAGGCTTTGTGTCGGTGTTTTTCAGTGTTGGAAAATCCAAATAATAGAAATACAGAGTTGTATCTAACTATACCAGATTGCGTTTGCCGATTAGAGTCTAAACTACTAGATTGAAAAAAAAAAATTTGTATGGGCAATCTAATAGATTGAAACTGGATTGGAGCCACTATCTACTTTAAGCTAGCTTAGAGGACCAGTGTAAATGCACTATTAGAATCTATTACTGATTAGTTCTTTGTAGGGAAACTTTTATGAACTTAACCAAGTCCACAAAACATATTCGTGCCAAACTTTAGGTGTCAAGCTCTTTTGGTTTGGACTGCAACGTTATTTCCACAGACGTCTTTTGGTCATAGGCTAGTTAAGTTCGTAAATGGAAAAAATCAGTTAGGAACTATAAAAAATTTATGTAAAAACTTTTTGGATACTTAAGCGTAAATATGATTTTTGATTATATTTTGTTCATTTGCAATTAAGATTTGAAATCTTAATTTGATTTTTCGTCTCTGAATTTCAATAAAAACCCCAAAAAATATAAATTCTAAATTAACTGTAAAATATCCCACATAACTTAGAAGTGACGTAGAGCATTAAACTTAATGAAATTTAACTTAATTTTATTATTGTACTGTGTAGCATGCAGTGAGAAATTTTGTCTCAAGTCAATACGTGACTAAAACATTATTATTGGTATTGTTCTTTGTATGTATTCTTTTCTCTAGTATCTGATGTTGTTCGGTTGGCTTATCTTTACTTTAATTGCTTGAGGCAACACTTAATAATATGTATGTAGTACGTAGAAAAGTGCCCTATGGTATGGGAATTACAAAAAAAAAAAAAAAAACGACGACGACGACCATACAAATATTGTACTAATATGTTTGGAAGAATATTAATTGGAGTAGGATAGAAACTAGAAAGTTGTGGAATTACAAAACAGAGACATTAAGAAGCCATCAATAAAAAAAAAAAAAATCAATGATGGCTTCAATTTGATAATTGGATATTTCGCTTCATAATTTTCGAATAAAGACAACACCTTCACACCATGCAAAGCTTAAACGACTTTTTGTCATAAAAACAAACCAAAATTCCCCAATTCTTAATTTTTGAAATGGCGCCCAACGTGGGGCCAGAAACCACAACGCCATAATTACGAGTTTTTGGATCTACCAACTGATCTGGTCGGCTGCTTAAGCTTATGTCAAAGGATAAGAACACCCCATCATCTTTTCGTCACCCTATCACACCAAAATTCTCTAACTATTTATTTAAATCGGCGCCCACCTTGGGGTCCGAGACCACAACACTTAATTTAACTTCTGGGGCTCTACAGACTGATCTGGTCGGGCTCTTAAGCTTATGTCGATGTACATTGAATTGTGTATCCGTCATTAAATCACATCAGAATTTCCTGATTTTCTATCTGCAAATGGCGCCCAATGTGGTGCCGGATGTTAAAAGTCTCTTGCTCTTCCAACTGATCTATCCAGTCGCTAAATCCTTTACAAATCCATTGCTTGATTCTTTCCAATAAAAAAAATAATCAATAAAATCTTCTTTATACAACAATAAATTTTCCCGCTACCCTATTATTTAAAAATTATACAATAAATTGTATTAAGAACAACAGCCACCAGCATATTAACACACAAATATCAACAACTCAAAACATTTACATTATTAGACTGTTAAAATATTAAATCTCAACGCCATTCATCCATCCAGCAATGCATTGGTCCTGTTTTCTTTTTTTTTTTAATAATTTAATAGTTTTAACAAATATTGGAGGGTGAAAAATCAATAAAAGTCTATAAACACACAGGCGGTCTTAAGTACTGTGCAACATATTTGGTTATAAATAAAAAAATAAAATATATAAATCAAAACACAACGCATAACGATAAGAACATAATCTCATATAAAATTATGTCTTTAAAAGAAATTTTCATGGCATAACATAAGTAAGTGAAAGCCGAAAAAGACCATTGCAAAGAAATGATTTGTTATCAACACAAATGTGAAAAATTATTTCAAATGTGAAGAAAAAAATCTTAAAGATAAGCAGGTTAGAATAAAATTGGTAGGAAAGTGATGATATGTGATATGATAAAGATGGTATGATACTGATGGTATGATTGGTATGACATCGATGGTATGATACTGATAGTATACCTATATCTTTAAAGGATTAAAAGTTGGCGAAAATGCATTTATTATCATATATTCGCTTAAATAATACACTTTTATCTTTTTTTGTATTACTTTTTATGTCCACGCCTACAAAAATGGGAGGCCCAAAAAAAAATTTTTTTTTTAAACCCTGGGTCCAATAGCAGGATTTTCAACTTCTAATAAAAAAATGTTCAAAAGTACAAAAAACCCTGTACAAAAATTTAATTTTTCTTAAGCTGGTTCAGTACTTCAAGGGGGAAACTTTTCCCCCTGGTCTGATTTTGTCCATTTCGAACTTAACTAGCCAGAGGACAATCGCCTCGGAGGTAATCCCGCTAAAACCGAAATCGTCTTATACACAAAAAGGATTAACAAGGAAGGTCTTTCACAGGGCACCGACCGATTGTCCTGAAACTTGCATATAGGAAAGAGGGAAACGAAATAAGAGTTACCTGTTTTTTAGCTGCCCAATCACACATTTAGCGGGTCATGGGGAAGGGGGAAAAGCGGGATTTTTTCGTTTCTTGAGGATTTTCCCATTTCTTCAAAAGAAACTCGAAAGGTTTTTTGAAGGCCTATACAATGTCGTATCGGCCGTGTTCAAATTCTGCTTTCTTAAGTACGTTATTGTCAAAAATTTTAAAAACGTTGGGGTAGTTTATATGGAGATGTAAATACGTACAGACGCCAAAATCATATATAATAATCTCTATTAAAATTAAGCCAACCCGTATTTTTGCGTTTGGCGAAACTCCTCTTAGTTCGGCTTTTATTCGTATTTTCCCGAAAGCCCATATTTTTTCATAAGGTGGCAACCCTTTTATACATTTATGATTGGGCAGCTAAAAAAACAGGTTACTCTTATTTTCCTCCCCTCTTTTCCATATGCAAGTTTCAGGACAATCGGTGGGTGCCCTGTGAAAGGCTTTCCTTGTACGATAAACAGGTTTGTCCTTCCCAAATTAGTTGGAAACACTCTGGAACTGTCTTATAAGGCAAAATGGCTGGGTGTGATCCATGAATAAAAGCTTTTTTGGAAAAGGAATACAGAGGAAAGGATGAAAATGTCGTTATGTGATGTTTCCACCTGCAGAAAAACTTTCGGAAGAAGGTGGGGTCCAAAACCCTATATTATTTACTGGATGTATGGTGCAATAATTAGAGCATTACTATTTACCTTGTGTGGTGGAGAGCAGTGAAAAAGAAATTATATCTCTGCAACCTACAGAAGGTACAATGACAGGGATGTGTGGGTATCACTGGTGCTATTAGATCAGCACACGAGTTCGGCCTAGAAGTGATACTAAACATTCAGCCCGTGGAACAAAGCAGCAAAATTGGCTCTCAGGTTGAGAGAGTCGCAAGTGCGTATATAACGCTTTTGGGGACACTCATCCGCATTAAGTACGGTTAGCGGGACGGAACTGGAACAGAAAAACGACTTTATCTCAACGCAGACGAGCTTTGACAGAACCTTCGAAGTTCAAATACCAACTAGAGAAGACTGGTCGGAAAACTCTGTTATAACAAAGAATGCGATCTCAATCTTTACGGACAGATCGAAGATGGAAAGGACAACGGATTCGGGAGTATATTCTGAATGCATCGAAATCGGGGAAACACTGAGATTCCGAACAAGTGTAAAGTTTTCCAGGGTGAGGTACTTGCAATTGATAAAATCGCGCAGATGATTGTGACAAGGGACCTTCGTCCTTGCGCCATCTACTTTTTCGTGGATACTCTTTCAGCTCGGAAGGCCTTAGAATCAAACACTTTGAGATCGGGAATCGTTAGAAATTGTATACAATCCCTTCGTCAAATCAGTCAGCACATCGTTAAGCTAATTTGGGTCCCTGGACATAGTGGAGGCTCTGGGAACAAATTGGCTGATAAATGTGCGAGAAATAGCTCTGAGTCGGTGGGAAAAGTGTGTATCCTGACATCTCTGTTCCTATAGTGGAATTTATAAACTAAATTGAAAGGATATCAGAGAACATAATGAAGAATATGAAGAACTACATTCAAAGGATATTAGAGAATAGAATGAAGGTTAGGTGGATATCACCGACTACTTGCAGGATATCGCGAACCCTGTGGACACTGCCAAAGCCTGAGAGAACAAAAGTCTTCTTGCTTTTGGCAAACGAACGGTTAGCCCATTAGTGGGAGTACTGACAGGACACTGTATAATCGCCCGTGTGTATGGGATTTCTGATTGGGGCTATTGTAGAAATTTGCAGATTGGAGGAGGAGGAGTCAGTGAAGCACTTGTTATGTGAATGTCCGGGTCTGATGAGAAGCTGCCTTAAGCATTTGGGGCAAAGATTTTTTGATGACCGCGATTGCTTTAACGGTGTCTCATTGACGTTTTTAGCAGAATATCTTAGGGAATCGGGGTGGTTTAAGAAGCTGATGTTTGAACCATTGGTGAAGTAAGGACAAAACGATTAAGGGAATCACAATGTCACAAATAGCGAACGCCGATCCAACCCTATCCCTGGGGTCCAATTCCGATATTTCGATGCACTACACACGAAATGACAAAGTTAGTACAGCCCCATACTGTGGTTGGAGAGTTTAAACAAGTTTTTAACTCAAAATAAATTTTTAAACAATAATTTTTATACGTTTCAAATTACAGTCACTAAAAAATGTATATGTTTTTAAATAGATTAATATTTTGGGATTGTCGAAGGTATACATGGAATTTAACTTTTATAATTGGTTATGTTTGAGTTTGTTATTTTCGCAAAAAAGTTATTCAACATTATGTGAGGCCCCACACTGGGCGCCAAAATTATATTCATACTACCAACACTTGAATCATTGTCACAGTTAAAACTTAATTTTTAAATGAATAGAAAATATTGTTAAATTATAAAAAAATTTTAAAATATTAAGTAAAGAATATAAAAAGTTTCAAAAACTAAGTGTTTCACTTAAAAATGTCCGTCTGTCGACAAAGTTTGAGGCTGGAAATCCCTTTATTAATGACACGATTTTAAGGAACATTTAGGATTATTGTTGCTGATCATGACCTAAACTTTGTAAAAATCTCACATTTCCTTGGTAAAAAATTAAAAAAAAAAAAATCCAAAGGATCTTCCAAGAAATTTTTGTTAATTTTAATTTTCTTAATCAGTTATATAGTACCAAATTATCATGATTTTTTTTTTCTTAGAGACGATTCTTTTGATGATAAACCTGATCTGTCAAAGTAGTAAACGTCTTACAATCATTTATTAAAGCATCTCGGTCTGAGGTTACTTTCTTTTAAACAAAGATTTCTACTGACATCTACCAAGAAACTTCAAAAATTATATATGTTATGTAGCATATCCATAATATCAATGTAGTCACCATCATCATTAAGTTCATAATTAACGGCACCGGATGACTTGTATAATATACCACATTGGAATTGTTAAAATTCTGTAGAAGTTCTGACTTAACAAAATATATACACATGAAAAAAAAATTCCGATTTAGTAAAAAAAACTTATTTTGGACATTTTTGAACAAGAGTATTCTTCTGGGGTCAAGAGCAGTTTAGCTTATTAGCGGTATTTGGACCGAATGTGGTTTTAGAAGTAAAAATTTTCTGATGGCTGAAGTTTTATATGATTCTTATTGACAAATTTAAGTGACGTTAGTAAAGCATTTCACTGTTTTATCTGTTTCAGTCCGCCAAAAATTAAAAATGTGGCACATCTTTCAATGGTACCTTTAAAAAAAAGTCGACCACCAACATATTTTTTTTTATACCCTCCACTTAGTGATAGAGGGTATATATAAGTTTGTCATTCCGTTTTTAACTCATCGAAATATCGGTCTCGGACCCCATAAAGTACTCATGACCCCCGATCGATTTTACGACATTCTAGCGATGTCCGTCTGTCCGTATGTCTGTCTGTGGAAATGGTGATCACGGCCAAAATATTACACGGAAATGACTGAAACTTGACATATTTATTGGAAGTTCTCCCGACAAGCATTTGAGCGATATCGGTTCAGCGGTTCAAAAGTTATGAACGCAAATGTAAGGACACCTCAAAAATTTTAGTACACTCAACATAACCTAAAAATACAAAATGCTTTAATTCGGCTGCTGGTTGACTTATGTGAACATAATTGAACACCAAATGGTATTTAAACAGGTACAAACATATTTTTTGACAAAAAAAAAAGAAAACAAGTAGAAAAGTTAAATTCGACTTGTCCGAATCTATGAATACCCTCCACAATGCCCTTTTTAAGTGATAGTAAATTTTCTAACGTGAAAAAAATTAAATTTTTGTTGGAAATATTTTATTTTGTGTAAAAAAACTTTTTTTTTATTAATTTTTTAAAAAAAAAAATTACAAAATTTTTTTTTTGAGTGTAAAATTTTTTTGAGTGTAAAATTTTTTTTGAGTGTAAAATTATTTTTGAGTGCATTTTTTTTTTTTTGTTTTAGTGTAAAAATATTTTTGTGTGACAAAAATACCTTGTAAAATATTTTTTGACTTACAAATGTTTTTAAAACATGTTTAACGGGTTTTCAACACGTCAATTTAAGGTGAAACTAATCTGAAATTTACGGTTGTGCTAATACCTTTTGAACCGCTAGACCGATTTGGCTGAAATTTAAACCGAACCGGACCAGAGGAACGACAAATATATATGCCACACTTCAGCACCCTCAGAATTGCCGTTCGAAAGTTACCGTGTGTTTTATATCGTAAATTCCAGAAAAACCCTTGCCGAAATTCACTCATTTGCTTATAACTTTTGAACCACTGGACCGATTTCGCTGGATTGCAATACCAACCTGACCAGGTAAATGGCCAACATATATGCCAAACTTCAGGAGCCTCCGTAAAGTCTTTCAAAAGTTAGCGTGTTTTCAACAGACAGACGGACAGACGGACGGACATCGCTAGATCGTCTTAAAATCGATCGAGGATCATGAATATATATACTTTATGGGGTCCTAGACCAATATTTCGAGGTGTTACAAACGGAATGACAAACTTATATATACCCTCTATCACTAGAGTGGAGGGTATAAAAATCGCGGATTTTTTTTTTAATAAAGTTTTTTGCAATAATCTTTTTGAAATTATGGAGGTTATCATTACATTCGGCAAGGCTGAATTTAACTTTTTTTACTTGTTTTTAAATACCGTCTTTTGTATTTACCTCCCCTCAATGTATTTAGAAGCACAAATGAGTGCTTTCAAATTAAAAGGACGGAGTCAATTCCGTTCGAAATTTTTTTTTTTTTTCGGAATGAAATGACTTCTAAGTGAAAGTGGTTTCATTCCGAAAAAAAAAATTGTTTTGCGTTTTTAAAGAAACCATTCAATTCCATCACCGAACGGAATTGACTCTGTGGCATGCCTCTAAATTAAAATTGCTCAACAAATCAGGCATAGTTATTTTACTAACTTATTTCTTTCAGTGTATACATATTGTTATCATAAAAAATGCATACATGTTACAACAAAACAACAAAAAAAAAGTAATAAAAAATTAAGTGAATACTTTTCGATTCGTAAATTCTCTGAAATATTTGTATGTTATTTATGTTTATATGTTGTTTTTTGGTATGTGTGATTGGTTTAATGGAGGAGGTAAAGAATTTTTATTAATTGTTTTTCAAAAAAATAAAAAACGAAACGAAAAAAATGTTACTTTGAGGAAAATAAATTTTTATGATTTTTTGTTTTAGTGAGTCATGTAGGAGAATTTACAAACAAATATTTTTTTGTTATCATCATAATTCATCAAATGTGTTGGAAATGTAAGATTTAAAAGAAAAAAACAAATTAAGAAGACACAAATTGGAAAAATAAGATTAAGAATTGTTAAAAAATTAACAATAGATTTACCGAGGCACTTCTGGGAATCATATAAGTAGCCTTAACCATCAGTCTGTTACAACATAAATTTTAGGAGTGACAAACTCAAGTTCACACTCAAATGATTTCAAGGCAAAACTTTTCGGTTTCGCATTTGCTTAAGCGGTTATCTGTTAAAAAAAAAAAACAGTACTCGAACAGAGCTAATTATAATAATAATTCAAATAATAGTAGCAGTTCAAAAATCACGTTCATTAAAACACACGCGATTGCAATTTAGAACGTAATTCTAAATAAGTAAGAGTAGTGTCCGACTGAATATTCAGATTGGTCCATAAAGTACTATTCGACTTCGGTTAAATTGTTGGCCAAATACCGAATAGTTATATGAAATTTGTGCTCACGTGGTGGGGTGGTTTGGGTATGGATACTAGACATAAAAATTTAAAACTATGCTCTATTAACACAAAAAAAAATTGAGTACAATGAAATTTGGGTAAAAAAATTGAGTGCAAAAATATTTAGAGTTGAAAAAAATTTGAGTAAAAACAAGTGAGAGTGTTAAATTCGGCTGTGCCGTAAAAAAAGTGTATTTTTTCAGAGGTTGGTTCAGTTTTTCAAGGGCGAACTTTTTTCCCCTGGCCCGATTTTGCCCATTCACGAACTTAACCTGCCTATGAACATGAGACATATTTGTGCCTGCCAAACTCCAGGAGTCTAGCTGTTTTATTTTGGACTGCATTGTGTGATCTACAGACAGACGGACGGACGGACGGAAGGACAAACGGACGACCGGACAGACGGAGGAACAGACGGACGAACGGACAGACAGACGGACATTCATAGAATGTCTTAGAATCGATCATGGATCAATAATATATGTACTTTATGGGGTCCTCGACCAATATTTCGATGCGTTACAAACGGAATGACAAAGTGAGTATACCCCCATACTGTGGTTGGAGGGTATAAAAATTGAGTAAAAAAAATTTAGTAAAAAAAATTTTGAGAAAAAATATTTGGGGGAAAAAAATTGAGTAAAAAAGCATTTTGTTTAAAAAAATTTAAGTAAAAAAAATAATTTTAGTAAAAACAAGTAAGAGTGATAAATTCGGCTGTGCCGAATCTTTTATACCCTCCAACATGCAAAAAAATAAAAAATGCAAGGGCGTTTTATTTTTTTTTTGGGGGGTCTAGGTGATTGGGTGGGGGCAATTTCCTCTTGAATATGTGTTTTAAAATTCATTCTTATGCTTTTTGCACTAAAGAAATGCAAGTTTATCATAATTTATTTTTTTTTTATTCTACTCCCATAAAAGTGGGGCGGACCGAAAAAACGACATTTTCTAATTCTCAGGGCCCAAATGCAGGACTTTGAACTTCTTGTGGCATAAAAATGTTGAATTTGTTAAACAAAAAGACAAAAAATCATTTAAAAAAATGATATTTTTCAGAGGTTGGTTTAGTTCTTCAAGGGGGAACTTTTTTCCCCCTGGTCCGATTTTGGCAATTTCCGAACTTAACCTGCCTAGGAACATAAGACATATTCGTGGCAAACTTGAGGAATCTAGCTCTTTTATTTTAGACTGTATCGTGTTAACTACAGACGGACGGACGGACAGACAGACAGACGGACGGACGCACGGACGGACATCGCTAGAATATCTTAGAATCGATCGCTGATCAATAATATATATACTTTATGGGGTCCCCGACAGATATTTCGATGCGTTACACACGGAATGACAAAGTGAGTATACCACCATACTGTAGTTGGAGGGTATAAAAATTTAATTATAAAAAAAATTGAGTGAAAACGGTTTGAGTAAAAAAATTGAGTAAAAAAAAATTTGAGTCAAAAAAGTTGAGTAAAAAAAATTTGAGTCAAAAAAGTTGAGTAAAAAAAATTAAGTGAAAATAATGGAGTAAAACAAAATTTTGAGTAAAAAAAAATTTTAAGTAAAAAAATTGAGTGAAAAAATTTAAGTAAAAAATGTTTTCGCCCCCAGAGGATAATATAGTCCAAATTTTTAGTTTCTAGGACTATAAGTTCAACAGATACAAAATGTACCAAATTAACATATTTTCCCCTTTTCTCCTCTTAGAAGCGGAATTTTTCAAAAAAATATTTTTTCAGAATGTTAAATTTTGAGTGAAAAAAATTTTGAGTGAAAAATTTGAAGAAAAAAAATTTTCTCCCCCAGAGGATAACATATGTAGTCCAAATTTCTACACTCAAAAAAAAACTGTTGTTAGCAAAAAAAAGCTTGTAAACCTACAAGAAAATTTGCTGATTTTGAACCCACAATTTTTTAGGTAAAGTTAGCAAAAATGTTTTGCCAAAAATTAGTTAACTGAAATTTTTTTTATTTCAACTTAGTTCATACACATTTGAGGACACCATTGGGTTCGGACCCGATAGGTCCATACCCCGATGGGCCTAGACCTAGTTGGGTTCCTTAAAAATCGTCATAGTTTTTGATCCAAAATTTGTGTCCGTTTCGCTTTAGGGGACCACTGGACACTGGGGACCACTGGGGGTTTTGAGAATTTAAAAACTCGATAACTTCAAAAATATTACTCGGAGAGCTTTTGCTTATTTTGCGGTCTTGTTCTACATATTGAGAGCTACAAAAATGCTCTGGGACTTTTTGTCGTGTCGGCAATGTTTACCGAGATATGAGCATTTTAAAAATTTCGGGAATGTTAACTTTTTTGGATCCAAAGTTAGGACCCATTAGGGTTCACACATGTGAAGAGGACCGGCGATACTATGGAAGGCACGAGAACGAAAAATGGCCTCCATTTTTCTCTATCTGGCTTAGTTTCCGAGATAGCGCCATTTTAAATTTTCTTAAAAAAAAAAAAATTTACAATTTATTTGGGGACAGATCAAAGATGGAGATGGGTACGAGTCCGGTAGTATACTCTGAATGCCTCGACTCATGACAAGGGACCTTTGTTCTTGCGCCATTAACATTTTCGTGGATAGTCTTGCAGCTCTAAAGGCCTTCGAATCAAACACTGTAAAATCGGGAATCGTTAGGACCTGTATACAATGCCTTTGTCGAATCAGTCAGCACACAGTCAAGCTAATCTGGGTCCCCGGACATAGTGGGGTCGCTAAGAACGAATTGACTGATGAATGTGCGAGAAATGACTCTGAATCGGCAGGGGAACGTGAAGAACCTGATATCTCGGTTTCTTCTTGGAATTGATGAACGGAATTGATTAGATATCAGAAAATGGAATGAAGGATGGGTGGATATCGCTAACTACGTGCGGGATATCGCGAACTCTGTGGCCACTATAAAATCCTAAGAAGACAAACAGTCTTCTTACTTTTGGTAAACGGACGGTAAACCTATTAGTAAGAGTACTGACAGGACACTGTATAATCGGCCAAATGGCCGTACGTATGAGAATTTTTGATAGGGACTATTGTAGATGTTGTAGGAAAGTGGAGGAGGAGAGTCAATTAAGCAATCAATTAATGTGTGAATGTCTGGGTCTAATGAAGCGCCGTGGGGCATTTAAACTTTAAAAATTGACTAAGAAATTCTTAACTATAACAAAATACTGAGAATGTCCATTTTGGATCACCCTGTTCTCAGTGAAATAATTGAAATAAAGTTGAAATTTTTTGACTCCCGAGGTTTACTAGTATTCACTTTCATCAATTTTAAGATCGGAGAACATAAAAAAAAATAATTTTGGCAGACTTCTCCAAATACGAACCAGTGCGCACCGCCTTTAATATTTGGGGCAAACATTTTATGATGACCTGGAGTGTCTCATTGAGATCTCTAGCAGAATCTTAAAGAAACGGATGGTTTAAGAAATAGAGTTTTGTGTCAGAGGAAGAGTAGGGAAATAACAATTAAAGGGATCACAATGGGCCTTATGGCCTGCGAATGAATTCGCCAAAATTGGCGGCGAATGCCTATGGTATGCAAATTTTTTTGATTATGCATTACATGGTAATGCATTACATAGCCGATACCATATTAAAGGTTTTGCTGTAATGTTTTCTAAAAAAAATCTTACTTCCTTAATGTCATAACCATAATGTCATGACATTAATGTCTACAAATAGGATGTTTCAAAATGATTGATTTAAAAAAAAAAATTATAATAATAAAAGAAAAAGGTGAAAAATCGCTTAAATGCATTCAAAGGCAATAAACTATTTACTCATGTCTCTCTGGGTATTATTTAATAATTTATTTTCTAACTATGTATTCATGCAGCAATTGCATTTTCAACAAATAAAAAATATAAAAAGTTCTTTCGTTAGACATGTATTATGTTAATGTAAATTAAACATTGTATTTTAAATAATATTAAGAGTGTTGTAGTCAGTCGTAGGTATACACTCCACCTGTGCGCTGTTATGTTTACTAATTACAGCAACAAAAAAAAAATATAAATAAAAATATTAAAAATTCCGTACACGTTAAACAGTGTATTATTGTATATTGAAAAATTATACCTACTCTGTGGCAAATGGTAGGAATTATAAATGAGTTTAAATATGGTGAAAAAAATAAAAATTACAGAGATTTGAAAGAGTTTTTAATATTTCAAAATTTAAATTTAAAATTTAATGTGAAAATCTAAAAATATTAGTTATTTTAAAAGGTAATATACCGAATCTTAAGGGTTCTTTGGAAGCTGGCGCTCAGTTTAGGGCTGTTCTAAATGAAATCTAATTTAGATGGATTTAAACTCGTTGAAAGTTCCTACGGAACTAGAAATTGTAGGTAAACTTTAGAAACTTTCAATCTTGCGGTTAAACTTTATGCCACAGAAATCCAAGCTACGGTTCTGAAAGAATTAGCACGGTACGGTTGATCATTACTAATAGGTGGTATGAATGGAAATAGTATTTACTTTTGTTGATTTGTTGAGCTAATTGGACCTATAATTTTCATGTAAATAAAACTAAATTTTGTTTACAGGTTTTATCCCGACGTTTCGTCGATTATTTGTCGACTTCTTCTGGGGATTCGTCTATTTAATAAATAATATTATTTTAGTTTTAAGCAAGCTAAAATAATAAATCGTATGCAAAATTCTGAGCCGTGATTGTTGTGTTCAAGCACTAAGATACATAGTCTCGAAACAGAATGTGAAATCTTCAAAAACCTCTCGACTCCTCTGATTAAAAAGCGCAGAAAAATTGGAATTTAAATTGAATGTGGAAATCTGGAAATATTATACCGAATCGTAGGAAGAGTTACTTAAAAATTGGCGCTCAGTTTAGGGCCGTTCTAATCGGAATTACAAGTGCCGACTTATTTAGATGACTTTAAATATATTTCCTACATAACAAGAAATTGTATGTAAGCCACGGGAAACTTGCAATCTTGCAGTTAAAGAAAAGTTTAAGAAAAGTTCTTTGAAAACTGGCGCTCAGTTCAGGGCCGTTCAAATCGGAATTACAAGTGCCGACTTATTTAGATAGCTTTAAATATATTACAAGTTCCTACATAACAAGAAATAGTATGTAAGCCACTGGGAACTAGCAATCTTGCAGTTTAACTTTATGCCACAGAAATCCAAGCTACGATCCTGAAAGATCGAGCACGGTACGGTGGATAATTGCAAATAGGTGGTATGAACAGAAATATTGTTTAATTTTACTATTTAAGCTTTAAGCAAGCTAAAATAAAAAATTGTATACAAAATTCTGAGCCGTGATTGTTATGTTTAAACTCTAAGATGGGTAGTCTCGAAACAAAATGTGAAGTCTTTAGAGATATCTAGACTCGTCAGAGTAAAGAGCGCAGACATGCATTCCTGTCACAGCGAAGATTTCAACGGTCACTAAAAATTGGATCATCCTACTATTTATACACGTTAAACTCCCAGAGTGACTGCTACCAAAATGTCGTTTGAACGAGATTTCAGCTAAGACTTAAATGGGGTTTTCCACTTCTGCACATATACGCTGAAATCTGGTTCCAACTAAATTTTAGCTTCACATCTTAGCTAAAGTCTTATTAAAACGAGATTTCGATCAACTGTCATTGTATCATTCTATACACTATCATATTATCCAAATTTCGATTAAACCAGATTTTAGCTAGATTTGAATGGGGATAAAAATATTTAAGAATTTTAGACTAAGAAATAAGTAAGAAAGTTATAGTGATTCAAGACCGACCATTAAATCAACTCTGATATTTTTATGTAAATATGAAGATTAGGTTGGATGGGCGTTCTTCCATTTGGCGAATTCACTCGGAGGCCATAAGGCCCATTGTGATTTCCTTATTGTTATTTCCCCACTCCCCTCTCATACAAAGTTCTATTTCCTAAACTTCTCCGATTCCCTAAGATATTATGCTAGAGATGTCAATGAGATACCGTTTACACAATCCAGGTCATCAAAAAATCGTTGCCCAAAAGGCCTGAGGCTTTTCATCAGAACCGGACATTCACACAAGTGCTTAACTGACTTATCCTTCTCCTCCACCTCCCCACAACTTCTACAATAGTCCTTATTAGAAATTCCCATACGCAATGCCATTTGGCCGATTATACAGTGTTTTGTCAGCACTCCCACCAATAGGCTAACCTTCATTCTATTCTTTGATATCATATAAATTTCGTTAATCAATTCCACTACAAGAACCGAGATGTTATGTTCCACCCGTTTCCCCACCGACTTAAAGACAGTTTTCGAACATTCATCAGTCAATTCGTTCCCAGCGACCTCACTATGTCCAGGCACCCAGATTAGCTTGTCTGTGTGCTGACTGATTCGATGAAGGAATTGTAAACAGTTCTTAATGATTCCCGATTTTACAGTGTTTGTTTCTAAGCCCTTCCGAGCTAAAAGGCTATCCACGAAAATGTTAATGGCACAAGGACAAAGGTCCCTTTTCATAATCATCTGTGCGGCTCTATCAATTGCAAGTACCTCAGCCTGGAAAACACTGCACATTTTCGGAAGTCTAAATGAAGACCCGATTTCGAGGCATTTAGGGTATACTCCCGAACCCGTACCCTTATACATTTTCGATCCATCTGTAAATATTGAGATCGCATTATCTGTTATAACAGAGCTTTCCGCCCAGTCTTCCGTAGTTGGTATTTGGATTTCGAATATTCTGTCAAAGTTCGTCTGCGGTGAGATAAATTCGGTTTTCTGTTCCAGTTCCGTCCCGCCCATGGTGGAGTGTCCCCTAGAGCGATGATTAAGCATTTACAACTCTCTTAACCTGAGAGCCGGATTTGCTGCTATCCACCACACAAGGGCACCATAGGTAAGTATTGGTATAATTATCGCACCATACATCCAGTGGATAATATACGCTATTAGACCCCAACTTCTTCCGAAAGTTCTCCTGAAGGTGGAAAAGCACATAACGACTTTTTCATCCTGTATTCTTTTTCCCAGAAATCTTTGAGTCAAGGATCACACATACCCTTAAGATAGGCGTGTTGGGACTCGCTGAAGTTGTGTGATGTAAGGGTACTCCGCATATAGACATCTACCAGTCTTTCCAATGTTTTCAATAAAAATGATCACAGACTAATAGGTCTGTAATCCTTTGCGGTGTTGTTGTTTATCCTTTCCCGTTTCGGGGATACCACTATGATTCCAGAGAGTCTTAGATGAGGGGCATTCCTGGTAGTGGAGCTTCCATAACTGTTTACACAGATGGATTGAAGCTATACGAACAAGTGGGCTTTGGAGGCTATTCGGACGAGCTTGAGTTGAGCCTGGCTCAAAGATTGCCAGATCATTGCAGTGTGTACCAGGCAGAGATATTGGCAATAAAGGAATTTTCTGACTGGTTGAGCTGCAATGTCTTGTCTACTTAAAACCGCTATCAACATCTATTCTGACACTCAAGCCGCGGTCAAATCCCTGGAGTTAATGTGTCTGAAAACAATATCTGCCGTTAAATGCCGCACATCTTTAAATGAGATGGCCGACCCAGTTTGATATACTCACATGGGTCCAATGGCACAGACACATTCCCGGGTATTTTCAAATCCGAAGAGCTTCCAAGACTGGGAACTACCTTACAGTTTGCAACAGAATTGGAATGTGTTGTTATGCATCTAGAAACTTGCAAATAAAATCTAAGGATTTGTTTCGCGACGGAGACTAATCAGAGATGGGCACAAGGATGGATGTGAGACTTCAAGACAGAAGTCAAAACCTCTCCTCTACCAAGAGGATAGGTTTCGACGGTGGTTGCTGTAAATACCGGACACTGTTTTATAGAAAAGCACGCAGAGCGGTTAAATGTGCCGTCAAATAACTTTTTCCGGAGATGCATGGATGATCAGGAATTGAAAACTATCGAACATTTTATCTGACATTGCCCGGCACTTTCTGGTCAGAGACTTGCTTCGCTGGAATCTAGGGAGCGATCTTTTTGTTTTTTTTTTTTTGGATGTCAAAATTGAATGTCTTAGAAGTTTCATAAGGAGGTCAAATTGGTTTAACGGCAGGGAGATAGAAAGGAAACCTATTACGGTCTCGTGGTATAACAACGGTCCTCAGAGTCTGTGCGCACTTATAACCTAACCTATGACAACAAATATAAGCCGATTTCTCTCAAATTTGGTTTGCGTGTATTTTCTACACATATAAAATATATGTTCAAACATAAATCTAATCGGTCCATGTTTAGACTAAGGACCTATTTTCCGGTTAGAACTGGTATCGATGCCCGACGGTACATTACGGTCTAAAAACGTTATTTGTTCAAAAGTGATGAATAACGATTTCGATGGGTGAATTTAAGCTGGAAAGGGACGTTTGAATTGGGACAAGGTCTTAACATAGACCAATTCTCACTAATTTTCGTTTAAGAGTCACAATAAGCCTACATACCAAATTTCAACTAAATCAAAAAGTATTTTTTTCATACAAGAAATTTCTTATAACCCATTTCAAAGAATACGTTCTTTAAAACACTTCCACCATAACTAAAATAAATTAATGTGCATAAAAGCCCAATTGGGAGAGGGTGGCGCGCGGTGGTTTGGAAGATGATTCCTTAAAGAATATTGTTAAACAAATAAACATTTGTCTTATTTTGTTGTTTTTTTTTTTCTTTTCATTTCTTTTTACTGTTACATTCATGTAAAACAGGAAGTATTTATTATTTTGTTGTAGTACTTACAGAAAAAAATTTTAGCGAAAAAAAGTCTACAGAGTCTACTCTTGTCTACATACAAAATAACAAATAGAAAATTAACAATATAACAGTATAATGTAATTTATTTTATATTTTACTAACATTTTTTTAAATTAAAAAACAATATAAACTTGTTATAGAATATAGGTGGTGGTACAATATAAATTCATATATGCACTTGAAATTAAATTTTCTTAATCTTTTTTTTTTTTTTTTGGCTACAAATTATGGAAATCTTTTATTTTCAGTTTCTTCTTTCATTTTTTGTGTACGTGACCGAAACATATTCTTCTTTTTTTTTTTTTTGACAAAAGACAACAAACATTTCAAAAAAAAAAAATGTACCATTAAAATTGTAAATAGTAGACTAAACAAGAAAAATAAAACATAAAAATACTGGGAAATTTTTTTTTGTATAGACAGACCCATTATTAAATAACAAAACCATTTGAGTTTTAATAGAAGAGCACACACAAGTATCAGGCAATCAGTCAGTTGTTTTGTGCTCAAAAAAAAAAAAAAAATATGAGAAAATCATTAAATTTTATATAAAACATGTATTTGAGGGATGAAGCATAAAAAAAATTTATATCCAAGTGGTAGTAGTGAAAAGTAAAATGAATTGGAAACAAAAAAAAAAAACAAGAACCAACGACAGACACTATAACAAGCCTGCAACATATAATATGTATGAGCCGACGTACGGACGGACAGACAGAAAAACAGAGCAACCAAACAACCGACAGACAGACTGACTGACAAACAACTTGATAAGGGAACATTATTTTATTATACAATTTTTTTTTATATTTAGTTTTTGTTGTATTTTTATGTTTTTATGTTATTTTTTTTTTTAAAGAGAGTTTGTTTTTACATGTGGGTTCTTCTTGTGGCAACAGTAGTGGTCAAAAGTGTCCTTTGAAAAAAAAAAACTGTAAAATAAACTTTAAAGAGTTTTAAAGAGTGTTTAAAGTTGTTATTATTCGACCTTTCCAATTTTAAATAAATAAAAATTCTTCGAGCTCGAGGCCAGTTTTTCTTGTAAATAAATATCTTTGAGAATCATCATCAGGGGATTTAGTGAATTTTTGTACACACAAAAACTTAAAAATATGTTGTGAACGCATTGACTTCTAAAATTTTACTATTACGTTAGATTTCACTGATTGTGAGTGCAATTTTAAATGTCAATGCGTTCACAACATGTTTTTAAGCATTTGTTTGTATAAAAATTCACTAAACCCCCTGATGATGATTCTCAAAGAGTATCGAAATATTAGAATAGAATAAAAGAATATTTATTTACAGAAAAAAAAAACTGGCCTCGAGCTCGAAGAATTTTTATTTCTTTAAAGAGATTCTTAGATAACTTGCAGCGCAAGATATTGTTATCAAGATCTAACCAAATTTTCCTGAGGAGCATATTATTTGCTACTGACCTTGAAGAAGGTCACACGTCTTGTGATCTTAAAGAAATCTGTAGTCATGAAATCATAAGACTTCTCACTTCGCTAAGAACGTGAATGGTTAGCCACAACGCTAAGAACCTAAACAAGTCCATGCCCGGGCCCTAGACAAGCCAGGTGACCCTGAACTTACCCAATTCGGTGGCAAAAGTTGGGTATAAAAGGACGGTATATCTGGTACGTTAGGTTAGGTCAGAAGCGAATATTTACGCTACACTTCAGCACATATAGACTGAAGTATGTTGTGACACCATTATCAATTATGTGATTATCTTAGTCCCTACCTTGCCAACAATTTGACTTATTCATAAAGCTCCAAAGTTGAGGAACTCGGGAAAATCAGGAAGATCAAGGTTTCACCTTCTCTTCTTTCTAGAGATCTCCCAACACATTCCAGTTTCGTAAGAACCTGTGAAATAGTTTCTATTCTTGCAAGCTCGTCGGTTTTACAACATTGGAAATTGTATGAGTCGAATACCAATTTACTTGATCGTCCCATTAAAGGACATGCGACGGTAAAGGTTAAGGCAGTTTTTAAGACAAAGATATCTGTGATATCGAAGAAATCAATCAATCAAGTGTATTTACAATTCCCTGGAAATTTATAAGTCGAATATCAATTTACTTGAACGTCCCATTAAAGGACATGCGACAGTAAAGGTTTAGGCAGTTTTTAAGACAAAAATATCTGAGAGATCGAAAAAAATCAATCAAGTGCATGCCAGAGTTAATGTTTGATAAACTCCACTTCATCAACGATTTTTTCGAAGAACCCATGTAAGCTGGTTTTTAGGCGGCTGCCTGCATACCTAACCTAACGGCTATACAGCTTTTGCCGGTCATTACCGAAAACCCTTAGGAGAACCTATGGGACTCAATTAGATGAGGTCTATCTTGAGAATAAATGTTGTCTACCGTTTTTGCGTTGTTTTTTTTGGTTTGTCTTCCCAGCAACAAAAAGTTTAAGTGTGACCATGCAAGTTTCCAGAGGCATATTAACACATTTAATTGTGTCGGAAACTGTAAGGTAGTTTTGTCAGTCTAACAAACTCGTCGGCTTTACAATTTCCTGGAATGGCTCTCTGCCTTTGGACTTATATAAGTCGGATTTACTGTGGAAGTAAATGTGTAACACGGTAAAACAACCTGTCCATCAAAACTTTTGCTGGATATACATTGAACAGGTCTTTATTTAGCCAGGCTAAGTACGAGCTCTTTTGAGTAAGCTCCAACTCCAACTAACTTGGAAATTTTATTTAAATCCGTCAGCGCAGAAATTAATCGTGTTTCTTATTCACGGAAGCCGTCCGATCTAAGATATAGAGTTGTGAAGTGTCTCTTTTAAACAGTCGCTTGAAACAGAAAACACTTCATGATACATATTTTCTCCAACGTTCTTATTTATCGGAACTATAACGAGAATTTTACCATACACTTTCGCTGGTTGGTTGTAAGTATCTGCTGACGCTTTACGTCAGCACACATAGACTCTCAGGTCCGTTGTGATGGGAAACCCTACTAGTATTACCGCTAAACCAATTTGAGCTCCTTATGAAACTTCTAAGATATTGAATTTTGACATCCGACAAATCAGATGTGTTCTATAGTTTCCAACTCCTCCTCATCCATGCAACTCTGGCAAAAGTCATTTGATGCCACATTTAATAACTAAGCGTGATGTCCCATTAGGCAGTATCCGGTAATTACAGCAACTACCGTCAAAGAGAGTAATCACAATTGGAGCGGGAAGCGTTTTTCCGCAACTGTTCACACATGTTTTGTATAAAAACAAAAAACCGCAGCATTTCTCCGCCAAACTAGATTCAATTCTATTTTTATGAGGACAATTGCGGAAAACCGCTTGCCGCTCCAATTGTGATTAATATCAAAATCTCTCCTCTTGGAAGCGATATTAGCTCACTTGTGCGCTTCTGATTAGAAAAAGGGCAAATCTGTCGTGCATCTTCACACGTCCATCCCTGTGCCTAACTCTGATGTGTCTCCGTCGCGGAATTTAACCGTATATTTTGCTGGCATGTTTCTAGGGACATACACATTCCAATTCTGGAACCTGTAAGGCAGTTCCCAGTCTTGCAGGCTCATTGGCTTTGCAATCCTTGATATGTCTCTGTGCCCTGAGTCGTATGTCAAACTGCTTGACCATCTAATTTGAAGACGTGCGGCTGTTTAGGGCAGATCGTGTATTTAGAAACATTGACTCCAGGTACTTGACCGTGGCTTGACTTTTGGAATAGATGTTGACTACGGTTCTAGACAAGACATTGTAACTCAGCCAATTTCTTTATTGTCAGCATCTCTGCCTGGTAAACACTGCAATGATCTGGCAATCGTGGAGATAGTCTCAGACTAAGCTTTTCCGAATAGACTCCGAAACCCACTTGTTCGTGTAGTTTTGATCCATCTGTGTAAAAATTTTAAGAGGTTCCACTACTTGGAATATCCCACATTCGCTAATGCTGCTTTGCTTTTCAAGTCGTCTAGTTTAATGACTGTTAAGGCCCATCAAATTCATTTGAATCATAGGAAGTAACATCTTATCGGGATTTATTAGGTTAAATGTGTAGCTTACTTAAAATAAAGAAGAATACGAAGCAACCCACCGTCTTCTAAACTACGCAGATTTTCTTATAAAGTCCGCTGGTTTCCCCAGTGGAACATGTTTTCAAAGAATATTTGCATCAGATATCTTAGGTGCCGTTTTTTCAGGACATTCGCTGAGTTTCCATCGCAATAACTCCTTGTTGGTGTGTAAATATTTCGTCTTTTTCTTCGTTTTTCTTTCCCAAGAAATTTTAAAGTCCAGAATTATATATTTAGTTGTAGTTACATATATTGAAGAATATGTGCCATCTTTCGGGACAATCACTGAGTTTCCATCGCTATACCCTCCTGTTGGTGTGAAAATATTTTGTCTTTTCCCGTTTTCATTTCCCAAGCTAGTTTAGAGTCCAGTCCCAATCTACCAGAAGAAAATCGTTATTGGCAAAGGCAGCCAACTTGGTGTCTGTTTTGCCAAGAAATTGTATCTCACAATGTTTCTTTAAGTATGTTATATAACACCTCCTTGCAGATCTCCACTTGTCGCAACCTATCTTGCTTACCCATCTCCAATTTTTAAGATAAAAGTTCTGCTTTGCAACATGTTGTCCAATGGACAATGTCCATTCATAGGACTACCTGCGGATCAATCAATATCTTAAATTTTTCGACGGATATTGGGGTGCTAGTTACTTCACATTAAAGTGAAGAGCTCCCTCGCTAGTACCAAAACGTTCTATAAAAGCTTTATAGCTAAGTAAGGTTGGACAGGTGCTTGCAATTGCCTAGTTTACTTGGAGAATGTTGTCTATTTATAGGACTACCTGCTATTCTGTGGATATTTTGGCGGATATTGGGTGATTCATTTCCAAAATCAAAAAATGAACCAAAATATGTTCGTTTAAGGATCGTCGACCGTAATTTCTCTAAAACCCCATTTCTAAAATGAAGAAAGAATCCTAAGTTTTTATTTGTTAAAGTGAAGTGAATCCTCGCCCATGCCAATAACTATTCTAAAAACTTTATTGATGAGTTAGGTTAGTTACGAGAATCTTTAGAAACTATCCGGCAATAACTTTGCTTCTGTAATATGGGTAACAGAACATAAGGAAGTAGACGCAGATGGGGAAGGACCTAGCAAAAACTTGGTAATGGGTACCCCTTCCTGCCTCGCTTACGTGGAAATGGCTTTGAATACTACTAATTACCATTAGCATTACATTGCGCCGAAAAAGGCAAAATGTGGTTACCTTCAATGACATCACCGTGTTAAAGAACTTAACATAGAAATTGGAAGGCAACTAGTTATCTATGACCAAGAGGAAATGAAGAGAGTTAAGAACAAGAAGAATTACCAGAATAATCTGGCCGCGTTATGACGTCAGAAAAACTTGCTACCTACTTTCTCTTAACAGAAGATAAGGTCGTATTCTAATGGGAGTGGTAACAAGACACTGCCTAATTTCTTCCCAAGCAAGAACAATTGGACTCATCTCTGAGTCCAATTTTAGAAGATGTGATGTACCGAATATGGATGAAACAGTTGAAAATATCCTATGACCCGCATTGGCCAGGCATCGCGATCGAATATTAGGCAAAGCATAACTCAAGAATTCGGAAGAAATCGCAGTTATGGACCTTATGTCAGTTAAACTGTTTGCAAGATGAAATAACGCGTTTAATTTTCGTCGCATGTGGTAAAGCTATGGAATAATCGGTCTATGCGAGGAATTCAACATTTTGAGCTCAACCAATATCCTATGACCCGCATTGGCCAGGCATCGCGATCGAATATTAGGCAAAGCATAACTCGAGAATCTGGAAGAAATCGCAGTTATGGACCTTATGTCAGTTAAACTGTTTGCAAGATGGAATAACGCGTTTTATTCTTGTCGCTGAAGACACATGTGGTATAGCTATGGAATAGTCGGTCTATGCGAGGAATTCCACATTTTGAGCTCAACCAACCCTAACAAAACCTAGGTTAGGTTGGACTGGTGCTTGCAAAAGGGCGAGTTCACTCGGAGGTCTTGCAGCCCCCCTATTTCCTGAGATATTCCACTTGAGTAAACAGAGACACATACTAAAGACAGTCCAGATTTTTGCTTAATAGCTTCGAAATTTCTTTTGAAAGATAAAGAGTGCATCCACTTTTGTCTCCTAGTGTATAAACAATATTGTAGTGTATTTTTTTTTTTTTTTGTTGTGTTTTTGGTTTATTATAGTTCAAAATAAGCGTACGAGAGTGTGTATAGTGCATTTTAGAACATAAAAGAGGCATTAGCACCATCATCCATTTGTAAACATAAAAACACAACAACAACAACGATGGTAACAAAACAACGGCTACACAAAAACACAACAACAAAATAGGTACACATATCATATGTGAAGAACAAAAAAAAAAAAGGGAAAAAATACTGGGAAATCATCCCGTTTCCCGATTCCCGTTTTTGGCTTTATGATTATTTATAGTTGTTGTTGCTGTTTTGATGTTTCTGCTTTTATATTTCTAAAAAACTCACGCACTTTATGTGCTAAAGTTAAGCAGCACACAGCGCGCGCGGTGCTCTTTTCATAACAACAACAACAACAAAAAAGGTCTTAGAAAGCAGGGATTTTTTTTTCTGTGTGTCTTGTAGTTCTCGTTGTGGTTGTTGTTTTTGTTATGTTGGTTGCATTTAATATTAATGTTTGACTGTTTTTGGTTGAAATGAAATGAAGAGCCCGAAAATACAAAAAAGCCAGTCGAAAATTTTCCCTTATACTGTACGGACGCTGGATACGGAATAAAACACGTAATGAAAGTTTACGGTATTTGTTTTTTCACACAACATTCTGTTTCACTTCTTATTTGGAGTATAAAAAAATAAAATATCTACCGTGTATTATAAAATATATATATAAAAATGTATTAGAGATATATATTAAAGTGTTTGTGTAATTGATTAAAGTATTTTTCTACTACTCAATACAATACTTTTTTTAAATTAATGCGGTAATATAAAGTCGGAAACAAGTAGAAATTGGAATTTTAAAAGAAAAATTTAAGAAAATTATAAAAATTTAAGAAAAGAAAAGAAAATTTAACAAATTTAAAGAAAATTAAAAACAAGACAAGAGTGTCTGCAAGAATATAACCAACAAAAAAAAAAAACAGAAAAGTTAAAGATAATGATAAAGATAATTAAAGTTTAAAGATAATGATAAAGATAAATCAATTAATAATTTTTTCATAACATAATTATTTTGGAAAAGTGTTATATTAAGATTTTAAAGTGATAAATTTTTTATACCAACAAAAAAAAAAGCAAGAACAAATAAATTTTTGGCTTTAATAATTTGGCAACTATAAGAAGAAGGTAAAAAAAATCTATACTAGGATATATAAATCCTGTTATAAAATATTAAAGAGTCTTCCTGTTTTTTAACGTGTAAAACCGTTTAGTTTTTGTGTGTTGTTTATACTCCCTCTCTCTATATATCTCTTTAACTCTCTGGGTAACAAACTCAAACTCTCTGTTTAAAAAAAAAACACTCTCCTAGTCCCTTTTGATAAACAAAAAAAAAATTCTTAGAAATGGTCCTTTTTCTCATATTTCCCTAATGATTTTAACGGTGTGTGAACCCTTAACAAATACAAATGTAAAAACATAAAACAAATTTTAACAACAACAAAAAAATAAAAGAAATAAAAAAAATCTAAAAACAATAAAATAAAATAAAAGAGAAAGAAAGTACAAGAGAAAGTAAAGAAAAGAAAAATTTAATCAGTGATATATTTTCCATAAAAGTGTCAACTACCTGATAAACCCCCCTCTCTCTCTCTAAAAGAAAATAAAAGAAGACAATAACACCTTAAAAATTATCACTAACAAAAAATCTCCCGCTATTTTTACAAAAAAAAAACAACAAAAAGAAAGAGAAGAAAAACAAAAAAAGAAAATTAAGCAGCAAGTGTGTGTTAGAGAGTGTGTGTAAAAACACTCATACTAACACAAATAAAATAAATTTAAGCGCTATTTTCCCTAGCAATAAAATAGAAAAATCGTAGACAATCGGTAACACAATCGTTAGAAATCGTTTTAAAAGAAAACCGTAAAAATCATTTAGTTTGGCTTATTTTCTAAATTAAAGTGCTACACTCAGTGATACTCTCAGTGCTAATCTCAGTGATAATCAATTTATAAAAACAAAAAATATAACACTTTCCGGTATTTTTATATAACACGTGTTATATTTTATAAATTTAATATAAAAACGAAGTGCGTTTATTAAAAAAAAAACTATTAAATTTTTCTTGTAATAACTTTTGAAAACCTCAAAAACATATTTGCTAACCCCCCTCGCCTCACTCTACGCCAACTCCAGTGTCACCCCACTTTTATTTTTACCCACTCTCTGGATTACAAATAAAATTTCTCTCGTTTAAATTAAAATGTTCCATTACTTTAACGTTACGTTGTTGTAATAATATAAGGATTACGTTAAAAATCTCCCGTTAAATTTCTCACACGTTTATTTAACGTTTGGAATTTCTTCAATTTTCCGTCGGCAGTATGTTGGTAATATAACAAACGCCACATTTAAAACAATTCACAAAAGGATTATTATACACAGTTTAATTATGGTGAGTTTAGTTATTAAGTAAGTTTTTATTTATATGAACTTTTTAATTACTATGAAATATTTATTTTTGTTTTACACGCCAAAATCTTTATTGCATTTTGTGGCATCCACGTAAAACTAAGTAAATTTGGAGTTTTGAGTTTCCAAAGGCGAATATTTCGAAAGCGAAATGAGCTAATACAGATTTGGATTGCTGTTTTAGAATCAGGAGCTATACGGTCATCAGTTGAGGTGGGTATCCCATTCCGGACCCGAATTACGGCATTCGTGATCTAATGATATTTCTATCAATACCGAACATTGGTAAATAATTTTGAAAAAATGAGCAATCGTTACTCAAAATTGTGCTTTTATTTTGGTAAACAGTTTTTTTCACTTCTGATCACGTTAAACTGATGTGTTTTTCTTTTATTTTGGATAAATAATAAAAAAATAGATTTTGATAGTAAAATTTCAATATCGAATGCCGTAATTCGGGCCCTATGTTTTGGATATGTTACACAAAACATTTTAATTTTACACTTTTTTTATACCCTCCAACCACAGTATATGGGGCAGAGCTTCGAAGAATAAAATCCTTTTCCAATGAATTCTCCGAAAAATTCATTCGATTTTTAAAGTCAGTGGAATTCATTCGATAAAATAGTGCAAAATGAATGCATTTGATTTCTTGTTCACTAGTTTAAAAAAAATCGATGGCATTCGATTTTTTAATAAAATAATAAAAAAAAAGTTTTAAAAGTTTTTCTGATCATTACATTGCAAAAAAAACTTAAAACGGTGATATCGCAGAAACTGGATAATTAAAAAACTATTACACGGAGAATTTTCGTTAATTTGGCGGTCGTATTCGACCTAAGAGCTACACAAGCTTTTTTGTCGAGTCGGCAATATTGAGCGAGATATGCGCATTTACAAATTTTCGGGAATGCCAATTTATTTTGATTAAAAATTGGCTCCGTTTTGCTCATTTAGCTTAGTTTTTGAGATATCGCCATTTTAGGTTTTTTATGCAATCGAATGATTCGAAAAAAGTCCATTTCCACTTTTAAAATCTAATGAATAAGCCATTCGAGTTTTCAAATTGAGTGAAATGCATTCGATTTTTATAGAGTTGTGTTGTTCATCTTAGTGAGCGAACATTTTAATTCAGTACATCAAAAAGGCCTAGTTCGTTCTTCTAGTTCACTAGTTCATTTTGAACTATATTGAGCGAACAATGTTTAACAGTTCGTTCAAAAGAACGATGAACTGTAATGAATTAACAAAGAGCAAACAACACATGACAATCCTATAATTTTGTAGGAAAAAATCTATATTTATGGAAAGAAGAAATAAGTATATAAAACAATATACATTAATTAATGTTTATTATATTACTGGAATTACAGGTGATGTTTGCAACTCGTATAAGCTTCTGAAAGTAAACTAAAAGAACTAAATGAAGTAAAGGGAACTAGGTCTTCGAACTACTTAGTTAGTTCATAAACGACACAACTTTAGATTTTTTAAAGTCGAATGGAAAAAAATTTAATGCATTTGATTTTTGAAAGTCGAATGAAAAATAAATCGAATACATTCGATATTTTTAAATCTAATGAGTCCAAAGTGAACTCATTAAATTCTCCAAATGTGATTAAGGAATGAAATCTTTCGAAGCTCTGGTATGGGGGTATACTCACTTTGTCATTCCGTGTGTAACGCATCGAAATATCGGTTGAGGAACCCATAATAAAGTATCCATAACACTACTGAACATTAAAAAAAAAATGTTGATACGACTGGGTCGTTAATTGCAATTGTTCTAGTGATCACAAATCTGGACTGTGATCACGTAAAACGATAGTTAACTATCGTAGATTTTTGGAGCCTTGTTGCTCCTAAACTAATCAACATACTTCCATTTTTTTTAATGTTTCTGGATTAGACAACACTATTTAATAACACCGCTCAACACTCATTTTCCGGTTAGAATTCTGGTGATCAATTTTAGTATACATTGATCTCCTGATTCCAAATCTGTTCTCCAAATTTTTCCATCACGTCCCAATTTTTAGTTATTTATGGTTAAAAATGCGAAAAATTACGATTTTTGCATTATTTGAAAGCCTGCAGAGCAGCCATTCAGTGGAATACAAATCTGGTATAAAGCGCAAAAGTATAATAAGTCTATGGTCTCCAACATAGAAAACAAATTTTTTCTAATTATTGCTTTTGGTTGGGTAACACTTGCGTTTTAAAATGATACTGTTAAAATTATCATTTTTGTAAAAAAAGGTAAGGTAGACAGACCTTAGTTTTTTTTTGATATTTTTCAAAGAAAAACTAAAAAAATAAATATTTTACAAATTTAAGTTTTCTGTGTTATTTTTCGTATAAACCGGAAGATATCTTTAATGGGTTTAAAAGTATATAAGAAAGAATGAACCTTTGCCTAAATTTTGAGCTCATCTCAGTAAAGATTGGTCATCTGGTTTTTGTTTAGAGCCTTTTAAAAATGGTGCTTTTTCTAATTTTTTTCACAGTGTTTTTTTTTAAATACATGTTTGGCCAATAATAGTGCAACAACTTAAAATTTTTTTGATTATATATTTGAGATCATAGTTCAATTCTACTCTAACGCTTTATACCAGATTTTTATTCCACCCAGTGGCTGCTGTGAAGGCTTTCAAAAAAGGAAAAAATCTAGTTTTTCGCATTTTCAACCGCGAATAATTAAAATGTGATGGAAAAAATTAGAGCACAGATTTGGAATCAGCGAGTCAAAATTTTTAAAAATTTTATATCAAACTTCAAACCGGAGTCAAAAACTTTCGATTTGTTGAGCGGTGTAATTTAATAAAGAAAAACTTTTAAATTTCCCTTCAAAACGATATGTATTTTGATGTCGTTTATGCATCGTCTACCATTTTCGTTTTAAGTGATTAGCCCCCATGTCTCCAAACTTTTTCTTCACATCAGATTTTTAAGAAAAATTAAGCTCAAAGTTACAAAAAAATCGACGTTTTGGGCATTTTTGACAACTCATAGCGGTTGAACCCGATATGAGAGCAACTTAAGAATAAGTCGAGGGTAAAGCTTAAACATTGCTGTTAAGGATCCAGAACTCATTTGGTCAGTGGCCTTAATCCTTGGGGCATCAATGATGTGTTTTTCCCCAAAAACGTTTTATTGCTTGATGCGTATAAAACCCCACCTTATAAACATGATTAGAATTGTTCTCCTGGTTACAAACCCGGTCTCCAAACTTTTACATCAGGTTTTTGAGAAATTTGAAATACATAAAATCGCGTTTTTGGACATATTTGACTACTAATAGCAGATAAATTCGAAATGGAGACGACTTAAAAAAATCAAGGGTAAAGCTTAAACACTACTCTTTAAGATAAATAACTCATTGTCGGTTTATCAGTCGCTTTAACCGTTGGAACACTAATTGTCTTTTAATAAGCTATTTTCCGATATTGGGGAATGAGACATCATTGAAAGACAATTGGTGCTTAAAAGTTAAGGCGACTGACCAAATGAGTTCTGTATCTTAAAGAGTGATGTTTAAGTTTTACAGTCAACTCATTTCTTAGTCACCATCACATCGGATTCATCAGCTATGAGTTGCTAAAAATGCCTAAGAAATTTGCCCCCCATTTTTTTTAAACCTGATGTGATGGAAAAGTTTGGAGTCCAGATTTTTTGGACAGCAAAACTATTGTAATCAAGACTATAAGGTCGCGACCCAGTCGAATTTTCAATGTTTAGTAGTGTAATCGATTCTAAAATATTCTATCGATGTCCGCCTATAGAAACCACTATACAGTCCAAATCAAAAGAGCCTCTACCCAAGAAGTTTGGCACAAATGTCGTATTATGGTTATTGACTGATCAAGTTCGTAAATAGACATAATTGGACTAGGGGGAAAAATGTCCCTTGAAGAAATAAACCAACTTCTGAAAAACGAAGATTTTTTTTCATGTTGTTTTTTTGTATTTTCATCAAACAAATGACACATTTTTATGGCAGAAGAAGTTGAAAATACTGCACTTGGTCCCAGCGAATTAGAAAATGCAGTTTTTTTGGCCCACCTCCTATTGTGGGCACGCCCACAATTTTATCATTAAAAATAATGATAAAATTGTATTACTTATGTGCGAAAAGCATAAAAACTTAATTTGTTAACATTTAACACAAGAGGGTGTCAACCAATGTCCCACCCCACCCTTCAAAACTCCCCTGTCAATTTTTTTTTTAGTATTGGAGGGTATAAAAGATTCGGCACAGTCGAGTTAAACACTCTCACTTGTTTTATTTTAATTATATAACACTTATTGAACACAATTTCTTTTTTTTTTGTTTCGTTATTCCCAAACACACAAAATATAATTTTTTTGTTTCGATATTTCCAAATACTTCCAGAAAAATATTGTGCTCGATTCTCGAAGACGATTTCACCATTCACCTAATTTTTAAAAATTTGATATTCTCTCGAATTTTAAGATTTTTAAATTTGTTCTTGTAGTTATTAAAGATATTAACTATATCTTTAATTTTTAGAAGAAAAAAAATTTAAATCTTAAAATTTGAAAGAATATCAAATTTTTAAAAATTAGGTGAATGGTGAAATCGTATTCGAGAATCGAGCAAATTGTTTCAATAATTTTAGAAAAACTACAAAAAATGGATGTCCTCATTAAGGGGACATGGATGTTTTAAACCGGTTGATTACAGTTTACATTTATTTTTTGCTTAACGAGGTTTACGTTAGGTTTAAATAGGGCTCTGAGGTCCGTTGTGACACCACTGGTTAAAAAGTTTTGATTTAAAATTATTTAAATTAGGAGTTAAACACTAAGTTTGTCTGAAACCAAAAGTTGCTAATAACAACCCAGACAGAAAAATACAATCGCAACAGCTTTATTAAAGCATTGTGAACGGTTGTACGAGCGTTCAGTAAACCCATCTTCAAAGGGCTTTCAGAAGATCAGAATGAAAATATCGATTTACAATAGGTTAAAGCTTTTTAAAATCAATGTTAAAAAGTGCGTTGAGATCGTTTTATTTTAAGTCAAAGCGCCTTTAACAACCCAAAGTAAAAAAAAAAAATATTTTAGTTCGGTTTTAATAATTTGTTTTAAATAAAGAGAAATCTGAAAAAAGTTAAAATTTCAAAAAACTTCGAAAATTTTCTAAAAAATGTTTGAAACATTTTTCATATTTTTTACTTTAAAGTGTTACAAAAAATGCCTAAAAAATTGTTGTGTCCGGAACTTCAAAAAATTTTTCGGAACTCGCAAAGCGTTGGAAAATATAATTTTAGCAGTTATTTTTTTTTTTTTTGTTGTGCTTTCAGAACTTTTTTTTTGGACCGTTGCACTGTGGTTCCAAATTCAAATCTAGGTGGACAAAAGTCAAAAAAGTTTGAACCTCTAAATTAAAAAACGGTAGGTGTTTTAAATAGCTAACAACATGCCTAGACTAGACGCAAAATATTTTCATTAAATAAGGGGTTTAACTTTGTCGCCGCAGCACTAGAACATCAATGTTTGTTCACGAAAATGTTTGTAATTAAAAACTAAGGAAATCAATACAAAACTAAGTAGCTTATGCCAAGTGAATTATTTGCAGGAGATTGCCGTGAATTGTTTTCTATATAGCCATGGGTATATACTTATCAAAAAAATTTTCATGGGTTCGAAATTTTTTCGCGATTTCTTAATATCGGTTTTTGAAGTTAGGGTCATAAGTAAAAAAAAAAAATAGATTATCAATATTTCAAAGCTTGCCAAAAAAAACCGCTCCAAGTTGCGGGCAAGCCACTATATACATCTCTTAAAGTAACTATCAGAGAGTATGTTTCATTTTTCATCTCATCCAGCGGCGTCCAGCTGCATTTTTTATAGCGTTTTTACATAAGCCCAATTTTTCAGTAAAATTTAGAACTCACCGAAAAATGGGACTAATATTCTGGACTTTCGGCATATATTTTTGTAACACATAGCTCTACAGTATTTTCTATAATCGTTATGTCACACATTTTTCTTATCTCGCAACTCCAGAAGCACAAAAAGGATTTAATTCGAAAATTCTAGAAAAAACTACACATTGAAAGTAATTCGACATAGCTGGGCTTTACTGTAAAGCTCTGAAAGGCTTTTTATATATTTTTTTAATATTTCCTTTGAATTAAGTGCCCTAAAGTAGCAAAAAGTAATTAATTTTTTACAGTTGTAAGGAAAAGTCCACTTAAGTTGTAGTTATTTTTGTGAAACCCACTGTATTTTCAAAAATACTAAAGTCACATTTTTGTAAAGCACTTTTTTGAAATCAGTGACCCCAAAAACATAAAATAGCATTGTTAAATACTTTTGTCCGCCTAGTTTTGGAATCGGAACCACAGTGCGTTGTCAATTTCCGATTGGGTAGTTAACTACAATTGGGTAGTTAACTGAATTTTTAGACCGAATCCGAATCGATAACAAGGGCCATGTCTAAGTCAATTTTTTGTTATTCTTTCGAATAAAAAAATTATCAATTCGCCGTTGTCGGACAAGCAAAAACAGGTATACATACTTTTTTTCAAAAACTATTTTTGCCGTACAACTGCAGCCGATTTTTTGATAATAACTTCAGAACCCTTCTTAAATTGAGCTTTGTTTGTCATGATCATATTTCCGTTTTGATCAACTTTTTTTAATTAATCGTAAAAAAATCCTTTTTCTATAGGAAAAATATCTGACACATTTTTATTTAACGAAAAATGTCTCAGAATCTGTGACTTTTTTCTTATAGACAAATTTTCGGATTCTAAGAACTTTTTTTCACAGAAAGTCTCAGATTAAGAACCTTTTACTATAGAAAAATTCTTATACTCAAAAGCATTTTGAAGATATCTTTTCTATAGATTCTTAGATTTGTTTTTTCAATAGAAAAAGTCTCAGATTCTAAAACCATTTTCCTATAGAAAAACTCCCAGATTCTGAGGTTTTTTTCTATAGAAAAAGTCTGTGATTCTGAGACCCTTTCCTATAGAAAGTATCAGATTCTGAGACATTTTCCCTATTAAAAAGTCCACGGTTCGTAACCATTTTCTCATGTAGAAAAAGTCTAAGATTCTGTCAGTTATTTCCTAAAGAAAAAGTCTCAGATTCTGAGACGCTTTTTCCTATAGAAAAAGTCTTAGAACTGAGACCTATTTCCTATAGAAAAAGACCAAATTCTGAGATCTTATTTCAATAGAAAAAGTCTAAGATTTAAAAACCATTTTCCTATCAAAAAAGTCTCAGATTCTGAGACCTTCTTCCAATAGAATAAGTTTTTCAACAGAAAAAGTCTGAGATTTTGAGACCTTTTTCCTCTCGAAAAGATTTTAAGCCCTTTTTCCTATAAAATAAGTCTTAAATTCAGAAATTCTGAGAACTTTCCTGCAGAAAAACTCGCAGATTCTAAGACCTCTTTCCTTTCGAAAAAGTCTCAGATTCTGCGACCTTTTCCTGTTAATAGGTCTCAAATTCTGAGAATTTTTTTCTACAGAAAAAGTCTCAGATTTCGGAAATTTTTTTTCAATTTTTCCTATAGAATAAGTGTCAGATTCTAAAACGTTTTTCCTTAAAAAAATCTCAGATTCTGAGACATTTTTTCTGTAGAAAAAGATCCGATTCTGTTATATTTTTCCTATAAAAAAAGTCTAAGATTCTGAGACATTTTTGGTATAAAAAAGTCTCAGATTCTGAGAAGTTTTTCGTATAAAAAAAGTCTCAGGTTCTGAGAAATTTTTCCAATAGAAAAAGTATGTTTCGGATATTTAAAGAACTCATATACAAATTTCCACACTTGGAATAAAATAGTGTCTTGCCTCCGTCATACTTGAATCTGTCATCTTAGCGTGTTATCACTGGGATGGCTTAAAAACATTGTCAACTGGGATGACCAAACTGACAAGGGAGGTATCACAGGTGTCTACCACATTTTTTTATTTGCAGGACAAATATGCCTGTTTGTTGTAAAAGACAATAATGATTTTTGGGGTACTTAAATTTAATTTTGAGCGATTAATGTTTAAATACGACAATTTTTTGTTTCTCCTTTTTTTGTTGCTGTGTCTTCTTTACAAACCAGTTCAAATGAATGATATTTTAAACATCCTTTCATTAGTTTAAATGGTATTAACTAAACTCCAGGTGTTTTCCAATAAGATCCACTATAATATTTAAGTTTTATTGAATAACGCGAAAAGTGGAAGTTGTAGATAAATGCATTTGCAACTCTAGATTAGTATTTGAATGTCTATTTATTTTAAACTGGTCCTTGAAACCCCATTTGACAAGAAAAAATTATAAAAAAAACTACAATATAAAAAAGTTTTAATAAACCCTTGTATTTAATTTTTTTCCCGTCGGAAAAATTTACCGTCGGAAATACACACATAAAATCAGCTACAATTCTGCATTTTTAATTGTTTATTTAGTTCATATTAAAAAATTATTTTTTTGACTATCCGCAAAGGGTTGATTTGTTATTCTTAACGTTAATTGAAAAGTTTTGAGAAAAAATTTTATGAAAATATTAGTAGTATTTTCAAGTTTTTTGAGAACCAAAATTTTAAGATGTTTTAATTTATAGCAAAACTTTGATATGTTTTAATTTATATCACGATGAAAAAAGTCAACAAGTACCTACTTAGGTTTTTTTAATTATTTTTAAATTAAGGCGTTTATTTAAATGTTTATTAATACTTTGCACTGAAAAAAGTGAACTAAAAAATAGCAAAATTAACTAAATTTTGAGAACAAATGTGAATGATTTGGCTCCAAAGATTTTTTTATTCGGTTTAGTTCATATTTTGCCCAAAAATTAAAAAAAAGTTTATTTTTTTGCCAATTTTAAATAGAAATTGGGAAACATTTCCAAAAAAAGTAATTCACATAAAATGAAAATGAAAATTTACGATTTTTTTGGTGTTCTACACTCAAAATAATTCTACAGTAAAAGGTTTAGTAACTGATATTGTATTAAAATCTACACTAAGAAAATTATGTCATTAACTGTTTGTAGGTTATTTTAAAAATTAATCAATAAAGTTATTTTAATAGAAAAATCATTAATTTTATTATGGATTTCTTGTTTTTTACTGTTTCTGCAGTTTAAAAAAAATAATTTACTGTCTTAAAACTGAATTTTCTGTTACATTCAATGTCAGTAGTAAAAAATTTCTTCTATAGTTTTACTGTTTTTCAATACAAAATAAGTGAATATTCACTAGTTTTTTAATGTTTTGGATAGTCATTAAATTAACATTAAAAATTGACTGTAATATGTTTTTATTTTAAAAGAAAAAATAGTGGAATGGTTTTTAAATAAAATTTCATTTGTTTTAAGTGAATATTCACTGAAATTTACCTACATAATTTTTTGAGTGTACTAATAAGTTACTAATTTAAGTATCTTCAAAGTACTAAAATTAGTAATTTTTACTGGTTTTGAATAATATTAGTTAAAAATTTTAGTATTGGTTACCAATTTCTGAACTAGGTCCTTTTGGACTAAAGATGGGCGCTGGTCACGTGATTTGCGTGATTCACGTGAATCACGCGTGAATCACGTGTGAGTGTGAGTGAATTTCATTTCAATCACGTGATTGTGAGTGAGTGTGAGTTGAAAAAAAATCTGAGTGAGTGATTAGTGAGTGAATCATTTATTTTTTGCGTGAGTTTGCGTGATTAGATTTTTTGATTTGCCAAATTTTTTTTTAATTTTTTTGTAAAAAAATTTTTTTTTTGATTTTTTTTTCTTTTTGGTAAGAAAATTTTATTGCGTGAGTAGATTTTTCGTGACTCACGCGTGAGCGTGATTGAATCTGGCGTGAGTCACACGTGAGCGTGAGTCACGCGTGAGCGTGAGTAAGTTTTTTATTACTCACGTGAATGTGAGTGAGCGTGAGTAAAATAAAAAATTGCGTGAGTGATTAGTGAGTGATTCGATTATTTTTTGCGTGAGCGTGAGTGAGTGTGAGTCAAAATCCACTCACGCGCCCATCTCTATTTTGGACTAAAATTTAGTTAAATTTTTAGTATTGAAACCCACGGTTTTTTTTTTGGGTGTAGATTTCACATCCGAATTTTTTTTTCGTCATGTTTTACATAAATAAAATTTGGTGAAAGTAAAACGAATGCACTTTTATCCTAATCATTTTTAAATTTTAATTATTCGATTTCAACTTCGAATTAAAACGTGATCAACAAAACACTAAACTTGATTTCATGTGATTAGGAAATTTTCCGAATCACGTGATTCGGACCCCATTGGTCCAGACCCTTTTAACTCGAGACCCCGTTGAGTCCTTCAAGGGTCGCATAGAATTTGATCAAAAACTTTTGTCCATTTCGCTTTACCTTGCTAAGTTTTTGAGATATGGGAATTAGAAGCCTGATAGGGTCTTGAGAATCTTATAAACTTGATAACTCAAAAACTTTTACTCAAAGGGATTTTGGGTATTTTGCGGCAGTGTTCTACGAGTCAAGAGCTAAAAAATACAGTTGGGCTTTTTCCCGTGTTGGCAGTATTTACCGAGAATGTCAAATTTTAGATTGAAAATTAGGTTCTGAAGACCCCGACAGATATTTTGCTACGCTATTCCATATTTTTCTTTCATCAGTTTTTTTTTTAGTTTTCATCATTTAAAAGGTCAATGGTAATTCGGAAATCACAATTGAAATTCAGAAATCACAATTGAAATTCAGAAATCCTACACTCAAAATATTTTGTAGGCAAAAACAAATGAAAAACACACTTAAAATCAGTGAATAAACAATTGAAAACCATCCCAGTAATTATACATTTCTTTTAACAAACATCAACATTTATTTTTTAACTGTTGACAAAATTTTCTTAAATAAATAACATTAAACATTAAAAAATTACGTTTTTTTTACTCTTTTTTACCAACAAATTCAAAAAAAATAACCTACGAAAACATTAAAAATTAATGATAGTTCTGTTATTTTTACCAACAATTTCAAAAAAATAACCTACGAAAACAATAAAAATTAATGATTTCGTAGGTAATTTTTTTCAATTTTTTATTGAAATATTTTTTTAAAACTTTTTAATAAAATTTTTGGGGAATCGATCCCGCAATCAACTACATTCTGGCCAGACACTCTACCCATCGTGCCAAAGTCACTTGTTACAAACATATTTTTATATTTCTATAAATAATTTTTTGATTTTTTTTTTCTACAAAAAAATAACTGACTAATGATATTTCATTAAAACTAATGATATTTCATTAAAAAATACCAACAATTTAAAAAAAAATTACTTACACAAATCATTAAAAATCAAAAGAATAATCAGTAGTTTTTACTTACAGAACAAAAATAAATGACTTTAAAAATTAAATGTTAATGAAAGTCTTTATTTTTTAGTGTGTTATTTTTGAAACAAAGGACTGAAGTAGTCATTAATAAAAACTGAACATCAAACAAATGTTTTTTCTTTTAAAAACGACTAAACGGAAAACTTTTTAAATAAACTACAAACAGTTAATGACATAATTTTTTAGTGTAGTGAATTGTAGTGTAAATATTGAGCTTTAGAACGTTTTTTAGTAATGGTTACATATATTTTAATGTGTAGAATAGGATTCAGTAAAAAAAAAAAAAAAAAACTCAAAAAATGGAATTGTTGCGTTTTGTTATGGACCTCTACAAATGAAAGTTGACATTTTCCATAACAAAACACTCACTTATGGCATTTTCTTTTCTGGCAAAAAATGTGACTTTTTTGCATTTTGCCCCAAGAATTATGTTTTTGTGTTCTTTTCTAAAAAAAAATTGTCAGCCCTTATAAAGAATATCGTGTTGTTTTCATAAAATGAATTTCGCTGCAATCGGTCCAGTACTTTACTGAATATACGAATTATTAAAAATAAACCACTACCATACCACAGACTAATACAGACTCGACATAAGTGACAGGTGTCAAAAAAGTAGTTCTGAACCATATGGTTAATTCTTTCAAATTATTCTACGAATTAGGTTAGAAAGAGAAAACTGATATAACGCGCCATAAGAAAAATAGATGCCAGATCGGTTTTTGTTGTTTCACTCACTCCTAAGTCGTAGAAAGTGTTGCCATGTTAACGTAAAACGGACTAAAAACCGCTCTGTTTTATCCTAAAATCGCTTGGTTTTTCCCCATTTTTTCTAATAAAACTCTACTGTCGAGTCTGTTTATAGTCTGTGACCATACTGTTGCGTATGATTGTTATTTTAATGCAATTACAAAAATAAGTATACGCCTCTTATACTGTATAAGTAGGCGTATAATTATAATAAAACTTCACCAACTCCAAAAATTTAGCTCTAAACTAAAAAAAAATCCTCGAGGGTTTTGTTATGGAAAATGCCAACTTTCATTTGCTTTTGTTTTAATCTATTCCAATTTTGGTTTATTTAAAAAACCCCATTTAAAATTCTAAAAAGACCATTTGAAATTCAGAAAAGATTAATTATAATTCAGAAAACCCCAATTGTAATTCAGAAAAGCCCAACTGTTACTCAGAAAAGACTAATTGTAATTCTGAACAGCCTAACTGTAATTCAGAAAAGATCAATTGAAATTCAGTAAAGCTTTATTGAAATTCAGAAATAGCTCAGTTGTAATTCAGAAAAACTTAATTGAAATTCAGAAAAGCCCAATCGTAATTCAGAAAAGTCCTATTGAAATTCCAAAATTTCAATTGAAGTTAAAAATTCCAATTGAAATTTATAAATTCCAACAAAAATTCAGAAATTCCAATTTCAATTCAGAAATTCAAATTGAATTTCGGAAAAGATCAATTGTAATTTAGAAAAGATCAATTGAGATGCAGAAAAGCCCAATTAAAATTCAGAAAAGCGTAATTGTAATTTAGAAAATCACAATTAAAATTCAGAAAAGACCATTTGAAATTCAGAAAAGCCCAATTGTAATTCTGAAATTGTATAGAATTTTAATTGATCTTTTATGGATTACAATTAAAATAGATTGGACATTCAGTGTAATCTACCCATTATATAGTCGCAACAAAAAGTGGATTTTTTGACTTCTTTTAATTTCTAAAAAGTCGACTTACCGACTTTTCGACTTTTTCAAATTCAAAAAAGTAGATTTTACGATTTTTCGACTTTTTTCAAATTTTAAAAAGTTGACTATTCGACCTATCGACTTTTTTCGACTTTCTTCAACTTTTTTCGACTTTTCGACTTTTCGACTTTTTACAACTTTTAAAAAGTAGATTTTTTGTAAATAAAACTTTAGTTTTGACTTGTTGTAAGCATTTAGGTTCTATTTATACCCTACACCACTCTGTGGTACAGGGTATAATGAGTTTGTGCTGATGTTTGTAACTACCCGAAATATTGGTCCTAGACCTACCTTCAAGTATACCGATCGACTCAGAATGACTTTTTGAGTCGATTTAGCAATGTCCGTCCGTCTGTCCGTCCGTCCGTCTGCCCATCTATCGGTTTAAGCACGATACAGGTCGCAATTTTCAATCAATTGGCTTGAAATTTGAAACTTAAGCATCTTTTGGCCCAAGGACGAATCCTATTGAAATTGGAGAAAATCGGTCCATGTTAAGACCTAGCCCCCATACAAACGCCCCCTTTGAATTCGGCTTAAATGACTCTAATAATCGTATTATAATAGATATCGCTTTGAAATTTAGCAGGTAATCAAATTTTGTACGCACGAATCTTCACTCCAAGTTTCAAAGGAATCGGGTCAGTCCTTCTGGTAGTCCCCATACAAACCACCCTCATGATATTCACATAAATCCCTCAAAATTTATCTAAATGGAAATATTTGAAAAAAATTTTATTTTTAGGTGTTCAACGTGTACTTTAGTAAACTAATCAAATCGGAATATAATTGTACCATTTTTGGACTTAGTGCCCCATATAAAAATTTCGACCGATATTCAGTTAAATCGGTCTATTGACAAAAAATAAACCAATTCCACTAAAATTTGATCTGTGTGTGTTTTCTACAAAATAAAGATCTAACAAGACAGATCCAATCGGTCCATGTTTGGCCTTGGGACCCATTTTCCGGAAAACACTGGTGTGTTGGGTATCATATGGTCGGTCTTGACCGACTATAACTTTCTTATTTTTGATTGTATTTTATTGAACAATGTTGGGTACCAAAGAATTAAAGGTTAAAAAGTCAAAGAAATCGAAAAAGTGTAAAAGGCTAAAAAAACCGAAAACATAAGTCGTCTTTCGATTTATAGAAAGACGACTTATGTCTCTGAGGTTTTTACAATAATCAAAACTATTCACACAAAAAAAAACTATTTTTATTAAAATTTTTGTTATTTTCTTTAACTGTCGAATAACAAATTTTCAACATACCAGATTTTTTTTGCTTTAATTTATTTGAATAGATTACATAATTCAAAAATATACAAAATAATCGGGTTTTACTTTTTTAAATGGTTGACAATATATTGGAAAGCAAAAAAGATGAATTTTTTGATAATTTTGTCATAAGCTTACAATCATTTGTTAAATCAATCATTATTTTGATTGACTATAAATAAAAAATTGATAAAATTTTTGATCAAAATCCAAAAAATGTTTGATTGAAAAAGTTTTCAATCAATCACCTACAATTTGATGATTGGTATAACAATTTTCTTAATTGGAGGAATTTCTATCAAAAAATTTATTAAATCCGCGTTTTTGTTGATTGAAATTCGTTTCAAATTCTTTTGAAATGTTATATGATTCTCGTAGGCTTTTCTCCTTAAATGTACGATTAATTTAATCTGACACACTTACAGTGACAATCGAAGAGTGCTGACGAAGGAAGGGTGGCTTCTTGCGAAAGCTGTCGACATATCCACTTAGCCTGTGTGTCAATTATTTTTTTATACCCTCCAACTACAGTATGGGGGTATACTCACTTTGTCATTCCGTGTCTAACGCATCAAAATATCGGTCTAGGACCCCATAAAGTATATATATTTATGATCAGTGATCGATTCTAAGACATTCTAGCGATGTCCGTCCGTCCGTCTGTCCGTCCGTCTGTCCGTCCGTCTGTCCGTCCGTCCGTCTGTCCGTCCATCTGTCTGTCCGTCCGTCCGTCTGTCTGTCCGTCTGTAGTTAACACGATGCAGTCTAAAATAAAAGAGCTAGAGTCCTGACACTTGACACAAATATGTCTTATGTTCCTAAGCAGGTTAAGTTCGTAAATGAGCAAAATCGGACCAGGGGGAAAAAAGTTTCCCCTTGAAGAACTAAACCAACCTCTGAAAAATACCATATTTTTACATGATTTTTTGTGTTTTTGTTTAACAAATGCAACATTTTTATGCCACAAGAAGTTCAAAGTCCTGCATTTGGACCCAGAGAATTATAAAATGTTGTTTTTTCGGTCCGCCCCCTTTTATGGGCGTGGAATAAAAATTTTTTTTTTTAAATAATGATAATTTTGTATTTCTTTAGTGCAAAAAGTATAAGAATGTATACTTTTTATATACCAATTATCACTTCCGACCCCCCCCCCCCCCCAAAAAAAAAAATAAAACGCCCCTGCATTTTTTTTTTGGCATGTTGGAGGGTATAAAAGATTCGCACAGCCGAATTTAACACTCTTACTTGTTTTTTAGATTTTCTTATTGTACAACAAAAATTATTATTTCTCAGAAAACAAATATGGAATAAAATAATAATAATAATAATAATAATTCCAATAAAAATATGGAATCAAACGAAATAAATAAAACTTAAAAAAAAAAAATTTGAAAAATTTTCCAGTTCCGGAGGTTTTGAGTAAAGAAATTCATTAAAAATTATTTTGGGATAAAAAAATTTTAGACAAATTTTTTGGTAAACATTTTTAAAGATGTTCCAAGTCCCAGACACATTTTTTTTTTTTATTTTATAGAATAAAAATATTAAAATATTAAAAAAAATAAAAAAAGGGTGGCTTCTTCCGAAAGCTGTCGACATATAAACTTAGCCTGGTTGTCAATTTTTTTTCAGATTTTCTTATTGTACAACAAAAATTATTAATTCTCAGAAAAAATTAATATGGACTCAAACCGACATAAATAAAACTTAAAAAAAAAATTTTTGAAAAATTTTCGAAGTTCCGAAAAATTTTTTCCAAAGTTCCGAACAAACATTTATTTTTTTTTTGCGTTTTCAAAAAAAAAAAAAAAAACAATTTCCAAAGCACTTTTAGAACAAGAAAATAGGGCATATCAAAATTGTCCAAGTTCCAAAGACACAATTACTTTTGTTTGGGGGTTTTGAGTAAAGAAATTCATTAAAAATTATTTTTGGATAGAAAAAAATTTTAGACAAATTTTTTGGAAAAAAAATTTTAAAGATATTCCAAGTCCCAGACACATTTTTTTTGCATTTTATAGAATAAAAATATTAAAATATTAAAATTTGATTTAAAAAGTCCTACTAAGGGTTGCAACTCTGAGAAAATCTAATACGTTTAAAAAGCTGATTTTAATCTGACGCACTTACAGCGAAGAGTGCTGACGAAGGAAGGGTGGCTTCTTCCGAAAGCTGTCGACATGTTCACTTAGCCTGTGTTGTCAATTTTTTTTTTTCAGATTTTTCTATTGTACAACAAAAATTATTATTTCTTAGAAAAAATTAATACTGAAACTAAAATAAATAAAACTTAAAAAAAATAATTTTTGAGAAATTTTCAAAGTTCCAAAAAAAAATTTTCCAAAGTTCCGAACAAACATTTATTATTTTTTTTTTTGCGTTAAAAAAAAAAAAAAAAAATCTTAAAAAAAAAATTTTTTAAGGAACAAAAGTTCTAACTCGGAATTTTTTTTTGCAATTTTTTTGAGTCTTCGAGTAAAAAACTTATTTAAAATGATTTTAGGAAAGTTTTTTTTTTTAATTTATGAAAATTAATAAATTTGAAATTCAAATTTATATATTTTTGTACAATTAGCTTTGATTTTTAGTTTAAATTCTGTTTTAATTAATAAATTTTAATGGTTTTTTTTTTTTTTTTTTTTTTTTTTGGTTTTTGTTTTGTTTGAGATTAGTCAAACGGTTGGCTAAGCACAATGTATGTACTTATATAAGCCACAAACTTGATCTAAACTTTATGTTTTGATGCACAGCTTAAAGTTTCTTCTCTTGGAATTTGTTCTTTATTTTTAAAAGAATTTGTATATCGAAAGAATTTAGTTGTTTTTCCTTGTAGAGACTTGTAGTTTGTAATTTGTTTCAGCAAGTTTATCCGCTGAGCTATGCACAGCTTGACGTTTATAATTGTATAGATAAAAACATAAAATTGTTTTCTTTGTTATGACATGAAAATTTTAGGGCGTTGTTACTACATTTTGAATGACAGCATATTATATGTCGATGTTACATAATTTAAGAAAATTAACGAGATTTTTAAAGACACCATCTTGAAAGGAGCTTAGTAGACTGAAAAGATTGTTGAAGTTTTTGAAAAAATCGAAGTTTGAGCGCATTTGTGCAAATCTTGGGCAAACGAAGATTAAGTGATCATCATTTTCAATCGTTCCACATACATCACAGTTTGGAGATGATTCAGCTTTGATCATATGAAGGTATGGTTTGTTATAAGTATGGCCAGCTAATAATCTGTTGATTGTTTTAATTTCCGACGAGGTTAAGGTTGTATTTTTAAACCAGTGCTTCTTGGGTAAGTTTGGAAAAAAAGAGAAGAAATGTGTTCCTTTTGTTCTTGATATTAATTTATACTCGGAACTCCAGTCATTCCATAGCTCATTGTAAATTTTTGTGCAAGCATCCTTAAGCGAGAGCTCAGGAAGTATTACGGTACCGTTGGAAATAGCCAGTTTAGCATAATGGTCAGCTTTTTCGTTGAAGGGAAGTCCCACATGGGAAGGAGTCCATATGAAGGACAGAGAAGATAAAGACGAACTTTCTATTTTGTTTATTATTCTGTCTACTAAAAAGTTTTGAGAGGAGTTTTTAATGATGAGTAAACAGGAGTTTTTGCTGTCTGTGAAAATAGCCGCTCTACTGATGCCTTGTTCTATTATGATATCGACCGCTTTTTCAATTGCATAGAGTTCACCAGTAAGAGATGATACAGCTTCTGATATTTTGAACATAAAGTTTTGGTTTGATGAGATATTGCATATAGCACATCCTGTGGCCAGCTCTGTGATTGACGCATCAGTGGCCCAAATTGCGACACCTTCTGACTTAAGTTGACTGATTTTTTCAGAATAAAAAGCATTGAAAACTTCTTTTGGAGTGTTAGATTTTGATGAAATGAAAAGATTAAGCAATACCTCAATTTTGTAGGGTTTTGTTCCAGTTATTGTAGGGATAAGGTTGTCGAAGATTTCTTTGTATTTCAGGTAAATAAAACCCATGCTGGATTTAACATTGGGATTTAAGCAAATCCCGTTGTAAGCGGACGGATTATGAATTTTCAGTTTGAGTAATTCTTTAGCGGCGAGATATGATGATCTTTGTCTGGGCGGCAAGGTCAAAGAAAGGGCGTATATAATTTGTACCGGTTTTTGTAATGGTTTTTTTTAGTGTTAAACGTTATTGCAAATAATTCTAAAGCATACTTTTAGGAGTTTTATTAAAAATATACGATCATTGATCATAGAGTTGTATTTGTAAATATGTATATCCATTTATTACTGACAGCTGCAAACAGCTGCTCTTTTTCTTAGCTGCTTGTATAGAAACATAAAAACTAAATAGAAAATTAAAAAAATATATAAAAAAAAAATAAATGAAGTACAAAACAAGCAACTAAAGAATAAGAAAAAAAAATAACTAATTAAATTAAAAATTTTGTAATAACGTTTAAGTTAAAAGTTAATAAAATTAAATACAAATTTGGTAATGAATTAGAAAGTTAAATAATAGGGATTTTTTGATATAATTTTTGTATTAAAATTAACAATTTTAATTAAAGAGCATTTTTTTCTTTTTATTTCTTTTTACTATTAGTGGTGTTGCAACATCTTTAAGTTGCACCGACTCCAGTACCGCTTCTAGCGAAGATGCCTCAGAGCCTGGTTCACCCTACAGTCCCTCGCAACATTCTAGCTCAAATGAGGAACAACAATTAAAACAACAAACAAGTTTAACAACTAATAATAGCAACAACATTAATAATAATAATAACAACAACAAAATGTCACCACAAACCATATTAGTTACAAATACGGGAAATTCATCAAAAAATATGGGGACTAATCATCATAATACAACAATGTCATCAGCATCATCAACCCAATCGTCATCTAACACTACTACTAGCACAGTATGTGTAAGAACAAATAACCTGCCAGCTTCTTTAACCATAACACCCACTAGCAGTAGTAACAGCAGTGGCTTAGGAAATGGTAACAAGGCTAAACAACATCATAATCATCAAACAACAAAAAATTGTAACAACACTGCCACATTACGATGTTCAAATTTACCCACTTTACAATGGCCCTGGAGTACAACAACATCATTATCATCATCATCAGGTACAACAGCTGCCGCCGCCACTAATACATTAGCAACATCTACAGGAGCTACATTAGCTGCCACTACAACATTAACACCCGCCGCCCCCATTACCACCACATGTTCAACCACAGGTACAAATACTTATGTTAGTAATACAAATTCTACTACAACAGCTAAAAAACGTACAATAGCTCCTTATATACAGGGTGAATCAAACACCCATTCTCATCATCATCATCAACCAATAGCACCTAAAAAGTCTCGTGGTAACTCTACAACAGCCACCCAGGAACAACAACAACATTTAACACAACTTACAGGAGCTAAAAGACTGAAAGCCGCTGCTTTAGAAGAGTCACAAACAAAAATTACCGGATACTTTAAATCCCAAATGAAAGCACAAATGCAAGCTGCTAATGGCAAAACAAATTCAACAACATCCCAAATAGCATGTAATTCAACAAATGCTTTAACAATGAGTGCTCCAGCTACCACAGCTTCTCTAAATAAATATTTTAATATATTAGCACAATTGAAAGAGAATACAAAGGCTGCGGCGACAATAGCAAACAACAACAACAATAATACGGTGGTAAACTTAAGCCAAAACAACAATAATAATAATGCAACAAAGTTAACATCTATGTCGACAACATTAAGTACACCAACAACATCCTCAACATTAGCTACATCAAACAATTCATCTACAAATATGACCACAGTAACCAATACAACACCCTCAACAACTTTTGTGGCTGCAAACACTAACAACAACAACAATAAATCTCTCAATAATGTTTCTATACAACCGGTGCCAATGCCAGCTTTAAAGAAAATTGAAAGACCAAAACCCACAAAAATTGCCCAAGTGGCACCAAATCTACGCAAAACTCCTTCAAATAATCAAGGTTATAATCATGCTTCTTCTGGCACTGGAAAATCACCAGCTAAAAAACATGTTGCTATAGCACCACGAACACCAGAAATGAAACAACAATTGCAGCAACAACAACAGCAACAATTATTAAATAAACAAGATAAACAACAACAACATTTGCAACAAACTGCCACAAATTTAACACAAACAGGAGCTAACGGCACACAACAGCCAGCTGTTTTATTAACTGCCATACGTTTACCACCACCACCTACAAATACTGCCCAACAACAATCCTTAAATAGTAAACCAATCAACAGCAATAATAATTTAAAACAAACCACCACTACTGTGGCAACAGCAACACCAGCAACATCGGCAACAACACCTCCAAATAATAATAGCCCCACCACCACTACTACCACATTATATCAATTGCCAGCCGTACATGTACCAAATCTAGTCCAATTGCCACAATTATTAGCTGCCAGCAATAATGCTAATTTAATGCAACTTAATCAATTAGCACAAGCACAAGCTAATTTAGCTAAAGTAGCAGCAGCAGCAGCAAATCAGGTTGCCGCCACACAACAACAAAACAGCTCAAATAATAATGCTGCCAATAATAATAATAGTTCTGCGCTCGCTACCCAACAACAGCAACAACAACAAGCAGCTCAAGCCGCAGCAGCTCAATACTTTTTAAATGGCACAGTCTTTAAATTACAACAATTTACTACAGCTACTACCACTACGGCCACTTCGGCTGCTGCAGCTGTAGGCTCAAACAACAATCACCATCAGCAGCAATTAAATCCTTTTAATTTATTAAGTGCTAATGATTTGCAGGAATTGTTAATGAAACAGCAACAACAACAATTGCAGCAATTACAACAACAACAGCAGCAACAACATAAAGCTAATTTAACTAGTTTAGCTAACGCAAATGCTAATAGTTTTCAAGAGATTTTCCAACAACAAATAGCAGCTGCCATAGCTGCTAATCAACAGCAGCAGCAACAGCAGGCACAATTACAGCAATTGCAAAGATTGGGTGCAGCAGCAAATATGCAACAACAGCCGGTATTTATGGCAACACCAGCCGGTTTACTATTAAATGCGGCCTCACTGCCAGCCATGTTGGCTCAAGCAGCTGCTGCTTTGGCTGCTAATCAACAGCAACAACAGCAGCAGCAACAAAAAGCTTTAGCTTTACCAGCATTACAGCCCATACAACAAGCACCCTTACCGGCTTTAAGTTCAATATTTGCTCCACAACAACAACAAAATGAACAACATGATTTACAACAACAGCAACAACAACAATTGCAACAATTGGCCTTAGCCCAACAGCAATATATCTCAAATTCCCAACCACCACCCTTAGCAACAGTGGCTTTGACAAACAACTCTCAACAGCAGCAGCAACAATTAACGCACACTAATAACTCAAATATGCTTAATACAACAACAAACTCGAATTCCCTTATTAACAACAACAATTTAATGGGACAAACCACAACAAACAACACTGCCAAATTGGCTATAGTAAAAGCCACAACAACAGCTACCACAAATTATACTACTCATAGCTCACAACCTCCACCCTTGGTAACAATATCAAATAATAAACAACGTCAGCAGCAGCAACATTTGAGCGCACCAGCAACAACGCAACAAAAGCCACCAAACAACAATAATAAGCCCTATCAGAAACGAGCTACAAAACAACAACACCAAGGAAAATCTTGTAATAAATCGAACACGGGTAAAATTACCACTGCCTCGGGTAAAATAATAGCTACGCCCACTACTCCGCCTCCCTTAGTACCCACAATAACAGCTCCGGTGGCTTTAACCTCACAGCCAGCTAATAAAGCTTTAAGACCCACAGTTAGCAACAACACGAACTTAACAAAGACAACAACAACTTCGGCAACTGTTCTACCCACACCAGCTTTAGTAAGTATATCGTCGACGACAACAACAATGGGACAACCTAAAACCACACAATGTTTAAGCAATAATAGTGTTACTATAAGTCCGGTAAGCGGTTCAACAAAATCCCAACAATTGGTTAATATAGCGCCAAAAGTAAGCACAGTATCGCAAACACAAACAACACCGTACAAACAAAATAATAATAATACAAATAACAGTGTAAATAACCTTATTTCAAACTTGAATTCGAACACAAATTTAAGCCACAATACGAATATAAATTCGTATCAAAATTCAAACTTAAACACGAACCTTAATTCGAGTAACATATCGAACATGAGTTTGGTTCAAAATTCCAACATGAATTTGAGCCACAATTCAAACTTGAACACGAACCAGAGTTTGAGTAACAGTTTGAGCACACAAAATTCATTTATGAATTCGAATATAAATTCGAATCTTGTTAATTCGAATATCTTAAACGCAAATAACAATTCGAATATATCATTATTAGATAAACCAAAAGTTGTTGTTGCAAAACCTACAACAACCGATCTCTTTGATTTGGTTAAAAATTCTAATGGAGCCATTAGCATAACACCAGCACAAAATATTACGGTAAACCAAACACAAGTCTCCACCACAACAACAACTCCCAACATATCTTACAATATGCCTCAAAGCTTCTCTAGCAATACGGTCTTTAAGTCGGTAAATACCTTAACAACCAACAACAATAAATCATTGGAAAGTTTTGGTAAAATTAAAGATGAGCCTCAAGATGAAGTTATAACGACACCTACATCAGTTAATAATTTGGCAGCTGATAATTTAGCTCTCAAAGAGAAGGAACAAATAAAACCGGAAAATCTTTGTACAACCTTTACCGGACAAATTCCCATGAATATCAATATTAAACAAGAACAAGAACAGGAGTTAATGAACACAGCTACTGAAGAAGAGGAAGAAGAAGAATCAGAAAAATCATGTTCTCCCCAACCTCAAAATAATATTATACTAAATAATAATGAATGCTCCTCGTCTTCCTCATCGTTTAGTTCGAATTCAAATTCGATATCCTCAGCGGCTGACTTATCATTAGAGGCTTCCACACCAGCTTCTATAAGTAGTTTAGAGGCTAATTCCCCAGCTCCTTGTTCATTAATGTCGCCATTAAATAGCAGCATCAATCAACAATCAGTGACACCGAATCCATGTAACAATTCTAACTCATTAAGTGATTCGAATTCCAACTCTTGTGGCACACAGGGAGGAGCTTCTTCCCGGGATATGTTAAGTGAAATGGTAACATCGACTTGCATATCATCAGATTCTTCTGACGGTAGTATAAGTGTTACCTTACAAGATAATGAAGAAAGTAAATTAAGTTCATCATCGGAAGATAAGCAACAGGAGGATACACAGGAAAATGATAAATCTCAAAGAGATTTACCAACACCAGAATCGGGTATTGGTGGTAGTCTTAGCAATACCGAAAGTATGGACTCATCTAGCAAATCATCAACAGCAGATTTATCATCTTCATCTTCCTCGTCTTCTATAGCATCAGAAATTATAAACTCTCCCCTACCTTCCTCGGCTTCATCATCTGTAGATAACCAAACACCTCCAGCTACACCCATGATACAAGATTCCACCACAAATGAAGAATCACAAAATGATTCTACAACAAATGAAGAAACACAAAATGATTCGAATTCATCTTCATCGTCTTCATCATCAGGATCACAACCGCAACATCAACAATCTCAAGATTCTTTAACAACCACTTCTTCGAGCTTTTACGATTCATATGATTTATTATCTACTACTTTAGATATAAAATTAGCTGAGGCTTATGCTGGTTCAAAAAGTGCTCTTTCACCCATATTATCACAGCCGAAAACTATACGTTTTCCGGCTAATCGTTCTAAGGGTAAAAAACATCATGATGGTGTTTGCTATTGGAATAAATGTAATAAGAAACATGAGAGTAATTCGAAATTATTAGATCATATGCAACATCACCATGTCAACTCACAGACGGGACCATTCTCTTGTCTCTGGGTGGGCTGCAAGGTGTATCAAAAAGAATCGTGCTCGCGTAGATGGTTGGAAAGACATGTTTTGTCTCACGGTGGTTCTAAACAATTTAAATGTATCGTTGAGGGATGTGGCTTACGGTTTGGTTCACAGGTAAGTTTTTTACAGAATACAAAGTATTGGATTTTTTAAAAAACAGTTTGCTAATTTCAATATTCTTCATTATTTGTTTAGTTGGCTTTACAAAAGCATGTTAACAATCATTTTACTGCCAGCGAAAGTCGTGATAGTACAAATAAACGTACTTCAGATCCTCCTGTACCCAAACAATTGCGTAAAAATGGCAAAAAATTACGTTATAGACGTCAGCCTTTTTCAGGTAAATGTTAAAATCTAAATTTTATTTTAAATATAGCGGAAATTTACAATGTTTTCAATTTCTTTTTTAACTTTTTTTTCTAGCCCGCATGTTTGATTTCTTTGATACTGGCATTATGGAAGGACTGCAACATCGTTTACGTCAAATTTCTACTTTAACCAATGGCTGTAATTCAATTACCTTCCAAGGTCAATGTATTATGAAACGTAAAAATTTTGCCGGCAATATGGAATGTTTTGTACAATGGTCACCAAGAGAAATGTAAGTGTTTTTAATTTCAATTATAGGATCTTAAAGTAAAAAAGTTAAATTCGGCCTTGCCGAATGTAGTGATACCCTCCACAATTTCTAAAAGATTATTGCAAAAACTTTATTTAAAAGGAAATTACTTTTGAAAAAAAAATTTTTTTTGAAAAATAGTTTCCGCAAAAAAAAAATTTGGTAAAAAAAAATAGCGATTTTTTCTTTTTTTTTCCAAAAATATGTTTGTACTTGTTTAAATACCATTTGGTGTTTAATTATGTTCACATGAATCAACCAGCAGCCGAATTAAAGCATTTTGTATATAAAAATATAAAGTTTTTGAGGTGTCCTTACATTTTCGTTCATAACTTTTAAACCGCTGAACCGATATTGCTCAAATGCAATACCAAACTTTTTTTATTATAATAACAGTCACCTCTGTTTTGTATTTCACATTTTGCACAGACAGCAAACAGACAGACGGACATCGCTAGAATGTCTTAAAATCGATCGGGCATCATGAATATATATGGGGTATTTCATGTCAAATCGCGGACACTTTGAAATTTTTTTTTTTTGATTTTCCCAATTTGTTTACAGATTTTAGTACCCTTCGCAAACTCCTTCGTGGTAAATTTTTAGATTTTTTTGATGACCCGTTCAAAAGATATCGAATTTTTAAAAATTGGTAGTTTGTTCCTTTACTCAAACTTCTTCTACTCATAACTTCTTCGATAATGGACAAATTTCAAATTTTTTTTCCAAAATTTTTGACTTTTACGTACTTTAAAAAAAAAAAAAATCCCAAAAAATCTTAAAAGCGCTATAGTATGTGATTTTTAAGTTTTAAAATTTAAATCTTCTATCAATTCTACAAATTTTTTGCCCAGGAGGATCGTGGAATAACGATCTCGATTATTACTATTTTTTAAAATTTTTTGAAAAAAATTTATTGTAATTTTCCAATCTTAAAATCATTTCTACTGCTCCAATGGTGCGTCATAGAGGGGTCATTTATAAGACCGACCCCCATTAATTTTTACGTCTTAACATTTCTTTGGAACAAACTAATACCCAATCTCCAATTTCTAAGGGGTCTCCCACACAAAACACCATTTTTTTAAAATTTGTTCCAACTGCCCTAATTGTGCCCTTAGAGCAACAAAATGTATGACCGACATGAACACACCTACCCTGTATCTCTAATTGTTAAGGCGGTTCCCATATAATTTTTTTTATTTTTTGTAAATTTGTTTTATTTAATCAGCTTCTGCCGGTCCAATGGTGCGTCCGAGAGGGGTCATTAGTGAGACCGACCCCCATTTATTTTTACCCTTTATAATTTCATTTCGGGGTGAATATTATATTTGCAACCTCACACCTTCCACATTTTTTTAAAACATGCCTACGCCCTATCTCCACTCCTTAAGTAGGCTTCCATACAAATAACAGTTGGAGCAAATTTTATAAAAATGTAATTTTGAATGGAAGCCTACTTAGGGAGTGGAGATAGGGCATAGGCACCATTGGACCGGTAGAAGCTGATTAAATAAAACAAATTTACAAAAAATAAAAAAAATTGTATGGGTACCGCCTTAACAGTTAAAGATAGAGGGTAGGTGTGTTCAGAGAAAATTTTTGGACTAAAAAATATTGTGGGTCGGTCATACATTTTGTTGTTCTAAGGGCACAATTAGGGCAGTTAGAGCGGTTGGAGCAAATTTTAAAAAAAATATATAAAATAAAATGTATAAGGCATAAAAATATCATGACATGAAAATGTTTCAAAAGAAAAACAAGAAAATTATATTCGGTCAAGACCGACCATATAACCTACACCAGTGTTTTTCGGAAAATTGCCTCCCAAGTCTAATCATAGACCAATTGAATCTATTTTTTTAAAGGCCTTAATTTAGTGTAAAAAAAACATAAACATAGACCGGTTTAACTGGAAATTAAGCGGAATTTTTATATGGAGACTGATAAGGGAAGTATCTCAACCCTTATGAATCAATTTGCCTTTGGGTGTCTCGGCTTATTGGCCGTATCAGTGTTTAAACATTTCGTTGTCCTCTTATGAAACAGTGTGTACCTTCGGAAAAATTTAGATAACTCCCCAACTAACAGGAACATCGTTTAGAGCAAAAATATGTGTCGACTTAAATTTAATAAAAATTATTTCGTATTCATATGGATATTGTAGGTCTATGTGTTCACGTAAAAACCCCCAAAAAATGTACACACTTTCATAAAAAAAAATTTTAACGAAAACGAAATAGGCATTAAAAAACCTTTCTTCTCATACGGAAACATCATATAGTTTCTTAGAAAGAAATGGCTGAGAAATCCAAAAAAAATATTTTTTCGTCATTTTTCGACCCATTTTTTGAAACACTAAATACCCGATATGACCGATTAGCCGAGACACACCCCAACCTTAGAATTGTCGCAATTTTCCTTCACTTACCTACCGCTAGCTATTCCACGTTTAATCAATGAAATACTTTCATTAATTTTACGAAAAACTTCATAAAACGTTTTAAGCAAGTTCTACGATTATTTTCATTATTGTCATGTTTTCATTGATTAAATGAAAGCTGTCTTTTTCAGAAAATTAAAAAAATAAGATAAATTTAATTTACATGTTATTAATTTATGTTCTTCTATATTTTCTAGAATTTCCGATGAATGGCTACCAGAAAGTGAAGAACCCTATTTAAAAACTGTGAATATTAAACAAATGAAACCTACAGAAAAGAATAAAGTTGAAAGTTTACTTATGACTGCCTATAAACTGCCATATTCAGCAACAATATTTGAAAATGATTATGCTTTAAGTCAACAATATCAACGTTTACAACAAGACAGCAACAGCACCACTACCGCAAATGAAGTAGCAGCAGAAACCGAAAAAACAGATAATGATAATAATGATGAAGATAATGAGGAAGAGGAAGATGAAGAAGATGATGCTACTACATTAACGGAAACAATATCAAGCTATCAAAATGTTTTATCCATAACAAATGTACAACGTAAAAAACATCCTAGAAAGCAAAAAAATCGTATTACCGTATCACGTTAAGATGGATAAACGAATAATTTAAAATAGTAATACTAAACTTTTGAAAAAAAGAACAAAAGACTCGTGTATAAGTGGATAAAAGCTGATCTGTTTATACGTATTCATATATGATCATATCTGATTGCATATAATTTTATCTAAAATTACCAAAATCGAAATCTGATTGTGTCTCAGATTTAGCCAACATTCCCGACGAAAAAGAAGGCGTAATGTATAATATGACCCTAAAATAGAGCATCCAAAAATATATGATTAAGGCCTCTGTTCTGTCTTTCACAACATTTCAATTCACATGAAAATTTGCGAATCACATGAAAGTGAGTTTAGTGTTTTGTTGATCACGTTTTCATTTGAAGTTGAAATCAAATAATTAAAATTTAAAAAACTATAAGAAAAAAATTGCATTTGTTTTACTTTCACCAAATTTATTTATGTAAAAGAAAACGAAAAAAAAATTTCGGATGTTAAATCTAGAACACCAAAAAAAAAATCGGAAATTTTCATTTTCACATTTTTTATGTGAATTAGTTTTTTTTGGAACAGCGGCCTATATCTTATTAGAATAAATTTGATATAAATAGATATAATAAGATCCCAAAAATGGAACGGTAAATATTATCTAATTTGATATTATAAAAAATTAGATCTAATAAGATATTATTATATATAATTATATCTTATTAGATCTAATATACCTTTCAAATAGATGAAATTTACCGTTCCATTTTTGTAATTTAATTATATATAATTATATCGAATTTGATCATATAAGATATAATCATAAAATTTTGGATCCTCCATTTTTATGATCAAATGATGGATATATTTGGGGCATTCCATGTCAAATCGGACACTTTGAAAATTTTTTTTTAGATTTTCCCAATTTGTTTACAGTTTTTAGTACCCTTCGAAAACTCCTTCGTGGTAAATTTTCAGATTTTTTTGATGAGCCGTTCAAAAGATATCGAATTTTTTATTTTACTCATTTTACTCATAATTTCTTCAATAATGGTCCAAATTTCAATTTTTTTTTCAAAATTTTTGTTTTTTTACGTACTTTTTAAAAAAAATCTCAAAAAATTCTTAAAAGCGCTCTAGTATGCGATTTTTAAGTTTTAAAATTTAAATCTCATTTTTGAAAATGTTTGTACTTTTCGATTTTTGTTAAATTTTTTTGTGTAAAACTTCTATCGATTCTACAAATTTTTTGCCCAGGAGGATCGTGGGATAACGATTATTACCTTTTTTTTTAATTTTTTGAAAAAATTTTATTGTAATTTTCCAATTTTAAAATCATTTCTACTGCTCCAATGGTGCGTCATAGAGGGGTCATTTATAAGATCGACCCCCCTTAAATTTTTACGTCTTAACATTTCTTTGGAACAAACTAATACCCTATCTCCAATTTCTAAGGGAATCCCACACAAATCGACATTTTTTAAAATTTGCTCCAACCGGTCTAACTGCCCTAATAGCGCCCTTAGAGCAACAAATTGTATGACTGACCCACAATATTTTTTTATTTCAAACATTTTCTCTGAACACACCTACCCTCTGTCTCTAATTGTTAAGGCGGTCCCCATACAATTTTTTTTTTTTTTTTAAAAAAATTTTGTATTTTCCAATCTTAAAATCAATTCTACTGCTCCAATGGTGCGTCATAGATGGGTCGTTTCCTAGACCGACCCCCATTAATTTTTTCGTCTAAACCTTTCTTCGGAACAAACTAATACCCTATCTTCAATTTCTAAGGGGGCTCCCACACAAAACGACCAGGGCCGGGTTAAGGTATGCCGGGGGCCCTGGGCACACAAGTATTTGGGGGCCCCACTGGAAAAAAAAATTAAAATCGAATTATAGTTAATTGGTACAAATTTAATTCATGTTATTAACTGTTTTAAGAAACGGAACCTACACAAAAAAAAAAACAAGTAAGAAAATTATAGTCGGTCAAGACCGACCATAGTATAATACCCTACACCAGAGTTTCCCGGAAAATGGGTCCCAAGTTCAAACATGGACTGATTAGATCTATATATTGGCAAATCTTTAATAAGTGTAAAAAGCACTCACAAATCAAATTTGAGTGGAATAGGCTTCTTTTTGTTGACAATAAACCGCTTCAACTGAATATCGGGCGAAATTTTCACATGGGACCTAGGTCCAAAAATGGTCCGATGATAATCAGATTTGATAAGGTTATTAAAGTACGCGTTTAACATACACAAACAGAATTTTAATTAAATATTTTTTATTTTCATGAAATTTGAGAGATTTTTGTGAAAAAGGTGGTTTGTATGGGGGCTACAAGAATAACTGGTCCGATTTCTTTAAAATTCGGAATGGTGATTTGTGTGTATGAAACATGATTACCTGCCAAATTCCTATTAAAATGCGGCTATTAGAGTCATTTGAGCCACAACTAAAGTCATTTGAGCCACAACTTTGTATGGGGGCTAGGTCTAAATATGGACTGATTTTTTTCAATTTCAATAGGCTTCGTCCTTGGGCCAAAAGATGCTTAAGTTTCAAATTTCAAGTCAATAGATTAAAAATTGCGACCTGTATCGTGTTTACACCGTTTACATGGACAGACGGACGGACAGACGGACGGACGGACATCGCTAAATCGACTCAAATAATGATTCTAAGTCTATCGGTATACTTGAAAGTGGGTCTAGGACCAATATTTCGGGTAGTTACAAACATCAGCACAAACTCATTATACCCTGTACCACAGTGTGGTGTAGGGTATAATAAATAAATAAAAAACAAAAAAATAAAATTAAAAATTATACTCAGCCTTATTGTTAACTCAACAGACTAAGTGTTATTGCATAAATTTGTATATAAAAAATTTTTTTTGTAAGCGAATATGTTATACTTTCTACTTCTGGGGGCCCCCTTGAGGTCGGGGCCCTGGGCACGTGCCCAGTGTGCCCTAAGGGTTAAAGCGCTACTGAAAACGACATTTTTTAGAATTTGCTCCAACTGCTCTAACTGCCCTAATAGTGCCCTTAGAGCAACAAAATGTATGACCGACCCACAATATTTTTTTAGTCCAAAAATTTTCTCTGAATACACCTACCCTCTATCTCTAATTGTTTTATTTAATCAGCTTCTACCGGTCCAATGGTGCGTCCGAGAGGGGTCATTAGTGAGACAAACCCCATTTATTTTTACCCTACAACATTTTTTTAAAACATACCTACGCCTTATCTCCACTCACTAAATAGGCTCCCATACAAACAACAGTGTGAGCAAATTTTATAAAAATTTAATTTTGAATGGAAGCCTACTTAGGGAGTTTAGATAGGGCTGTGGTATGTTTTACAAAAATGTTGGGGAGTAAAAATAAATGGGGGTCGGTCTCACTAAGGACCCCTCTTGGACGCACCATTGGACCGGTAGAAGCTGTTTAAATAAAACAAATTTACAAAAAATAAAAAAAATTGTATGGGGACCGCCTTAACAATTAGAGATAGAGGGTAGGTGTATTCAGAGAAAATGTTTGAACTAAAAAAATATTGTGGGTCGGTCATACATTTTGTTGCTCTAAGGGCACTATTAGGGCAGTTAGAGCGGTTGGAGCAAATTTTAAAAAAATGTCGTTTTGTGTGGGAGCCCCCTTAGAAATTGAAGATAGGGTATTAGTTTGTTCCGAAGAAAGGTTTAGACGAAAAAATTAATGGGGGTCGGTCTAGGAAACGACTCATCTATGACGCACCATTGGAGCAGTAGAATTGATTTTAAGATTGGAAAATTACAATAAAATTTTTTCAAAAAATTTTAAAAAATAGTAATAATCGTTATCCCACGATCCTCCGTGGCAAAAAATTTGTAGAATCGATAGAAGTTTTACACAAAAAAATTTCACAAAAATTGAAGAGTACAAACATTTTCAAAAATGAGATTTAAATTTTAAAACTTAAAAATCGCATACTAGAGCGCTTTTAAGAATTTTTTGGGATTTTTTTTTTAAAGTACGTAAAAAAACAAAAATTTTTAAAAAAAAAATTGAAATTTGGACCATTATTGAAGAAGTTATGATTAAAAGAAGTTTGAGTAAAGGAACAAACTACCAAATTTTTAAAAATTCGATATCTTTTGAACGGGTCATCAAAAAAATCTGAAAATTTACCACGAAAGAGTTTTCGAAGGGTACTAAAAACTGTTAGCAAATTGGGAAATTCTAAAAAAAAAAAATTTCAAAGTGTCCGATTTGACATGGAATGCCCCATTGATATATGGGGCATTCCAAGCCAAATCACTCACTTTTAGACCCGACCCCTTACGATTTATTTTTGGATATGTTTTAGTACTTATTAAATGCAACTTGGACACCAATTTTCAGCCATTTTTTTTCTTCAAGATGGTGTTGAGTAATCAATTTTTCAAAATGGCGATTTTCTCAAAAAAATTAAAAAATTGAAATTTTTAATTAATTTTGACCATTGAAAAATATAGATATTTTAAAAAAAGTTGGACAACGTTTTTTTGGTATTTAAATGTAGTTTTAGAAAAAAAATATGAAAAAATTATTCGAAGTAATTATCACTTATTTTTTGACGTTTAAAAATTAAAATCGACTTTTTGAAAAAGTCCGAAACCTTCGATTTTTTTGTAAAAAATTGTAAAAATTGTACTCTAAATTACGCAACTTTTAAGCCATAATTTGAGATGTGATCACAATTCTTTCTATTTTTTTTTTTAAATTTTTAAAATTGCACCTTTTATTTTTTGGCTCTGATTTATTTTATATGGTGCTCCAAAAAAAATAAATTGGTAGATATTGACCCTAACTTACCCTAGATATATTCATTTCGAGGTAAAAATACGTCTCACAAAAATTTAGAACGATCGGAAATGGGTAAGGCGTTTAGCATGGTCCTTAAAGTTTAAAAAACGGATTACAAGGAAAAATATGAATTTTTTTCTGTTTTCGCAATATTTTTGGTATTTTAAGTTAAGTTTTAATTCAAGTGATTACGGAATTGTGATGTAGAGTAAAATACCTTTCTAATAAGGTACTAAAAACTTAAATCGGTTGAAAATCAGCCAAGTTATTACAACTTCCCCAGGCATCTAGCGTGTGTCATACCGCTTGATTAAAGAATACGAGTCCCTTTTTTTAACCCTTTCACTACCGACTTTTTTTGGCTAGTAATTTCTTGACCAAAATTTGTGAAAATGTAGATCTATGCAAAGTAAAAACTTTTTGTTGATTTCGTTGCTCTACCGCGCCCTCTAGCGGAGATATATCCAACCAAACTTGAAGCTTTCACATGCAATATCTCCCGAACGAGTAAACATTTTTCCAAAATTCGAATTTTGTATTTTTTGTATCGAAAAGTTCTACAAAATCCGCTTTTAAGAAAGCTTGTACGATTATTATTCGATTTTTGAGAACTTTTTAACGTTTATTTTGTTTTGCAATTTTTTTACGTTATTGGAAAAATTTCCAGTTTGCCACCAAATATTGCGTGTAGAGTCCACCTGAATGCAAATTTACTTTTCCGAGCACATCTATCGTAAAGATAACCCTTCAATGGTCAATCTTGTCAAAACAAAACACAAAAATGTTGTATGGTTAATTTTTAATGAATTTTTAAAGATGTGTACACTGTAGTGTACAAGGGGAGTGAAAGGGTTAAATTTATTGAAATTTTCTACTGTAATAACATTTTTTCATTATTCATGTTTCAGTGTAATATTTTTTTGGTTTTTCCAAATTTTAAAACAAAAAAAGAAAATTTTTTTTAAAATAGAGATTTCAAAAGGGTGTTGAAAATGCAGTCATTTTTAGCACTAATTTAAAAAATGTTAGCAAAACACAATATGAAAAATACTTGTCATCTAATTACATTTGAACTTGAAGAATAAAAAAATGTTATTACAGTAGAAAATTTCAATGAATTTCAAAAATCGGATTGTATTGCTTAATCAAGTTGTCTGCCACACGTTAGATGCCTGGGGAAGTTGTAATAACTTGGCTGATTTTCAACCGATTTTAGTTTTTAGTATCTTATTAGAAAGGCATTTTACTCTACATCACAATTCCGTAATTGCTTGAATTTAAACTTAACTTAAAATACCAAAAATATTGAGAAAACAGAAAAAAAATCATATTTTTCCTTGTAATCCGTTTTCTAAACTTCAAGGCCCATGAGGAACGCCTTACCCATTTCCGATCGCTCTAAATTTTTGTGAGACGTATTTCTACCTCGAAATGAATATATCTAGGGTAAGTTAGGGTCAATATCTACCAATTTATTTTTTTTGGAGCACCATATAAAATAAATCAGAGCCAAAAAATAAAAGGTGCAATTTTTAAAATTTAAAAAAAAATAGAAAGAATTGTGATCACATCTCGAATTATGGCTTAAAAGTTGCGTAATTAAGAGTATAACTTTTAGACGTTTGTAAAAAAAGATCGAAGGTTTCGGACTTTTTCAAACAGTCGATTTTAATTTTTAAACGTCAAAAAATAAGTGAAAATTACTTCGAATAATTTTTTCATATTTTTTTTCTAAAACTACATTTAAATACCAACAAAACATTGTCCAACTTTTTTTAAAATATCTATATTTTTTAATAGTCAAAATTAATTGAAAATTTCAATTTCTTAATTTTTTTGAGAAAATCGCCATTTTGAAAAATTGATTACTCAACACCATCTTGAAATAAAAGGCTGAAAATTGGTGTCCAAGTTGCATTTAGTAAGTACTAAAACATATCCAAAAATAAAATAAATCGAAAGGGGTCGGGTCTAAAAGTGAGTGATTTGGCTTGGAATGCCCCATATATATTAAAAAATATATATCAAAACTTTTTTACTCGGGTTGCCACAAATTTGACATGTATTTATATGTTATCAGATGCAATTATATACAATCAAATGCAATCATATATAATCAGATCAAAGCAGATCAGATAAGAACAAATCGATTTTTGCACGGGAAAACAAAAAACATTTAACTTGTATAGATAAACCTAAGGTGCTGTAAAAATAAACAAAAAAACGAAAAGTATTTCCTTTTTTTATATATAAAAAACAAAAACACAATTTAAATATAATTTCTTTTAAATAATTTTGTAAATATGTATTTTTATATAATTGTAAATTTTTTAAAATACAAAAACCCCCCCATTATTGAAAAAGTAAATTTTTAAGTTTTCAAAAAAAAAAAAAGAAACGTTGATTAAATATTTGAAATATCTTTGTAAATTGAAAATATTTTTCAAAAAAAAGACAAACGAGCAAACAGTGACAAGATTTTAGCTTTTTTTTTATAAAGAAATATAAATATATTATTTGATGTTAGTAGCCAGGTGATATGTAAGGATGATATTTTATAATAAAAATATAAAAAAAAAATATTTAAATTACATATTTTAGATAATAAGTTCATAAGTGTGCGTAAATCAATAGGCAATATCACTGCCATATATCTTTGTATGTATATTAAAATATAAGAAGAAAAACAAAAAAAAAAAAAAAGAATTAATTAAAAATTTAATTTGTATTTAGTAAGGTAGTAATCATAAAATTTAATTTAAAAATCTTAAAAAAAAAAAAAAACACAAAAAATTTATAAAAAAATTTAACAACAAATTTATGATAATCATTAGTTTTTAGTTGTAGTACGCGTAAAACAAAAATACTTTAAAAAAATTATAAATTTATTACAAAAAAAAAAAATACCTATGTTAGAAAATTAATTTCTATAAATTCAATTTAAAACAAAAAAAAAATCATTGCTATTTTTTGAATTAGAATTTAATTTGTTTTAATTTTTTTTGTTTAAATTAGTTTATTTTTTTATGTAATAACTAAAAGTAAAAAAAAAACCTGCCCAACCCACCCTCCTTTTTTTTTTGTTTATTTGTTTTGTATTTTATATGAAACATATATTTTTGTTTGTATTTCTTGAATATATATATATATGTAGTAGTTTGTACTTTATTTAATTTTTTTTATATAAATATAATTTTTCTTGTTTTATTTTTATAAAAAAGAAAAACATTCATTTCCTACAAGACTTGTTTAATATTAATTTTTTTTTTTAAATATAAATTTAGCTTAATTTAAATTAATTTTTGGAAAAAAAATTTACATTTTAAATTTTTATAAAAAACAAACAAAAAAAAAACAAAATTTTTCATTTATTTGTTTTATAAATAAATTGTGAAGAAAAAAAATATTATTTGTAATAATTTTATTTAGGAAGAGATTCATTTCATTTTGTGTAAGATTTAAAAAAAAAAATTATGCACTCAAAAAATTTCTTAATGAAAAAAAAATCAATACAATTTTTTAAAATTTTTTTTTTTATTAAATTTATAGAAAATTCAATTGCAAGAGAGAAAGATAGATTACACAGGGCAACAAAAGTTGAACTTTTTCAATCTGCCGATTGGGGATTTTAATGTCTTTGAAATTGTTGTTTTTTCGACTTCTATTGATTACACAGTGCAACACCCAAAATCGGAATGGGATGAAACCAAAAGCAAATGAAAGTTGACATATTCCATAACAAACCCCTCAAGGCTTTTTTCTAGTTCAGAGCTAGATTTTTTTTTACACGCATTTGAAGTTGGTGCACTTTTATTATAATTATAATAATAAATGCTTGAAAACTGTATGAGTGGCGAATGATTAATATTGTAATTGCCTTTAAATAATAATCATACGCAACGGTGTCCAGTGGTTTTTATTAATAATTGCCTTTAAATAAGAATCATACGCAACGGTGTACAGTAGTTTATTTTAATAATTTGGCTATTCAGTAAATAGGTACTGGACCGATTGCAGCACAATTCATACCAGTCATAGCTGAAGTAATTTTGAGCTTAAGTTTGGAAACTGGACCCTGCATGTCCAATAAGGGCACCACCAGGGGCCTTTAAAGTAGGACATGTTTAGTACACAAAAACTTTAAATGCTTTAAATGCACCAACTTTAAATGCGTGTAAAATCTAGCTCTGACCTAAAAAAAGGCCTTGAGGGTTTTGTTATGGAAAACGTCAGCTTTCATTTGCTTTTGGTTTCATCCCATTCCGATTCCGAAAGTTCGATTTTGTATCACTGTGTTATTTTATATGTGATTTTTTAGAGATTTTATTAAAATTGTTGATAATTAATGGCAGAAACGTACGCAGGGACCAGGAGGGCTTAAAAAGTATTCCAAGAGATACCTTCTAAATTAGATCTAAATCTTTTATAGGATATAATTATCGGAACCTGATCCTTTTTTTAGAAGCTGAAAAATTTTCTTTTTGTTTCTATAGAAAATATTTGTGTCTGGACATGATTCTTTTTAAATCGTCAAATTGATATATAATTTGTGCAAGGAATGACTCTGAAATTAACAAGTTTTTCTTGTCTTTTTGATGTAAATTTTCTTATAATTTCATTTTTCTGAAACAGTTACATTCAGTTTCAGAGACATAATTGAGAAATTCCTTTGAATCAGGAATACATGTACTTCTTTCAAAAAATACATGTATTTTGAAAGATAATTTTAAAAAGTGCTCTTTTACCACCAGTGCCAGTGCCAGGGCTGGCAAGTAAGACTCTGAATACCAATATTGTGTTTTAGAGGCAAAACTTTGAGAACCAATTGTAATAATTAACTGAGATGAATAAGAATAAATGATCAATTTTTATACCCTCCACTCTAGTGATAGAGGGTATATATAAGTTTGTCATTCCGTTTGTAACACCTCGAAATATTGGTCTAGGACCCCATAAAGTATATATATTCATGATCCTCGATCGATTTTAAGACGATCTAGCGATGTCCGTCCGTCCGTCCGTCCGTCTGTCCGTCTGTCCGTCTGTCTGTCTGTCTGTCTGTCTGTCTGTCTGTCTGTCTGTTGAAAACACGCTAACTTTTGAAAGACTTTGCGGAGGCTCCTGAAGTTTGGCATATATGTTGGGTATTTACCTGGTCAGGTTGGTATTGCAATCCAGCGAAATCGGTCCAGTGGTTCAAAAGTTATGAGCAAAAGACTGAATTTCGGCAAGGGTTTTTCGTGAATTTATGAGATAAAAAGCACTATAACTTTCGAAAATCAATTCTGAGGATGCTGAAGCTTGGCATATATATTTTTCGTTCCTCCAGCCTGGTTCGTATTGAATTTCACCCAAATCGGTCCAGTGGTTCAAAAGTTATTAACAAAGCCGTGAATATCAGATTAGCTTGACCTTAAATTCACGTGGTGAAAACCCGTTAAACCTGTTTTACAACCATTGGTAAGTCACAAAAATATTTTAAAACGTATTTTTGTCACACAAAAATATTTTTATACCAAAACAAAAAAAAAATAGACTCGAAAAAAATGTTACACTCAAAAAAAAATTTTACACTCAAAAAAAAAATTAGTAAATTTTTTTATTATTGTAAAATTCAAAAAAAAATTTACAAACAAAAAAAAAAGTTACACTCAAAAAAAATTAGTAATTTTTTTCAAAAATTACTAAAAAAAAATTTTACACTCAAAAAAATTAGTAAATTTTTTTTTTGATGTAAAATTCAAAAAAAATTTTACAATTAAAAAAAAAAATTTTTTTTTTTAAATTACTAAAAAAAAATTTTTTTACACAAAATAAAATATTTCTAATCATAACTGTTATTTTTTCACGTTAGAAAATTTACTATCACTTAAAATGGGCATTGTGGAGGGTATTCATAGATTCGGCCAAGTCGAATTTAACTTTTCTACTTGTTATTATTAAAACAGATAAAGTGAGGTGAAGGAACATATTCCCTTAAAAATACTTTTTAAAAGACTTTGACATATTTGGGCCGTTTTTTTTTATAAAAAGTGTGTAACAAAAAACTATAAATATTCACATATATAAAAAACAGTTTTCATTAACAAGACAAACCGACATTTAAAATCCTACTGAAGATGACACTAACTGGGGTGTTTGAAACCGGTATAGGAAATACCAGAAATGTCTATAATTTTTAGAAATTCAATTTTTCTTCTGCATTTTTTCAACTTGAACCCTTATAATAAATATAATTAGAGCCCGTGCTCGATCTGTACTTACAGAAAAAATCAAATAAAAAATTTTTATTTTTTTCTCGAAACTTATTATTTTTTTTTTGTTTTAGAGGTCCTAAATAAGATTTTTATGGTGGTAATAAACATTATAAATACTGGTTTTTATACATTTTTTTGACAAAAAATTTGGGTTTTTGCTTTTTGCGGGAATTCCCGGGATCCCGGGAAATTTAAAAATGAATCCCGCTTTCCCGGGAAATGAAAAAGTCCGGGAAAAGAAAAACTCTTATCGTCACCTAATATGCAAAAGGCCCTAACTAATAAAAAAATTGAAAATCAGTTTTTTGATTGCTTCTGGATAATTTTATCAACATACACTTTTCTACAAAAAATTAGGGCTGCACAATAAAAATTTGCGATTTTATAGCCAAAATTAAAAAAAAACATGTGATTTGGAACAAATTTTTTTTACATATTTTTTGATTTATTTTAATTCATATTTATTAGAATAACGTCCTCACAAAATTTTAGCCAAATTCATTAAAAAACAACTACACTCAAAATAATTCTACAGTAAAAGGTTTAGTAAGTGATATTGTACCAAAATCTACTAATTCGTTACTAATTTTAGTATCTTCAAAGTACTAACATTAGTAATTTTTACTGGATTTGACTAATATTAGTTAAAAATTTTAGTATTGGTTACCAATTTCTGCACTAGGTCCTTTTGGACTAAAATTAGTTAAATTTTTAGTATTGAATACCCACGTTTTTTTTGGGTGTAACAAGGGAAGTCTCCCTGGTGTCACCGTCCGATCTTCATGAAATTTGGATATGTTGGTAAGAACGAAAATTAATTCGACACGTATTTTTTTTAGCGGCCCAAACTCATTTTTAGGGTGGGGTCGATTTGTGTGGGGGGAAATTGACCTTTTTCAGTTTTTTACGATTTACGCCTATTTAAACAAAATTAATACAGGCATCTGTGGTATCAGATTAAAGGTATTAAAAATACCTATCTCGTGTTGCTAACAACGAGCCAAAGAAAATAATATTTTTCGACTTATTAACAAAAATGTGGTAAAATTTTGGTATTTTACTCAGTATGACGAAAAGTTGTGCATGTTTGGACACGTTCTTAGCAAACGTAGATAGGTTTTCCAAAGACCTTTCATTTGGTTTGTAACATGACTAGGTTTCTTTGCATAATATAGGATATAAACGAAAAAAAACTGAAAAATGGCCTTGTCTTCCCCCCTCCTTTTTAACCCCTAAATATGAATTTGGGCCGCTAAAAAAAAATACGTATCCCTTTATTTTTTCTGATCTACAAAATAAAACCAATTCCATAAAGATCCGCGGGTGACACTAGGGAGACTTCCCTTGTAAGTTATTAACAAATTTAAAATATCATTTGATACCAAGGTTGGCAATCGAAACGAATAACGGTATCGATATCGGTATTGGTATCGTTTTTTTATTTATTTCGTATCGATATCGGTTACGGTATTTGAGTTGAATCGGTTACGGTATTACCGATAATGAAACGTCAATACCGGTACGTACCGGTATTATCGAAAAAATGCTAAAAATATAAAAAAACGTATAAAAACTTTAAAAAAAAAATTGTAAAAACAAGTAGAAAAGTTAAATTCGACTTGGACGAATCCATTAATACCCTCCACAATGACCTTCTAAAGTGATAGTTAATTTTCTAACGTGAATCAAAATTAACAATTTTGTTTAGAAAGACTTTATTTTGAGTAAAAAACTTTTTTTAGTCATTTTTGAAAAAAATTGACAACATTTTTTTTAGTGGAAATTTTTTTTCGAGTGTAAGATTTTTTCGTTTTAGTATAAAAATTTTTGTGAGTGACAAGAATACATTGTAAAATATTTTCCTGACTCATCAATTTTTTAAAGCTGGTTTAACGTTTTTTTTAACAAGTGAATTTAAGGTGAAACCAATCTGAAATTCACGGTTTTCTGAATAACTTTTGAACCACTGGACCGCTTTGGCTGAAATTCAATACGAACCCGGCCAGGGGAACGGGAAATATATATGCCAAGCTTCGGCATCCTCAGGAATGCATTTCGAAAGTTAGCGTGTTTTTATCTCGAAAATTCACGAAAAACCGTTGCCGAAATTCAGTCTTTTGCTCATAACTTTTGAAGCACTGGACCGCTTTTGCTGGAAATTTTCCTTTGTCTTTACACCCAAAAAAAAACGTGGGTATTCAATACTAAAAATTTAACTAATTTTAGTCCAAAAGGACCTAGTGCAGAAATTGGTAACAAATACTAAAATTTTTAACTAATATTAGTCAAATCCAGTAAAAATTACTAATGTTAGTACTTTGAAGATACTAAAATTAGTAACGAATTAGTAGATTTTGGTACAATATCACTTACTAAACCTTTTACTGTAGAATTATTTTGAGTGTAGGACATAAATATAAGGCCGTATCGATTTTTACCTTTATTTTATGTTTGAACTGAAAGGGGTTCAATAAGTTTCTATTGGGTGTCAAAATGACTCCATAAAATATATTTCTCTCCCGTATCGCGGTTAAAGTAAAAACCCCAACATATTACATATTTCATCTTATTTCTAGACAACCAAGTTTTTTTGTTGGTGTTATCTATTTGAAAAAATAGGTCTTCCCTGTCTAGACAAGATCACATTCAAAAATATTGCAAACAATTTTTTTTTCGCGAATTATGGGACTTTTATGGACAATTTCTACGAGTTAAGCCACTTCAAAAAATTATACTATGCTGGAAAACCTCCTGCTAGTATTTCAAATGCCTTCCCCGAAGTCCTATAAATATCAAAAACATCCTTGGACACTAAGGGTGGGATAGTGTTGTGTGAGATTTTAAGCAGCAATATTTGGAAGCGCTAGAACCGCTCATTTTGTGAGGTTGGTAAAAAAAGTGTATGAGCCAAAAAATGGGGGAGGTCGGATAGGATCTAGGGGTCGCTCATCGGGGTCAAAGTTGGGCGTAGAAGGGAAAAAATCCACAAAAAGGCCCAAAACTCCCCTGGTTTTGCTCCTTGAGGGGTCAAATATGAGACCAGCCCCCATTATTTTTCCCCCTGAACACTTTTGCCAAACATACATAAGCCCTATCTCCAATCCCTAAGGGGGGTCCCATACAAAGGTTCAATTTTTAAAAAATCTTGCTCTTACCGCTCTAGCTGTCCTAGAATTCACCCTAGAGGAATCAAATGTATGACCGACCCCCAATATTTTTTCAACCCCAACATTTTCTTAGAACATACCTACCCCCTATCTTCAATCCTTAGGGTGGTCCCCATACATTTTTTTTTATTTTTTCTTAAATTGTCATATTAAATCAGCTCCTACCGGTCCAATGGTGCCTCCTAGAGAGGTCATTATCAAGACCAACCCCCATTAATTTTTAGCCCCCAACACTTCTTCTGAACATACCAATTCCATATCTCCAATTCCTAAGGGGTCTCCCACACAAAACGACATTTTTGTAAATCTTGCTCCCACCGCTCTAACTATCGCAGGGGTGACCCTAGAGAAGTTAAATGTGTGACCGACCCCCAATATTTTTTCAGCCCCAACATTTTCCCCAAACAAACCTACCCTCTATTTTTAAGCCTTAAGGGTGTCCCCACACAATTTTTTTTTTTTTAATTTTTTTTTATAAAATTTGCTCCTACCGTTCCCACTGTGCCTGTTAGGGACGGGAAATGCAGACTGACCCCCATTAATTTTTGTCCCCTACATTTTTTCTGAACATACCTACGCCTCATTTCCACTTTGTAGGGTTGCTCCCCTGGGGAAAACTAAGTGTTTGAAACCAAATTCGGCAAAACGTCTGGACCAGGAGTGCTAATGTTGCGCGTTTTAAAGAGCAGTGGGAAAATATAAAAGACAAACCGTACAGTCTTGGCATATAAGATGAGGAAGTGGCAGGCAACATACCAGCTCAAGTCCAAACTGACATCAAGTTGTTTTGTTGGGCTCAAATAAAAGAAAAGCAACCCAGAGACGACTACAAGGAGTTTCTTGAAATTGTTTTATTATACCTTGGCGAAAATATTCCTAATAAGCATTTTAGCCCACCAGGACCCATCAGTCATGCTCGATGGATGGCAAAAGGCATATATTGCCTAAAAATGTTTTTGTTCCGAAAATATATAGGTTTGGCCAAAAAAGAATTAAATGCAATTCTTGATGTGACCGTTTTCATCATAACAATTTGCGTAAAAGCTTGGTTTAGCGCTACCAAAGCAATAGAAGCTCCAAATAATGATTTGAATTTTTTGAAAGCGATTGCCAATTATGCCTCAATTGATAAGATTCTGTCGCAACGATTGGTCAAGAGATTCTGTGGACATCTCTGGTATCTCAGTGGCGAAGCTGTTGCTCTCGCACTATTTGATCCGAATATCTCTTGTGAAATAAAACGAAAAATGTCGAATGCAATTCGTATATTTGAAGAAGAGAAAGTGGAATTGGAGGAAGAGTTATCTGACGATGAGATGGACGAATCGTCTAACGAAGACAGCGAGGAAGAAGAAGACGATGATATCGGGGAAGAAGATGCCTCGGAGGATAGCGGCGACAGTGGCAACAAGGATTGTAATCCTCCAGTACATGTTGTTGGACTCGAAGGTGTGAAAAGAATTAACATGGCATCGAAACAAGTGAATCAAGAACTCATGAAAACTGATTTGAGCCACTACGTCACACCTGAGACTCCAAAATTTTTTGCACGCTTCGGAATAACAACAAATTTCATTGCTTCCGATCCAAATACTTGGGAAAATCGTCAGGACTACCAGCGAGCGCTGCAAATATTACGTAAATTACATGTTGTCAACGACGCTGCCGAAAGAGGCGTAAAATTAATAGAAGACTATAACAACGTGTTGTGCCGTAACGAGGAGGAAAAAATAGTTTTGCTTCAGGTCGTGGCCGAAAATCGGAAACAATATCCATCACACGATAAAAATAAATTAATTTGATTTATAGTTATATTATTTATCATTTTTTATTATTTTCAAGTTAAAAAAAATATTTTTTTACGCTTAACAAAAGTTACTATTAAATTACAAATTAAAGACCTTGGATTTCTCGATAAAATAAATAAAAAAATTGTGGGGTAACACCTTGAAGATAGAGGGTAGGAATGTTTGAAGAAAATGTTTTGGCTAAAAAAATATATTGGCAGGTCATACATTTGACTTCTCTACATACATTACTAATTTAGTTTTCCCCAGGGGAGCACCCCTACAAAGTGGAAATACGGCGTAGGTATGTTCAGAAAAAATGTAGGGGGCAAAAATTAATGGGGGTCAGTCTGCATTTACCGTTCCTAAAAGGCAGAATGGGAGCGGTAGGCGCAGATTTTATAAAAAAAAATTAAAAATAAAAAAAATGTGTGGGGACACCCTTAAGGCTTTAAAATAGAGGGTAGGTTTGTTTGGGGAAAATGTTGGGGCTGAAAAAATATTGGGGGTCGGTCACATATTTAACTTCTCTAGGGTCACCCCTGCGATAGATAGAGCGGTGAGAGCAAGTTTTACAAAAATGTCGTTTTGTGTGGGAGACCCCTTAGGAATTGGAGATATGGAATTGGTATGTTCAGAAGAAGTGTTGGGGGCTAAAAATTAATGGGGGTTGGTCTTGATAATGACCCCTCTAGGAGGCACCATTGGACCGGTAGGAGCTGATTTAATATGACAATTTAAGAAAAAATAAAAAAAAATGTATGGGGACCACCCTAAGGATTGAAGATAGGGGGTAGGTATGTTCTAAGAAAATGTTGGGGTTGAAAAAATATTGGGGGTCGGTCATACATTTGATTTCTCTAGGGTGACTTCTAGGACAGCTAGAGCGGTAGGAGCAAGATTTTTTAAAAATTGAACCTTTGTATGGGACCCCCCTTAGGGATTGGAGATAGGGCTTAGGTATGTTTGGCAAAAGTGTTCAGGGGGAAAAAATAATGGGGGCCGGTCTCATATTTGACCCCTCTAGGAGCAAAACCAGGGGAGTTTTGGGCCTTTTTGTGGATTTTTTCCCCTCTACGCCCAACTTTGACCCCGATGAGCGACCCCTAGATCCTATCCGATCTGCCCCATTTTTTGGCCCATGCATTTTTTTTACGAACCTCACAAAATAAGCGGTTCTAGCGTGTCGAAATCGAAAACTCGTGCACTATCCCACCCCTATTGGACACCCACATCACGGATTAAATAAAAATCCCAAAAAAATATACTATACGAAAGGGGTCCAAAAAGTTTCTATTGGGAGTCAAAATGACTTCATAAAAATTTCGTGAAAATCAATAATTTTCTTTTGCTCCCGCATCGCGGTTGAAGTATGGCTTTTTGAAATTTTTACTTAATTCACGATGTGGGTGCCAAAAGATTATTTTGATTTTTATGAGACTTCGGTATGGCATTTGGAGTACGATTTTTTATTTACAAAAACCAAAAAATTTACAAACTGTCTATTAATTTTTTTTGTAAAAAAATATGGGTTTTAAGAAAAACCGTTTCAATACCGGTAAGAACCGATACTGAAGGAAAAGGTTTTTAGATACCGGTATCCGATACCAAAACTGAGTTTCGGTATTGGTATTGGTACCGGTATTCAATTTAAAGGGTTTTGAAACGGATAACGGCATTGAAAAGGTATCGATTGCCAACGTTGTTTAATACTGTTTTTTGCTTCTCCTGTAAAATTAATAAATTGTTAGTTAGGGTTTTTTTTGCAAAAAACCACAAGCAGTAGTGCCAACTTCATTCTGCAAAAGAAAAATCGCGAGATCAAAATCACTAGCCTTCCCGTTAACCGATAAAAACAACAAAATTTAAATGAGTCAATCATTGGTTTGATCAACATTTTTGTTATTTTCTTTAACTATCAAATTATAAATTTTCAACAAACAATTTTTTTTAATTTAACTTATTTGAATGCATTATTTCAAAAATAAACAATATAGTAACAATATAATGGGGGTTTACTTTTGTTATTGTTGGCTACATATTAAAAAGCAAACAATATGAATTTTCTCATAATTTTGTCATAAGCTTACAATTCATTTGTTTAATCAATCATTATTTTAATTGACTTTAAATAAAAAATTTATCAAATTTTTGATCAAATTCGAAAAAATTTTTGATTGAAAAAAAAATCAATTAATCACCTACAATTTGATGATTGATATAACAATTTTCTTTATCGGAGGAGTTTCAATTAAAAAATTAATTGAAACTGCGTTTTTGGTTATTAAAATTCGTTTTCAATTATTTCTGTGTGTAAAGTACAAGGATTAAAAAAAATCAACGATAGTGAGATCTTCTTTCTATCTTTCTATCAACAATTTAAAATCATATTTTTTAATTGCAATTGGAATTTTTTTTAAATAGTTTAATAATTTTTTGTCTTAAATTAAAAAAAAAAAAAATCTTCAAAATTTATAGTCTGTTTATTTCTGTTTAGAAAAATGATCTCTAAATTTAGAGAAATTATATGTTTTTATTTTAGTAAATGCATATTGTAATTAATATAGTTTTAATTTATTTTTTTTTAACAATTTTTTATTAACTTTATATTGTAAATAACCAAATCCAGCCAATACAATGCAAATAAATATTAAAAATAATGAAAAAAAAAAATAATTTACATATTTTTTGTAATAAGTAGAACAGTTAAGTTTCTATGCTTCCCTAACTTCTTTTCTTTTTTTAAGAATATTTACTCTTAAAATATATAATTGAACAAAAAAAAAAACTTTATATTATAAAATAATTATATTAAAAATAAAAGCTTTTCATAACTAGTTTGCTGACAAAATTAGTCAAATAGATTCTTTGATTGAATCAAAAAAAAAAATATTTTTTTTTTATTAATTTATAATTTTTTTTTTTTTAATATTAGTTCAAGACAAACCCACTTATTTTTTAAAGCAAAAATAAAAATTTATATAATAAAAACAAAAATATTAAATAATTGGAATTATTTTGCATTTTTTCTTTTATTTTGAGTTTGGTGCCTTTTTCAAAAACAAAAATCGTAAGTGTTGTATAAAAAAATTAAAAAAAAAAAATTAAATAATAATATCCGTATTAAAAAGCGTCCCCTACATTATTAAGGGAAATAATTTTCGACTAATGAAAACTCTTTTTATAAAATTAATTTGTAAAAAGAAAAAAAAATATTTATAAAAAATAAAAATTAGTTTAAAACATAATTAACACTGCCAAAAGAAAAAAAAAAATATAAATTAATAAAATATTTAAAAAAAAAACCAACACAAAAAAGCTACGACTGAATATTCTTAAAACAAAATTGCATAACGTATAAATAAAAAGAAAAAAAAAAAATACTTTAAAAAAGCAAATCTGAATATTTAAATATTTATATACATACAAATTAACTGTGTAGTAAAAATAGTTTAAGTATTCAAAAAACAAAAATATAATCGTAAACCAATATAAAAAAATACATAATTTAACAAATCATTACACTTGATCAACAAAAATTTTTAATTTTTTATGATAAACTTGTTTGAATTGGGCACACAGTTACAAACTACCCAGGAACGATGAAAACGAAGCGGATTATTTAATGTCCAGTTAGTTGATAACTATTTAACGGAGGCTTATGTCAAATTAGGTTCGTTCCACAACGTTACCGCGGGTGCCCACGGGTACCCAAACCAGCCCAAAAAGCGTTCCCGTACGCAAAAATTGGGTAAATGAGAGAGTTTTTGAGAGAATAAATTAGTTTCTCATTTTACCGAACTTACCCGCACTTTTTTTTTTTGGGTAAATTGGTAACAATCAGATGTTGAAAAAACAGCTGTTATTTTTTGTGAAAATAAATTGGAAATTTAAATAAAATAAAGAACCAACCCAAAGAAATGTGTTATTTCAATATAAAAAATGGTATTTTGTTATTAAAATTAACTTTTACAATTTGTTTTCGTTATTGGTTTGTTTAAATTTTCTATTATTTTAGGCTTGAAATGTGTTTTTTTGCGTTCCCGTACTTTTGTGCATTTTTGTGGTATCTTGAGAGGTATTTTGATTTTTTCTCATTTTACCGAACTTTACCCGGAAAGTTCTGGAACAAACCTATTTTGTATAAAAAAGTTAAATTTAACGGAGAGTTATTTTATAACAAAGCTGTGCTTTTCCAGTGCTTTTTTACAAAATAATCAATGTTTATTATTTTTTTTTTTTTATTAGATTTTTTAATTTTTTTCGATCCGAAATCACATATGATGCAACTGGTGAAAAAGGGACACATCACTAAAATGTCTTCTTAAGACTTATTCTGTGATCAGAGACAAAAATATTCAAAATTTTCTAAGTCCCAGTCAAAACATGTTTTTTTGTACGTTTTGGAGTGAAGAATTTCATTAAAGAAGTTTTTAGAAAAAAAAGTTTGACAAATTAAACAAGTAAGAAAATTATAGTCGGTCAAGACCGACCCTACTACATCAGAGTTTCCCGGAAAATGAGTCCCATTGAACGATTAGATCTTTATTTTGTCAAATCTTTAATAAGTGTAAAAAACACTCATAAATCAAATTTGAGTAAAATAGGCTTCTATTTGTTGACAATAAACCGCTTTAACTGAATATCGGGAGAAATTTTCATATGGGGCCTTAGTCCAAAACTAGTCCGATGATAATCAGATTTGATAAGGTTATTAAAGTACGCGTTTAACATACACAAACAAAATTTTAATTAAATATTTCCTATTTTCATAAAATTTGAGAGATTTATGTGAAAATCGGGAAGGTGGTTTGTATGGGGGCTACAAGAAGAACTGGTCCGATTCCTTTAAAAGTCCGAATGATGATTTGTCAAGGCACGATCACCTGCCAAATTTCGAAAAGAAACCTATTGTAATACGGTTATAAGAGTCATTTGAGCCAAAACTAAAGAGTACCTTTGTATGGTGGCTAGGTCTAAATATGGACCATTTTTTTCCAATTTCAATAGGCTTCGTCCTTGGACCAAGAGAGGCTTAAGTTTCTAGTCAATTGATTTAAAATTGCGACCTGTATCGTGTTTACACCGTTTACATGGACAAACAGACAGACAGACAGGCGGGCAGACGGACGGACATCGCTAAATCGACTCAAAAAGTAATTCAGAGTCGATCGGTATACTTAAAGGTGGGTCTAAGACCAATATTTCGGGTAGTTACAAACATCAGCACAAACTCATTATACCGCAGTGTGGTGTAGGGTATAAAAAATAAATTTTGGCAACGCGAGGAATTATAGGGAAATTGTTGAAAAAAGTTTTCACGAATTTTTATTATACAAGGCAATTTAAATTGCCGTGAAAAAGTGACATTTCAGTTTTGTTATGATAGTTTATATTTTATAATTGTCAAAGGTTGTTGATTTTTAGCTGTTTTATTGCGATTTGAGGCGTTTAAAGTTTAAGTGAAATTTTCACCGTAAAAAACAGAGTACTAGGCTTTAAATGAGAAATACTATTATGACGGTATAAAACAAAGCTTCTCACTAACGTTTGTTTTGCGACCCCTTTTCAATATTTCATTTTTTTTCACCTCAGATTTTTCAAAAACCTGAAGTAATGGAAAAATTTGGAAACCAAATTCAGAAGCAGCATTAAAAGATTAATCGAAATCGTGTGGTCAAATCCCAGACCCATACCGAAAATTTTAAGTAAAAAACTTCTAAAAAATAAAAAAAAACACAATTTTTGTGAACTTTAACATTAATTTTCTCAAAAATTTGGAAACCAGGTCCGGAACTACGGCATTTTATATAAAAACTTACTATCTTAATCGATTTTTATTTCCGAAAATAAAAGAAAAAAAAACAGTTAACCCTGATCAGAAATGAGAAATGTTTACCAAGAAAGCATTTAAAGTCAAATTTGGAGTAATGATTGTTCTATTTTCGAAATAATGTACCAATGTTTGGTATTGATCGAAAGATTTAGAATCAGCATTTAAAAGTAAATAAAAAAAACGATCAGATCCCAGACGCATCCGAAAATTTTACAAAAAAAGCTCCTTAATATGCACAAGAACAGGTTTTTGTGAATTTTGCCTTTAATTTTCTTAAAAACCTAACGTATTAGAAAAATTTGGAACCCAGATTCGGAATCAGCATCGAAAAGTTAATAGAAAACGAACTGTCAGATCCCAGACTCAGCCAAAACACTTCACAAATAAGTGTTGGGCATCCTGAGAAATTAACAACTGCACAGTGATTACGGAGAGACCTTAAGTGATGGAAAATTGTTCTTTAATAAAAGTATTTGTATATTTTTATAACACAACAATTAAAAAAATGGGTTTTAAATTTACCAAAATTTAAGGTTTTAACAAATTTGTTCGCGACCCCCTTGAAACTTTTCCGCAACCCCCTAGGGGGTCGCGACCCACCGTTTGAGAACCATTGGTCTAAAATCTGTTCCAAAACAAAAATAACTCTTTTTGAAGAAAAAAATTGTGAAATATATAAAATATTATGTCTGTTGGGTGTGAAACTGATCTGTAAAGATAAACTACATATAAGATGAGTAACTTTTTTATAGCGATAAATAAACAAGTAAAAAGCTTAAGTTCTTGCCGAACTTAATGATACCCTCCACAATATCAAAAAGATTATTGAAAAAAACTTTATTTAAAAGGAAACTACGTTTAAAAAAAAAAAATCCGCGAAAAAAAAATTTAAAAATTCGCGATTTTTTATTGTCAAAAACTATGTTTTTACTTGTTTAAATACCATTTGAAAATGTTTAATTGTCCAGTTATTTGACTTCCAGAATCTGGCAATCCTAAGCAGGAACTATTACCAAAAAGTTTTAATTCAATTTTATTAAATTCTGTTGATAACTGAATATATTTATTGGACCATTTTTTTAATTTTTACCCCCAGTTTCTGTATGACGAACGTATGACGAACGCCAAAAATTAACATGTGTTTTGTTTTTGTTACAATAACAAAATACATACAGAAACTGGGAGTTAATGTTAGAGCTTGGAAAAAATTAACTTGGAAATATATTAAAAAAAATTCTTAAAAAGTTTTTTTCAATAATTTCAACTTCCATTTCGACTCTATATTTAATATTTACTTAATCTGACCGCCATTAAGCTTAAATTAAAGCTTTATACATTATCTACACAGCACTGTTTACAAAAAACCTTGTTTCATTATAATTATAATTAGGTCTATTATTGTTAACTTTGTCGTTAATAAATTACAACTACTATGTAGTCGTACGTAGACTTTTGTCGGTCACTGTATGTTATAGATACAGTTAGCTCTTTGTTAAAATTTGGCCGTTGTCGTTATTAAAAAATCGGAGTATTCGGATAAAGGATATTTCTTACGAGTACATTTCTAGTTCAAATAAAAGATAAAAAGGTGAGTATTTTTTTTTAATTAGAAATATCAATGGTATTCGCTCTTGATAGCATATTTTCAAGGGTTGATTAGGTTAGTGAGGATGACACCAATCTTAAAAACAGAATGTTTTGGATATAACACCCATAAGTGCCAAGCTTTGGTTACTGCTTTTGTTCTCCTTTCTTCTCTCTTTCTAATTTTGTGGTAACCCAAAAATGCAATTTAAATCTTTTTTATCTATCTTCTGTCAATATTCAGAAGAATTTTATTGTTACCTTGCGATTTTTCCTCAGCATTCTATTATTTGAAATCCTCCATCTATTGATCCACTTGTTTTAAGTGTCAAGCTTAATTGTTTGAAAAGTAGGAGATAGTGGTAAAAAAAACTTCCTCAACAGCGAGCTCATGTCGAAGGCTTGCTCCTAATTGCAAGAGCAGCATTAATGCTAAAAATTTTGTTACAAAGCGTGTTGTTGTTTGTGTTGTAATTACAGTAAAAACTCAATTTTATAAACAGCTGGTGTTATTAGATTCCGCTGTTGGCAAAATAGATATTTTCTAGCGAACATCGCTTTTCTAGCGATTACAAACAAAAATAAATCGAGATTTTGACAGCACAGCTTATTTTTATAGCAAATATAGTTGCAAAACTATCGATGGTACTATCGATAGTTTTATTTTAAAAGGACTATCGATAGTTTTTACCCGATAGCGATACTATCGCCGAAAAAATATTAGCTTCAAAAAGATTGTCACTTGCTGAAAACTTAATCAAAAAGTGAACCGTTTTAAAAATTTTGGAATAATTCTACTTTTTGAAGTATTAATGCAATGATAGTAATCTCGTGTTATTTTTATTGCGAAATTTAAGGTCCGAACAGAACAAGCAGGGCATGGTGGAAGATCGCCGTAGTGAGTTAAAATAGACTGAAATTGCAGTGAACGCCAAGAACTTTCATTTGTGTGTTCAGAAGTACCAAGTTGTAATGAAAAAAAATGTAATTTTACGCAAAATTTTACAATTCCTTAAAATATCCGATACTATCGATAGTTTAAAAACAAACTATCGAAAATATTGAATGGGACGACTATCGATAGTTTTGCAGCTCTAATAGCAAACCATAGCGCATCTAAAGAGCGCTTTTATAGTTCTATAAACTAGCGCTCTGATTGCATTTTTTTTTTCCGAACACATTTATCGTAAAGATAACCCTTCAATGATCAATCTTGTCCAAACAAAACACAAAAATGTTGTATGGTTAATTTTTAATAATTTTTTAAAGATGTGTACACTGTAGCGTACAAGGGGAGCTTCCATCATCAGCTCTTCTTCGATTGCCACCCACTTTATGTGTGTCAGATTAAAATTAGCCATTTAAATGAAACTTTTGAATAAATAGGAAATAGGAATTACTTTTACTACGAACAAAATTAAAACTTCAGAGCTGGAAAGAACCCTAAGATGAAGTCCGATCTTCCTGTAATGTTAACCACATCGTTGTATCGTCTTTTTTACCAATTTGGCACAGCGCCGAAGTGATATTAGAGAAAAAGTATTTTGGCTTCACCTTAATATACAATCTTAGAAAGGAATCCAAGTATAGTTTTCTACCAAGTGTGAATACCGCTATTATTAAAAAAATATTTTTGTGAAGCAACCCAAGCATAAATTGACTACTGTTCTTGAAAAAGGGTTCTGAAAGCACTGTAACAAAAAAATTACTATCACGCTAATTTCGAACGCTTTTCGAGCCAATTCAACAATCGCTTTGAGAGTACTTTATTTACAAAATATAGCTATGATTGTTACAAAACAAAGCAGTTTGAAAGACCTGTCCAACAACGCTTTAACAACGATTTCCATTGGTCTACGTCAATTTCAAGCTAAGATATCTCGAGAACCTGATGTGATAGGCAAATTCTTAGATACGGATTCAGCGAAACCCAAACCCTTAGAAAAATATACTCTAGTCTATGGGTTAAAAATTTGTTGGCCTGTATAATTGTTTTATAGTGCGTTTACATTGGATTTCTAATCTAGTAAAGTGCGATTTTAATCTACTTGGTAATCTGTACCGTTTACATTGGCATTTTTTACATTTGAGAAGATTAGGATTGGCATTTAAAATAACAAGTTGGTAATAAATGTGTGTAACTGCGTCAAAAGACAGCGACGGTAATTAGTCGCCGTATGATTAACAAGTACAGTAACGGCGTTTACAATTAACAATGTCGGCGGCATAAACATACTTTGCGGCGTCATCAAAATGGCAGGCTTTGTATCGGTGTTTTTCAGTGTTGGAAAATGAAAATAACAGAAATACAGAGTTGTATCAAACTTTGCCGATTTGCGTTTTCCGATTAGAGTCTAAACTACTAGATTGAAAAAAATAAATTTGTATGGGCAATCTAATAGATTGAAGCTAGATTGGAGCCACAATCTACTTTAAGCTAGATTAGAAAACCACTGTAAACGCACTATTAAAGGAAAAAAAAAAATAAAGTTATGCAAAAATTCTTCATGTATCCGAAATAAAACTAAATTTTTAGTTTTATAAGAAAAAATAATCATCAAATTTTGCAATGACGAAATCTGGACAGTCAAACAAGCCGATCGGGTCATAATCGGCCTATTTTTACATTTTTAGCCGCCGCCGTTCAAAAAAACACAGATCTTACAACAAAGAAGTTCAGCCGATTCTGAGCCGCCGCCGAGAGAAATTGGTACAGGGCTCCTAGATAAAAACATTTTTTGGCATTTTGAATTAAAAAAAAATAGCTTGCAAAATCTTTTAAGTTCCGAAATTTTTTTTTTTTTTGAAAATTGTCAATGTTTTTTGCAGTATAATTTTTTTTAGATTTCACTTTACCGAACTAAAATAGAAATTTAATTATTTTGAGTTTTTAAATTCTTAGTGGAATCAATCAAAAGTAGCTAAAAATTTTCTTGACCCCCTTCGGTTTTAATAAAAAAAGGAAAGAATGAAATTTTACAAAACAAAAATAAATAAGAAATTTTTGTTGATCAGTGTAATTTATAAAAAAAAAGGCAATTGGCATTAAAAAAAAAACTACAATCAATAAAAGCAATTTTTTCCCGACTTTTACTTGGACTTAAATTATCAAAAAATATTAAGAGAAACATCAAAGATAATTAATTAGCAATATTCAAAACCATTTTTATACCTTTTTTATAAAAAAGAATTAAATAAAATTAATTTTTCAAATGCGTATTGTAAACTTAATGTAAAATGTATGAGGTTTTTTAAAGTTATTTTTGCAAAATTTTGAAATCAAAATATATGTAATTTTTTTAACACAAACTACAAGTAAATTTAAAATATGTATTTGAAATGCACAAAAAAAAATGATTACAAAAAATAAAAAAATTACAAAGTAATAAACAAAGTTTATACAACAAGAAAAAAAAAAATAAAAATTCAAACGAGATCTAAAAACTACCTCAGATTTTTGCAAAAACCAAGAAAATGAAAGTAAAATTAACCAAGTTAAAATGACAAAAATTGGAAGCAAAATAGCAGTAAAAAACAACATGGGAATATAAAATTTTTAATAGAATTTACCGATAAATCTTAATAACAAAAAAATAAATAAAAATTAAAAATAAAATTGGAAAAAATCGTAAAAAAAAATATTCTGAAAAATTAAAATCATTTAAAAAAATATTTAATCACCCCCTTTTTTGTGCAAGAAAAAAAGCCAATATTTCTTAAAAATTTATAATAATTACAAAAATTAATAAATAAAATGTAGAAAGTGTATTATTTAGCATTAAATGTATTTAAAATAAATCATCTTATTAGTTATATATCTTAATAAATATGTGTATGTAGTAATCCCCTTATTATATGAAAAAAAAAAAACATAAAAATATCAATTTATAAATTTATTAAATAAACTAATATGATCATCATGATCATTGTAAATTTATTGTAAACTAAAGGTCGTTTTATTTAACGTTTATTAGAAAATGGATTTTTACAAAAGGAATGTCACACAGTTACACAAAAAACAAGTAAAAAAGTTAAATTCGGCCTTGCCGAATGTAGTGTTACCCTCCACAATTTCAAAAAGATTGTTGCAAAAAACTTTATTTAAAAGGAAATTACTTTTAAAAAAAAAATTTTGAAAAAAAATTTCCGCGAAAAAAAATGTTGGTAAAAAAAATCCGCAATTTTTTTCTTTTTTGTCAAAAAATATGTTCGTACTTGTTTAAATACCATTTGGTGTTCAATTATGTTCACATATGTCAACCAGAAGCCGAATTAAATCATTTTGTATTTTTAGGTTATGTTGAATGTACTGACATTTTTGAGGTGTCCTTACATTTTCGTTCATAACTTTTGAACCGCTGAACCGATATCGCTCAAATGCAATACCAAACTTCTCGAGAGAACTTCCAATAAATATGTTTAGTTTCAGTCATCTCTGTGTAATATTTTGGCCGTGATCACATTTTCCACAGACAGACGGACATCGCTAGAATGTCTTAAAATCGATCGGGCATCATGAATATATATTCTTTATGGTGTCCCAGAACGATATTTCGATGAGTTACAAACGGAATGACAAACTTATATATGAGGCATTCCACACCAAATGTCCAGCGAAAAAAAACACGTGTACCGTAAACTTCTGAATAGCTTGTATGGATAGCCCTATATGGAACTTAGAAAATTGCGTTTTTGGTTTTTCAATTTTTCAAAAACTGGGCTTAGGAGGCGTGGTCAAATATGGGAAAAATGGTCAAATTTGTAGCGAGTTGCCTTGATTAAATATTTATCACATTAAAACGGAATTCACCATAATCTTAAAAATTTACATTATTATATAGTTTTGTATGGGCTATCGATTAAAATTTTGTTTTTTGAAAATTTTCAGAACCTGTTCTGAAATTTTCCATTTTTAAAAAAGTCAATTTATCAAAAATCCGGCCACTTTTTTTTCTTTTTTTTAAATTTTTTTTTTTTTAAGTTTAGATGTTTGTCCATCCACACAAAAAAATCAGAAAGCATTTTTCGTTTTTTTCGAGAAAATCGCATTTGAATTTTAAATTTCATAACAATTTTGTAATTTGCTTGTATTTTCTTGTATTAACGTTGCGAATGAGTAATATTCATGCAATTAATATTACTCATTCGCAACGTTAAAACAAGAAAATACAAGCAAATTACAAAATTGTTATGAAATTTTAAATGCAAATGCGATTTTCTCGAAAAAAACGAAAAATGTTTTTTGATTTTTTTTTTGTGTGGATGGACAAACATCTAAACATTAAAAAAAAAAATTTTAAAAATAGAAAAAAAGTGGCCGGATTTTTGATAAATTGACTTTCTTAAAAAATGGAAAATTTCAGAACGGGTTCTGAAAATTTTCCAAAGAAAAAAATTTTATTCGATAGCCCATACAAAACTACATAAGAATGTAAATTTTTAAGATTGTGGTGCATTCCGTTTTAATGTGATAAATATTTAATCAAGACAACTCGCCACAAATTTGACCATTTTTCCAATATTTGGCATGGTCAAGCCCAGTTTTTGAAAATTAGAAAAACCAAAAACGCAATTTTCTTAGTTCCATATAGGGCTATCCAAACAACCTATTCAGAAATTTACGGGACACATGTTTTTCTGTAGCGGGACATTTGGTTTGGAATGCCTCATATACCCTCTATCACTAAGTGGAGGGTATAAAAATAGCGATGTCCGCCCTTCCGTCTGTCTGTAGAAAACACACTAACTTTTGAAAGACTATTCTAAGGAGCCTGAAGTTTAGGAAATATGTTTTTTACCTAAGCAGGTTGGTATTGCAATCCAGCGAAATCGGTCCAGTAGTTCAAAAGTTATAAGCAAGGAGAGGACTTTCATGCAAATGCATGTTTTTTCCCTTTGGTCATAGAATAGAATAAACAAGATATCTTTGCGAATCAAAGAATTTGCCAAAGGGTGTCCAGTCGTTCCAGGACTCGAGGTAATGTTATCTAAGCTGGCTTAGGTGAATTATTTTTGTATGAATATTAAAAGCCACGACTTATTACCTATGCCACAAGTATAATTTTACTTTACATTTTCATCTAATGGCCATGTAAGGTTTACTAATGAAAATAGGTAAAATTTCGAAATTATTTTTTTTCTTTTTATTGTCATGACAATAATTTGAAATTAAATAAAAATAAAACAAACATCAAAATTTTTTTAACATACATATATTTTCATAATTTTTCAACGCAATAAAACCGTTGGAAATTAACAACTCGCAACAAATTATGTAAGCAAAGGTAATTCTATTATTTAATTTATTGGTAAAAATATTAAATTTAATAATTTTTAATTTTTTTAGATAACGCGAATTTTTGAAATTCTAGGCAAATTATGATGGGAAAAAAGTCAACAAGAATTAGAGAAAAAGGAATCTTAAAGCTGTTTTCAAGATTAAAACAAGTGCTTACATGGAATTTCTAAGTTTGAACGCGCAATTTTCGAAATTAGCTTGTTTCTAAATTATAATGATATAATGGTACAAAATTTCTTAGAATCTGAGACAATTATTTATAGAGAAGTTCTCAAATTAAATGATACTTTTTCTAAATCTGAAAACTTTTCTATACCAAAATATCTCAGAATCTGATAATTTTTCTATAGAAAAATGTCTCAGAATCTGATAATTTTTCTATAGAAAAAATGTCTCAGAATCTGAGAATTTTTCTATAGAAAAAATGTCTCAGAATCTGAGTATTTTTTAGTATAGAAAAAATGTCTCAGAATCTGTGAATATTTCTATAGAAAAAATGTCTCAGAATCTGAGAATTTTTCTAAAGAAAAAATGTCACAGAATCTGAGAGTTTTTTTATAGAAAAAATGTCTTAGAATCTGAGAATTTTTCTATAGAAAAAATGTCTCAGAATCTGAGAATTTTTCTATAGAAAAAATGTCTCAGAATCTGAGAATTTTTCTATAGAAAAAATGTCTCAGAATCTGATAATTTTTCTATAGAAAAAATGTCTCAGAATCTGATAATTTTTCTATAAAAAAAAAGTCTCAGAATCTGAGAATTTTTCTATAGAAAAAATGTCTCAGAATCTGAGAATTTTTCTATAGAAAAAGGTCTCAGAATCTGAGAATTTTTCTATAGAAAAAATGTCTCAGAATCTGTGAATATTTCTATAGAAAAAATGTTTCAGAACCTGAGAATTTTTCTATAGAAAAAATGTCTCAGAATCTGAGAATTTTTCTATCGAAAAAATGTCACAGAATCTGAGAATTGTTCTATAGAAAAAATGTCTCAGAATCTGAGAATTTTTCTATAGAAAAAATGTCTCAGAATCTTAAAATTTTTTTATGTAGAAGAAATGTCTCAGAATCTGTAAATATTTCTATAGAAAAAATGTCTCAGAATCTGAGAATTTTTCTAAAGAAAAAATGTCTCAGAATCTGAGAATTTTTCTACAGAAAAGATGTCACAGAATCTGAGAGTTTTTCTATAGAAAAAATGTCTCAGAATCTGATAATTTTTCTATAGAAAAAATGTCTCAGAATCTGAGAATTTTTCTATAGAAAAAATGTCTCAGTATCTGAGAATTTTTCTATAGAAAAAATGTCTCAGTATCTGAAAACTTTTCTAAAGCAAAATATCTCAGAATCTGATAATTTTTCTATAGAAAAAATGTCTCAGAATCTGATAATTTTTCTATAGAAAAAATGTCTCAGAATCTGAGAATTTTTCTATAGAAAAAATGTCTCAGAATCTGAGAATTTTTCTATAGAAAAAATGTCTCAGAATCTTAAAATTTTTTTATGTAGAAGAAATGTCTCAGAATCTGTCAATATTTCTATAGAAAAAAATGTCTCAGAATCTGAGAATTTTTTTAAAGAAAAAATGTCTCAGAATCTAAGAATTTTTCTACAGAAAAGATGTCACAGAATCTGAGAGTTTTTCTATAGAAAAAATGTCTCAGAATCTGAGAATTTTTCTATAGAAAAAATGTCTCAGTATCTGAGAATTTTTCTATAGAAAAAATGTCTCAGTATCTGAAAACTTTTCTATAGCAAAATATCTCAGAATCTGATAATTTTTCTATAGAAAAAATGTCTCAGAATCTGATAATTTTTCTATAGAAAAAATGTCTCAGAATCTGATAATTTTTCTATAGAAAAAATGTCTCAGAATCTGAGAATTTTTCTATAGAAAAAATGTCTCAGAATCTGAGAATTTTTCTATAGAAAAAATGTCTCAGAATCTGAGAATTTTTCTATAGAAAAAATGTCTCAGAATCTGAGAATTTTTCTATAGAAAAAATGTCTCAGAATCTGAGAATTTTTCTATAGAAAAAGGTCTCAGAATCTGAGAATTTTTCTATAGAAAAAATGTCTCAGAATCTGTGAATATTTCTATAGAAAAAATGTTTCAGAACCTGAGAATTTTTCTATAGAAAAAATGTCTCAGAATCTGAGAATTTTTCTATCGAAAAAGTGTCACAGAATCTGAGAATTGTTTTATAGAAAAAATGTCTCAGAATCTGAGAATTTTTCTATAGAAAAAATGTCTCAGAATCTTAAAATTTTTTTATGTAGAAGAAATGTCTCAGAATCTGTGAATATTTCTATAGAAAAAATGTCTCAGAATCTGAGAATTTTTCTAAAGAAAAAATGTCTCAGAATCTGAGAATTTTTCTATAGAAAAAGGTCTCAGAATCTGAGAATTTTTCTATAGAAAAAATGTCTCAGAATCTGTGAATATTTCTATAGAAAAAATGTTTCAGAACCTGAGAATTTTTCTATAGAAAAAATGTCTCAGAATCTGAGAATTTTTCTATCGAAAAAATGTCACAGAATCTGAGAATTGTTCTATAGAAAAAATGTCTCAGAATCTGAGAATTTTTCTATAGAAAAAATGTCTCAGAATCTTAAAATTTTTTTATGTAGAAGAAATGTCTCAGAATCTGTGAATATTTCTATAGAAAAAATGTCTCAGAATCTGAGAATTTTTCTAAAGAAAAAAAGTCTCAGAATCTGAGAATTTTTCTACAGAAAATCTGAGAGTTTTTCTATAGAAAAAATGTCTCAGAATCTGAGAATTTTTCTATAGAAAAAATGTCTCAGTATCTGAGAATTTTTCTATAGAAAAAATGTCTCAGTATCTGAAAACTTTTCTATAGCAAAATATCTCAGAATCTGATAATTTTTCTATAGAAAAAATGTCTCAGAATCTGATAATTTTTCTATAGAAAAAATGTCTCAGAATCTGAGAATTTTTCTATAGAAAAAATGTCTCAGAATCTGAGAATTAATTTTTTGAAAAATATTTCTCAAAATCTTTTTATAACAACAATAATTGTAATTCATGATTAAATTTATTTATAAAACATAATAAAATCAAATAATTTTTTAATTTATTTAATTTAGTAAAGTGTGTAATTACCCAGGCAGAAAAATACATACGGGCCAGATCTGGCAAAGTAATTAATAAGGTAGTATTAATACTGGCTAAGTACCTTTTTTTTGGGTTTTTTGTACTTGCTAAGATGCTAAATGATAACACCATTTAGTAGTGGCAAAGTAATTGTTGAATCAAAATAAAGTAATATAAGAGTACATTGAATACAACAAATATTGGGCTTTCCCAGTACTTTCCAGAGCGTTTCCCAGTAATTTCAAAAGTAATATCCGAGATATTTTAAAATTTACTTTCCCATGCATTTTAACTAAATAATTAATTGAAAAATTTTAAATGTGTTAAATTAAATTATTTTTTATTTAATTCGTACTTATGAAATATTTTTTTTTTTTTCATTTTAAAAAAATTATATATTAATTATCCTTATAAATAAATTATATGTTAAAGTTAAAAAATATTTTCGTTTAAATAACATTTCAAATGTTAATATAATCGAATTTGACTTAAATGGTTATGTAGTTTTATCGTATTTTTATCGTTCAGTTCGACCTCCGCATTGATCCTTTGCTGCGGATAGCCAGCGAGTTATCTTTGAAAAAACTGTGGCTTCAGTTTCACTCGGAAACTGTTTCGTGAGGAAAGCTTTAAAAATTTATTTTAATAAACTTAAATGATTAGCTTCAAAACCGACGTTCACGATGAATTTATTGATGCTCAAAATCTTGAAACAACGGATGAGGAAATTTTTTGTGAAGTTGACAGCGATGTCCTCATCTAGTACAGAGGATTTTATACCTGAAACAACGGAAACTGATTTTAGCAACCTTATTAAGGGCCATTTAGAGCTCAGGTTAAAGAATTGGGTTTTAAGAAATATAAAAACCCTAACTCAAAAGTCAATCGATGAACTTTTAATAGTTTTGAGAGAAGAAGGATATACGTCACTACCAAAATCCTCTAAAACATTGCTAGGAATTTCAGCTGTAAGCGGTTGCACAAAAATTATGAAAAGTTCAGATGACACTTTTGGGAAATTCCAGTATTTTGGAATAAAATAAAATCTTGTTGATATTGTGAACCCTAAACTGTATGTTGAGGCAGGTATATCGTTGATAATTCATGTGGATGGCATGGATGTCTTTAACAAATCCAAAAAAAGTTTTTGGTCTATTATGGGAAAAGTGTTTGCACCAGATTATATGAGTAAACCTTTTTTAATAGGCTTATATTACGGAAATTCAAAACCATATTCCTCACAAGAGTTTTTGGAAGAAGTCGTTGTGGAATCCAATTTGTTAATAAATGAAGGTATAATATTTCTAAAAAAATGAATTCAAGATTAATTTTGGTTTTATTTTTAAAGGTGTAAATATAAGTGGAAAATATTTTTAACTTTAAAGTTCTAGCATTCTGTTGCGATATGCCTGCCCGTGCCTTTATTAGGTGCACTAAAAGCCATACTGGATTTTTTTCCTGTGAAAGATGCACAGTACGAGGAGAAACAGATAATAAAACTCGAGTTTTTAAAGAAATTAACTGCGATGAAAGGACTTTGCAGTCATTTAAAGAAAAAATAAATTCAGAACATCATTTAACAAAGGAAAATAGCCCACTACTTGAAATTTTAAATATTGACCTAGTCAAGAATGTTGTTCTGGATGAGATGCATATGTTGCATCTCGGCATTAGCAAATATTTGATTCAAAAGATGATTTATAAGAAATCATTTTCATTTATTTCTACAGAAAATGTTGCTGTTTTACAAAAAAACTTTTTAAATTTGTCTCAAGATATTACATCAGAGTATCAGAGGAAGTCATTCGATTTATATGATATAGGAAACTGGAAAGCAACACAATTCCGATTTTTTTTATTATACGGTGGAGGTATCATATTGAAAAACGTTTTAAAATCTGATCAATACAAGCATTTTTTAATTCTTTACACGGCATGCAGAATTTTATCATCAAAGAAATTGGCTACATTAAAAAAAAAGTTTGCTAAGCAGATTTTAAGAACATTTGTCGAACTTATGCCAAGTTTTTACGATTCTAATTCCCAAACAATGAACATCCACAACTTAATTCACATTGCAGACGATGTAGCTAATATGGGCGCCCCTATATCACAGTTTTCGCCATTTGATTTTGAAAACAGTCTTGGTTATTTAAAACCTATTATAAAATCCCCAACTAACCCTATTGCTCAAATCCAAAGAAAACTACATATTTTTCATTCCGATAACTCAGTTAATAATATTCCATTGCTATATCCGCTTAATAGAAATTCCAAATACTCTCTAGGAAATATAAAACAAAGCTCGGAATCAAAAGTTGTATTTTCTTTCGTAAACATTAAAGGTTTTAAAATAAAACCTATTCATCCAGATAACGTATGTTTACTCGACAATGAAAACGTTATTATCGTTACTGAAATTTTTAGTAGAAAGCAGTCTAAATACAAAAGTGATGATATATTTTTGAAAGGCAATATTTTCACTGAATGTAGCGATTTTTTTCAATTTCCACTACCATCAAGAGAAATAGGACTCTACAATGTTAATAAATTAGATAAAAATAATAGGGATGTCGCGAATAGTGTATTCGGCATTTTACCGAATATTTACTATTCGGTATTCGGTTGGAACCGAATACGAATATTTGCCGAATAATTTAATTATTCATACGCCTGTATTTTACCTATGTAAAATATTAAAAAAAAGTACCAGATTAAAGCACAACAACGCTGTTGTTGACACTATTTTTTCTGGTACCTTAACAATTCGAATTTTAATCAAGTGCTCAAGTTTTTTTGTATAAAAAACAAAGTGAAATTACTACGAAAAAGAGCCAAACGTCAATAAAAAGTGTTTTTTTTTAACTAATTTAAATTTTGCCGAATATTCGGCATCTGTTACCGAATATTTATTTAACCGAATATTCAAAAAACATGCCGAATATGCCGAATACCGAATAGTGACGAATATTCGCGACATCCCTAAAAAATAACATTGAAATCAGTATCAATATAGTAGAATCAAAATGTATTCTTACTAAATTTTATAATGACACCATTGCAATTGCTTTATTACATAATTAAGAGTTTTTTTAAATGTTAAAATTTAGTAAAATTATTAAAAAAAATATATTTCAAATTAATAATATAAACCGCCTTTAGTTTGGTAAAAAAGTGTTAGCAAAGTAATTAGTTCGGTAAAACCAAGTACTTTACTAAAAAGAGCTTGGTGTACAAAAAAAAGTTGCTTTCCCAGTACTTTTTTTTTGGAACGGTTGGCAATTTCTGGCTGGGTATTTATACCTAGCGTATTAACAAAATAATTTAGATAAATTACCAAAATTTATATATAAATTTTTACTCTGCTAACTTTGAAAAGTTTACAAAGTTTCCTAGGAATATTTCCTAAAAGCATAGATAATTTTTCGAACATATCATTTTTTAAAAATCACCTTGGCTTTTTAGTAATATTGTCTAAAAACTTTGTAGGCTCTATGTTATCTTGGCACTTAGATAAAGTTATACTATAAATTTAGGTAATATTACCTCGATTTTTTTTTGTGTGTACAAGTAAGCTCACTTTCAAGAACATTTGTCAATTATATTTGTTTCTACGCAATTCTAAATACGAAAAACGTGAAAGTATTAGTGATTTTGGTGAAAATACGAGTGTGTATTAGTGAAATTTTGGAAAGCGAATGAATTTATCAAAGCAAACGATGGCAAATGTTCTACCGTGTTAGCTTATTTCCCGAGGGTTCATTTACTTTCCCGTGTGAAACGTCTTCTTTAATAGTCTTTGGAATTTGCTTTAAAATGGCATCGATTCGTTAGTGCATATTTTTGCATATTTTGCTTAAAATGCATGTTTTTGCATATTTTGCTATTATTTCGCTATAAATGCATATTTTTAGGTCATATTTTGTATTAATTTTTGTTTTTAGCTATTTTTTTAGTATTTTTAGCTATTTTTAAGATTTTTTTTTTAATAATTTTTTTTTGCATTGAAGCAATTATAAAATTTTTAGATAATTTTTATTTTTTGAATAACATTTTATACACACAGTTGTATATGTGCATATCTAAGCTTAAAATGCCAGACTGAATTCAAATTTTATGTTTTTTTTTTTAATAAAAATAAAAAAAAACAAGTGGATATATATGATTTTTAGTGCATATTTTAATATTTTTAGTGCATATTTCAACACTTTTTAGTGCATATTTTAGGCGCCTAAAACATAGTTTTTTAGTGCATGAAGGTCCTGTCCCTGGTTATAAGCAAAAGACTTAATTTCGGCAAGGGTTTTTCGCAAATTTACGAAATAAAAAACAAGATAACTTTCGAACGACAATTCTGAGGATACTGAAGCTTGGCGTATATATTTGCCGTTCCTCTGGTCTAGTTAGAATTAAATTTCAGATTGGTTTCACCTTCAATTCAAGTGTTGAAAAAACCGAGCTTTAAAAAACAAGCTTTAAAAGCATTGGTAAGCCATAAAAATTACTTTACAAAGTATTTTTGCCACTCAAAAGATAACTTTCGAACGACAATTCTGAGAATACTGAAGCTTGGCGTATATATTTGTCGTTCCTGTGGTCTGGTTAGTATTTAATTTTAGCCAAAACGGTCCAGTGTAGGGCTTCCAATCGGGATTGGTTTTTCTGAAACGGGATTCGGGATTGAAGAAAAATTTTCGGGATCCCGATTTCGGGTTCCCAGGATTTTTGAGATATTTTGAATCCCGGGATTCGCGGGATTTTATGAAAATTTTCTGTATTTTTTGGGATTTTCAGTAATTTTTGTCACTTTGGCAAATCCACGCGTTCGTAAGTGAAGTTCTGTTAAAGTTGTGAAAGGATATCCGTATTCGGTTCTCTTTCTTATTTTTCGTCGTGGCTACCGTTATCAACTTTTACTTATTTTACGCTGAGCACGTGATTTGCTTGATTCACGTAAATCAGGCGTGGCTGTTAGTGATTTTTATTTCCATCATGTAATTGTGAGTGAGCGTGAGATAAAAAAATCTACGTGAGTTTGCAAATTTTTGAGTTTTTTTTACGGAATCTTGCGTGATTTGATTTTTGTAATTAAAAAATTTTTTGTTTCGTTTTTTATTTCTTGCAAAAAAATTTAAAGAGTGAGTAGAGTTTGCGTGACGGGTTGGAAATTTTTTGTACTTTCTAGTACGCGAATAGTGAGTGAGCGTGAGTAAAAAAAGGGCGTAAGTGATAAGTGGGTGACTCCGTTATTGGATGCGTGACTGGGTGTGACTCAAAAACAAATCACGCATTTAAAAAATGTTGTTTCAATAAAACACAAAATTATAAAAGTTTACAACTGAATGTGATCACGTAAAACGATAGTTGACTATCGTCGATTTTTGGAGCCTTGTTGCTCCTAAACTAATCAAAATGTTTCCAAATTTTTTAATGTTTCTGGATTAGACAACACACTCAAAAAATTATGTAGGTAAATTCCAGTGAATATTCACTTAAAACAAATGAAATTTTATTTAAAAACCATTCCACTGTTTTTTCATTTAAAATAAAAACATATTACAGTCAATTTTAAATGTTAATTTAATGACTAACCAAAACATTAAAAAACTAGTGAATATTCACTTATTTTGTATTGAAAAATAGTAAAACTATAGAAAAAATTTTTACTGCCGAAATTGAATGTTACAGAAAATTCGTTTTTGAGACAGTAAATTATTTTTTTTAAACTACAGAAACAGTAGAAAATAAGAAGTCCTTATTAGAATTAATGATTTTTCTTTTAAAATAACTTTACTGATTACTTTTTAAAATAACCAACAAACAGTTAATGACATAATTTTCTTAGTGCACTCTTTAATAATTTAACAAAGAAAAACTTTCAAATTTCCCTTCAAAACGATATGTATTTTGATGTCGTTTATGCATCGTCTATCGTATTCGTTTTACGTGATTAGCCCCCAGGAGTTAAGATGTGTCAAAAGCCCTTTCATCGAACCACCCAGCAAAACTTAGATTACCAAATAAGGTATAAAATAAGGTATAGGATCTCTTATTTTATACATTGCAGCATTGATTATTTTAACAGGCGATGAGACTCAAAGTAATGCATCCACATTATCACAAAGAATACCAGTAAGGTATAAAATAAGTCATAAATTTATAACGAAGAATACGAGTAAGGTGTAAAATATATGATATTTTATAGGTTACGAGAAATGAAATAATATAGCATACCAGAAGATAATATATAAGGTGTTACGAGTAGTGAAAAAGTAATTTTGTATTAAATTTACTGACGTGATTGTAAGTGAGTGTAAGTAGATAAAATATGCTCGTGAGTGTGTGTCGTTAGAAATTTCCTGTCGTGAGCCCATCTCTAGTTTAAACTTATGCATTTTTTTATTAAATAATTATTTTTTATGTTATTGTAATGCATTATGCATCCAATTATAAATAATACATTATTTCAAACTTTCAAATAATACATAATGTAACCAAATATAAGTCATTCATGATTTAATGTTTAGAAATAACAAATATGAAATACATTTTTGCCAATAATCATGCATTACGTAGCGAATTATTAGTAATGCATTATTTTTCACTTTAAAATAATACGTTGTGGAACAAATATTTGGTAAGACATCCTAAAATAATGCTACAAATAAGGTATATACATTACCTGGTAATGTGTTATATAATCACTACCCATTACCAAAGTTTTGCTGGGACACGCTAAGTAGTTTTGTTGTAAACGTGGAGACGGAGTTTACAGCATTTTTCGATTTTTCATTTATGAATTATCTTTTCATACCGGGAAATTAATACGCAATAAGGAAACTTGAAACAAATGATGCAAAATGATACTTTATAGACTCGCGTTTAATAAATGGGGCAATAACCTATTATTTTTCTAAATTAAATACGTCAAAAACAACAAAATTGTCAGGTTCCATAATGTCTAAAAAAAGTGTCAAAAAATCGTTACACAATTGAAGCCGTGTTTGCATGGGTAAAAGAGATAGTTATGACTATACAAAAATATTTTTTAAGATCGTCAACATTCCCTCTTTAAAAATGTAGTCAATTATTAACCTCTTGGGTTATTGGTTTTTAAGATATAACCGGTTAAAGTTTAAAAATTGAACTTGTTACTGGCGACGGAGTTTACATTTGGCCTACAAAAATGAAAATAACTTGTTTAAAATAGCTGACTAATATCGGGATTGTTGTTAAGGTACATACAGACGACGCAATATTATGTACAATATTCAATTATATTGAAGGTGTGTGGGTAATATTGACGTTTGTACAATGGTCAATCTTACCCACACACCATCAATATAATTGAATATTGTACATAATATTGCGTCGTCTGTATGTACCTTTAGTTATGTAGAACGCCAATCTATACGACGTTGTACATTAAAAAATATGCGAATAATTTAACCCATGTATGAGATATTACACGATTACATGGTTTGGTTGACATTTTTTGATTTCACCCATATACATTACCTGGTAATGTGTTATATAATCACTACCCATTACCAAAGTTTTGCTGGGCACCATTAGTTTTTAGAATTTGTTTGCAATCTTTACATTTCGGAAGCGGTTCACCTTTTGCTTTCACAAACAAGGCTACATGACGCAACTTTTGTCGATTTTTATATTTTGTTCCACAAAATTTATATTTTATACAATTTATTAACAAAAATATAAAAATAATAAAAAATTAAAAAAAAAAACAAATCGGGATGCCGAAAATCTCGGAATTGAAAATCAAACATTTCGAGATTCGGATTTGCCTAATCCCGAAAATCCCGCGATTTCCGGGATCGGGATTTCCCAATTGGAAGCCCTAGTATTCATAGATTCGACCAAGTCAAATTTAACTTATCTACTTGTTTTTAATTAGAATATTTGAAAAGCTTATAGTTTTTACTATAAAAAAATGTCTTTTTTACAGTGGACCAGCTGTGTGTACCATTTTTAAAATTTTTTTAAAAAATTTCCTTAAAAAACATTTAATATTTAAAAAAAAAAATTAAAATAACTAAGGGCCATGTCACAAGTGATAAGAAGTGAGCCATTTCCTCACTAAAGTGACCGGAGTTTTAATATAAAAATTGTCATTTCAGTTTCTCGTGACGTGTCGCGGAACCGTTTAATTTTAATGCAGAATTAATAAACTGATCTGACCACTGAAAAATAAATGATTTACTGGGAACTGCCTCAACAAACTGTAGTATTTTTCTTTTTGCTGGGAAGCAGATCAAACATCACGTGCTCGACTTGTAATCAATCTAAAGAGATTAATGTTTATCGAACAAATAAATATGTATCATACCTTGTTTAATACATATTTTAATAAATATACGCACAGTCTATAAACATATTTACTTTTTTTATTATCGTTTAAAAAAATTAACGTTAATGTAGATATTATTTTATACAGCAGTGCACACTCAAAAAATTATGTTGGTTAAATCAACAGAAAGTTAAAATAAGCACATGTTAGACTTTTTTGCTAATGTATAAACTAATTAGTTTTAGTAATTAATTAGTATAAACTAATTAGTACATTAATGTATAGTAAATTTCACATAATTTTTCCGCATTTAGTTTAAAAACGTTAAATTTGTATGATATAATTTATACACGTTAGCAAAAAAAAATCAGCTGTTGGTAAAAATGCTGTTACATTGAATAAAACAATGGTCAGGGTGTAATTTTCAAGTTTTTCAAAGTTAAAAAAACAACTTACAATTGTAGTAAAAACAACCACCAACACAGTAAAAGCTACGAACAACCAATTATACAAAATTAAATTTTCAATTTCAATTTCGAAATTTAGAAAATTTAAATTTTCAATTGCACTTTTCTAAATTTAAATTGTAATTTCTGAATTTTATTTGGACTTTTCTAAAATAAAACTTTTTTTTATAAGCTCCACTTACAAGGGAAGTCTCCCTGGTGTCACCCTCCGATCTTCATTAAATTTGGATATGTTGTTCAAAACGAAAATTAATTCGACACGTATTTTTTTTAGCGGCCCAAGCTCATTTTTTGGAGGGGGGTCTATTTGTACGGGGGAAAATGGACCTTTTTCAGCTTTTTACAATTTACGCCTATTTAGACAAAACTACTATAGGCACACGTGGTATCAGATTAAAGGTACTTAAAATACCTATCTTGTGGTGCTAAAAACATGCAAAAAAAATATATTTTTCGACTTATTAACAAAAATGTCGTAAAATGTTGGTATTTTCCTCGATATGACGAAAAGTTGTGCATGTTTGTACACATTCTTTACACACGTAAATAGGTTTTCCCAAGATCTTTCATTGGATATGTAACATGACTAGGTTTATTTGTATAATATAGGAGATGCCCCTCATTAGCAGCACCTAAATATGAATTTGGGCCGCTAAAAAAAAAAAAAAAAATACTTTTACCTTTATTTTTTCTGCTCTGTGAGTGAGAATTAGTGTCCGACCGAATACACCTTTTTTGGCCGAAGCCGAATATTCGCCCAAATTTTCACTATTCGGCCAAACCGAAGCCGAATATTAAAAAAAAATGTTTTTAGTTGCAAAAACACTTAGTAAAATGTTTTTGTGGCTTACTAATATGATTCAAAGTTATAACTTTAAACTATAGTTTAGTGTGTTTTTCAACACGTGGCCTATTCGGCCAAAATTGTGGCCGAAGCCGAATAGTGGCGGAATAGTGCTTTTTGGCCAAAGCCGAAGCCGAATATTCGGTCGGACACTAGTGACTATAGAGAGCATAGAAAAGATTAGAAGGTACGCAGTGTTGTATTTGATGTATTTTCCAATATGGTGACAAAATGCTTGTTCTTCCTCATCTCACACGTATTTAATATTAAATTCAAGTCTTTGTTTTTAAAAAATGGTATTTGTCTTTTATTAAATTAAATTAATTGATTATTTTGCTTTATTCAACTTTTTTTTAGATAATACGCACAATTGATAGTTTAAAAATTTTTTTTCTCTCTTTTGTTGTTTGCTTTGTTGTGGTTCTCCTTTATGTTGCATTGTTTTTATTAAACGTCAAAAGTTACATAAAGTGCTGTCACTAATACTTATTCAAGCGAAATACGACTCTGTTTCAATTCTATTTTTTTCTATGATAGAGAGACTTCACTTGTTAGTGATAGAGGGTATATATAAGTTTGACATTCCGTTTGTAACTAATCGAAATATTGGTCTGTGACCCCATAAAATATATATATAATTGATCAGTGATCGATTTTAAGACATTCTAGCGATGTCCGTCCGTCTGTCTGTGGAAATGGCGATCACGGCCAAAATATTACACGGAGATGACTGAAACGTAACATATTTATTGGAAGTTCTCCCGAGCAGTTTGGTATTGCATTTGAGCGATATCGGGTTAGCGGTTCAAAAGTTATGAACGAAAATCTAAGGACACCTCAAAAATTTTGGTACATTTAACATAACCTAAATATACAAAATGCTTTTATTCGACTGCTGATTGACATATGTGAACATAATTGAACACCGAATGGTATTTAAACAAAAACGAACATATTTTTTGACAAAAAAAAAAATCGCGGATTATTTTTTTACCAATTTTTTTTTTTCGCGGAAATTTTTTTTTTAAAAAAAAAATTTTTACAAAGTAATTTCCTTTTAAAAAAAGTTTTTTGCAATAATCTTTTTGAAATTGTGGAGGGTATCAATACATTCGGCAAGGCCGAATTTAACTTTTTTACTTGTTTTTAATTTCAATTGTGTTTCTTTCTGAATTGATATTGTGGTTATTTTTTGCATTTATGATACGGGTTTTCTCAATTTCACAAAATATATTTCTCAAACAAAAATAAGTTTCGGACCCCTTAAATGATGCTGGAGTAAAGTTTTTAAAAAAAATATCCATTTCAGTGCAATTTTACGGCACTTCAGAATGTATGTATGTTTCCTGATATGAAAATTGTGTATGTATAAATGAACCCGATAGGTGGCGCTGTGGTAAAGCTACTAAGAGATTTAAAAAACGTTTATAGGGGCATCTATAGTAAGAAACTGAACTATTTTTTTTAGATTGTACTTTAACACATGTGCTTCCGTTATCATTTTAGTATTTCGTCAATACACAATTATCGGGTTTTCTATCGTAATCTTATCACGTCATGTGTTAAAATCATATGGTTAATCTCAAAATACAAACTGCATGTTGGAACTGCAAAAGTTTTCTGAGTGTATGATTTTACTTCATAACAAGTGCTAACATTATCATTAAAAGTTAATGCACAATTATTGTTTTTTTTCTGAATCTTATCACGTCATGTGCTAAATCATATGGTTAAACTTAAAGTTACTTCAAGAAAATCATATGTTTTACGTAGATATTTTATACAATAATTAAAATGAACTAGTCTTATGGGTACCGCAGAGTATGAACTTGTGTGAAGTATTTATTATAATTCTTAATTTTTTTAACAAATACTTATATAAAATGTTGCTAGAACTTGGAAAGAAAAAACTAGATTTATTTAAGAAGAGGGTAAAAAGGAAAGTGAAAAAAAAATCTTAAAATTTTTCTTAAGAAAAAATGTCTCGGAATGTTAGAATTTTTCTAAATAAAATTTTTAGAAGTTTTCTTTAGGAAAAATTTGAGAATTTTTCTATGAGGAAACTCTGAAAATTTTTCTATAGGAGAAGTATTATATAGAAATTCTTCTATGAAAAATGTCTCAAAAGAATCTCAAAATTTTTCTGAAGAAAAAATGTGTCGGAATGTAAGCATTTTTCTGTATGAAAAAAATTTTGGAATATTAAAATTTTTCTTTAGAAAAAAGAAAAGAATTTTTATATACGAAAAATTTGAAAATTTTTCTAGCCGAAAATTTTGGGAATTTTTCTATAGGAAAAAAAAAAAAATGAACAATTATTTCTATAGGAAAAATCTGAGAATTTTTCTATAGGAAAAATATGATAGTTTTCTTTGGGACAATCTGATCATGTTTCTTTCGAAAAAATCTGAGAAGAAAAGGAAATAATGCGAGATTTTTTTTCAAGGAACTGTAATTTTTCTATTTAAAAAATATAACAGAATCTAAAAAGGGAAGTATCCAAACCCTTATGAACCGAATTGACTGAAACTATATAAAAGAGACAATTTGAAGGTTGGGTGTCGAGGCGTATCGTCCATATCAGCGTTAAACATTTCGTTGTCCCCTTATGAAACAATGTGGACCTTCGGGAAAATTTCAATAACTCCCGAACTAACAGGAATATCGTCTAGAGCAAAAATACGTATCGACTTTAATTAAATAAAGATTATTTAGTATTTATATGGATACACTCAGAAAATTATGAAAGTTACTACATGTTAATTGTTTGTATATTGTACAGTAGTTAGTTGTTTTCAACTACAAAGTCAGTTGTTTTTCTATGAAAAATATCAAACAACTATTTCTGTTAGTTATTTTAAGTCGTTTTTTTAAACAACTAACAAAAAAGTACTGTGATGTAGTAACAGTTATTTAAAATAGTTAATTTTATTTTTTTTTATCTCTGAAAAATTTTCAGTTTTTTTCCAAAAAATAAAAATAAATTTTCGTTTTTTTATTTTTTACAACTTTTTTTTTTTTTTTTTTGGTTTTAATTATTAATGGCGGTGTTATAAAAACACACAGATTGCCAGGTTATTCCACGACGTTCCAACCAAAGAACGTATTAAATAAAATTATGGCAGTAGATTAGCAGCCACGAAGAATAACGGGAGACCCCGTTACTTATGATGACGCCACGCTAAAGCCTAGACACTTAAGTTGGCTTTGCACACAAAACACGACCATTGCCTTTACAATGGAGGCAGTGAAACAATGCTCCCAAGTGCCGATAGACATCCAATCAGACACCACAAGTGTCTGACGCAATGCCGAGTGAACCAGCAGGCTCAACAAAAAAAACACGCGGTACAGTTTTGTCTTTAATTTAAATCAACTACAACGCCGCAGCTTACACGTCCTTAATCATTGACTGACCGATTACAACTGTTTTACAACTTTTTTAAAAAAAAAAAAAAAAAAAACTTGGAAAAAATTTCTATCTGCTGTAACTCAGCGAATAATACGAATTTTTACAAACAAAGCACATGTAAAATTTAGTAGTAATTATTAATTACACTCAGAAAATTATTGCAGTTACTACATGACGGTCGTTTGTGTAGTAAGTAGTAGCTGTTGTTTTTAACTACAATTTCGGTCGTTTTTGTATGAAAAAATCTCAAACAACTTTTTTTGTAGTAGTTTAAAAAAATAACTACAAAAAATATACTACACTGTAGCAATAGTTGATTTATGTAGTTGTTTTTAGTTTTTTTTCTAAAACTCGTTTTTTTTTCTAGAAATTTTTATTGCAAACGAATGTGTCGAGCGAGTTGGTCGTGCGGGATGCGGAAGGAATTATTTTTATACCAAATAAATAATATCTAAATAAATTAAATTACAATTTATTAAATTTAATTATAACAAAAAATATGTTTTTGGAAAAATATTCTTGAGCGAAAGAAAATAAGTGGATAAATGAGATAACAAGTGTGTATAATATAGCGCTCACATAAGCGTGCGTAAAAACCAATCGGAAAAAAACAAAATAAAATGTGTGCAGTGTTTTGTTTTCTTATGAGCGCGCCATCTTTCTTTTCTTTGTATACACAACAGAGCAGGTACATACTTTTTTGAAACATTTCAAATTAATTCTTTTTTTTTATAAATCAATTTTGCCAAAGCATTTCGTTTTTTTTTATTCCAGACAAATTTTGATCAGTAGCGGTGAAAATTTGAAATGAACTATTAAAAAAACAAAGGTAAATACAATCAATTTATTTTGTTTAACATTTTATTAATATAATTTTTTTCTTCTATAATTCCAGATAAATACATCAAAAAATTGTCATCATGTCGAAATTCTATACAACCAACTGAAATGTATTGCTTTTTAAATAAATAAATATCAATCATTTAAACGTTTAAGAAATTTTTTAAATAAAATTTCAGGCAATTGTAGAAAAAACAACTGTACTAAACAGTTTTGTAGTAGTTTTTACTACATTTTGTAGTTGAAAATCAATAGTTAAAAACAACAACATGTTCAGTTGTTTTTACCGTTTATGTAGTGGACGCCTTTTCAACGACAAAATGTAGTCAAAACAACTGTCTTTTGTAGTAGATTTTACCGACATACTTTTTTGAGTGTAATATTGTAAAAGATCGGCCGACAAAAAGTTTAAAAATACGCGAATGCGACGGTTTTTTTGCTCCATTGAAAAGTTATGTTTTTTTAGATAGCTCAAATTGAATATAGTTTAACGATATATTGATTATTTTATTTTTACTACATTTTAGTTGTTAAGTCGTCACATAAATTCCCCACAAAATTTACACATTTTCATGAAAAAAAAATATTAAACGAAGTGGAATTTTTACAAGGTTTTTCCACCGTTAGATAGGCATTTAAAAAAACTTTTCTTCTCATATGGAAACATCATATAGTTTCCTAGAAAGAAATGGCTAAGAAATCCATTTTTTTACCCATTTTTCGAACCCCTAAATCCTCGGTAAGCCGAGACACCCCAACCTTAGAATTGTCTCTTTTATATATATTTTAAGTTTCATGCAAATCGGTTCATAGGGGTTGAGATTAGAGATACGCGTGTGACACGAATTTTTCGTGATTCACGTTATTCACGCGTGAATCATGCGTGGTCGTGAGTGAAATTTATTTTTACTCACGTGAACGTGATTAGTAAAAATAATTTCATGCGTGAGCGTGCGTTAGTAATTTTTGTTTCGTGAGTTTGCGTGATTGTTTTGTGCTGTCTGAAATAGAAAACAAGTAAGAAAATTGTCATAATATTGAATTTTGAGGGTAATTAATACAAAATTTTGATTAAATAAATTTTTATGATTGTTTTTTAGGAAATTATATACTTTTTGTGCAAGAAATCAAAAAATAGTAAAATAAAAATTAGTTTATTTTAATTTCGTGAGTCTTCGTGAGCGTGATTATTTCGTGAGCGTGATTATTTCGTGAGCGTGATTATTTCGTGAGCGTGAGAAAAATTTTAGTAACCCACGTGAGCGAAAACAAAATTTCGTGCGTGAGCAATATTTTTATTTCGTGATCGTGCGTGAGTCAAAATTCACACACGGCCTGATCTCTAGTTGAGATACATCCCTTGTGAGACTTGTTTTAGGAAAAATGTCTCAGAATCTGAGATTTTTTATTTGATAGATATTTTAGAATCTAAGACTTTTTTAATAGGAAATGCTGAGACTTTTCTGTGGGAAATAATTCCTAGAATCCTAGAAAAAATCTCTAGATTTTTTTCGAAAGGAAAAATGTTTCAAAATTTATGAGTTTTTATACCCTATACCACTGTGTGGTAAAGGGTATAATAAGTGGGTAGGTATAATGAGTTTGTGCTGATGTTTGTAACTTCCCAAAATATTATTCATTAATTTAAATTTACACTCAAAAAAGTATGTCGGTAAAATCAACTACAAAAGACAGTTGTTTTGACTACATTTTGTTGTTGAAAAGGCGTCCACTACATATTACGGTAAAAACAACTGAACATGTTGTTGTTTTTAACTATTGATTTTCAACTACAAAATGTAGTAAAAACTACTACAAAACTGTTTAATACAGTTGTTTTTACAACAATTGCCTGAAATTTTATTTAAAAAATTTCTTAAACGTTTAAATGATTGATATTTATTTATTTAAAAAGCAATACAATTCAGTTGGTTGCATAGAATTTCGACATGATGACAATTTTTTGGTGTATTTATCTGGAATTATAGAAGAAAAAATATATATTAATAAAATGTTAAACAAAATGAATTGATTGTATTTACCTTTGTTTTTTTAATAGTTTGTTTCAAATTTCCACCGCTTCTGATCAAAATTTGTCTGGAATAAAAAAAAAAAAGAAATGCTTTGGTAGAATTGATTTATAAAAAAAAAATAATTAATTTGCAATGTTTGAAAAAAGTATGTACCTGTTGTGTATACAAAGAAAAGAAAGATGGCACGCAGGCAACCAAGCCGACAAAAAAATTTTTGTTTTTTTCCGATTGGTTTTTACGCACGCTTATGTGAGCGCTATATTATACACACTTGCTATCTCATTTATCCACTTATTTTCTTTCGCTCAAGAATATTTTTCCAAAAACATATTTTTTGTTATAATTAAATTTAATAAATTGTAATTTAATTTATTTAGATATTTTTTATTTGGTATAAAAATAATTCCTTCCGCATCCCGCACCACCAACTCGTTCGACACATTCGTTTGGAATAAAAATTTCTAGAAAAAACGAGTTTTTAGAAAAAAACTAAAAACAACTACATAAATCAACTATTGCTACAGTGTAGTATATTTTTTATAGTTATTTTTTGAAACTACTACAAAAAAAGTTGTTTGAGATTTTTTCATACAAAAACGACCGAAATTGTAGTTAAAAACAACAGCTACTACTTACTACATAAACGACCGTCATGTAGTAACTGCAATAATTTTCTGAGTGTAGTTTTTGAATGTTTTTTTTTTTTAAATATTATGAAAATTCTACATATTTGTTTTATTTTTTTCTTAATGACATTTTTAAGGCCCTGGCACTTGAGCGCTACTGTAGCGGTGCTGTAGCGTGACGGGCTGTTGTATCGTTTTAAAGTTCGGCTGCTACACCACCGTCACGTATTCGCTTAAGTACCTATTTCCATTTATTTTAATACAAGCTAACGTATCAGCTGACACGTCTCCGAACCGTATTCGCTCAAGTAATTATGCCTTTAGAATTGCCAATTTCAGAGGTGTATTTTTTCTCTGTTAACGGTTAACATAGCTCTGTTAACTCAGATTGGAAACTTCAGAGTAGAATGTGTTTGACTCTAGAGTGGATTGAAAAGGGATAGTCAAATTCAAAAATATAAAAGTGCAAAAGGGAAAGATATAAAATTTACCACAGATTGGAGTACTCCAACATTGTGAATGCGGCTTTACACATCGGTCCTTGTTGGACTTCAGAATTATTTTCTGGGATACACCGGTGTAGGTTATTATATGGGCGTTCTTGACCTTTTTTAATTTCCCGAGATCCCGCAACAAAGTTCCCAGAAAAGCAAGCAATAAAATTCCTGGAATTTGTAGACGGGAATTCCCAGGACTCAATCCCAATCCCTGACACATACATATGTTTTATACAAAGTTCCCACAACACAGTGAATGACTCCCAGCAAACGAAGAAGAATTCTGACAAATGCCAATAAAATTATTAAAGAAAAGATAACGAATAAACGTGCAAACTTCTATAAAAAAAAATAATTTTGAATTAAACTATTAAAATATTGAAGGAAATTGACAAAATTTGCAATAATTTCTAAAGAAAAATGTCATTTGCAACACGTATTTTAAGATTGACCAGTCCGGCATGTGGATTACAACGTTATGCAACCAGGCCCTTAGCACGCAGCATCAATACTTTAACATGGAAAAATAATTGGAAATTGAATGGTAAGATAAATAATATATTAAATTATAGCTACAGAAATATATAGAGCTTTTATTTCCTAGGAGTAAACTATGCTCGTCATTTAAGTGCCGAGGCAGGCACACATAATATAAGACAAACAGAAAAACCTTTAGGTTCGCCAGATAAACATGAATTTCAAGCGGAAACAAGAATGTTATTAGATATTGTGGCACGTTCTTTATACTCGGAAAATGAAGTATTTGTACGTGAACTTATTTCGAATGCTAGTGATGCTTTGGAAAAGTTTCGTTACACCATACATACCGCAGGCGAACAAGAAAAGGAATATGAAGCTACAGATCGTCCGTTGGAAATACAAATTGCAACCGATAAACAAGCAATGACATTAACAATACAAGATACCGGTATTGGTATGACACGTGAGGAATTAGTTAACAATTTGGGTACTATAGCTCGTAGTGGTTCCAAAAAATTCATTGAACAAATTAAAGAAAAGGGTAATGCTCTGGAGAATTCTTCAAATATTATTGGACAATTTGGTGTTGGTTTCTATTCTGCTTTTATGGTTGCCGATAAAGTTGAGGTATATACTCGTTCTTCAAAAGCTAATTCCCCCGGTCTTTGCTGGTCCACCGATGGCTCGGGCAGCTATGAAATACAAGAAGCCGAAGGTGTGGCACATGGTACCAAAATTGTTATACATCTTAAACCTGATTGTCGTGAATATGCTGATGAAGATCGTATTAAGGCTGTTATTAAGAAATATAGCAATTTTGTTGGTTCTCCTATTTATTTAAATGGTCAAAGAGCTAATGATATACAACCTTTGTGGTTAATGGAACCTAAAGATGTTAGCAAGGAACAGCATGATGAATTTTATCGATTCATTGGTAATACTTATGATATACCACGATTTGTTTTACATTATAAGGTAAGTTTTTTTCTACAGTTATTTCGGAACTTATTAATTTAAAAATGAATTTTAAGGAATTCTACAAAAAATCTCAGATTCTGTGACATTTTTTTTTAGTCTCAGAATCTGAGAATTTTTTTCTATACAGAAAAAGTCTCGAAATCTAAGACATTTTTTCTATATAGAAAAAGGCTCAGAATCTGAGAAATTTATTTCTATACAGAAAAAGTCTAAAAATCTGAGACATTTTTTCTATATAGAAAAAGTCTCAAAATCTGAGACATTCTATATAGAAAAAGTCTCAGAATCTGAGACATTTTTTCTATATAGAAAAAGTCTCAGAATCTGAGACATTTTTTTATATAGAAAAAGTCTCAGAATCTGAGAAATTTTTTCTATATAGAAAAAGTCTCAGAAGCTGAGACATTTTTTCTATATAGAAAAAGTCTCAGAATCTGAGACATTTTTTCTATAAAGAAAAAGTTTTAGAATCTGAGACATTTTTTTATATAGAAAAAGTCTCAGAATCTGAGACACTTTTTCTATATAGAAAAAGTCTCAGAATCTGAGACATTTTTTCTATATAGAAAAAGTCTCAGAATCTGAGACATTTTTTTATACAGAAAAAATTTCAGAATATGAGAATCTGAGATATTTTTTCTATATAGAAAAATTCTCAGAATCTCAGAAATTTTTTCTATATAGAAAGTTTTTATCTAGCAGAAATTTTTTCAATATAAAAAAGTCTCAGAATCTGAGACACTTCTTCTGTATAGAAAAACTTCTCAGAATCTGAGATATTTTTCTATATAAAAAAGTCTATATAAAAAAAGTCTCAGAATCTGAGACATTTTTTCTATATAGAAAAAGTCTCAGAATCTGAGACATTTTTCTATATAGAAAAAGTCTCAGAATCTGAGACATTTTTTCTATATAGAAAAAGTCTCAGAATCTGAGACATTTTTTCTACATAGAAAAAGTCTCAGAATCTGAGACATTTTTTCTATATAGAAAAAGTCTCAGAATCTGAGACATTTTTTCTATATAGAAAAAATGTCTCAGAATCTGAGACATTTTTTCTATATAGAAAAAGTCTCAGAATCTGAGACATTTTTTCTATATAGAAAAAATGTCTCAGATTCTGAGACATTTTTTCTATATAGAAAAAGTCTCAGAATCTGAGACATTTTTTCTATATAGAAAAAGTCTCAGAATCTGAGACATTTTTTCTATATCTGTGGCCGTACGAAAAAACTAGTTAACTCCATTTTTTGCGAAAATTGAGATAACACCAAAAATAGAAAGTGCATTCCATTTACTATCACTCTGTCAGATCGAAATTTTGATATATGTTCTCATTTACAAGTTATTTGGAAAACAAAATATTGGAAAATACCAATTTTTATGTAAAAACTAGATAACTCCATGCATTTTTTGAAAAAACAAGATAACTCCAAAGTTCCTTAAAAAACATATAAATTAAAAGCTTAAAACGATGTTCTTTCGAAAACTATAGGAGAAAAAGCTGAAAGAACAAGTTTGAGTCACGAGTCCTTTGAGTCCAAATTTTGAACCTAAAAATTTTAACTCCCGGGAATTCATAGATTGCATATAAAAAATGCATACAATGTTTTTTTTTTTGCAGATCTTAATTCATAGAATTCGACTGCCAAACACCCAAAATATCTTAAAGTAATAGTTTTTCAGTTATTAATAATTTATATATAGGATAACTTACTTTATACCATGCTCCATTGATGATTTTAGCATGGGATGAGGAAGTAATGCATGCAAATTATGACAACGAATTCGAGTAAGGTATAAAGTAACTTATCAAGTTTATAACGAAGCATACAAGAAGCATAAGGTATCAAATATCGTCGGTGCGCCGACCAGAACACCTATGTGTAATTTTTTTATTTTTTTTTTATTGGCCCATTAGGAAGCCTATCAGGTAATGCATTTATCCCCCAGAGCGTTTCCCGTTATCTCAAATGGTTTCAAAGTTAGCTTAAACTCCTATGTGTTACCCATAATAGAAATTCTCCGGCAAAAACACTTATGTGTTTTTGATTTAAACGTAAAAACATTGCGTCTGCCTTTGGTTTTTTTATAAATTGATATTTTAAAAGTTTTCTGAACATTTTTTTTGTAATATTCCGAAACTTTATTGCATAACACTGTGCAACACGATTTAAAAAAAAATAATTTCCAAATTTTTTTTAAATGCGTTTTGAACAAGCTAAAAAAAGTATAAAGTATAATTCTGAGGTAAATAATATCAAAAGATGTCCTTAGTGAAATTTTAAGGCGGTTCGTTTCTAAGAACATAATTTACATACATTAACCCTGTGTGTTCCATTTTTACGTGTCGTTTTGGTACTTTTTTTAAATATCCTCGTTGAACGCCATTAAAACGTGCGGTTAAAGGATTAAAATGTTCTACAAAAAAATTAGTTTTACATCAAATTTTACTAGGGGTTGTCACAGGTCAAAATTTTGTGCGAAAAGTGCAAAATGCTTAAATAAATTTAATTGTAAATTATCACAAACTGTTAAATTGTTTTTCACCAAAGTCGTGTAAAATAAGTAAAAAAAAAAATATAAATCTTTGTCTGAGCTAAATGATGATGTCTTCAGTGAAATTTGATGGCGGTTCTTTTCTTGGAACACATTATCTTCCATTTTTGGGAGTAATCTTGGTCCTTTTGCCAAATACCCTCATAGAACTTCACTTAAATGTGCGTTAAAAGGGTTAAAATGTTCTACAAAAAATTTTGCAGCAAATTTTACTAGGGGTTCTCAAAGGCCAAAAGTTCGTGCGAAAAGTGCTTAAAAAAGTAAAATTGTAAAGTATCTTGCTAAGACACAATTTAATAAATTATGATAATTTAAAATTTTCCTTTTTTAAACCTTTTGCTTACATCGCACGAACTTTTGGCCTTTGACAACCCCTAGTAAAATTTGATGCAGAAAATGTTTGTAAAATTGTTTAACCCTTTATACGTATGCCTTAGTAGTGGACTATGATGATATTTAAAAAAAGCACCAAAATGAGGATAAAGGGTTAACATGTTCTAAGAAAAGAACCGCCATCAATTTTCACTGAATTATCTCTTAACTTTATTTAGTTCAAAAGCAGATTTATATTTTTTTTCGACTTATTTCACTCGACTTTTGCAAAAAAAAAGTTTAACAGTATTTGATAATTTACAATTTTACTTTTTTAACCATTTTGCACTTTGCAGGAACTTTTGGACTTTGACAACCCCTAGTAAAATTTGATGCAGAAAATCTTTGTAGAAGATTTTAACCCGTTAATGTACGTTTTTGTGGTGTAGGTGGTGTTGTATGAGGATATTTAAAAAAAGGACAAAAATGACCCCTAAAAATGGCAGATAGAGGGTTAATATGTTCTACGAAAAGATTCGCCATTTCATTTCACTGAAGATACATTTTGCCATTTTTTGCATCAGAATTATATTTAATACTTTTTTTGACTTATTACTTATTATTATTTGGGTTTTCCTGATAATCACTTTCTGCATTGGTAAAGTTTTTCCGTCTCTTTGTGATAACAAAATTCACATCAGAAGTTTTCAGCCTTGCAAAGTACGAAATGAAAAACTTTTTACAACAAACACATGGGATGAAAAAAACACCAAAATAATTTTACGTGTGTTTTTTGTAGTAAATGTTGCATTTCGCACATTGCAAGGATAAAAATTCTAACGTGAATACCATCAATATTTCGCTACAAGTCCATGCGGATATATAACTTGCAAAATTTTTACTTTTGAACAACAAATAAAAATTTATTTAAAATAAATTTAAGAACAAAAACACCTATGTGTATTATATATTTTTTATAAACATGTAAAAAGCCCGAAACAAAATCACCTATGTGTAGTTTTTTGTTAAAATCTTGTACCACTTCAGATTAAAACAAGTAGAAAAGTTAAATTCGACTTTGCCGAATCTATGAATACCCTCCACAATGCATTTTTTTAGAGGGTAGTACATTTTTTAACGTGAAAAAATTAACAATTTTGATTAGAAATATTTTATTTTGAGTAAAAAACTCTTTTTTTGTCATTTAAAAAAAAAAAAAATTACTAATTTTTTTTTTGAGTGTAAAATTTTTTCGAGTGTAATGTTTTTTTTACTTTAAAAATATTTCTGAGTGAATGCAGGTACGTATGTACACAAAGTATTGTCATTTTTGTAAAAAAAAAACTAAATTTTTTTTTGTGTAAATTTTTTTTGAGTGTAAAATTTTTTTCGAGTGTAATTTTTAAGTTACCAATGCTTTTAAAACTAAACAAGTTTAAAAAGCATTGCTTTAAAATTAATCAAGTTTGAAAAGCATTGTTTAGTTACCACCAATGCTTTTAAAACTTTTTAAAACACGTGGCATTTTAGATGAAACTAGTCTGAAATTCAGGGTTTTGCTTATAACTTTTGAACCACTGAACCCATTGAGCTGAAATTTAATACCAAACAGACGCGGGGAACGGCAAAGATACATGCCAAGCTTCAGTAGTCTCAATATTGTCTTTCGAAAGTTATCGTGTTTTTTATCTCGTAAATTCGCGAAACACCCTTGCCGAAATTTACTCTTTTGCTCATAACTTTTGAACCACTGGACCGATTTGGCTGGATTGCAATACCAACCTGACCAGGTAAATGACAAACATATATGCCAAACTTCAGTAGCCTCTGTAAAGTCTTTCAAAAGTTAGCGTGTTTTCTACGGACAGACAGACGGACGGACGGACGGACGGACATCGCCAGATCGACTTAAAATCGATCGAGGATCATAAATATATACACTTTATGGGGTCCTAGACCAATATTTCGAGGTGTTACAAACGGAATGACAAACTTATATATACCCTCTATCACTAGAGTGGAGGGTATAAAAAGATTTTGTATGTTTTTTAACGCGTAATATTTTTAAATGGGTTTAGGAAAAATAAAAAAAATTTACTTTAAAAAAATGTTGCGAATTGGCAAAATAAAACGGTTTTTTTGCTCTCCTGAACAATTCATAAAAAACACATAGGTGTTCTGGTCGGCGCACCGACGATATATGATATTTTTAAGGCTACGAGAAATAAAAAAATATAGCATACGAGAACATGATATATAAGGTGTTACAAGCAGTGAATAAGTAACGTTATTAAATTTACTCACATGATTGCAAGTGAGTGGGAGTAGAAAAAAATAGGCTCGTGTGTGTGTGTGATTTTAAAATTCCTGTCGTGAGCCCATCTCTAGTTTGAACTAATGCATTTTTATATAAAATATTTATTTTTTATGTTATTATAATGCATTATGTATTCAATTACAAATAATGCATTACTTAAAATTTTTAAATAATACATAATGTAGCCAAATATATGTCCCCCATGATTAAATGTTTAGAAATAATAAATATGAAATACAATTTATGCAAAATTCATGCATTACGTAACAAGTTATTAGTAAAATATTATTTCTCACCTTGAAATAATATGTTGTTGAACAAATGTTTGGTAAAACATCATAAAATAATGCTTCAAATAAAAGATATACATTACCTGGTAATGTGTTACATAATCAACACTCATAACAAAAGTTTTGCTGGTAAATTTATGTATAAAAACATACAAAAACTCGGCTTATTTTCGAGATACATAAGAAAAAAATAATTTTTTTCTTTTTTGAAAAAACTAGTTAACTCCACTTTTTTGTAAAAAAGGGGTTAATTAACGTTCTGAGTCAAAAAGTTAATATTTTGCCACATATGATTACTAAAGTTGCCTTAATTTCATAATATATAAGAATAAATTGAAAAAAAAAAGTTTTTTTGGAAAAACTAGTTAACTCCATTTTTCGAAAAAACAAGTTAACTGACATCGATTTTCGGATTTAGTGTCCAAAAATGAGTTCAATGGAACCAGACATCTTTAATATTATTAAAAATTATGTTTTGTCTAATGCACATGCACAACAACATAAATTAATAATAAATAATTAGTGAAATATGTTAAAAACTTAAAGTGTATTTTTCTCCTGTTTTCAAAAAATGGAGTTAACTAGTTTTTTCATACGGCCACAGATATAGAAAAAGTCTCAGAATCTGAGACATTTTTTCTATATAGAAAAAGTCTCAGAATCTGAGACATTTTTTCTATATAGAAAAAGTCTCAGAATCTGAGACATTTTTTCTATATAGAAAAAGTCTCAGAATCTGAGACATTTTTTCTATATAGAAAAAGTCTCAGAATCTGAGACATTTTTTCTATATAGAAAAAGTCTCAGAATCTGAGACATTTTTTCTATATAGAAAAAGTCTCAGAATCTGAGACATTTTTTCTATATAGAAAAAGTCTTAGAATCTGAGACATTTTTTCTATATAGAAAAAGTCTCAGAATCTGAGACATTTTTTCTATATAGAAAAAGTCTCAGAATCTGAGACATTTTTTCTATATAGAAAAAGTCTCAGAATCTGAGACATTTTTTCTATATAGAAAAAGTCTCAGAATCTGAGACATTTTTTCTATATAGAAAAAGTCTCAGAATCTGAGACATTTTTTCTATATAGAAAAAGTCTCAGAATCTGAGACATTTTTTCTATATAGAAAAAGTCTCAGAATCTGAGACATTTTTTCTATATAGAAAAAGTCTCAGAATCTGAGACATTTTTTCTATATAGAAAAAGTCTCAGAATCTGAGACATTTTTTCTATATAGAAAAAGTCTCAGAATCTGAGACATTTTTTCTATATAGAAAAAGTCTCAGAATCTGAGACATTTTTTCTATATAGAAAAAGTCTCAGAATCTGAGACATTTTTTCTATAAAAAAAAGACTCAGAATCTGAGACATTTTTTCTATATAGAAAAAGTCTCAGAATCTGAGACATTTTTTCTATATAGAAAAAGTCTCAGAATTTGAGACATTTTTTCTATATAGAAAAAGTTTTAGAATCTGATACATTTTTTCTATATAGAAAAAGTCTCAGAATCTGAGACATTTTTTCTATAGAAAAAGTCTCAGAATCTGAGACATTTTTTCTATATAGAAAAAATCTTAGAATCTGAGACATTTTTTCTAGTCTCAGAATCTGAGACATTTTTTCTATATAGAAAAAGTCTCAGAATCTGAGACATTTTTTCTATATAGAAAAAGTCTCAGAATCTGCGACATTTTTTCTATATAGAAAAAGTCTCAGAATCTGAAACATTTTTTCTATATAGAAAAAGTCTCAGAATCTGAGACATTTTTTCTATATAGAAAAAGTTTTTTTCTAGCAGAAATTTTTTCAATATAGAAAAAGTCTCAGAATCTGAGACATTTCTTCTGTATAGAAAAACTTCTCAGAATCTGAGACATTTTTTCTATATAAAAAAAGTCTCAGAATCTCAGACATTTTTTCTAAATAGAAAGTCTCAGAATCTGAGACATTTTCTCTACATAGAAAAAGTCTCAAAAAGGTATGTACAGAAATGTCTAAGAATCTACGACATTTTTACTACACAGAAAAAGTCTCGGAATCTGAGACATTTTTTCTATACAGAAACAGTCTTAGAATCTGAGACATTTTTTCTATACAGAAATAGTCTCAGAATCTGAGACATTTTTTTTTCAATACAGAAAAAGTCTCAGGATCTGAGAATTTTTTTTATACAGAAAAAGTTTCAGAATCTGAGCCATTCAAATTTGGAATGAGTTTTTCTTATTAACAAAATCTTAATTTATATTTTTTTTTAGACTGATGTTCCCATTAGCATTCGTGCCCTATTATATTTCCCTGAAGGTAAACCTGGTCTTTTTGATATGACTCGGGATGGTGATGTTGGAGTTGCTCTATATACACGTAAAGTTTTGATTCAATCGAAAACTGCTAATTTAGTACCCAAATGGTTAAGATTTGTAAAGGGTGTAGTCGATTCAGAAGATATTCCATTGAATTTAAGTAGAGAACTTTTGCAAAATAGTGCTCTTATAAAGTAAGTTTTGCAAACATTAGATTTAGACATTAGACTTTTAAAATAATATTTACATTTTTATTTTATAGAAAACTCTCAAATGTCTTAAGCAGTCGTGTTTTACGTTTCTTATTAGAAAGGGCCAACAAACAACCATCTGAATATGAAGCTTTCTACAAAGATTATGGTCTATTCCTTAAAGAAGGCATTGTTACCTCACAAGATCAATCAGAAAAAGAAAGCATTGCCAAGTTATTGCGTTTTGAATCTTCTAAAACTCCCGAGAGTCAACGTATATCTTTAGAAACTTATTGCACAAATGTAGGCGAAGAACAAAAAGATATTTATTATTTGGCCGCTCCTAATCGTACATTAGCAGAATCTTCTCCCTACTATGAAGGTTTGAAAAAGCGTGGTGTCGAAGTATTGTTTTGCTACGAACCCTACGATGAATTGGTTTTAATGCAATTGGCCACATTTAAGAATAAAAATTTAGTATCGGTAGAAAAAGAGATGCGTCAGGGTACAAGCGGCGAGGAGTCCAAAGATTATGGAGAAGGAAGTTTATTGGCAACACAAATTGATGAACTTTTACCTTGGATTAAAGAAAAACTCGCCGGAAAGGTTGCTAATGTACGGGTTACTACAAAACTAGATACACATCCTTGTGTAGTAACGGTAGAAGAAATGGCTGCCGCACGTCATTTTATAAGGACACAAAGTCATCAGGTACCAGAAGAAAATCGTTATGCTTTATTACAACCTCAATTGGAAATTAATCCAAAGTAAGTAACAGACTTAAAACGTGGTGGTTTGAAAATGTAAAAAAATGAATTTATTGCCATTGTAATTAATTATTCTTTTTTTTTAATTTTAGACATGAAATTATCAAAAAATTAAACAATTTACGTTCAAGTGATGCAGAGTTGGCTGACTTATTGGTGCAACAATTATTTGTTAATGCGATGGTGGGAGCTGGTCTTGCTGAAGATCCACGCACACTTTTAACCAATATGAATGCTTTGTTGTCAAAGGCTTTAGAAAAATGTTAAATTCAATTTAAAAACACTAATTTTACTATTACTTTAAAATAAAATCTAGTTATTCCATATGATCAGTGTATATTTTAAGGTTGCTTGTTGATTAATAAAATATTCAATATTTTTTACAAATCAGAAAGTGAGGTTAGACCATAAATCCAAAAATCAATAACTTAAAAAAATTCTCAAAATATGAGAATTTTTTTTTCAAACAATGCTTCAGTTCAGAATCTAAGATTTTTTTTACAAAAAATGTCTCAGAATCTGAGAATTTTTCTATAGAAAAAATGTCTCAGAATCTGAGAATTTTTCTATAGAAAAAATGTCTCAGAATCTAAGAATTTTTCTATAGCAAAAATGTCTCAGAATCTGAGACTTTTTCTATAGGAAAAATGTCTCAGAATTTGAGACTTTTTCTATAGGAAAAATGTCTCAGGATCTGAGACTTTTTCTGTAGGAAAAATGTATCAGAATCTGAAATATTTTCTATAGGAAAGACGTCTCAGAATCTGCCACTTTTTTTATAGGAAAAATGTTTCAGAACCTGACATTTTTTCTATAGGAAAAATGTCTCAGAATCTGATTTTTTCTATAGGAAAATTTTCTCAGAATCTGAAAATTTTTCTATAGGAAAAATGTCGCAGAATTTGAGACTTTTTCTATAAGAAAAATGTCTCAGAATCTGACAATTTTTCTATAGGAAAAATGTCTCAGAATTTGAGACTTTTTCTATAAGAAAAATGTCTCAGAATCTGAGAATTTTTCTATAGAAAAAATGTCTCAGAATCTGAGAATTTTTCTATAGAAAAAATGTCTCAGAATCTGAGAATTTTTCTATAGAAAAAATGTCTCAGAATCTGAGAATTTTTCTATAGAAAAAATGTCTCAGAATCTGAGAATTTTTCTATAGAAAAAATGTCTCAGAATCTGAGAATTTTTCTATAGAAAAAATGTCTCAGAATCTGAGAATTTTTCTATAGAAAAAATGTCTCAGAATCTGAGAATTTTTCTATAGAAAAAATGTCTCAGAATCTGAGAATTTTTCTATAGAAAAAATGTCTCAGAATCTGAGAATTTTTCTATAGAAAAAATGTCTCAGAATCTGAGAATTTTTCTATAGAAAAAATGTCTCAGAATCTAAGAATTTTTTTATAGAAAAAATGTCTCAGAATCTGAGAATTTTTCTATAGAAAAAAGTCTCAGAATCTCAGAATTTTTCTATATAAAAAAATGTCTCACAATCTGAAAATTTTTCTATAGAAAAAATGTCCCAGAATCTGAGAATTTTTCTATAGGAAAAATGTCTCAGAATCTGAGAATTTTTCTATAGAAAAATTATCAGATTCTGAGAATTTTTATAGAAAAAATGTCTCAGAACATTTTTTTTTTTATAGAAAAAATGTCTCAGAATGTTATAGAAAAAATGTCTCAGAATCTGAGAATTGTTCTATAGAAAAAATGTCTCAGAATCTGAGAATTGTTCTATAGAAAAAATGTCTCAGATTCTGAGAATTTTTCTATGGAAAAAATGTCTCAGAATCTGAGAATTTTTCTATAGGAAAAATGTCTAAGAATCGGAGACTTTTTTTACAAAAAAATTTCCCGGAATCTGAAACATTTTTTCTATAGAAAAAATGTTTCGGAATCTGAGAATTTTTCTATAGGAAAAATGTCTAAGAATCGGAGAGTTTTTTTAACAAAAAATTGTTTCAGAATCTGAGAATTTTTCAATTGAAAAAATTTTCCAGAATAAATATTAAAAATATAAATTAAGAAATTAGCGTTAGAACTTACATGATTTATTTAAATGACGGGATCTTGAAAATTTTGCAAGACATTTCTTTAATGCGCATTAATAAACATCACAGTTTCGAAATTGCACTGATCTACTAAATTTGTCTTTTGCAAATATAATTTTCACATAGCACAATTTGTTTAAATACATATTACAATTTTTTTTTTTTTTTTTTGTTAATTTTTCTATTAACAACTTTATCCCGAAAAATCCACTAAATTATTTCACAATTAATTTCACAATTATTTTCAGTGTTTAAAAAAATAATAAACCTTTTCGAAAACATTACAGAAACTACTTATTTCTACTTAATCGCAACCGGAAGACTAGACTAGAATTTTACACGTGTGCTGTGTTTAGTTTGTATAAAAAAACAGTTTGTGGAATACTATTGTGAATTGTTCCTTATGGTGTATGTCTCTGCTAACTGTATTCATTCACAATATGAGACCCATCGAACTGCAGCTAACTTCACTTTTATAAGGCCTTTTTATTGGCAAACTGAGTGTTTCTTCACAATACAGCAGCAAGCAGAAGACAGCAAAATTTTTACATGTATTTTGTTGTTGACTCAACAACAAAATACATGTAAAAATTTTGCTGTCTGCTGCTTGCTGCTGTATTGTGTAACATATATAAGGGACATTCCAAGCCAAATTACTCACTTTTAGACCCGGCCCCTTTCGATTAATTTTATTTTCAGCCTTTTGTTCCAAGATGCTGTTGAGTAATCAATTTTTCAAAATGGCGATTTTCTCAAAAAAAATTGAAATTTTTAATTAATTTTGACCATTAAAAAATATAGATATTTTAAAAAAAGTTGGACAACGTTTTATTTATATTTAAATGTAGTTTTAGAAAAAAAATATGAAAAAATTATTAGAGGCAATTATCACTTATTTTTTGACGTTTGAAAATTAAAATCGACTTTTTGAAAAAGTCCGAAACCTTCGATTTTTTTGTAAAAAACTATAAAAATTCTACTCTAAATTACGCAACTTTTAAGCCATAATTCGAGATGTGATCACAATTCTTTCTATTATTTTTTAAATTGCACCTTTTATTTTTTGGCTCTAATTTATTTTATATGGTGCTCCAAAAAAATAAATTGTAGATACTGACCCTTACTTACCCTAGATATATTCACTTGGAGGTAAAAATACGTCTCACAAAAATTTAAGACGATCGGACATGGGTAAGGCGTTTAGTATTGTCCTTGAAATTAAAAAAAAAACGCATTACAAGGAAGAATATGATTTTTTTCTGTTTTCGCAATTTTTTTGGTATTTTAAGTTAAGTTTAAATTCAAGTGAATACAAAATAATGATGTGGAGTAAAATGCCTTTCGAATAAGGTACTAAAAACTAAAATCGTTTGAAAATTAGCCAATGTCATACCACTTGATTAAAGAATACGAGTCCCTTTTTTTAAATTTATTAAAATTTTCTACTGTAATCACATTTTTTCATTATTCATGTTTCAGTGTAATATTTTTTTGGTTTTTCCAAATTTTACAACAAAAAAAAAATTTTTTTAAAATAGAGATTTCAAAAGGGTGTTGAATGCAGGATTTTTAGCATTAATTTAAAACATGTTAGCAAAACACAATATGAAAAATACTTGTCATCTAATTACATTTGAACTTGAAGAATAAAAAATGTTTTTACAGTAGAAAATTTCAATTAGGGAATTCACATGGGTATCGTATTTGGTGTTGTATGTCCTATCTAAAAACAGGGTTGGTTAAACTTTAAATTGATAATACGACACTTACACCACAGACTATAAACAGACTCGACAGTAGAGTTTTATTAGAAAAAATGGGGAAAAACTAAGCGATTTTAGGATAAAACAGAGCGGTTTTTAGTCCGTTTTACGCTAACATGGCAACACTTTCTACGACTTAGGAGTGAGTGAAACATATGTGAAAATCGGGAAGGTGGTTTGATGTTCATATATGTACATATGTGTCCATACATGTTTCATATATGGTCACATATCTTTATATATGTAGCCATATATCCTCGTATATGTTTCCATATACGAACATTTTTCACCGGGAAGACAAAAAATATTTGAGACTTTCTCACGGATTTTCAAGGCGTTTTCAACGAAATCTTAAAATATCTTAAAAAAATATTATAAAAAATATAAATTTTGTTTTCATTTTTAAATATTTTTTGTTTTGTTTGTCTTTGATTTGGTTTTGCCAACATATTTTAAAAATTGAATAAAATTATTCGTTTTCGATATCAAAATGCAAATTAGTTGATTAATCATAGTTCTGATTAATCAGAAAGTATGATTAATTGATTAATCAGCATTTCGATTAATCGAAATGATTAATTAATGGATTAATCGCAAATCCCTAGTGTAAACCCTTAATATTTGCAAAAATATTCCGTTTTAAATGTATTTTAAAAAACCGTCTAACCGACAGAAAAAACGGTTTTTGATGCACCGAAAATTTTTCATTCCGGTTAATCGGTTTGCAAAAAATAAACAAAATTTCGGGAAAAAAATCGGGTTTTCTGTTAACCGGATTATAAACACTAGCAGAAACTCACCCTGTACCGCAGAGTGAGGTAGGGTATAAAAATAGATTTAGTGTTTCTTCACAATACAGCAGCAAGCAGCAGACAGAAAAATTTTTACATGTATTTTGTTGTTGCGCCAACAACAAAATACATGTAAAAAATTTGCTGGCTGCTGCTGTATTGTGAAGAGACACTTAGAGCCAGTGATCGATCTGTACTATATGTAATAACTAGGGATGAGATTTCCATGCAAATGCATGTTTTTTGTCGATAGTCTAAAAACTATATGGACCATTTATCTTTTCGAATCAAGAAATTTGCGTTAAAATGGCATCGATTTGTTTTTGCATATTTTTGCATATTTTTGTGAAAGTGCATATTTTTGCATATTTTGGTTTTAAATGCATATTTTGTGCATATTTCTAATTTTTAAGTGCATATTTTTGCATATTTTGGCATAAATTAGCAAAAACACATATTGAAATTTATTTGTTTCAAAAACTTTTTTAAATTTTAAAAATTTGTTTTGAAAAAAAAAATATTTTTTTTTTAATTTTTTTTATAAATATTCTTAATTTCTAAAAAAAAAAATTCTTATATAAAGTTTAAAATGGTACTATTTAAACACAGCGTTATTTTTTTACTTTTTGAGAAGTTTTTCCTATGAAAACAAGATTTTTATTGCACACTTTTTATTTTTAAGTGCATATTTTTAGATTTTTTAGTGCATATTTTGAATTTTTTAGCGCATATTTTCGATTTTTTAGTGCATGAAAATCTCATCCCTAGTTATAACAGATAAAAATATTTTGTAGATTTTTAAAAATATGGTGCTAATTTTGACGATTTTTCTAAAAAGTGCGTATTTTTTTAAGATTTAAGGTCCGAACAGAACAAGCCCGGCACGACTTTTTCCATACGATTTGACAGTTAAAAACCGTGACCGGCACGACAAAAAATTAATGTCCAGTTTCTATATTACGAATTTTAATTTTCGTTCGTCCAAATGACATAAGAAAATCAATTTGAGGTTCTGTATTGCGGATGTCATTTTAGTCGAACGAAAACGTAAAAGTTGCCATTTTTCTTCATATTTTTCCGTTTCTACAACACGAATTGAAATGTCAAAAACGCCAAAACCACACGAATGAAAAATACCATTCGTTAAAGAGTTTTTTGTGTAATATTTAACAAAATAAGTGAAAAATGTGAATTTATAACAAAAATAAGTAATATTAATTTATAAAATTAAAAAATGTGAATGTTTTATAACTAAATGCTTTGAAAAATATGTATATTAACACAAATCAGTGAAAAAAAGACGGATTTGACCAAATTATATTAACAATTTAAAAGCCACGGGTCATCATACAAATTATTGTTTTCATTTGTTTTTTATTAAAATTGTATTAACTTTTTAGCTGTAGTAAATAAAAAAACTCTGATTTGATTATAATTGTATGTTTTTTTTATAAACATGAAATTTGATCAGCTGTTTTCTTTAGCTGATGTGTTGATGTTGCCACTTCGTTTAGTTTAGATAATTTTTGTATGAAAAAAATAAACAAAAACTAAAAAAAAACTTTGTGGCAATACTGTAATTTGACAAATGGTCAAGACAAACGTAACTAACGAAAAAAAATAACGTAATCAAACGAAAATGTTATGGAAACTGATATCATTACGAATTCGTACGGGTAGCGTTCGATCGTGTATTGTTTCGTCCGTTTAAAGCTCTGAACAGAACAAGCCCGGCACGACTTTTTCCATACGATTTGACAGTTAAAAACCGTGACCGGCACGACAAAAAATTAAAACTTATTTTATTTTATCTCCGGGTTCTCTCAATCTCCCTCCCTCTCACACTCCAGGGTTGCCGCATTTACAGAACAATTTTTTATTTTTTCATTCACAATGGTGTAACAAACGTACAGTAGTGCCAACTTAATCAGATTGACTATGTGATAAGCGATTTTTTCCGTAAAATTACGCTAATTTTATTAAAAGTTAGCAACACTGAACAAACAAATGACATTTTTTGCCGTCGCCGTCCCCCGTGCCGTACTTGTTCTGTTCCTACCTTAACAGAAACACCATATAAAACTTATTTTATTTTATCTCCGGGTTCTCTCAATCTCCCTCCCTCTCACACTCCAGGGTTGCCGCATTTTCACAACAATTTTTTATTTTTTCATTCACAATGGTGTAACAAACGTACAGTAGTGCCAACTTAATCACATTGACTATGTGATAAGCGATTTTTTCCGTAAAATTGCTCTAATTTTATTAAAAGTTAGCACCACTGAACAAACAAATGACATTTTTTGCCGTCGCCGTCCCCCGTCATTGTTTTGGGCCTATATTCTCCGGCAACGGCAACCGTCCCCCGTGCCGTGGTTGTTCTGTTTCTACTCTTATACGCAACAATTATGTCAACCCTGGTTGCCACATTAACCCAAGAGTCGAAATTAAATTTGTGATTGAGAAAATTTTGAAATTGCACTAAATCAGTCAGTGGAGTACTGCCGTACTTTTGTCATCCGAATTGTACTGAAAAAAGTACAATTGTATTGACTTTATCATCCCTGCTTGAGTACTTTTAAAATCCCCAATTGTTCCCCATTTTGGGGCTTTAATCTACACTTTCATATTATCACATGTCATGAAAAAGCTTAAAGCTCTAAGCAGTTAATAAAAAGTTACTACTAAAGTTAATTTTTATTAATAATTTTTTCAAAAGTAGTCAGTGAAAAATTTCAGCGACCAGAAAAGCGTGCTTCGCAAACTCCTCAGCAGTTTCCAAAACAACAACCGAAAAAGGCCAAAAACTTAACGTTTTTGACAATACATTAAATTAATTTAGCCAAGTGAGTGAACAAACACATAAAAAAAAAAAGTTTGGAAAATCGAAAAATAAAACTATAAACATTTGAAAAAACAAAAGAAAATTGCACAAAAAAAGAAAACGGGAAATTCTCAAAAAGTATACTACAAAAGAAAATTGCTGCCACGACATAAAACCACCTCTACCAAAAAACAGAAAACGCAAGAGTAAAAGGAAATGGAAAACCCATGGGTTTTTTTTCCAGAAAATTTAAATTCCAATCATAAATCTTGATTGAAAATCGTAAAGATTACATATGCATAAATAAAGTCATATGACTTTGTATAAATTTAAAGTTTAACTTTAAAAATTTTAATAAAAAAGTTTGTCATTGCAAATTTTTAGTATACTCTTTGCTATAATTTTTTAAACTCACTCATTTATCATTTACTAATTTGACGTTCTTCTTTATCTTTTCTCACACACACGCATATAGACAAAATTTTTTTTGGTGTTGCCAGATTTTTAGAAAAAAATCAATGAAAGTAGAAAAACGTTAGTTTTAAAAATTACACAAAATTATAGCAATTGTAACAAAATTTAATTAATTTTCCTTAAATTCATTATTGAGAGATATTAAACTCAATTTTTTTTATATTTAAGGACATAAAAGTGTTTACTAAGGCTTATCTTATCTTTAATATTACAGCTAAAATAAAAACGCTAAAACCAATTTTTATTTGCTCTCAATTTTCGTTGTACCAAAAAAACTGAATGAATGACAACGTCACATTTTTATTTGTAGTCGTTAGTTAGTTCAATACTAAAAATCAGTCGTTTAGCAACTGTGAAAGAGAAATAAGCTGAAGCAAACCTCCTCTTGTAAAGGCGCAATTGTTTTTTGAGTGCAAATATAGAAAAAGTAAAAAAATCAAAAAAAAAAAAGAAAGCATTTCAGCTGCTCTGCTATATAAAGAACTAAAAAACCGAATTACACAAGAAAAACTTTGTAAATTAAACAAAAAATCAACTTTTTCTTTTGTAGAAAACCCCCAATTTTAAACACACACATTAAAAATGGCAGATTCAAGCGATAATCCAATCTACGGACCCTTCTTCGGTGTTATGGGAGCCGCCTCAGCCATCATCTTCAGTGGTGAGTAATCAATTTAATATATTTTATGTACCCAAAATATAAAGAAACCAAAAAAACAAAGGAATTTCATTTATTTAAAGCAACATTGTAATTAATTAAGATTTCTTTAAAAAAAATTGGAAAAATATTTCAAGGGAATTGCAAAAAAATAGGAACATTTATTAGGTGTATCAAGAAAAAAAAGTTTGGGGGAAAAATCGAATATTTTGGCAGATACAGCCACTAAAAGAAAAACGGAATATTTAAAGAAACTAAAAAAGATTTAATAAAAGAGAGTATGGAAAAAAATTAACAAAAATACAATACACACGCATATATAGTACAAAAAAAAAACTCAACTACTACTACAAAATTTAACAAAAAGAGCATGAAATTGTTCTTGATTATGCGCCTGTGTTTAAAAAAAAGTGTGTAAAATGGACAACAAAAATGCAAAAAAAAAAATTTAATAAAAAATTGCTATAAAATTTAAGAAAAAGCACATCTTTTCTATTGTATTAAAGAAAAAACTATTACTAAAGTTTTATAAGAGTAATTTTTTCCAATTTTATTTTATACTCCCTTACTATCTCTCTCTTTTAGTAGAGTGTGATAAAATATTTTTATAGGTTAAGTCAACCTTCAATTATTTATTTTATAGTTTTCATATTTGACAAGTCACAAGACTAAGCTTAATGTAAGGAGTTGCCACTTTATTTGTAATGAAAAGTTTATAGGAAGTTATTTTTTTTTTTTTTGGTTTATCAGTTTTTTAACATCGTAATTAATTAAGAATTGCATGTGAGGAAACTCGAATCACATGCCTACTTCATATCACACACCTGCTGCCCTTATAAAATAATGTCATCACATGCTTTCTTTTAAAACAATCAGACTTTTGATAAGATTATGAAAATTCAGTTGATAACAAAACTTAATATTAACTTAATGGAATTTTAAAACAAACAAAGAATATGTAAAAAAAAAATATTTCAAAACGATTTCTTGAATATTATTTAAAAAATTTTATAGAAATTTTAAAGCACAATAACGAATATTGTAATGTCATTACGAACTTCTAAAATAAAAAAGCTCGATATTTCACTATGGGACTAGCCAAACAAAAAAATTGACTTGGATTTTAAAATAAAGTTCTATACACCGAGTTTTAAAAATGGACTTTAAATCTTAAATAATGTATTAAATATAGTTGAGAACAATTCAAGAGAATTTTTATAAAAATATTATTCATATTTTTAATAAGTTCCGGGCTTATACCCCCCCCCCCCCTCGCCCCCTATGTAATGGAAATCGATAGTTTTTTAAAATTTCAAACTAGATTACTTTGATTCTTTTTTTCAATTTAAAATGTTTAGGGCTGGTAACTTATCATAAGATAATCAATGATTAGTGCTAATCTATGTTTCCAAATGTCAAGTTTGTATGGAAATAATCAATGATTAATGTTAATCAATGATTAGCATTTGATAAGTTACCAGCCCTTAATGTCTGTTTTCAAGGAAAAATATATTTTAAACTTTATATAAAAAAATTGGCAACGCGAGGAATTATAGGGAAATTGTTAAAGAAGTTTTCACGCATATTTATTATAAATTTTGGTGAAAAAGTGACATTTCAGTTTTGTTATGATAGTTTCTTTCTTATAATTGTCAAAAGTTCTTGATTTACAAATTTTTTTTTTTTTACGATTTGAGGCGTTTAAAGTTTAAGTGAAATTTTCGACGTGAAAAACAGAGTACTAGGCTTGAAGCATAGTACTCGTGTTTTTTACGGTGAAAATTTCACATAAACTTCAAACGCCTCAAATCGCAATATAACATTTAAAAATCAAGAACATTTGACAATTAAAAGAAAGAAACAATCATAACAAAACTGAAATGTCAGTTTTTCACGGCAATTTAAATTGTCTTGTATAATAAAAATGCGTGAAAACTTTTGAAACAGTTTCTCTATAATTCCTCGCGTTGCCAATTTTTTTTATATGGAGTTTAACAGATTTTTTTCATAGTACTTTGCTTAAACCTTAAACGAACTAAAAATTATATGCGTGAAAACTATTTTAGCAATTTTCCTATAATTCTTACTTAAGCATAGTACTCTGTTTTTTACGCCGAAAATTTCACTTAAACTTTAAACGCCTTAAATCGCAATAAAACTATTTAAAAATCAAGAACATTTGACAATTGTATAATAAAAATGCGTGAAAACTTTTGAAACAGTTTCCCTATAATTCCTCGCGTTGCCAAAAACTCCATATAAAAAAAATATTTTTGGCTACACGGTTTTATAGTTAGGAAATCGTTTAAAATGATTTTGAGTATATAAAACCGCATTTCTTTTGCAATAAAATGGGCATTTAAGATTTGTTTTGATTGTTTCTTTCTTCTAATATTTAAAAGTTTTCGTTTTAAATAGTATTTGTTACGATTTTAGGCGTTTAAAAATTTTTCACGTGAAAAACAACTTACTTATACCACATTCGCATTCATTTTTTTAAACATGTTTAAGTACTTAAACATGTTTATGTACCTTAACAAGTTTAAATTTAACATGTTTAAGTGGTTAAACATGTTTAAAAAAATGAATGCGAATTTGGTATTAGCTTTAAACTTTAAACGCCTCAAAACGTAATAAAAAAATTATAAATCAGCTATTTTTGACAATTCTAAGAAAAAAACTATCATAACAAAACTGAAATGTCACTTTTCACGACAATTTAAAGTGTTTTGTATGTTTATAAATATGCGTGAAAACTTTTTATAATTTTCCTATAATTCGTCGCGTTTCCAATTTTTATTATTTTTTTTTTAATTGGAGTTTTGACAGATTTTTTTATCATAAAAACTTAGACCGAATTTACATTGGGCAATTTTAATTGCGGCAATTCTGATTTTTTAGTGTATCAGAGAGAGAGATAAGATTCTTCCCTCTCTCTCCGACAAACTATAAAATCAGAATTGCGGCAATTAAAATTGCCCTGTCTAAATTTGGACTTACTAACAAGGGAAGTCTCCCTAGTGTCACCCGCGGATCTTTATGGAATTGGTTTTATTTTGTAGATCAGAAAAAAATAAAGGGGCACGTATTTTTTTATAGCGGCCCAAATTCATATTTAGGGGGTAAAAAGGAGGGGGAAGACAAGGCCATTTTTCAGTTTTTTCGTTTATATCCTATATTATGCAAAGAAACCTAGTCATGTTACATATCAAATGAAAGGTCTTTGAAAAACCAATCTACGTGTGCTAAGAACGTGTCCAAACATGCACAACTTTTCGTCATATTGAGTAAAATACCAAAATTTTAGGACATTTTTGCTAATAAGTCAAAAAATATTAACTTCTTTGGCCCGTTGTTAGAACCACGAGATAGGTATTTTTAATACCTTTAATCTGATACCACACATGCCTACATTAATTTTGTTTAAATAGGCGTAAATCATAAAAAAACTGAAAAAGGTCAATTTGCCCCCATACAAATCGACCCCCCCCTAAAAATGAGTTTGTTGTATGGTTTGGTTGGACAAGAATAATCATTGAAGAGTTATCTTTACGATAGATACATATGTCAGGAAAATTAAATTTTCAAACCGGTTAGCTCTACACGCAATATTTGTTGGCAAAATCAATTTTTTTCATATAACGTTTAAAAATTAAAAAAATTTCAAAAATCTAATAAGAATGAGCTAATATGGAGTTCACACTAGCGACCTTAAACAAGTTGTTCAACAAAACACCAGTAGCAGAATAAAAACGTAATGGACACAGAACAAATACTTTTTTAAACATCTCACTCTTGAACACTTCAAAACAGCAAGTGTGAACGCCGTATAAAAACACAGTAACAATTTTCAAAATTTGTAAAGTTTCTTTATAAAAAAATACTAATTTCAAAATTTTAAAAATTTTTACCTCGATCGAGAGAGATTTGTGTGAAAACCTTAAGTTTGATTGTATATATCTCTCCGCTGTAGACCAAAGAAAACAGCAAAAAAAGTTTTACATTAGCCTAGATTATAATAATAATAATAAATTCCCGTCGTTCCTATAAGGAGCATAGGGCCATAACATATCTATTCCATTAGCCTAGATTATTTTCACAAAATTCAAATAGTTTTTAGCCCAAAGTAGTCGGTAGTAAAAGGTTTAATGAAGTTCAATGCTTTTTTTTTATAAAATATACGTTCTATTTTAAAACATAATATTCTCAATATAACTCCCCATTATTCATATTCTTTTTAAATGATAAAAATATCAAAAAAAAAAGAACATTAATTCCATTCAACAAATATATGTAAAAAACCTGATTTGAGTCATGCTTCACTCAATTCCCTCTACCGCATTGTATATTTATTTTTAATGGGGCGTTATTATTGTATTCAATCATATTCCTTAGTGTTTGTTTATTTATCGCTATTTTTTTTATTTATAAAACAATTGTTTTTAACAAATTGTTCAGATTATTTTAAAAAAGTTTAACATATTGTAACCTTTTTTTTTATTGTATCTTACCCACTTTTGCCAATATTTTTTTTTTATTTATTTTTATTACATAAAGTGCGCAAACTCTTATTTTATCTTTTACATTCCATTATTCTTTTAGAATCATGTTTTTTAAGGAAAAATGTGTAGTAGTATATAAATGTATGTATCATTTTGTTAAAAATATACTGGTATATCTTAGGATAGAAGAAAACAGTTGGTCAAACCACCCAGCATCTTGATTTATCAATTAAGCATATGACAATAAAAATGTGACATTTCTTAAAATTAGGTTTTGTTAAGGAAGTTTTTAAAATTTTCTCTTTTTTTTAAATATATAGGGGGTTATTCATAATACCTAAAGTGTACTTAAAGAAGGTTTATTTGACAAATATTCATGCAATATTAGTCAAATAAATCTACATTAGATTTAATTTGCTCATTATGATTAGCCCAGATAGAAAATAAATTATAGAAAAATTTAAAACTTTCCTACACACAAAAAAAACCTTTGCAGGTTTTTGGGTTAATAACAACCTTCAAAGCGTATTTAACAAAAGTCAGTTAAAATTTTACGCTTTAAAAAACTTAAGTAACTTATCTAAAAACACTTTAACGGTTGAATTAAACCAAAAATTTTAATTTTTTTTGTTGGTTGTAATGTAATTTTTCAGTTTAAAGAAATTTTAAACATATTTTTTTAAACATTGAGAGCGAATATTCAAAACTTGGTATCTTGAATATTTTCGAAAGAGAGTTTTCGATAGAAATGTGTTCCCTGAATTAGTTGTCATCTATCAAATTAATTTTTAACTGCAATATTATATTAAAAACAATTGTTTTAAAATATATTGTACAAAAAAGATTATAAAAAACTCTTAGAATTACCTAAAAATAACAGTTCTTTTTGATCTTCTAAAAAATGTTCATTATGCAGATAGCAAGTATTGAATATTCGCCCTCTACATTTTAGAGGGTCAACCGATTTTTCTTCGACCCAGAGAACCACTAGCTCCACTTATCGTTTTCATTATTAAATTCATATTTAATTTTAAGTGTGTCCCCCTAATCTGCTGCTTTGCTAAAAAAATTATACTTTCATATTTTTTAACAATAAATTGATTTTTGTTTTCGTTTGTTTTAATTTGTGCATATATTTTATATATTTTCGCTTAAAAAAAATAAAATCTTCGTCTTGATTCGACCGGTTTACATTTAGCTTTAATTTTTTTAAAATGTTTATCATTATCAGAACATTTTTGAATATATTATTTACTTAAACAGGTTTATTTGTTGTTTGAAATTATTTAAAATAAGGTCAAATATTATAAAAAAGTAACAACAATTTTGTTTTATACACAGTACTCAGTTCAACTACAATTGGAAAGTTTTGTTGCCTTTTTGTATTAAAAAATAGTAGATTGTAGAAAGGTAATCGAACGGACCCAATATTTGCAGTGACAAAAACAATGAAAATATATTTTTTTTATCATTTTGTTTGGAAATTTCCAATTTATCAAGTTAAAAAAATTAACCTTAAGAGGGGTTCAATATTTTTTTTTTGTATTGATACAAAGTCGATTGCTTCACACCCACCTCTATGCGAAATCAAAACAAAAATATTTTTTTCATATACATACAGTGTCGGAAAAAAGTATTCACAAATTTAAAAATACTAAACCTTTTTTTATCAAACGAGTATTATTTTAACCAGGTTTTTGTAGGTAATTTAAGCTGAAAATATTTTAACCTGGAAAATGAAATAATTTATAGATATTTTTTTTATAAAATTTTTTAAAAGTATTTCCAAGTCAATTTTTTGCAAGTTCTAACGTAAAAAATTTAAAAAATGTTAAAAAATGTTTATTCAGTTATCAAATAAGTTTTTTGACTACCCAACCTAAAATTATTCTACTGTATTTAAAAAGTTTGAATTTTTGTTTGGGTCGATAAGGAAATTAGTTAATAAAGGAATATAAATTATTAGACTATTTTTTAAAATTTGTATGTTCGAACTTGTAAAAAATCGACATAGAAATATTTTTAAAAAATTTTATTTATCATTAACTTGAAAGAAACTACTAGTTTGATAAAAAAAAATTTTGTCGGACACTGTATATGTATTTGCTCCGCCCAATTGAACACATCTTTAAAAATCATTAAAAATAAACCGTACAACATTTTTATGTTTTGTTTGGCCAAGAATGCCCATTGAAGAGTTTTATTTTGAATAAATATGTTCGAAAAAAATACAAAACCGGTGAGCTCTACTCGCAATACTTATTGGCAGAAATTTTCAAGTAATGTAAAAAAAAATTTCAAGAGAAAATTAACAATAAGAATGGCATATGTATTCTGAAATGCATTTTGTGTAGATTTTTTTTACAAAAAATACAAAATTCAAATTAAAAAAAAAATGACTTACTCAGGAGATATTTGGTTAGTTTAGTTACTCAAATTTATTATACCTCCGCTAGAGGGCGCTCTGAAAACCAACGAATACAACAAAACTGTTTTTCTCAAAGCCTTTATGACACTAGCTTTTTTATTGCATTGATATTTGGCATCAATCATATTAGAGAACAGCATTACCAACCTTAATTTGACAGATAAAGATTTGTTAAATATAGTTTAACTCTTCACACATTACCCAGCCAGAAATTGCCAGCGGTACAAAAAATATAGTACTGGCAAAGTACCTTTTTTTTTTAAATGGAGTACTTTGCCAGTTTTGGAAATAACAACCCTAAAAGGGCTGTACCAGTACTTTATTACAAAAAATCTTACCGCTTAATATTATTTTTTTACAAAATTTTTTACAAAAACCCAATAAATGCAGCATCAAGTAACTTGAAAAAATCAAGTATATTGAAAAAATCAAGATCGACTCAGAATTACTTTTTGAGTCGATTTAGCGATGTCCGTCCGTCTGTTCGCCCGTCTGTCCATCTATCGGTTTACGCACGATACAGGTTGCAATTTTTAATCAAATGACTTGAAATTTGAAACTTAAGCATCTTTTGGCAAGAATTGAAATTTGAGAAAATCGGTCCATGTTAAGACCAAGCCCCCATAAAAACTCCCCCTTTGGATTAGGCTTAAATGACTCTAACAACCGTATTACAATAGATATCGCTTTGAAATTTAACAGATAATCCAATTTTCTATGCACAAATCATCATTCCAAATTTCAAAAGAATCGGGTCAGTCCTTCTGGTAGTCCCCATACAAACCACCCTCCCGATATTCATATAATTCCCTCAAAATTCATAAAAATGGAAATATTTGATAAAAATTTTATTTTTTGTTGTAAAACGTGTACTTTAGTAACCTTATCAAATCGGAATATAATTGGACCATTTTTGGACTTAGTCCCCCATAAAAAAATTTTGACCGATATTTAGTTAAATCGTCTATTGGCAAAAAAAATAACCAATTCCACTAAAATTTGATCTGTGTGTGTTTTCTACACTAAATAAAGATCTAACAAAAGACAGATCTAATCGGTCCATTTTTGGACTTGGGACCCATTTTCCTGAAAACACCTGTGTAGGGTATCATATGGTCGATCTTGGCCGACTATAACTTACTTGTTTTTTTTTGGAAAAGATATTTTTTTTAATTTGGCAACAAGTCGATTAAGACAAAAAAGAGAACCCTAGCTGGGATGTCACAGCAAAGTGCTAAAAAATTCAATTCAAAATCTTTTCCATTCAATATGCCAGTATGCATTGAAAAAATAATATAAAATAAATAAATAAAAATATGAAATAAATACCGATTTTTTTGTATGTGAAGTATTGGGACAACGTTGTTTTTTTGGTTTTTACAGTGCTTTTACGATGCTGTCTGAACGTCTGGGCCAACCGTAGATCAGAGTTATCATTTGGGTAACCGGGTCAGTACTGAAATACAAAAATTTCTACGTCCTGCCAATACTTGTACCATCGTTTATGTTACTGGGCCAGTATTGGCCCGTTTGTATTTTTCTGCCTGGGAAAGTATACTTTTCCATAAAAGAATTTTTAAATTTTTCGTCAATATTCATTGTAAAACAAGAACGGTACTATTATTAGAAAATTTGTCAAAAAAAATGTAAACATAAACAAGACCTCTTTGCTTCAAAATTTGAAATAAAACAAAACAAAATAAAAAACAAAACAAACTGTTAAATAAATTTTCAATAAAATAAAATATTTCAAAAATAATAAAAAATTAAAAAAAAATTGGCGAAGAACATGGTGAAATACAAACAAAAAGTTAAATTTGCAGCACAATTATTATAGCTTTTCAAGTGCTATTTAGCGTGGATATTCAATGGGTGTTGATGTTTATTATGCTATTAATTCCGCCGTTATGCTTTTAAGTGATTTTATGTGTTAAATTCCCAGCAATGAGGCTGAGGAATTGGAGTCTGTTAAGACGAAGATTTGGACAGTTTTCCCGAAGAAATCCGGTTACATTCTAAAACGTAAGCTTGTTAACTGCAAATCAACGAGTTCGCTAGAAGTCTTTACCAGATTTTAAGAAGAGGAGGCCTGCTTAAGGAAGTTGGAAAAATCCACTAGAAAAAACGAGGTCCGGCCGTGCATTAATATCATTAAATTTCAATGAAAACAAAATGTATATTTAAGCTGTTGGAAGTTTGCTGAAAATATATATTTAAGCCGTTGAAAGACTATTTTTTTAATTTTTCTTTAAAAAAATAAATAAATAATTTTGTTTTTTTATTTGATGTATTGTTTTTTTTTTGTTTTGCTATTTATATTTTTATAATTTTGAGTTCAAGGGGTATATGATATTTGACAAATAATTCTAATAATAGTACCTGGTTATTATTGTACCATGGTCAATATTAATCCAATACAAAAACAAATCAGAAAATTATAGTTGGTCAAGACCGACCATAAATACCCTACACCTGTGTTTGCCAGAAAATGGGTTCCAAGCAGAGCTTCGAAGGATTTCATTCCTTAATTCGATTTGGCATTCTGAATGAAAATTTAGTGATTGCATTCCCCAATCACATTTTAGCGAATTGAATGAATTTACTTTAGACTCATTCGATTTATAAATATCGAATGCATGCGATTTATTTTTCATTCGACTTTCAAAAATCGAATGCATTCGATTTTTTTTCATTCGACTTTAAAAAATCGAATGCATTCACTTGCGAATGCAATCGATTTTCTTTTCATTCAATTTGAAAAATCTAATGGGTTTTTCATTCATTGCATAAAAAACTTAAAAATACTAACCAAGATAGTTCAAAACGGAGCCAATTTTTTATCCATAGTATCGCCAACACTCTTCACACTTTTTGTCGTGCAGGCAGTTAATATGTGCAATTTTAAAATTTTCGGGAACACTAATTTTTTTTGGATTAAAAATTAGAGCCCATTAGACATTGGGCAATTTTAATTGCCACAATTCTGATTTTATAGTGTATCAGAGAGAGGTAAAATTATTCCCTCTCTCTCCGACACACAGAATTATGGCAATTAAAATTGCCCTGTCTGAATTGGGACTAAGATCTTTAATAAGTGACGAAATCACTCACAAACCAAATAATGATGAAAAATACTTCTTTTGTGCCTAATAGACTGATTTAACTGAATATCATGCGAAATTAAGTTAGATTTAATCAAGTAACCAAAGTACACGAAAATTATTTATTTTTTTTTTTTAATTTTGAGAGATTTTGTAAATATCGGGAGGGGGTTGTATGGGGACTACAAGTAGAACTGTTCGGTTTCCCTTCAAATTTGGAATGGTCATTTAAAAATACAAAAAAAAATACCTGCTCTAGAGGATAGTCCAGGACCAATATTTCGGGTAGTTACAAACATCAGCCCAAAGTCACAGATTGGTGCAGGGAATAAAAAGCTAGTGTCATATAGGTTTTAACATAGATTTACATTTTTACAGATCTTTATTTTGGTAAAAAAATTACTAAATAAAAGAAGTCGGTAGTGAAAAGAGTTAAAAATCCTAGAAAATATACTATGCATTGTAAAATTTACTATTGTGATTAAAATAAACCCTTTCTTTGAATGTGCTACTTTTCAAATTAGTCACTTTTGTTAAAGTATAATTTCTGACGTAAATGCCCCCCTTAAAATATATTTTTTTTATTATCTAAACATCAATATTAATTAATTTGAGTGATTTTTTTTATTTTGTTGTATGCCTTTTTAAATTATATTTTATCTGTGTAAGAAATTACTTTCACATTCTCACATTCTTCACTTACCTATATTCTTCTTACTAAAAAACCACAACATCTGGCAAGGGCAAACATTTACATGACAAGTGTTTATTTTTACATATTTTCTCTCCCTACCAGTTTCTTAATTAATTCAATTTAATTTATAACAAAACACACAGTAGTTTTTTTTTTCAATAAAAATATGTACAAAATATGCAAACACGATTTATTAGTTAATTTTTAATATGTATGTAACCAAAATCCAATAAACCGTTTTTTGTTTTAAATCACATGACTACTTTTTTTTATTATTTATTCATTATTTTATTCATTCTCCAGTTAGCACTTGTTAATATTTACTTAACAAAAAAAAAAAGAGAGTTACATATAATTTTAAAAAATAAATTATACAACAATTTTAATTTTAAAATTCTCAAATAATATCAATGCAATTAAAACTGGTTTTGAATTTTTTCTTACTGTTTTTATTATATCATTTTTCTCTCTTTTTTTAGATTTAATATAACTTGAATATTATAAATTACTCTCTTATTTTATTCTTTAAAATATTGTGGAATTTTTAGATTTTTTATACTAACTTCTTTTTAATTTACTTTTGCTTATCATTTTTTTTTATTTCCATTGTCTGTTTGCACTTTTTTTAAACAAATATTGGTTAAATAATTAGTAGTCATGTGTTTAATTTGATAACTTCTTAAGTTTTGTTGTATTCTTTTTCTTAATTTTTTATATCTATCCGTTATTTTTCCACCTCCCCCCCCTTTCCCCGTCGCTCCCTATGCATATTATCGCTATTAGGTTTCCATGATACATCGTTAAAATGTTATCATTTTTTCTTTCTTTTTAATGAAACTCAATCTGAGTAGTGTAGAAAGAGCTTTTATATATATATTTTTTTTAATTTCAATGAAATAACAATATTAAGCTTTTATTTAAAGTATCAATCACATGACTAAAAATTAAAATTGCTTAAATAAATGAAGTCTGACAATTTGTAATTTTATACACTGTGTATTATAACTGTAACTCAGATATCGGTTATATGAAGATTTCTAAAATAAAAGGTCTTTCGAGATGCCCTGCTTTTGAAAATAGCCACAAAATGTCAGATACCAGTCTTAGAGATTTATCCCCAAAGCTGGAAGGATTTTTGAGACTTTTTTTAATTTTTAAAATTTCCAAAATTAGGCTCCATAAAAACCCCAAAATTTTGACGTGTTATTGACATGCAACAAAATTTAAACCTTTTAATTAACACGGTGTGACACTTGCTTTTTATACCCTCCATCCACAGAATGGGGGTTAACTGACTTTTTTCATTCCGTGTGTAACTCATCGAAATATCGGTCTAAGAACCCATAAAGTATATATATTATTAACCTATGATAGATTCTCAGACATTCATAAAATGTCCTTCTCCTTGAAGAACTAAAACGCCAGATTTTTACATTTTTTTTGTATTTTTTGTTAAGCAAATAAAACAATTTGATGTCAGAAAAGTTCAAGATCATGCACTTGGACCCATGTACTTGGGAATAAGTAAAAGTCGTCTTGTTTCGGTGCACCCAATTTTGTAGGTGTGGATATTAAAAATTTCTTTAAATAATGATGAAATTGCATTTCTTAAGTTCAAAAAACATAATAAATGAATTTGTAAACATTTACCGAAATAAAAAAAGACCTCCGCTGATTTGTTTAAATGTTGAAGGGTATAAAAGATTTGGCACATCAGTATTAAACACTCTCAATTGCTTTTATTGAATTGATATTTGCCAGCAATGTAAATCATATTATAGAACAGCATTACCGACCTAAATTTGACAGATTAAGTTTTATTCTATATAATTGAACTCTTTAATTGTTCGTCAATATCAATACATTACAAAACAAAACTAGTGTCATATAGGCTTTAACGAGCCCTCAAGTGACGTATATTGCATACATGAGCACGGAAAAACATTCCAAAGGTTCCTTTGATGTCATTTTCATTGAATAGTTTTAGAAGATAAGGGGAAACACTAAGAATTGCAATGCATAAAAGAACAAATTGTCTTGAAAAACTTAATTGTTTTAACTTATGAGTTAACCGCAAACTTATCTTACCCAACAAAAACTTGTGAAGTTCTTCCAAATAATTAAAAAACTTTTTTTTATTAAACCAAATAATGACCTTAACAGAGATTTCAATGGTTAAGATCTTTTCAAAAATTAAAGGACTAATACACCGTCTGACAAAAATAAAAAAGTCGTAAAACACGAACTGGATACTATACATTTGAAACTAGCAATTAAATGTAGTAAAACTGCATTTACAGTTTTTTATTTCGTGATCCTGTTTCCTTTTAAAAGGTCTTTAAAGTTTTAGAGGATTAAATTTTGGTAAAATATTTTTAAAATATTTGTACTTGTCCTAGGATGCCACTTGTGATGGCAAATGAAAGAGGAGGATCTCCGCTAATTTGCCTGTTTTATTATTTTGACATATCAGGATAAAACGGGGTTCGGTAATGTCCTTTCGAAACTTTATTCTTTAATATCATTTAAAATTTTTAACAAAATATTTTGATAAAGTTTTGAAAGGGCATTATGCATATCCTTTTTCCTAATTGGCAAAAAAAAATATAAAAATTAGCGAAGTTTCTCCTCTTTCAAGTACACTCATAGAAATATCTTAGTAGAAAAATTAGTAAACTCATTGTAGATCAAGTTTTACAGAATTTAACAAAAATCAATGTTGATATTACAAAATTCAATAGTTGAAAAATACATAGTTGGAAAAAATTGTATAAAATATAAGAACATGAAATGTGCAACACTGTTTTTGCTAATCGCCATTTGTAAATTTTTGTTGTCTTGTACAGAAGGGATGTTTCTCAAAAAAAAAATCTTTTTTATTAGAAAATATTTGGTGAGTAATTAAGTATATTTGTTATTTAATTCATTAATAAAGCAATTTTTTATTTTTTTTAGCAATTTGTGATTTGGAATCTTTCTAAAAACTCGAGAAGCTAATCACGTAAAATGATTGCCGACAGCAAAACAACAGCGAAATACATCACAGTCCAAGGAAACAAAAAAATATCATCTAAAAACAAAATAAGTTTATGTGAAAATAATGAGTTAATGTAAACCACGAAATATTGTGAAAATATCAAATTAAATAAAATAACATTTACAACACAAATAAGAATTTCATTTTAATAAAAAAATTGCATGAATATACAAAACAAAACGAGTATGATTAACAAAAATACGAATAGAACCAACAAAAATACGAGTTAATCAGCTTTTACAAAAACTGACAACAATTAGTGTTGAAATCAACATAAATATTTGTAGGGTCAAAATCAACAATGATTTCTGTTGAATTTACTACGATTTTCTTTGGGAATACAATGATTTTTGGTTGAGTGTATGTACAAATATTTTACAAAACAAGTACAAATATTTTACAAAATATAATCTTTTAAAACTTTAAATTCCTTTTAAATGGAAGGAAACAGGATCACAAAAGGAAAAACTATAAATGAAGTTTTACTTCATTTGATCTCAAAATTCAGCCGGTTCGGGTTTATTATTGGCTAACGGACGGTGATATCAGACATCTCGTAAAATAATGAGCCGATTGGTCAATTGTGAATGGGCGTTTGTAGACAAGGGAGTAATGAAAAATAGTTATTAACTAAGAATTTGTAAGTTCGTTTTTTTTTGCTGGGAAGGAAAAGGCGTCAAAATAGACCTCACTTCATGAAAATCCTACATATCAGCTTTATCGGTATTGCGGTTATAGTTATAATACGTCATGTAATTGTTTACAAAAAGATTCACTTTTAAATGTAATTTCACTTTTAAATGTGAAATGGATTATTTCATAAACAATATAATTTATCTTAAGGTAAATAAATATTATTATAAAAACGTTTATAGAAAAGGGAGATAATTTTTGTAAAAATTCAAGGGCATTTCCTAAAAATTGTAGATTTCAATCTGAAGATTAAAAAATGTCTTACAGTCACAGTCTGAGACTTTTTCTATAGAGGAAAATGTCTAACGGGCGTATTCAAAATAAAAAACGAGTGCCTAACATCGAGTGGCTATATTTTGTATGTCAAGTTTTCTACTAAATGATTCTTTTCAATCGATGTTATTATTCTTTTATCTCCATTATAATGATAAAATGATAAGACTTTCATCGAGAGCCTTACTTACCCTAATTAGAAATTTGCGAATAAAAAAAGTTAAGACACTCGATGTTAGGCACTCGTTTTTCATTTTCAATACGGCCGTAAGAGTCTGACAGATGTCATAATAGCTATCTTAAACCATATATTTATTTTTTGTAGAACTTATAGAAGAACTTTAGAAGAAATCTAGGCTTTATATAAAAAAAAACTGTTTTAAAAACGTTTTAATAATGTAAATATTATCTTTTAATTTCCTTTTAGCTTTGGGAGCCGCCTATGGTACAGCTAAATCAGGTACTGGTATCGCTGCTATGTCAGTTATGAGACCAGAATTGATCATGAAATCTATCATTCCCGTTGTCATGGCTGGTATTATTGCCATTTACGGTTTGGTCGTAGCTGTCCTTATTGCTGGTGCTTTGGATACCCCAGCCACATACTCCCTATACAAGTATGGCAAAAAAAAACTATTTTTATTTAAAAAACACAAACTAACTTTTTTGGTATTTTCTTTTTCATAGGGGCTTCATCCATTTAGGTGCTGGTTTGGCTGTAGGTTTCTCAGGTTTGGCGGCAGGTTTTGCGATCGGTATTGTTGGTGATGCCGGTGTCAGAGGTACTGCTCAACAGCCACGTCTGTTTGTCGGTATGATTTTGATTCTCATTTTCGCTGAAGTCTTGGGTCTGTACGGTCTCATTGTTGCCATCTACTTGTACACAAAATAAATTCATAACTACAACAACAGCAGTAATAATAATAATGCAACAATTAAGAACATTAGCAGAACAACCACAACAACAAAGACCATCATCATCAACAATATTAATATTGTTATAAAAAACGTTACAACTTTAACAGCTGCTGGGAATGGGAATTTGTGTTTTTTAAAAACTCAGCTGTTTTGTTAAACAAACATCATCATTAGGAAATTGAAATTCAACCAACTCCTACTCCTTAAACAATCATTTAAACAACTTTAAAGTAAGCTTATGTTTTCTTTTATTTATTTAATGTATCGGAGAAAGAATAAGTTAAGTTTCTGTTAGTTGAAATCCAAAAAAAAAAGTTATTTGTACAAATTATTAAAAAAAAGAACACCCAACACAAATTCCATAAAATGTTTTATTTATTGGAAAAAAACCCGAAAAAAACTTAAAAATGGGATAAAGGAAATCTTTACAATTTGTATATATAGAATAGATTGTTTAGATTTTTTTTGAATATATTTATTTTGTGGAGCCGTGTTTATTATAAATAATTTGCAATACTCACTAACATAGACTTTTGAGACAAGATTTTCAATAAATTCATTTTGAATTTTAAAACTTTCATTTTATTTTCTACTTTGATGATGTTTCTCTAAAAAAAACGTTTGTTAACGTTTTCTATATACTTTTAAATTTATTTTTTTTTTTGTGAAATTGTTAATGTTTTTGCTTGATGTTATTGTTAGTAAAACAAAACAAAATTTTTATTTTTAAAATTTTATTATTATTATTTCCTTTTTTGTTTTTGTGTTTTTTTTATACACAGCCCCTATGTTAAACGTTTTCGTTTTTTTCGTCATTATTATTAGAAGTCGTTATTAATTTACAAAAAAAAAAGTATAGAAAATAAATTTATTAAAATATTCCCGTTTTTTTTCTAAGTTTTCAAAAAACAAAAAATTACCTAAATTCACTTTACACAACACACATTATTATATATATATAAATATTAAATGATTATAATATTAAAATGTAATTTAAATTAAAAAAACAATAATATGAAAAGAACAACAACATACCATTTCATCATATATATAAAAAAAATAAAATAATGTTTAAAGAAATTTAGTGAGAAAACCACCAGTATATAAACAAAAATAAAATCTTATACAATAATATACTTAAAACAAAAAACGACAAAGAGATAAACCAAAAAACAAAAACAATTTAAGACAAACAGCAACAAAAAAGGGAGTTACAAAGGGACTTTTTGTTTTAATAAAAAGGACCTAGCCTAAATAAAATATATAATTCACCTTCAATTTTAAGGAAATAGTTAAATATTTTTTTATATAAAATCTCAAAAAGAAAAAAAATATTAAACACACACTTTATAACAGCTTTTTTCTAAAAAAAAAGGGGATTTTTTTTTTGAGGTATTAAAAAAAATATTTAACTAAGTCTACTTAGGTAATATTTTAACAAAGTTATTTTTTGTTAAATTAACAAAAAAAAAAACTTTTTTAAAATATTAATCATTACATCCTTTAAAAAAAATTATACCATATACATACTACAAAATAAGTCCTATATAATATATATTTATGTTTAATTATTGTTCAATTCTAAGAATAATATTTAAAACTATAATAAATAAAAATATGATTATTTTCATTTGTGATAAGCTATAAAACAAATTAAAGAAAAATTTATAATATATATATATTCAATACATATTCAAAATTTTTAAACAAAAAAAAAGGATTTTTTTAATTATATTAAAAATATAGCAGAAAATTTTATATTTTCTTGTTTATTTTTTCTTGTAATAAAAAAAATCCTTTTTTCTATCCCCCCTTATCATAATTTTCTTTGTTATTTGTATAGTTATGCTAAAAAATAAAAACAAAATTAATATATTTAAAATATCTGTATATGTATTGTATTATGTATAAAATATAAATTTAACAACAAATTGTAGTAGCAAATTATATAACAAACAAAATTGTAGAGAAGAGAGAAAAGAAGTAACTGAAAAAAAAATTAAAATATTATAAAAAACAAGAAAATCCTTACAAAAAAATCGTAAAATCCCACACACACACTCAAATATAATTAGAAATTATTTCTTGTAACATTTGTTTATATACATTATATCCTTTATGAATTTCCTTTTTAAATTACAAAAAAAATGATAAAACAATACTCCTTTTACCCTTGTACAACCGTTGTTCGCTAATGTATTATGATGCTGAAAATGCGGAGGTGTTCAACCTGTTGTATTTAAGGATTTATTGTTTATTCTATATTTTTTTAAAATTAATTTTGGTATTTATTCAAGGTATAATTGTGTTAAAACAATTGTCTTTAAAATTCAATCTATATATAATGTGCCCCATCTTCCATCCTTAATTAAGTGGCATTTTATTTAAGCGAGAAATTTATATTATAAACTATGTAATATCTATAATGCAATAAGATCAGCAAAAAATTTAACAATTTAAAAAGAGAATGAAATAAATTGTAATTTCTAATTTCCAACAAAAAAAAAATAAAGCAAGTTGTTTATTATTTAATTTATTATAGAAAATGCAACAAACAAAAAAATGTTATGAAACATCATTAGATTTTACCTAAATATCTTCGTAAATTTATTTTTTTTATACAAATTTTAAAAAGTTTCCTTTTATCAGCCAATAGATATAGACAAAGGAACAAATTCCTTTGAACACTACTGTTAGAACAAACTGATCGAGAAACATATTAGGCAATATTACAGCACGAAAAAGGCTTACAAGGGAAGTCTCCCTGGTGTCACCCTCCGATCTTCATCAAATTTGGATATGTTGTTAAGAATGAAAATTAATTCGACACGTATCCTTTTTTTTAGCGGCCAAAACTCATTTTTAGGGGGGGGGTCGATTTGTACGGGGGGAAATTGATTTTTTTTTTCAGTTTAAAAATACCTATCTTGTGGTGCTAACAATGGGCCAAAGAAGTAAATATTTTTCGACTTATTAACAAAAATTTGGTAAAATTTTGGTATTTTACTCAATATGACGAATTACTCAATATGTGCATGCTTGGACACGTTCTTAACACACGTGGATAGGTTCTACAAAGACCTTTCATTTGGTATGTAACATGACTAGGTTTCTTTGCATATTATAGGAGATATACGAAAAAAACTGAAAAATTGACTTTTCTTCTCCTCTCCTTTTCACCCCCTAAATATGAATTTGGGCCGCTAAAAAAAATTCGTGTCCCTTTATTTTTTCTGCTCTACAAAATAAAACCAATTCCATAAAGATCCACGGGTGACACTAGGGAGACTTCCCTTGTTAGCCGATTTCAATAAAATTTTTAGCACAAATAGTGCTATAGGCAATATTAAATGGCATAGTGGCACGCCCTTTTGTACTTTAGTAAGAGTTATGTCTGCCTTTTCCGCAAACTCGGAAAAACTGCAAATCGAATTTAACTGCAATTTTCTCCACGTGTAGTGCTAAAGCTGTGTTTTCACCATACCACTAACAAGGGAAGTCTCCCTAGTGTCACCCTCCAATCTTCATGAAATTTGGATATTTTTTATTTTATTTTATTAAGAATTACCATATAATTACAAATCATATACTAATTTTACCTAACCGAGAACTGGTAACAATGACCTTCGTCTCGTCGTAGCGAAACAGACCAAGGCCTCTGGTGGGAATCGAACCCACGACCCCCAGACTCATAGGCTAGCACGCTACCAACTAGCCTACTGGGGCGCCTGAAAAAAAAAAAAAAAAAAAAAAAAAAAAAAATTTGGATATGTTGTTCATATTTTGACCTTTTTCAGTTTTTTACGATTTATCCCTATTCAATCAAATAAACATAGGCATATTTGGTATCAGATTAATGGTATTTAAAAGGCCTATCTTGTGATGCTAATAACGTGCCAAAGTAGATAATATTTTTCGACTTATTAACAAAAATGTCCTAAAATTTTATCATTTTAATCAATATGAGGAAAAGTTGCGCATGTTTGAACACGTTCATTGCACAGTTAGATAGGTTTTGCAAAGACCTTTAATTTTCTATGCCACGTGATTAGGGTTCTTCGCATAAAATAGGAGATAAACGCAAATAACTGAAAAATTGCCATCTCTTCCCCCCTCATTTACACCCCCTAAATATGAATTTGGGCAGTTATAAAAAAATACGTGTCGGTTTATTTTTTCTGATCTACAAAATAAAACCGATTCAATGAAGATCGGAGGGTGACACTAGGGAGACTTCCCTTGTGAGTCGTTTTATTTTCGATGATTTTTATAAAATAACTAATATTTTGCTGTAGCATAATTTTAGGCATTTTGTAAATATATGTATGATCCGAAAAAAAGTCCCGGCAAAACAATGACATTTATTATTTTTTTTAATAAATTGACTTGAGATTACTACATGCCTAAAATTATGCTATAAAAAATCTTGCTTTTTCATAAAAATCATACTACTCAGTGGTATGGTGTAAACATAACTCAACTAGGGATGCTAAACGGTAAATCCCGAATCTAGGGATTCTTCGGGAATCCCAGTATTTGTTTTTTCAATCCCGGAAATTTTCGCGATTGACAAATTACGAAAAATACAGCTATTTCAGTTTTTTTTTGTTAAATTTTGTAATCAAAATTAACTGCTTCTATAGTATTTGTTTTACGATGTAGACAAAATTGATATCGTTTGAAAGGTCTTTGATATATCTTTCAAATAAGGCATGTTAGGTTTAAATTCTCCTACTCTTTGGAAGGGAAATCACATTTTTACAGCTAATTACTCAAAATACAGTTAGCTGCCGATTTCACAGAGGTATTTCACCGTCTGACAAAAATTGAAGTCCTTAAACACGAACTGTATAATAAACGTTTGAAACTAACGAGTAATTGTAATAAAACTGCATTTACAGTTTTTTCATTTCGTGATTCTGTTTCCTTTTAAAAGGACTTCAAAGTTTTAGAGGATTTATTTTTATAAAATATTTTTTAAATATTTGTACTTGTCCAAGTATGCAACTAGTGATGGCAAATGAAAGAAGAGGAAATCTGGTAATTTTCACATTTATTATTTTGACATATCAGGAAAAACGAGGTAAGTAATGTCCTTCCTAAACTTTATCCTTAAAAATCATTAATATTTTAAGAAAATATATTGATAAATTTTTCTTTTTCCTGATATGGCAAAATATAAAAAAAATAAAAATTTGCGAAGATTCCCCTCCTTCAATTCCAATAAATAGTGACATTATAAGACAAGTACAAATATTTAAAAAGCATTTAACAAAATGTCATCCTTTAAATTGTAAGTCCTTTTAAAATGAAACAGGATCCTTTTAGAATGAAACATAATGAAACAACGTCCTCGAGCCATCCCCAGTGACGGCGCGGTGACAGGTCAGAGTCACTGCTGACATCCACAAGACATCTCTATGTACTGATTGTGAGTTGAGGACAGTTTCATATAAATTTTCAAAATGTCCTCACTCAAAGTCAGCAGTAGTCTGGGCATACTGACTTCTTGGGGACAAGTCACCTAAGATTTCTGGGGAAATATCTAATATAGGTCATACAAAAATACAAACAATTTTCGTATTTCCTTTAGTTTTTAGTTTTATCTATTTTCTTCGCAAATTATCTTTCTCGTATTAGGAAGAAACTTTTCGCCTTTTTTAGTCCCAACTGGATTTGAACCTGAAACCTCCATTTTAATAGCCCCCCACTTAACTACTTGTTCCAAACTTTATTTTCAAAATTGTTTGTATATTTATTACTTTTATACTACTTGTAAGATTTTGATACGTTATTAAGATACGACTATGTTACTTTGCATAACATAGGAAATAGACGGAAAAACTAAAAAGTGATCATGTGCATGGTCGTAGACTTGACTTATGCCAAAAATGTTAAGCTCAACACTTTTTTGTGGGTGGACCTTGGTTTTGCTTGATTTGTTCCACACCTGATTTGGAATAGTTGATTTCTCAATTTAAAGGGCCATGTGAAGTTAGTGGCAAATAAAAAAGTCAACAGTGGGTCAGTAAGTATGCATATCAATAAGTTGGAATGGATTAACAAACTCGAAATGGATTAACAATATATCAGACTTACCTCTGAATTAATGATCGAGAATATAATAAAGCTGAACTGGTGTCCGACGTTAACGAACGATCAATTGGAATGGCGCAATTAGTGGCTTTGACGCATTCTTTTTAAACAGCTTAATTTAAGATTAATTTTAATAACTTTTTTATGATTTCCACGCAAAAATAAACATTTGCAATACACTTTTACACACTCAAATTACTTTTTTCTTTAAACCATTTTACATTTTAAAAACTTTTTGCATTTTTTTCTCTACATTCGTTTTAGCAATCGATGCATTTTCCTATTCTTTTTTGATTTTTTAAACCATTTTTTCTTACTTTTTATTTAAAACAACACTTTCACTTTATTTAAAACACATTTAATTATAATTTTATTAAGATTTTGTAAATTTTTAAACGCTTTTAAAAATTTAAAATGCCGTTAAAAATGCCGTTAGGAAAATGACTAAAAAATACGACACAAATACTGATCGATAAAAGTTGCCAGCTCTTATTTTTTTTGTTTATAGCACAGTACATGAGTAGTAGTATCACAGAGTTGCATCTGATGGGTGTAAGTATTAGTGACAGCACACGGTGTAACTTTTGACGTTTCATACAAAACGTAAACAAACAACAAAAATACATACACAAAAGCTCACACGTACAGGCACACATACAATAGGCAGCGATGATAATTCTGTACTAAAAACCATGCCACCATATTGGAAAGTACGCAATTATCACCAGTGTTTGCATACTAGTCTGTACTGTGGTTTATAGTGATGCTAACTTATATTTTACGAAAATCTGTTAAATGATGGCAAAAAATAGCTAGAAAATTATAAGCGTTTAAAATTTAGCTATTTTATAGTTAAATTGGTGGGTTATACCCATAGAAAAGATTAGAAGGTACGCAGTGTTGTATTTAATGTATTTTACAATATGGTGGCAAAATGCTTGCTCTTCCTCATCTCACACGTATTTAATATCAAATTAGATTCTTTGCTTATAAAAAATGGAATTTGTCTTTCATTTAATTAAATTTATTATTTATTTTGCTTTATTCAACGTTTTTTTTAAGATAATACGCACTATTGATAGTTTAAAACCTTTTGTTTTTTCTTTTGTTGTTTTCTTTGTTGTTGTTCTCCTTTATGTGGCATTGTTTTTATTAAACGTCAAAAGTTACATAATGTGCTGTCACTAATACTTATTCAAGCGAAATACGACTCTGTTACACTTCTATTTTTTTCTATGGTTATACCCATAGAAAAGATTAGAAGGTACGCAGTGTTGTATTTGATGTATTTTCCAATATGGTGGCAAAATGCTTGTTCTTCCTCATCTCACACGAATTTAATATCAAATAAGATTCTTTGTTAACAAAAAATGAAATTTGTCTTTCATTTAATTAAATTTATTATTCATTTTACTGTATTCAACGTTTTTTTTTAAGATAATACGCACTATTGATAGTTTAAAAACTTTTTTTTCTCTTTTGTTGTTTGCTTTGTTGTTGTTCTCCTTTATCTTGCATTGTTTTTATTAAACGTCAAAAGTTACATAATGTGCTGTCACTAATACTTATTCAAGCGAAATACGACTCTGTTTCATTTCTATTTTTTTCTATGGTTATACCCTATTCACACTTACAGTTTTAAACCGTTTTTAGCAATTATTTTTAGCATTTTCTGTTAATATACTGTAATAGAATAAAGAAAGTGCTAAAAATATTGTTGCTAAAAACGATTTAAAACTGTACGTGTGAATAGGGTATTAGGAAAGACTCAGGAAATGAGTTCCAATGGAGAACGATTTTTCGTCGTTTTCTTTAAAAAAAATCGTTAATTTCACTAAAACACTCTAATACCAAATTCGCATTCATTTTTTTAAACACGTTTAGCCAATTTAACATGTTTAAATTTAAACTTGATAAGGTACAAAAACATGTTTAAGATGTTTAAGTGCTTAAACATGTTTATAAAGTATAATCGCATACTACCAAGTTTTACGTATTAAGAATTGCGTACACGGAATTTGTTGGTAAAAATGCAACTCATCAAGTGCTTTTGCGTAATTTATACAATTTCTTAGAACAAAGTAGTTTAAAAAACAAAGTAAAATTTGTTGCAGAAAATGTTTGTGAAACATTTGAACACTTTAAACGCATGCCTTAGTAGTGTTCCATGAGGACATTTGAAGGACAAAAATGACCCCTAACAAGTAAAAAGTTAAATTCGGCCTTGCCGAATGTTGTAATGCCCTCCACAATTTCAAAAAGATTATTGCAAAAAACTTTATTTAAGAGGAAATTACTTTTGAAAAAAAAACTTTGTTGAAAAAAAAATTTCCGCAATTTTTTTTTTGTCAAAAAATATGGTTGTACTTGTTTAAATACCATTTTGTGTTCAATTATGTTCACATATGTCAACCAGCAGCCGAATTAAAGCATTTTGTATTTTTAGGTTATGTTGAATGTACTAAAATTTTTGAGGTGTCCTTACATTTTCGTTCATAACTTTTGAACCACTGAACCGATATCGCTCAAATGCAATACCAACTCGGGAGAACTTCCCATATATATGTTAAGTTTCAGACATCTCCGTGTTATATTTTGGCCGTGATCACCATTTCCACAGACAGACGGACATCGCTAGAATGTCTTTAAATCGATCTGGGATCATGAATATATATACTTTATGGGATCCCAGACGAATATTTCGACGAGTTACAAACGGAATGACAAACATATATATACCCTCTATCACTAAGTGGATGGTATAAAAATGGGAGATATAGGGTTAATATGTTCTAAGAAAAGAACCGCCATCAAATTTTACTGAAGACATCTATTAACGTTATTTAGCTCAGAAGCAGATTTATAAAATTTTTTTGGACATTAGTATTTTACACGACTTTGTTGAAAAAACAATTTTAACTTTTTTAAGCATTTTGCCTTTTTTACATGAATTTTTGGCCTTTACAACACCTAGTGAAATTTGATGTAGAAAATTTTTGCAGAACATTTTAACCCTTTAAACGCACGTTTTAGTTGTGTTCTATGAGGATATTTGAAAAAAGGTCCAAAATCTCCCTTTAAAATGGGAGATAGAGGGTTAATATATTGAAAAAAAAGAACGTCCATCAAATTTTACTGAAGACATCTTTTAACATTATTTGCTTCAGAATCAGATTTAATAGTTAAAAACTTCAGTGGGCCATAAACTCGTGCTAAGTTTTTAAAACCCTTCAGGGGTTTTGTTAAAACTTAGGGCATTTTGGGGACACATTTCTTCGCACGATAAATGTTTATAACTCCATTTATTTTGCTAAATAAAAAGATTGTATTTATCAAAGCATAATTTTAGGCATCAAGAAAAATTTAAAAATCGAACATTTGAGTAGAATTTTGATCGCTATCGATTCGGAGAATTAGAACCCTGCTCTATTATAGATTTCTAGCAATAAAGTGTCAATTAAAATTGCCAACCATTGCTTACCATCAAGTTTTAAATGTGACATTGAATTGACATAGCGATAGTTGTTAAGACACGGTGTTTAAAGGTTTTAAAATTCCCATTTTAATCTAAACTAATTTTAAATTCTTTATTTATTAATATAATCTTATTAAATGCAGGTTAGTTAATATATATAATTTTTTTTAAATTATTAAATGCATGTTAGTTTATAAACTTATTTTAACAAAATTTTCATCATCTAAAACTTTGAATATGTGTTGACGGTATGTCTCCAACTCATATATATAACGCTTGTTACAATCTTTCATCATTTTAGCTACCACCGGTTTTATATTGGTTATACCTGCCAATTCCGATAAATCTGCATAATAATTAAACTGCAAAATAAAAAAAAAATCATTAAAAAAATCATTTTGACTTTTACAAATAAAAATTTTAGTAAAATGCTAATTTTCAACAAAGTTTTTGCTAAAAAGATAGCAGTGTCAGGTTAGCAGCTACAAATAATGATCAACCAATATATTTTATTTTAAGAAAATTAGTAATTGAATTAAACCAACTAAATTTCTGTTGTCACCAAACAAGTTTTGGTTGTCACTACAAAAATATGCAGTTGACTTAACTATATTATCTCTGTAAGTATAATATTTACCTGTTTCGGACCCATCTTATGAGCCTCACATTCTTTCATGCCACTTTCCATACGTTCTTCCATATCACGTTTTAATTCCGCCCGCATTTCTTCTTTTGTTGGCAATTCTTTTTCATTGGTAAAATATTTCAATGCAAAACGAATTTGTAAATCAAAACATTGTGTTGGTAAGACTAAGAAAACTAAACCTATAACTGCCATGGTGGGATGCTCAATATTGATGCAATGCTTATACAAAGGTTGTACATGATTATTTTCTACGCGCAATCCACAATCACAACTTAGAAAAGGAAATGAATATTGATAACCAGTACAATATATGACGCAATCAAATGTTTCTGATGTATCATCTTTAAAAATTGCACCAGTTTCAGTGAAACATTTAATGTCCGGTTTCTGCGTTACCGTTAGCATAAAATCAGTGGGTGGTGGGATGGCCAAATGATGACTTAGAAAAACTCGTTTGGCAGTTTTACTAATGTGATTTGTTAGATCCATGCCACTGGGACCAGCGCCAATAATAAGAACTGTTTCGTCTGTAAGAGAAATTTATTAAGAAACAATTTAAGGAAATTTAAATTTTACATTATTATATTACACCGTTCAACAAAAAAAATCGTTAAACAAGAACTGGATAATATACGTTTTAAACTAGAAACCAAATGTAGTAAACCTGCATTTACAGTTTTTCATTTCGTGGTCCTGTTTTCTTTTAAAAGGACTTCAAAGTTTTAAAGGAACAAATTTTATAAAATATTTTTTTAATACTTATTTATACTTGTCCTACGATAGGAGGAGGATCTCCACTAATTTTATTATTTTTATATATCAGGAAAACGGAGGTTAGTTACAAACTTTCAAAACTTTATCATTCAAAATTTTCAACAAAATATTTTGATAGAGTTTTCAAAGGACTTTATTCAAAATAAAAAAATGTAAAAATTAGGGGAGATCCTCCTTTTTCATTTGCCATCACCAGTGGCATCTTAGGACAAGTACAAATATTTAAGAAATATTTTACAAAATGTATCCTTTGAAATTTTGAACTCCTTTTAAAAGGAAACAGGATTACAAAATGAAAAACTGTAAATGCAGTTTTACTCCATTTGACAAATATTTAAGAAATATTTTACAAAATGTATCCTTTGAAATTTTGAAGGAAACAGGATCACGAAATGAAAAACTGTAAATGCAGTTTTATTTCATTTGATCTCTACTTTCAGCTGCGTAATTCGAAAAAGATAAATTCTTGTTCGAAATAGATCATATATAATTCAAAAAAGATCAATTGCAATTCGAAGTAGATCAATTGTAATTAGAAAAAGATCAACTGCAATTCGAAAAAGATCAATTGTAATTTAAAACAGATCAATTTTAGTTCGAAAAAGATCAATTGTAATTCGAAAGAGATCAATTGTAAGTCAAAATAGATCAATTGTTATTTGAAAAAGATCAATTGTAATTCGAAAAAGATCAATTGTTATTCGAAAAAGATCAATTGTAATTCGAAAAAGATCAATAGTAATTCGAAGATTCCAATTGTAATTCGAAAAATATCAACTGAATTTTCGTTGATCTTTTTCGAATTACAATTGGTCTTTACCGACTTACAATTGATCTTTTTCGAATAAAAGTTGATCTTTTTCGAATTACAATTGATCTTTTCGAATTACAATTGATCTTTTTATACCCTCCAACCACGGTATGGGGGTATACTCACTTTGTCATTCCGTTTGTAACGCATTGAAATATCGGTCGGGGACCCCATAAAGTATATGGGGCATTCCATGTGAAATCGGACACTTTGAAAAACTTTTTTTTAGATTTTCCCAAGTTGTTTACAGTTTTTAGTACCCTTCGAAAACTCCTTCGTGGTAAATTTTCAGATTTTTTTGATGACCCGTTCAAAAGATATCGAATTTTTTAGTTTGTTCCTTTACTCAAACTTCTTTTAATCATAACTTCTTCAATAATGGTCCAAATTTCATTTTTTTTTTTCAAAATTTTTGTTTTTTTACTTACTTTTTAAAAAAAAATCCCAAAAAATTATTAAAAGCGCTCTAGTATGCATTTTTTAAGTTTTAAAATTTAAATCTCATTTTTGAAAATGTTTGTACTCTTCGATTTTTTTGAAATTTTTTTGTGTAAAACTTCTATCAATTCTACAAATTTTTTGCCCAGGAGCATCGTGGGATAACGATTATTACTATTTTTAAAATTTTTTGAAAAAATTTTATTGTAATTTTCCAATCTTAAAATCATTTCTACTGCTCTAATGGTGCGTCATAGAGGGGTCCTTTATAAGACCGACCCCCATCAATTTTTACGTCTTAACATTTCTTTGGAACAAACTTATACCGTATCTCCAATTTCTAAGGGGGCTCCCACACAAAACGACATTTTTTAAAATTTGTTCCAACCGCTCTAACTGCCCTAATAGTGCCCTTAGAGCAACAAAATGTATGACCGACCCACAATATTTTTTTAGTCTAAACATTTTTTCTTAACACACCTACCCTCTATCTTTAACTGTTAAGGCGGTCCCCATACAATTTTTTTTATTTTTTGTAAATTTGTTTTATTTAATCAGCTTCTACCGGTCCAATGGTGCGTCCGAGAGGGGTCATTAGTGAGACCGACCCCCATTTATTTTTACCCTACAACATTTTTTCAAAATATACCTACGCCTTATCTCAACTCCCTAAGTAGGCTCCCATACAAAATTACATTTTTATAAAATTTGCTCCAACTGTTATTTGTATGGGAGCCTACTTAGGGAGTGGAGATAGGGCGTAAGTATGTTTTGAAAAAATGTTGTAGGGTAAAAATAAATGGGGGTCGTTCTCACTAATGACCCCTCTCGGACGCACCATTGGGCCGGTAGAAGCTGATGAAATAAAACAAATTTACAAAAAATAAAAAAAATTGTATGGGGACCACCTTAACAGTTAAAGATAGAGGGTAGGGGTGTTCAAAAAAAATGTTTGGACTAAAAAAATATTGTGGGTCGGTCATACATTTTGTTGCTCTAAGGGCACTATTAGGGCAGTTAGAGCGGTTGGAACAAATTTAAAAAAATGTCGTTTTGTGTGGGAGCCCCCTTAGAAATTGGAGATAGGGTATAAGTTTGTTCCAAAGAAATGTTAAGACGTAAAAATTAAGGGGGGTCGGTCTTAAAAAGGACCCCTCTATGACGCACCATTAGAGCAGTAGAAATGATTTTAAGATTGGAAAATTACAATAAAATTTTTTCAAAAAATTTAAAAAAAATAGTAATAATCGTTATCCCACGATGCTCCTGGGGAAAAAATTTGTAGAATTGATAGAAGTTTTACACAACAAAAATTCAAAAAAATCGAAGAGTACAAACATTTTCAAAAATGAGATTTAAACTTTAATACTTAAAAATCGCATACTAGAGCGCTTTTAAGAATTTTTTGAGATTTTTTTTTAAAAAGTACGTAAAAAAAAAAAAAATTTGAAAAAAAAAATTTGAAATTTGGACCATTATTGAACAAGTTATGGTTAAAAGAAGTTTGAGTAAAGGAACAAACTACCAATTTTTAAAAATTCGATATCTTTTGAACGGGTCATCAAAAAAATCTGAAAATTTACCACGAAGGAGTTTTCGAAGGGTACTAAAAAATGTAAACAAATTGGGAAAATCTAAAAAAAAAGTTTTTCAAAGTGTCCGATTTCACATGGAATACCCCATATATATTATTGATCCATGATCGATTCTAAGACTTTCTGTGAATGTCCGTCCGTCCGTCCGTCTGTAGATGGCACGATACAGTCCAAAATAAAAGAGCTAGCCTCCTGCAATTTGGCATGAATATGTCTTATGGTCCTAGGTGAATGGGCAAAATCGGCTCAGGGGGAAAAAAGTTCCCCCTTGAAGAACTGAACAAACCTCTGAAAAAATACACTTTTTTTACATGTTTTTTTGTATTTTTGTTAAATAAATGAAACATTTGTTATATTTATCGGGACGGGAAAGTGCTCTCAACATCCCCCACTGACCCCCATCACCCCCCAAAAACAAACACTCTCACTTGTTTAAATTACAATTGATTTTTTTTTTTTGAAATACAATTGAAATTTTTAAATTACAATTAATCTTTTTTGAATTACAATTGATCTATTTCGAATTACAATTGATCTATTTCAAATTACAAATGATCTTTTCGGATTACAATTGATCTTTTTTGAATTACAATTGATCTTTTTCGAATTACAATTGATCTTTTTTAAATTACAATTTATCTATTTAGAATTATAATTGATCTTTTTAAATTAAAATTGATCTTTTTTGAATTAAAATTATTTTTGTTTTAATTACAACTGCTATTTTTATACCCTCCAACCACAGTATGGGGGTATACTCACTTTGTCATTCCGTGTGTAACGCATCGAAATATCGGTCTAGGACCCCATAAAGTATATATATTATTGATCAGTGATCGATTCTAAGACATTCTAGCGATGTCCGTCCGTCCGTCCGTCCGTCTGTCCGTCTGTAGAAGACACGATTCAGTCCAAACTAAACGAGCTACACTTCCGAAGTTTGGCACGAATATGTCTTATATTCCTAGGCAGGTTAAGTTCGGAAATGGGCAAAATCGGACCAAGGGGAAAAAAGTTCCCCCTTGGAAAACTAAACCAACCCAAGAAAAAACGCATTTTTTGCAGGGTTTTTTGTACTTTTGCTGAGCAAAGGCAACATTCTTATCTCAGAATAAGTTAAAAATCGCAGGGGGAAGGTGCCCCCTAACGTCTCCCACAACCCCCCCCCAAAAAAAAAAAAAGACGCCCCTGGATTTTTTTCATATAGAGTTTTTTTACATTTTGGAGGGTATAAAAGATTCGGCACAGCCGAATGTAACACTCTCACTTGTTTGAATTACAATTGGAATTTTTGAATTACAGATGGAACTTTCGAAGTACAAATGGAATCTTTGAATTACAAGTAGACTCTACGAATTACAAATAGAATCTTTGAATTACGAATGGAGTCTTCAACATACAAATAGAATTTTTGAATTACAATTGATATTTTTCGAATTACATCTGTTACACTGTCCGACAGCCAATATTAATCATGAACCGGATTATATGCGTCTGAATGTAGAGATTAAATGGAGTAAAACTGCATTTACAATTTTTCATTTCGTTATCCTGTTTCCTTTTGAAAGGACTTAAAATTTTTAAAGGATGACATTTTGTAAAATATTTTTTAAATATTTATACATGTCCCTTAATGTCACTATTGGTTGAAAATGAAAGAATAATTAAAGATAATTTTATAATTTTAAATGATATTTTTGGACAAAGTTTTGAAAGGGCATTACTTACCTCTTTTTTTCCTGATATGTCAAAATAATAAAATGGGAAAATTATCGGAAATACTCTTCTTTAATTTGCCATCACTAGTGGGCATCCTAGGACATGCACAAATATTTAAAAAATATTTTACAAAAATTAATCCTCTAAAACTTTGGAGAATTTTTAAAAGGAAACAGGATCACGAAATGAAAAACTGTAAATGCAGTTTTACTACATTTACTCTCTAGTTGGAAACGTTTATTATCCAGTTCGTGTTTAACGATATTTTTTGTTTTTGTCGGACGGTGTAATTGGTGTAGTAAAAATGCTTTACGACTGTGCTGTATCAATTTCCTAATTAAGATTTTTTCAAATTTTTCAAATTTTCTAAATATTTTTATGTTTTCCTTAATTTTTCTGATTTCGTTTGAAAATTTTTTCTTAATTATTTTTTTCATTTTCTGATTTTTTTTTTTCTGATTTTTTTCATTTTCTGATTTTTTTTTTTTAATTTTCATAATATTTTTGAATTTTATTTCTGAATTGATCATGATTTTTTAAATCTTGTTTTTTTTGATATTTTCTTAAATTTGTTTGAAATTTAATTTAATTTTGCTTGAGTTTTGATTATTTTTTTAAATTTTTATATTTTTTCTGAAAATATGTTCAACATTTTTTGTAAATACGAATTTAGTTTATTTTTACGAAAATATTTCGTAAAGTTACGAAATATTTTGTATAATTACGCAGGCAGAAAAATACGAACGGGAAAGCGCTGGCAAAGTACCTTTTATGGTCGCTTGTGTGCTGGGAAAGCATCACAGTTTAGTACTCCCCTAGCGTCCAAAATGGTAACCACGGTAAACGGTATGCCGTTGCTATTTTAAAGCGCTTTGAAAGCGCTTTAAAAACAAAAAATATGGTACTATTATAGCACTTTTAAAACAAAAAATGGGACGTATCAAAATTGAATAAGTCCATAAGACACAACTTTTTTTGGTGTTTATTTGAATAAAGAAATTTATTAAATTAGGATAAAAAATTTATTGACTAATTTATTAGGATAAAAAAAATTTTGGACAAACTTTGAAATATTTAATTTTAAGTCCCGGAAAAAATTTGTTTGCAGTTTTCTTTGCGTTTTGGAATAAAAAATTTATTAAAAATGCTTTTAGGAAAACTTTTGGAAAAGTACCGAAAAAAAAGTGGTGTATTGAACCGAATCGGGTAGTGCTCCAAAGGGATAGGACACTTCCTCACGAAAGAAACAGGTGTTTTTATATAAAAGGTGTCAAGTTTGTAATATGTAGGTCATTGTGTCTAAGTGACATATCACGAGAACTATCAAGGACTGGCCACTTATCCTGCAGGGAAATAAAAAATATTCCAATTGTAACGAAAATTAATAAATTTTAATAAAAAATTTATACTTTGAACGGATTTAAATAGAAAAACATTGGCAAAGCGCTTGCAAAGCACTTTACGAATTCATACTACCTTCTACACAAAAAATAAAGTGCTTTGCCGAGACTTTTCGTTTGGAACGGTTGGCAGTTTCTGCCTGGGTACGTTTGTAATTAAAATTATTTACAAACCCGCTACGTCTATTTGTACACAAATATTCGCAAAAATGAGGTTCTACTGCATTCATTGATCACTGTTGTAACAGCCACTTGCATTATCTATTCATAATTAATTTTGTGTAGGAAATAAACAATATTATTTGCATCAGACATTGTAAATACAAAGTACCAATAACGTTTACATGATAAAGTATTCAAGACATTGTGTTTGAAACACTTTGGAATTTAAATCAATTATAAAACTTATAAGATTATAACATCCAGGTGACAATTGGAAACATTTCCATAGACACAAAGAACTTTGTCGATAAAATCAATTGAAAATTTCTGTAAATTTTAGAATATTCGCATTTAACATTTCAGTTAAAATAACAACAAATTGTAGTGATTTTTAACAGGTCATAAAAAATTTCGATTAAAGCAAAAATAATTACCAAAAGAATACCGACTCAAAAAATTGGAGTGCTTAAAACTACAAAAGAATCAATCTAATCTACACCATTTACAGATGTAAATACAAAAAGATCAATTGTAATTTGAAAATTACATTTTCCATTCAAAGATTCCAATTGTTATTCGAAAAAGATTAATTGAACTTCCAAATAGATCAATTGTAATTCGAAAAAAAAATCAATTGTAATTTGAAAAAGATCAATTGTAATTTAAAAAATTATCAATTGTTATTTGAAAAAGATCAATTGTAATTAGAAATAGATAAATTGTAGTTCGAAAAAAATGGGGCAAGTGCCCGCCCTTTTCGATTTGAAAAAAAAAAAATTTAATAAATAAAAAAAAAAGGTAATTTCTATCAAAATTCAGTAAAATATGTTTAAAAACACATACCCCCATGTGATGAAAATCGTTCGATTTCAAATCGATCGGTTTTGAATTTTCAATCTCGATGATTTTGAAATATTTATAAGTAAAATGAGATAAAATTGTATGAATTCATTTATTTGATTATACTCAAGCCTTTAAAAACAATTTCAAATTATTTTGGCTTTTTTGTTCACTTTTCGAATTTCGATTTTTAACGAATTCGATCGAAATTGAAATCGTTCGATTTCCATCACATACCAGATAATATTGGTTTTATCTTATAAAAATTATGTATCAGGATCATGAAAATAAATTTCTGTAAAAAAATTTTCAGATTCTGAAAAGTTTTTTCTATAGAAGATTTTGATACATATCGCAAATACCAATTCCAATGTAACATTTCTACACCTTTTCCAATTGTATTACAGAAATTATCAATTGTATTTCAGAAATTATCAATTGTATTTCAGAAGTTACAATATGTAACCTTAAAGTGTCACCACTACACCATTTCCAATTGTATTTCAGAAATTATCAATTGTATTTCAGAAATTATCAATTGTATTTCAGAAGTTATCAATTGTATTTCAGAATTTATCAATTGTATTTCAGAAATTATCAATTGTATTTCAGAAATTATCAATTGTATTTCAGAATTTATCAATTGTATTTCAGAAATAATCAATAGTATATCAGAATTTATCAATTGTATTTCAGAAATTATCAATTGCATTTCAAAAATTAAGGTTACATATTGTTTCTAAGAACCGTTAGGGGGGTGTAGGCCTAACTAAAACAGATCAGAAAATTTTAAAAATCAGAAAAATTCTTAAAATCCTAAAAATATTAGAAAAAAATATATAAAAAATTCAGAAAAATTCTGGAAAATTAACAAAATATCAAAAAAAATCAAACAATTAAGAAAATAGTCAGAAAATTAATAAAAAAAAAATAAAGAAAAATCAGCCAATAGAAAAACTTAAACAAAAAAAATTCTGGAAAATTAACAAAATATCAAAAAAAATCAAACAATTAAGAAAATAGTCAGAAAATTAATAAAAAAAAAAAGAAAAATCAGCCAATAGAAAAACTTAAACAAAAAAAAAAAAACAGAAAAATTTACAAAAATTAAAAAAGGAAAGGAATTGTGGAGTTTTTTTTTTTGATGCAGCACAGCCGAAAAACGTCCTGTCTTGTTGTTTATTATTCAAAAGATAGTAAATTAAAACTTACCTTTAAATTTTAATGGCGAACGATAAAGATGACTATGCATTTGTACACCCCGATATATATCCATGCCAGCTATATCCGGATATTGGGGTTTTGTATAATGACCATTACAAACGAAAATCCTATCAAAGAATTCTATATTCAATTGATTAGCATTGTGATTCCAAACATATACCTAAGCGTATTGCGTTAATGGAAATATATATTAAAAAAAAAACAAAACAATTTCACTATCACCACACTCGAACATCATGGTTATTAATTACATCATTTAATGATGCACATACTTGCCTCCCATTCCTTATTACTACGAGGTCTTACGCGTATCACTTCATGTTGAAATTTTATATGAGATTTTAATTGAAAATGATCAGCATATAGATTTAAAAAATTCAAAACATCTTCAGAGCTAACAAAAGATTGCGGAAAACTATCAGGATAAGGAAAATCTGGAAATCCCATAACCTCTTTGGGAAGATTTGTTCTAATTGTAGCCAAACAGAAAAAAATGGAAACCGATTTTGTAAAGCATGGGCTTGTATAGAAATAAATTACTGTTATTACCTTAAACCTTGATACATACTACTATGAACTTCTTCTTCATATTGTATATTGGGTTTGGGATCTTCATAAACCCATGTACCACCAATTTTATTGCCCTGTTCATAACACACTACTTCCAGATTACTTTGTAGTGAATTTTTTAATGCCGATAAACCAGCTGTACCAGCTCCTATAACACAGACACGTATATTTTTATGTGATTCCATAATTTAACAGTAATATTAAATATTGAACCGTTTAATACACAATTTTTATTATTTTTTAAACCGTTTAAGCCAACCGTTCATTCAGAAGTTTAAAAAGTTACTGCACCATTGAATGTTTTTATGATCGTCATACAACTATTGTATTTTGTTAGTACCCTACTCTACTCATGAACAGTTTGTAACATTACTTTGATTTACTACCTGATAATATAAATCATATGTTTTATAATACCCAATAAACAATAAAGATAAAGTTTAGAGCAGCAAATATTTTGGGGTATTTAAACACTTCTTTAAGGATCTTATAAGTGTACCTACATCAGATTCAGAGTACTTGTACTGATTTTTTATACCCTTCACTTAGCGGAAAAGGGTATATATAAGATTGTCATTCCGTTTGTAACTCATCGAAATAACTGTCGGCTAAACTACACCATTTGCAATTGTATTTCAGAAATTATTCAGAATTTATCAATTGTATTTTAGAAATTATCAATTGCTTTTCAGAAGTTATCAATTGTATTTCAGAACTTATTAAATGTATTTCAGAAATAATACAATTGATAATATCTGAAATACAATTGATAAATTCTGAATTACAATTGATAAATTCTGAAATACAATTGATTATTTCTAATATACAATTGATATCTCCTAAAATACAACTGATAAATTTTGAAATATAATTGATAAATTCTGAAATATAAAATATAATTCTGAAATTCATTTGATAGTTTCTGAAATAAAATTGATAGTTTCTGAAATAAAATTGATATTTTTTGAAATACAATTGATAATTTCTGAAATACATTTGATAAGTTCTGAAATACAATTAATAACTTCTGAAAACAATTGATAATTTCTGAAATACAATTGGAAATGGTGTATTGCACAGATATGATTGTAGCTGAACATATTCACTTGTTGTTGCTTCGAGTAGATTAATATTGCATTCGAGCGATATCGTATTGGCAGTTCAAAAGTTATGAACGAAAAAGTTAGGACATCTCGAAAATGTTGGAACATTAGACATAACCTTCAAATACAAAATGCTTTAATTCGGCTGCTGTTAAACATGTGCTAACAGAATTTAATACCGAATGGTATTTAAACAAGTCCAAACATTTTTAAAACAAAAAATTTCACGAAAAAAAATTTTGAAAAAATGTTTTTAACAGTTTTTTACATATTTAAATAAAATTTGTTTCCATAATCTTTTTTTCCAATCCCGAAAATACCGGATTAGACGAATCTAGAGATTTCTGATTTTCAATCCCGCAATTTTTAAGATCCCGATTTTTTTAAAATTTTTTTCAATTAGTGTTTTACAAAATATAAAATTTATGCGCACAAAAATCATATCAAAAATTTTTTTACGGATTCACATATTTTTAAAATTTTTTTATTTTCGGTATATTTCGCGTTGTTTACATCCGATTTACTTGCAATAAAAAATAAATTAAAGAAAACATATTTGCAAAAATCACGTTAAAATTGTTTTTCAATTGTTTCAATAGTTTACTTCAAATAAACATACATGTGACGAAAATTACATATTTAAATAAAGAAATCAAAATTTGGATAATCGGCAAATTAGAAATCGTTGGAAATTACCAAGTAATTATAAGCCTAAACCCTTATTAAAATAACAAAGTTGGTTTGTTGCCTTTGGGGGTTTTGTTCCATTATTGGTATACTTTCGTTTTTTATACCCTCCAACCACAGTATGGGGGTATACTCACTTTGTCATTCCGTGTGTAACGCATCGAAATATCGGCCTAGGATCCCATAAAGTATATATTTTATTGATCAGTGATCGATTCTAAGACATTCTAGCGATGTCCGTCCGTCCGTCCGTCTGTCCGTCTGTAGAGGACACGATACAGTCCAAAATAAAAGAGCTAGACTTCCGAAGTTTGTCACGAATATGATTTATATTCCTAGGCAGGTTAAGTTCGGAAATGGGCAAAATCGGACCAAGGGGAAAAAAGTTCCCCCTTGGAGAACTAAACCAACCCAAGAAAAACAGCATTTTTTGCAGAGTTTTTTGTACTTTTGGTAAACAAATGCAACATTCTTATCTCAGAAAAAGTTCAAAATCGCAAGGGGAAGGTGCCCCCTAACGTCTCCCACCAAAAAAAAAAAAAGACGCCCCTGGATTTTTTTTAAATATTTTTTTTTACATTTTGGAGGGTATAAAAGATTCGGCACAGCCGAATGTAACACTCTCACTTGTTTTTCTCTTCTAAGATACAAAATTGTGTTGCACAGTGTTATTTAAATCCCTCAAAACTATTTAAGGTGGCTTTAGACTATAATATTTGTAATAATAGGTGTGTTCCAGAACTTTCCGGGTAAAGTTCGGTAAAATGAGAGAAAATCAAAAAACCTCTCACGATACCACATAAATGCACAAAAGTACGGGAACGCTAAAAACCACATCTCAAGCCCAAAATAATAGAAAATGTAAACAAACCAATAACGCTAAAATATTTTCGTAAGAAAAATTACTTTAAACAAGAAAACAAATTGTAAAAGTTTATTTTAATAACAAATTATCTTTTTTTGTATTGAAATAACACATTTCCTTGGTTTAGTTCTTTATTTTATTTAAATTTCCAATTTAGCTTCACAAAAAAAATCAGCTGTTTTTTCAACATCTGACTGTTACCAATTTACCCGAAAAAAAAGTGCGGGTAAGTTCGGTAAAATGAGAAAGTAATTTATTCTCTCAAAAACACTCTCATTTACCCAATTTTTGCGTACGGGAACGCTTTTCGGGCTGGTTTGGGTACCCGCGGGCACCCGCGGTAACGTTCTGGAACACACCTAATATCTGTCAAAATTTTTTGTAAAATCTATAAAATAGTATGGTGTAAACACAAATCGGTATAAAACCAAGAGAAATACGGATTGATTATTTAAATCCCTCAAAACTATTTAGCAGGATTTGTAAAAAATCCAGTTCTAGCAACACTTTTAATAAGTACATATTCGAAAGAACAGTTCCCATAAGACTACTTCATGTTATTTATTGTATAAAATATCTACATAAAACATAGGATTTTCTTTAAAGTTATATTAAGTTAAACCATATGATTTAACACATGATTTGATAAGATTTGAATTGTGGGAAAAACGATAATTGTGCATTGACTTAAATGATAACATTAACATATGGTTAGTAGTAGAAGCATACACTCAGAAAAAATTGTAGTTACAACATGCAGTTTTATTTTTTGTATTTGTTTTATACCGCATTTGCATTAATTTTTATACCCTACACAACTCTGTGGTAGATATGCGAGCGTGACACGAATTTTTCGTGAATCTAGCGTGATCGTAAGTGAAATTTATTTTAACTCACGTGATCGTGAGTGCACGAGATTAGAAAAAATAGTTTTGTGCGTGAGTAATTTCTTTTTAGTGAGTTCGCGTGATTGTTTTGTGCTGTCTGAAACAGAAAACAAGTAAGAAAATTGTCATATTGAATTGAGAGGGTAATTAATACCAAATTGTGATTTAAATAAATGTTTATGATTGTTTTTATTTTTTTTTTTTTTTTTTGTGCAAGAAACAGTGTTGCCATATATCAAGATTTCCCTTTTTTTGCAAGTTTTTTGAGGTGCTCAAAAGATTTCAAGATTTTTTCTAAAAAAATAAGTTTTTTGGAAAATAACAAAGTTTTTTCAAGTTTTTCTTAATTAGTTAAAAAATACAAAAAGCATCATTTTTTTTTGTAAATACACGAAATATTGGTCGTAGACAAAGCTTTTAGTATTCCGACCGATTCAGAATCACTATCTGATTTGACTTAGCGTGTCCGTCCTTCAGTCTATGTAAACGGTTACAATTAAATACGTCTTTATTCTATGAAAATATGAGATATTCGATTACAATTTTGTTTTTAGCTTGGTAACCTTTTTGAATGCATTTAAAATCAGACCATTCTTTGACTTGGTCGCCATATGAAAATTCCACACGATATTCACTTAAATCTGTATGTTGCCAACATAGAATAATTTTTCTCTTAAATTGTTGCACTAATAAAAGATTTTACCACATATAGATCCAATCCGTCATATATTGTCGAGCATGCACCGGTGTTTGATATTTGCTTACTGTGTACAATTTTCTGAGCCTTCATAAGTTATGACTCTTTCAAGGCTCCAAAAAATTAATAGAACGCTCGACATTTGGATTCCTGAAAGATTCATGTTTGACTCTTAATTCTGGATATGTAAAAAATTCAAAATATGTTTTTTTGAACATTCATAAAAGAGTCGGGAAAGAATACGAACATATATTTTTCAGAATCTTTTAGGAGTCATATAAGGCCCCTGTAGGTTAGTTGGTAGCATGCTAGCCTATGAAACAGGGGGTCGTGGGTTCGATTCCCACTAACCCCTTGGTCGATTTTGACACAACGAGACGACGGTCATTGTAACCAGTTCTCGGTTAGGATTAATTAATTATTAAAAATGATTTGTAATTAAATTGCGAAAACTAAATAAAAACTGATCGTTGCATTAAAATTATTGTTATGATATTATAAGAGCGCTAAGAAAAAGGGATTATGTTTTCTGAACGTCTAAGACCTCTTTTATGAGTCTTTTCGAGCTCCAAATGAACGCTTGGTTGTTTTTTTATTATTTTTTTTACACTTGATATAAAAATTTAATACTTTTTAATACTTTTGTAAAAAAAAGATTTTTTCACAAAAAAAAAGATTTTTTTTTCAGAAATAAAAAGTTTTTTCAAAAAAATATATGGCAACACTGGCAAGAAATCGAAAAAAGTAAAATAAAAATTTGTTTATTTTAATTTCGTGAGTCTTCGTAAGCGTGGTTATTTCGTGAGCGTGAGGAAAAATTTAGTTACTCACATGAGCGTTGGTGAACGTGAGCAGAAAAAAGAAATTTCGTGCGTGAGCAATATTTTATTTCGTGAGCGTGCGTGAGTCAAAATTCACTCACGCGCCCATCTCTATTCTGTGGTACAGGGTATAATGACTAGTGTCCGACCGATCGCACTTTTCAGAAATATTGGTTCTACCTACACCTACCTTCAAGTATACCGATCGACTCAGAATCACTTTTTGGGTCGATTTAACTACTTCCGTCGGTCCGTCTATGAAAACCTTGTACGCACGATACAGGTAGCAATTCTCAAAAGGTTCCTCTTGACTCAAGGGCGAAGCTTATTGAAATTGGTAAAAATCGGTCTTAGGCCTAAGGCCGAATTTAAATTTTTAACTTGTTTTGTTTATTTCAGCGATTTCTAAGTCGCCTTCTTTTAAGAAACTGGCCGAATATTCGACTTCAATCAAAAATGGAATTTTGGTCATAATTCGGATTTAGCTTAACTTTGACGGAATTAAAAAAAAACAATATTTTTGACCCTCATCGATAAAATATTATTTTTTTAGGTTTTTATTAAAAACAATCTCATTTAACAAAAGTGTTTTCAAGGAAAAAGTTTTAACAAAGAGTTTGTAAACAAAAGCGTTATTTTATTCATGTTTATTCCTTAAGGTTGGGTATTGTTAATGGTTTAAATAATTAAATAATTACACTGGTAAAGGTTTAAATAATAGCACTTGCTATATATTTTGTAAGTACCCAGGCAGAAAAATACATACGGGCCAGATCTGGCAAAGTACCTAATAAGGTAGTATTAATACTGGCAAAGTACCTTTTTTTGGGTTTTTAGTACTTGCTAAGATGCTAAATGATAACACCATTTAGTAGTGGCAAAGTACTTTTAAAAGCGCTTTCCCTGTACTTTAAAAAGTACTATCCGTACTATTTTTAAAATTGCTTTTTAACTAAAACAATCCATCACAAAATTATGTATTTAATAAAATATTTTTTTTATTTAATAATTTGTACATTAGAAATCTTTGTTTTTAATTTTTCTATTTTAAATAAATTATATATTAATTACACAGCATGACAAAAGTGACCACTATTATAGAAAATAGGAATTATGACCAACATTTCCATCTACTTGAGACATGCTGAGTCAAATGGCGTACTCCGTTTTTCGATGCATGGTACAGTTTTCTTGACTTGTAGCAATGTTTCTTATGCAAATTTGGTTTAAAGCCTTAAATTCGCGAATTCCTTCATTTTACGAGGTTCTTGCAAAATAAACCTCTAAATTTGTATTTGATAAAAAAAACTTGCTTTTAGTGGATCATAAAGGCATCCCTAACACTACGAATAGTGAAAAAAAACATCTATGTGATATAGATCATCATGTTAAAAATCGCGAAAAACTTTTTTTTTATGGCAGAATCATTTTACAAGATGACTTAAGGGTCCACCTTTATATAATGTGGTAACCTTAAACAAATATCTGACGAAAAATTTGTCCAAAAAAATAATTTTGGTCAGTAAATCCTGTAAGGTTACCTCATTATTTACTTAAAGATGGACCCTTAAATTATCTCGAAAAATGGTGCTGCCATATACAACATGATGGTAAAAGCAACATGATGGTAAAAGCAAGTTAGGACTCTACAATGTTAAACAAATTTGATAAAAATAACATTGAAATCAGTATCAACATAGTAGAATCAAAATGTATTCATACTAAATTTGATAATGACACCATTGTAGGGTTTCTAAATTCCCGGACTTTTTCAATTCCCGGGAAATCGCTTTAAAAAAATCGTATTCCCGGGAATTCCCGGGAATTTTTTAACTAAAACAAATTTTGAACTTTACCATATAAAAATTTTTATATTACAAATTATGGTCGTATTTTCCAATTTAAACCCATTTTATATGTATTCCTTTGTAAAATAGTTTTACTAACCTCTAAAATATACGTAGAAAGTTCATAAAATCTATTTTTTTTAGAAATAGTGGACCTTATCATAGTTTTAGTATTTGCATTGACGTATTTCCACTCCATGCAAAATTGTTCACAATTCGGAAATACCCGATTTTGCATCAAATACGGTTTTAATAACTTTTTGGAAAATTTTTCTAATTTTGACTACGCCAACCGTAAGAAAATTATATCTTGAAGATATATATAATTGAACTTTCGAATTATTAAAATTAAATGGTTTAAGGCATTCCGGCCAAAATAAGAACACCAATGTACTATATAGCCATTGTAACGACGTATTTTCACTGGTTGCTGGGATAGAACTCGCGGCGGCCAAAGTTCGTTACAAAATATATTTTTTTTTCACGGCCGATAGAAATCAGGCTTTTACTTCATTTATGAAGTTTTAAGCTGAAAACCAGGTTTGTTATATATTTTTTAAAATATTGACATTTTTGTTTAAGCACTATAAAGATTGTTGTTCTGAATATGAAATACTAAATTTCGTAAAAAAGAAATCATTTGAATTTTAAATTCAGAAAACTTTTGCCAATTTGCAACCAACATTTGAAGTGAAATTTAGTTTGATTCCGTATTTTGTCACGCAATCGATTAAAGAAAAATAATTATTAGGCCTAAATATATGCAAGCTGAAGCATATCCTCACTAGTTTTTCTTTAAAAATTTTAATTCTTTTAAAGTTTTAATGTAATTTTTATTAAATCATTTAAGTATGTGTTAAAAATGTGTAAATTAAATATATTTTTATTAAAGACTAAGCGACGAATTCCCGAAATTTCCCGAAGAAAAAATCCCGGGATTTTAAGAAAAATATTTCCCGGGAATTCCCGGGAAATTTTTCCCGAATAGAAACCCTACACCATTGTCATAACTTTATAACATAATTAAGTGTTTTCAAATAAAATGTAAAAATTTAATTAAATTATTAAAAAAAAAAAAATAAACCGCCTTTAGTTTGGTAAAAAAGTACTAGCAAAGTACTTAATTCGGTGAAACCAAGTACTTTACTAAAAAGAGCTTGCTATACAAAAAATAAATTGCTTTGCCAGTACTTTTGTTTTGGTACGGTTGGCAATTTCTGGCTGGGTCATTTTTTAAACTGTCATTTTTTAAACAGTCAAATTGTAGTAAAAACTACTGCACTGAAAAAAGTATACTAAATTTAAAGCAAGTTTACTTAAATTTAAAAAAACGGACTTACGATTGCTCCAAAGAAATTATTTCTGATTCCAAGTACATTATTTCCTAAACTTTTTGAATAAAACATAAATTAAAAAGCCTCCTCTTTTAGCCACAAAAAAAAAATTAAGCATTTTTTCTGCATTTTCATTATTTATTTCGAGCATCTCGGGCAGTAAAGCGATGATTTCGGGATAACTATTGACGTTGAGCTCGGTAATAGTCTGAGGATTGTTGGCTTACATTTTGCTTCTCAAATAACCCTTCAAAAATAAGTCTGAAGGGATAAAATCTAGAGATGGGTAACAAGTCAATATTTCCTTTTTTGTCATCGTACTTCCAGGGAATTTTGACTGGTCACCTAAAAACCCATATTTGGCCCCTTCGGACTTATTTTTGAGGGTTAATTGATAAGAAAAATGTATGAACAGAAATATTTTTTTGAGTTTAATTTTTTTTAGTGAATTTTTTTATTGTAAAATTTTTTGGAATAACAAAAATATTAAAATATTTTTGAGTTTTGACAAAAATTTTTGAGTGCATCAAATGTAGGGTTTATGGTATGTCTCTTATACCGGCTATTGTTTATTATTGCAATTAACTGGCGTTTATTTTCCATTATTATTTGTAGACACAAAACAACATTATCTTATAAGGGGTAGGGGAGTTTTATAACATGAATGCACATCATCATCATTTAATCTCTATTCATACTTATAAGAAAGTACTCTCTTTCTTTTTATATCCTCTACTAAGTGTTTAAAGGTATATAGAAGTTTGACATTCCGTTTGTAACATCTCGAAATATCGGTCTAGGACCTCATATCGTTTTTGAGACGATTTTGCGATGCCCGTCCGTCTGTTTAAAGAAAACACGCTAACTTTAAAAAAAAAATCAAGGGTTCTGGTAAGAATCAAATAATTCACCATTCAATTTCTCAAATAAAAAATTTTAATGAATTAATTCAAGCTTCAATTAATTCTTTGTGTTGGTTATAGATTTAGATTGATTGTTTGTTTGTTTGAAATGTTCATTGGGTTATTTGTACTTTGACTCGAAATGAGTTTTAAATTTATTTATTTTTTAAATTGTATATTTGTTATATTTGTCGAAATTTTTCATTAGTTGAAAACTTTCGTCAAGAAAACACAAAATTGTAAGTTATTTTTTAAATTATTATTGCAATTGTTTAATTATCTGATTTTTGCAGTGAATAAACGTTTTGTTGTTTTTAACGGTTTAATTCAAAAGTGTTAACAGTTTTCAACATTTTTATTCAAATTTTTTACTGGTTTGGTGTCCTCCTTGAGATAGTGGAGAACCAATATTTGATTTGCCGTCAATAATTATATTCAATTTATTTCGGTTGTGCTCCCGTTTAAGTCACTTTTTGGGAGAACCGAAATCTGGAATTTTTTGGTTAATATTTTGGTTTCGCTTCTAATCAAGACGCCTGTAAGGAGAACCGAAATTGAACAATTTTAGATACATTTGAATTAATTGTGCTCTGATTCAAGTAGCCCATAGAAAGAGCCAAATTCGTTTATGAGAAAAAGCAGAAGAATTCAAGGTTTGCCTCCAATAATGCCGACCATCCGTTCACCTACCACCACCAACGCACAAGAGTCATCAACTTCTCAAGAAATGGCATCAACGAGTACTCCGCCTACCGATTTGACCCCAGGGGGCCAAGACCAGGTACCACAAGATAACTTCAGAAATGATACGTTTATATTCCCTAGCCCTCAGCCTACAGAACAGACCCAAGAGGGTCAAAACCAGGTAATCCATAGTTTTAATAAACGGTTGGAAGAAATTCAGACAGTCTTCCTTAATCAAATTACTCTAATGCAATCTATGATTGAAAATAATAATTTACAAATGCAAAAATCAATTGCGTCTTTAAGAGACGAAGTACGAAATAGTGAGTCCACAACTACGACTTCTTTAAATGATCAGAATGCAGTATCAGACTTATCAGTCCGTAGTAGTTCTAACCCCTTGCCTGTTAATTTTACATCGACAATTCCATCGGTTTCCTACGTTAGTTTTACTTCAGCTCCATCAATTTCAAGTACGTCCTTTATTTTACAACAAACAACATCTAGTCCCAGTACCTTTTCATCTAGCTCAAGTTTAAGTACAGTGTGCATGCCAACATACACTACTTCCCAACCCATAGTACATACTTCCTCATCGTTTTTCCAACCCACACAAACAGTCAATTACTTTTACACCGTCAAAAGAAAATTTATCCACTCCCAAGATTCTCGGGTCTACCAGAAGAGTGGCAAACATTTTATGAGTCTTTTGTTGTCTCAACTCAAGAATTTGACTATTCGGAACTTCATAACATAATGCGTCTCCGAGATAGTCTTGAGGGCAGTGCTCGAGAGTCAGTCGAATCTCTTTTGACAAGTTCTAAGAATGTTAACGCAATTATCGATATGTTATCTCAGTTGTATGGGCGCCCAGAACAATTAATTAAATCTCAAATTCATAAAGTTCGATCATTGTCTAGTGTTAACGAGTCCGATTTGGACTCTCTTATAAATTTTGCCAACAAAGTAGTCAATATGACAACGTTTTTGGAATCTGTTGGGGGAAGCTATCATCTTGCTAATCCATTACTTCTGAGTGAACTTCTTTCAAAGCTTCCTTTATCAAGACGTCTGCAGTGGGCAGATAAGTGTTTGAGTCTGGGTCGAATGCCAACCATTTCAGATTTTTCACAATGGCTTTCTGACGTACGTAAAGTACTCAATATGGTTACAGACGCTCTTCCTTTATCTGATGAATGTAAAGAGGACAGGAAATTTGCTTGTGTAGCAGTCGATAGAAAAAAATGTAGAATATGTAATAATGATTGTAAATCCCTAGACGTTTGTAATACTTTTTTGAATGCTTCTCTTGAATCGAGATGGCAAAACGTCAAGAGGTTGAAAGCCTGTTTCTCTTGTCTTAAGTTAGGACATCAAACTAATAAATGTTATTTTAAAAAGAAATGCGAAATAAATGGTTGCGATCGTTTTCATCATAATCTTTTACATAAAGATATTTCAACAAATCGCTCTAATGAGGCGGAAACTACTCCAGATATAACTCAATCTCAAGCCCGAAACTGTCTTGTTGAGGTTAATTCTCAAGCCGTACTTTTTCAAATAATTCCTATTACATTATACGGCCCTAACGGAAGCGAAAATATACATGCTTTTGTTGATGACGGCGCTAATGTATCCATGTTAGACTCAGAAATAGTTAAAAAATTAGGTATATCTGGTCGTAAAGAGACTTTGGAGCTTCAGTGGATTAATCAACAAGTATCCTGTGAACAAACTGAGATAGTTGATATTGAAATAAGCGGCTTAGAGAATAGTCAGCATTATAAGATAAAAAATATTTATGTAACAAAGAGTTTAGATCTTCCAACCCAAAGCTTTAATGCTTCAAATTTTTCTGATAAAGGAAATCTCGATATGTCCATTAAAAGTTATAATCAAATAAAGCCCAAAATGATTTTAAGTTTAGCTCATGCATATCTAACAGTCCCAATAGAAACACCCCAGTTATTGGCTACATCTGGACCAATAGCTACGAAGACAAGGTTGGGATGGTTGGTTTATGGAAACCTAAGTGAGGACCAACACCGTTTGGTTTCGTGCCATTTTAGAAAATCAGTAAAGAATTTGGAATCTGATAAGGAGTTGGAAGATTTAATGAAAAGTTATTTTGGAATGGAGACTTTTGGTGTTCGACATTGTGAGACTTTACTTTCAGACGATGATCAAAGAGCCCTAAAAATATTAAACGAAACGACTAAAAGAAAGGGAGACAGATTTGAATCTGGATTATTGTGGCGTAAGGACTTCAAATCGTTCCCTAAAACGTATAGTATGGCACTGAAAAGACTACACATCGTCGAAAGAAAAATGTCGTTGGATTCGGAATATGCCAAAGAGTATTGTAATAAAATTGAAGAATATGTGGAAAAGGGTTATGCCCGAATTCTTTCTGAGGAAGAAGCTTCGATTTATTCAAATAAAACGTTTTATTTACCACATTTTGGAGTAAAAAATCCAAATAAAAAGAAATTTCGTTTTGTTTTCGATGCTGCTGCAGAGATCGAGAATATGTCATTGAACAAAGCTCTTTTGCCAGGCCCCGATATTAATCAACCTTTATTAAAAGTATTATTTAAATTCAGACAAGCGCCTATAGCAGTGTGTGGAGATCTAAAGGAAATGTTTCATCAGATCAGCATTGTTTCCGAAGATCAGGACGCTCTTAGGTTTCTTTGGAGAAATGGAGATAATTCTCAAACACCGAAAACATATGTCATGCAAAGGATGATTTTTGGAGCTGCATGTTCACCAACTACCGCTCAATATGTGAAAAATTTAAATGCGAAAGAATTTATGCAAGAATATCCACGTGCAGCATCTGGTATAATAGAAAAGCATTACGTTGATGACTACGTTGATTGTTTTGATTCCGAAGAAGAGGCAATTGAAGTCGTAAAAGCTGTAAAACTTATTCATGAAACTGGGGGTTTTCAAATGCATAATCTACTGACCAACTCGAAAGCCGTTGCCAAAGAACTTGATATTTCAAATGACAATGAAGTTAATATTGCTACTGACAACATTGAGCGTATTTTGGGAATGCACTGGGTGTCGAATTCTGATTCGTTTGTTTTCATGTTAAAATTTCATAAGGTACCCAAGGAAATATTGGAACTGAAATCTATACCCACAAAACGGCAATTATTAAGTGTAGCAATGTCTATTTTTGATCCATTCGGGTTCGTAGCAGATTTTATGATATCGGCAAAAATTTTGATGCAAGAAGTTTGGAAAAGTGGTATAGGCTGGGAATCGAAATTGCCCGAAGAAATTTATGAAAAGTTTAAGTTGTGGATGAAGGAATTACCAAAAATTACACAGTTCAAGATTCAAAGATTTTACTTTGGTGGGTGCAATTTTACTAAGATTGAACTTCATTTATTTTGCGACGCCAGTGAAGAAGCGTTAGCAGCAGTTGGTTACTGGCGAGTGGTGAATGATGCAAGTTCAAAAGTGGTATTTGTAGCAGGAAAAACGTCTTGTGCACCTATGCGATTTCATTCAATACCAAAACTTGAATTGCAAGCAGCTGTAATAGCAGCTCGGCTTAAAGATACAATAACAAAATGTCATGATAGAGTAAAAGTGGAGAGATATATTTTCTGGAGTGACTCTCACACAGTTATTCGTTGGATTAGATCGGACCATCGTAAATATAAACAGTACGTAGCAAATAGAGTCTCGGAAGTATTAGAAAATTCAGAGATTGGTGAATGGCGTTGGTGTCCCACATTAAAAAACCCAGCTGATATCGCAACAAGAGCAAAGTTCCCGGTAAATTATGATCCAGAAGGACCGTGGAAAAATGGTCCAGATTTTCTTTTGGGTGCGGAGGAAGATTAGCCTGATGAAAGTACTATTGGGAATAGGGATGATAAATGCGACGAGTTTTTAAAATCAAAGTATTTTGTTATGACAATACAAGATCTGCATGTAGTTCAATCTATTGTTAATCGTTCTTCAAGGTACATTAAATCTGTACGGGTCCTTGCTTGGACAATGAGGTTTTATAAGAATATGCTATTAACTGTGAAAGGCGAACAACAAATCAAAGGAGAATTAGATGTAGATGAAATAATTGAAGCAGAACGGAAAATTATACAAGACGTACAAAAAGAGTCGTTCTCAAATGATTACGGTAATTTGAAAGCAGGGGAAAACATTGATATGTCAAGCGATCTTAGAACTTTAAATCCCTACTTGGATGAATTTGGCTTAATACGAGTTGGTGGTCGTCTCGATAATGCCGAAGTGCTTTCTGAATACGCAAAAAGACCCATAATACTTCCGAAAAGCCATAGGTTTTCTCGTCTACTGGTAGAATTTTATCATGTAAAGAACTGTCATCAGAACACTGCTAATGTTATAGGAGACATACGTCAAAAATATTGGATACCATCACTGAGAAAGTTAGTACGTAATATTGAAAGTCAATGTATCTCATGTAAAATTAGAAAAGCCAAACCTATTCAGCCTCAGATGGGAATATTGCCAGTTGATAGAGTTACTCCGTTTGTTAAACCGTTTTCATATACCGGAGTTGATTTATTTGGTCCATTTAATGTTAATATACGACGTAGTCAAGAGAAACGATGGGTAGTTTTATTTACTTGCATGTCGATCAGAGCAGTTCATCTCGAAGTGGTATCTGACTTATCAACCGATGCATTTTTATTAAGTCTAAGAAATTTTGTAAACAGACGGGGGGTGCCAGTTCAAATCCGAAGTGACAATGGAAGAAACTTTGTGGGTGTCAATAAAGAACTACGAAACGAATTTTACTTTATGGACTATAACGAAATAATTCAAACTTCATCACCCTTGGGTATAAAGTGGATTTTTAATACGCCCTCAGATCCAAGCTCTGGAGGTGCATGGGAACGTTTAGTACAATCCGTCAAAAAGTCTCTTCATATTTTATTAGGAGGTTTCACCCCTAAGTTGGACGTGTTCACAAGTTTTTTAATTGAGTGTGAAAATATTGTAAACTCAAGGCCTTTAACACACATTCCAATAAGCCCATATGAGCCTGAACCGATAACCCCAAATCATTTTTTAGTAGGGGGTATAAATTCAACTCAAACTCCAAGTAACTTTGATCCGCGGCTCAATTGCTTAAGAAAACAATGGCGAATTTTGCAGAATTTAAAAAATGGATTCTGGGTCAGATGGATTAGGGAATATCTGCCAGACTTGACAAGAAGAGTTAAATGGTGTTTACCAAGCAGTGCATCTTGTGAAGTGGGAAATTTAGTACTCATTTGTGATGAAAGTGCGCCAAGGTCTAAATGGAGGCGTGGTCGGGTGGTAGGTGTGTACAGTGGTAAGGATGGAACCTCAAGAGCTGCTGATGTCAAAACTAGTGATGGAATATTCAAAAGACCAATATCAAAACTAGCTGTACTAGACGTTCTAAATGAGTGAATATCCCTAGTCAATTCACGGGGGGTAGAATTGTTGGTTATAGATTTAGATTGATTGTTTGTTTGTTTGAAATGTTCGTTGGTTATAGATTTAGATTGATTGTTTGTTTGTTTGAAATGTTCATTGGGTTATTTGTACTTTGACTCGAAATGAGTTTTAAATTTATTTATTTTTTAAATTGTATATTTGTTATATTTGTCAAAATTTTTCATTAGTTGAAAACTTTCGTCAAGAAAACACAAAATTGTAAGTTATTTTTTAAATTATTATTGCAATTGTTTAATTATCTGATTTTTGCAGTGAATAAACGTTTTGTTGTTTTTAACGGTTTAATTCAAAAGTGTTAACAGTTTTCAACACTTTGAATTAAAATTGAATTATTTAAAAAAAGAATTAATTCATTTTGTAAATAATTCAATTTTAGTTTAAAGAATTAACTTAAGCATGAATTAATTCTTTTTGAATTAATTCATTTTGAATTAATTTTTTGAATTAATTAATTTTTTTGAATTAATTCTTTTTTTGAATTAATTATTTTTTTTAATAGTTTTTTTAAAACTATTAAACATTGTTATAAAACAAAATGTTTGCAAGAGAAAACAAAAGTATTGTTCTTTCTTCGCGAAATACCTCTATTATATTGGAAGTTATTTAATATTCGGCACTGGCAAATATAACACCCACTTGTTTTTTTCCTATATGGCAGAAAAAAGAAAAAACTTTTGTTTTCTCTTACAAACATTTTGGTTTATAACAGTCTTTATAACTCCTATGTCCATATGATAAAAAATGCTGCTTTTGCGACGTGGAGGCATGTACAAAAAAAATGTCGTTGCTTGGTTGATTTTCTTCTTGCGTCTTTCGCACAAGCATAAATGTTATAATATGTGTGTGCTATCCAAAAAATGAATTAAAAATGAACTAAAAAAAAATAATTAAAACAAGTAAGAAAATTATAGTCGGTCAAGACCGACCATAAAATACCCTACACCAGAGTTTCCCGGAAAATGGGTCCCAAGTTCAAACATGGACTGATTAGATCTATATTTTGTCAAATCTTTAATAAGTGTAAAAAGCACCTACTAATCAAATTTGAGTGGAATAGGCTTCTTTTTGTTGACAGTAAATCACTTCAACTGAATATCGGGCGAAATTTCCAAAAATGGTCCGATGATAATCAGATTTGATAAGGTTATTAAAGTACGCGTTTAACATACACAAACAGAATTTTAATTAAATATTTTCTATTTTCATGAAATTTGAGAGATTTATGTGAAAATCGGGAAGGTGGTTTGTATGGGGGCTACAATAACAACTGGTTCGATTTCTTTAAAATTTGGAATGGTGATTTGTGTTGATAAAACATTATTACCTGCCAAATTTCGAATAGATACCTTTTAAAATGCGTCTATTAGAGTCATTTGAGCCAAAACTAAAGAGGACCTTTGTATGGGGGCTAGGTCTAAATATGGACCGATTTTTTCCAATTTCAATAGGCTTCGTCCTTGGGCCAAAAGAGGCTTAAGTTTCAAATTTCAAGTCAATTGATTAAGAATTGCGACCTGTATCGTGTTTACACCGTTTACATGGACAGACGGACGGACGGACGGACAGACGGACGGACGGACATCGCTAAATCGACTCAAAAAGTGATTCTAAGCCGATCGGTATACTTAAAAGTGGGTCTAGGACCAATATTTCGGGTAGTTACAAACATCAGCACAAACTCATTATACCCTGTACCACAGTGTGGTGTAGGGTATAAAAATGAATTCAAAAAATAATTAAAAAAATGAATTCAAAAAAGAATTAATTTAAAAAAAGAATTAATTAAAAAAATTAATTAATTAAAAAAATAATTGAAAATTAATAAATTCGAAAAGAATTAATTCAAAATGAATAAATTCAAAAATAATTAATTCATGCTTGAATTAATTCTTTGAATTAAAATTGAATTATTTACAAAATGAATTATTTTTTAAATAATTCAAATTTAATTCAAAGAATTAATTCAAGCATGAAATAATTCATTAATTAATAAAATAATTAAAAACTATGTGAATTAGTTCACAAATTGAATTAATTCTTCAAAGGTCTGTGTTTTAGTCATTGGGCAGGGTATTCATGGATTCGGCCAAGTCTAATTTAACTTTTTTTTTACTTTGCAAAGGATGAAAATAGTTTCGAAAATGCCAACTAAATCTCTTTTTAATTCATTTAATTTTCTTAAAACATCACCAAGATGATTAATCAAAAAAAGTCTTTCCTTATCAATCGTAAGTATATTGATAGAGTTAAGTCTATATTTTTAACTCTATTACTGTGTCATTAAAGTTTAATAATCCCATTATAAGTTTTATATTAATTAATCAATAACCAACACAAAGTATTTTTTATAATTTCCTTAGGGGGAATTTACACACAGAAGTTTTTTGATAGGGTTTAGGTCATGCCTTTTTATCAGAAAACAGGGGTGAAAAGAAAACGGTATAGAAAAGAAATGCTGCTTCTATTCCCCGTTTGCCCCCAAAAAAGCAATGACTTTAATCCTAAAAGCAAATCTGTGTGTAAATTCCCACCTATGGCACATGAAAGATATATTTTTGTTGTAACAAATCGTAATTATAAGAGTATACTATTGTCATTCATAATCAAGCCTTTTATCTCATTTATCTTCAGTAAAGATAAAGCTTCATAAAGATTCTTTATGCATTGAATATTATCTAGATATTTTGATGTTGCATAATGATATTTTTTGCAACACTTAGAAAATTATTGCAGTTTTTACATGACGGTCATTTGTGTAGTAAATAGTTTTTGTTGTTTTCAACTACAATTTCAGTTGTTTTGTAGGAAAAATCTCAAACAACTATTTTTTGTAGTCGTTTTAAAAAATAAATACAAAAAGTTTCTACATTGTAGCAACAGTTGTTTTATGTAGTTGTTTTTAGTCTATAAAAAAAAAAAAACTAAAAAAACGTATGTGTTGAACGAGTTGGAAGTGTCAGATGCAGCAGGAATTATTACCAAACAATTTTTACGTCCAGAAGTTATTTTTTTTTTTTAATAAAAAAAATTCCGACAATTTCAGTTACAGTAAAAACAACTGTAATTTCAAGTTTTTTATACAGTTTTTTTATAGCTGTTAGTTGTTAATCAATAGTTGAAAACAAAAAAAAAAAAATTGTTCTACAACAAATGTAGTTGTTTTAACTGCCTTTTGTGGTAGAATCGACCGTCGTAATTTTTTGAGTAAAGGTTACCTTTCATTGAAACATTGCATGTTGGGTTAGCCAAAGGGGATCTCCGGAAAAAAATACAATTTAAAATCTTTCAATTTTTCCAAATTATTTGGCAAATCTAATAGATAAGAACTTGTCGAAACTAGTTCCGTTTTGCTTTTTGAGATATTCCATTTATTTATTTATCGTATGGCACTGATACAAACAATTATAATTTTAGAGATATAAGCATCACGAGTTTAACAGATTATACAACAAAGTTTAGCATATTTTGATGGAAAAATAGTATAGATAATAATTAGATATTGATGTCAATATTCTTCAGCCACTGGACAACATCTGGGCCAGCATTGTTTAGTTCGTGTAGTTCGCCAAGAAATTTACGATGGGGGCAGTCTTTTATAATGTGGTAAATGGTTTGATTAACATCACTGCAATCACATAATGGCGAAACAGCGGATTTAAAAAGAGTAGCTGCGCACCTTCCATTGTTTGTCCGTATACGGTTAAGCCTAACCCATATAGGCATATTCAATTCTGATCCTGGAGGCATACAGGTCAAGTCCTGTATTTTCATTAAGTCATCACATGAAGCTTGGTTCCAATTATTAAACCAGATGTTATATGGGTCATAATTATTATTTGCGAGACTTTCAGCTAGTTTTAATGGAGGTTTTCGAGATATGAGACGGTCGTCATTAGCAGCTTCAATATCATACATGGGAATTTTTAATTGGCATTGAATTTTCATTGGCATTAGTTGGAACTAATGCCAATGCCAAAAAAAAAGCATTAGCATTTATTGCCAATGAATTTTTTTGGCATTGGCATTATTTGTACTAATGCCAATGAAACGCACTGTGGGCCAGCATCCCTGAATTTTGGCCATAAATAGACCGCTTAACCTATATGTCAAAAAAGTATTGCATATGGGTGTTAAAGGATCGCTGATCACAATTATGGAAAAAAAATTTCAAAATTCAAAATGGCGGATCCAAAATGGCGGACATGATTTTTTAATTCTTTGTTTATTGTGTTTAATATAATCATTATCGATGTATTTGGGGTCGTTAATAACGAATATGAGCTCAGACTTTTAAAATTCAAAATGGCGGATCCAATATGGAGACAAATTTAAATTTAAGATTTTTTATATGTTGTCTCTTTTGGCCAAAAACTTCGATTTTAATGGTTTTTCGGATGTTAAAACTGATTTTGGAATTAAAGATTTGAAATTCAAAATGGCGGATCCAATATGGCGAATATGCTTTTGTAATTCTTAGCTAATTGTACTTAAATTAGTAATTTTTAATGTATTTAGGGTCAGTAATTACGAATATGAGCTCCGATTTTTTAAATTCAAAATGGCGGATCCAATATAGCGTCAAATAAAATATTAAGTTTTTTTCTATGTTGTCTGATTTTGATGGTTTTTGGAATGCCAAATCTGATTTTAGAATCAAATATTCAAAATAGCGGATCCAATATGGCGGACAAGATATTTAACTTATTGATTAATGTTTCAAAATATCACTAGGAAATGATTGCACAACACGAATACGAACTCATTTTTTTTGAAATCAAAATGGCGGATCCATAATTTAGGACATAGCTTTTTAAAAAAATGTGCAATGTTTAAATTTTTAAGTTTTTATAAATCCATCTTTTTGCTTTTATCAGAAGATTTTAATAAAATATTTATCTTTTAAATGCGTCAAAAAGTAAATACATATATTCAGAGGCTCATTTAAGAGAGAACTTTTTTATTTCCAATAAGCATTTGCCATCCTAAATGTACAAATAATGCTACAAGCTTACAATTTCGTAAAATATATTAAAAATGCTATGGCCAGAATATGCCCGCTTAAATGCGTTACCAGCTTTAATGTTTAGCACTACAGATGGACGCTGGTCACGTGAATTACTCGTGATCGAAAGTGAGCGTGATTAAAATTTTTTGTTCGTGAGTGATAAGTGAGTGAGACAATTTTTTGCGTGAGTGATTCGTAGTGAGTGCAATTTTTTTGCGTGATTCAAAACTATTTAATTGTATTTACTTAGTTTTTACAATTTGTTTCGTGTTTTAAAGGCCTAGCGTGAGTTACGAGTGAGCGTGAGTAACACGTGAGTGGTGTTTTGTTTACGTAAATAGTGAGTAAGTGTGAGAAAAAACGATTGAGCAAATTATGTTTTTTTGCGTGAGCGTGAATCAACGTGAGTCAAAATTCACTCACGTGCCCATCACCAGTTATCACGCCAATGTTGTCAAAGTGAGACATTTTTTACTAGAAATCAATAGAAACAAAAATATCAAAAAATATTGAAGTTCCATGTTAATGCATTTGTAAACGTCATATTTTGGTTTATTGCCTCTAAATCAAAAGTTTATGAACGGTCGCACAGGGTCGCAAAAATGTGAATAGAATACATTGTCAGAGACAGATCGTAGTTCGAGGTTTGTCAATATCGTTTGGACTTTTTTGGACTTTGGTGTTGAAAAAAGGCGGATTTCAACAAAAGTATGAATTTCCATTATTTATTTAAAAAAAATATGCTTATAGCTTACTTTTTGACAGTTTATATCATGTGTTCAACAAACAGGTATGTCTTTAGGAGAACTTCACCGAAAATTGGAAAAAATATTGTGTTGAAGTACAAAAAAAAATTATTTGTTTCATAAATAAAATATATAAAAAAAATCTCAAACTTTGACTTTAACCTCATGCAAAAAAAAAACTTTAAGGTATAATAAAAAGATATTAAAGATGGACAAAATTCAAGATGTCGACATTCCGAAAAAATATTTTTAAATATGTGTTGCCTTACAGACCTTATTGGCCAAAAAATGGAAATCCTGGCCCACAGTGAAACGGCACAAATGCCTAAAAAAACTATTTACAATTGATAAAAAAATCATTTTTTTACAATAAATACATATATATTTTTTTTTTACAACTTAAAATGGCGATATCTTGAAAACTAAGCCAGATAGAGTAAAATGGAGGGCATTTTTATTTCTTTGAATCCCCAGACTTTCGCGGGTTCTCTTCACATATGTGGACCCCAATGGGTCCTAACTTTGAATCCAAAAAATTTCGGATTCCGGAAAATTTAAAAATGCTTATATCTCGGAAACTATTGGTGACACAACAAAAAGTCCAAAAGCATTTTTGTAGCTCTTGGTTTCTAGAACTCGTCTGCCAATACTAGACCCTATTGGACCCCTAAATTGCAGTACCTGGAAAAATAAGCAAGATAATGCTAAAGGTATGTGAATTTTTAAACTTTCGGGAGTGACAATTTTTTAGATTCAAAATTTGGACCTATTAGGGTCCACACATGTGAAGAGGACCGGCGAAACTATAGAGATTCTAAGAACCAAAAATGCCCTCCATTTTGCTTTATCTGGCTTAGTTTTCGAGATATAGCCATTTTAAATTTTTTCATAATTGGCATTACAAATGCTACTAATTCCTTAACGGGGAATTATACATTACACCATACATGGGACTATTTAAATAGTCCCATGTATGGTTTTACTCAATATGACGAAAAATTGTGCATGTTTGGACACGTTCTTTGCACACGAAGATAGACCAAAGACCTTTCATTTGGTATGTAACATGACTAGGTTTTTTTGTATAGTATAGGCGATAAACGCAAAAAATTTAAAAATTACCGTTTATTCCCCCTTCATTTTCACCCCCTAAATATGAATTTGGGCCGCTAAAAAAAAATATGTGTCCCTTTATTTTTCCTCCTCTACAAACTAAAACCAATTCCATAAAGATCGGCGGGTGACACCAGGGAGACCTTCCTTGTGTGTGAAATATAAAAAAAATTGTGAAAGGGTGTTGTTTATTTTGTGGTGTTGGTTCAAGTTTTTCTCCACCCCTTCAAATCCCATGAAACTTTGTGCATCGACCAAGGACTGAAACATTATGTATGGGGCAATTATAGTATTTGGTATAGACTTTTGAAAATAGTAAACTTGGAGTAATCCTGTTATAATACAACGTGAGTTAAAAAGTGGCAAAGTTGAACACATCGAGATGAAAAGGGCTTTTAGAGCGTTTAACTTTTAAAAATATGTAAAGATTTTTAACTAAGTCAATATTTGGAATAACATTAAAAAGTGGTTTAGCTTAATTTGTTCCATACCTGATTTGGAAAAGTAGATTTCTGAATTTAAAGGATCATGTGAAATTTGTGACAAATAAGTGACCGGCACAGTAAGTCCACTGTGGGTCAGTAAGTATATCAATAAATTGGATTGGATGAGCTAAGTTAAAATGGATTAACAATATGTATACATATCAGACTTACCTCTAAAACCATGACTTCAAGTTTTTTGTATTGACTTTTTCGACAAACCTTAACAAACCACAATGTGCAGAAAAGCCGAATTCTATACAATTCTATACCATTTTTTTGGATTGGATAACTTCACTCACTTTTTTTTATTTTTCGACGTTAACTAACGATCAATTGCAGTGACACAATTAGCGGCTTTGATGCATTATTTTTTTTTAGCAATTTAAGATTAATTTTAATAACTTTTTCATGATTTTCAAACAAAAAATCAAAATTTGCTCTATATTTTTACTTACTCAATTACTTTTTTTCTTTAAACCAATTTACATTTTAAAAACTTTTGGGATTTTTTTCGTTGCATCTGTTTTTGATGCATTTTTTTATTGGTTTTTTAGAAATATTTTTTACTTTTTATTTAAAAAAAACACTTGCACTTTATTTAACACACATATAATTATAATTTAAGTAAGATTTTGTAAATTTTTAAACACTTTTTATGGTTATTTTTTTAATTTTATAAATTTTCAACACGAAACCGAACCCGATAAAAAATGCCGTTAGAAAATTACTAAAAAAAACACAAAATAACAAGAAGACACAAATACAAAAATTAAATGGCAGATGACAGCTCGAAAAAGGTTGCCAGCTCCAATTTTTGTTTACAGTAATGCCAACTTTTATTTTACTAAAACCTGTCAAATGGTAAATCTAGCCAGAAACCGCTAAAATTATAAACGTTTATAATTTAGCTATTTTATAGCTAATTAATTCAACAAATAAACAAATTTTTACAAAAATTTAATAAAAAACTTATTTAAGCAAAAATGTGGTAATTTTTAGCATTATTTTTAGTCATCTTTTCTAATAATTTTGGTATATTTCATCATATCTCTTTTGGTATATTTTACCAAGTTTTTACTTAAATAGCATTAGCATTTTCTTCAAAATTTTTTACATAAGCGTTTTGGCTAAATTACGAAAACTAATTCGTCGGTTGTAGTTTTAGCATATTTTTGGTTAAATTATGCCAGATTTTTGCTCACTCTGAAACAGATTTTTTTTGCGTGTACAAATTCTCGCTGGGACACTGTTGTATATAAACGCCTAGAAGTATGCTAGGCTAAATATTATTTGTAAATGCTGCCACATTTTAGTTTCCCCAATACTGGGGAAAATTGGGTTTATTTATTAGGTATATGCGAAATACTAAAAAATTTAAAATCTGGAAAAATAAAAATGCCAGGAAATTAAAGACAAATATACTGGAAAATTAAAAAAAAAAATCTAGGAAATTAAAGTTAAATTCGTTCTTGCCAAATATGCTGATACCCTCCGGAATGCAAAAAAACTTAGGCCTCTGTTCCAAAAAAGTAATTCACAAAAAAATATGAAATTGAAAATTTCCGAATTTTTTTTGGTGTTCTAAATTTTACTTCCGAGTATTTTTATTCGTTTGGTGAAAGTAAAACGAATGTACCATTTTCGTTATAATTTTAAGCTTTTAGTTATTCGATTTAAATTTTGAATGAATGCGTGAAAAATAAAACACTGAATTCGATTTTATGTGATTCGGAAATATTCATGTGAATTGAAAAGTTGTGAAAGACAGAACAGAGGCCTTAATTTAAAAAATAAATTTGGTGAAAAAAAAAATCAAAACAAAAAAAAATTAAGTAAAAAACTTCAAAGGATTTTCACTAAAAAATGGCTTTTGAGTATTTTCTAGACTAATTAAGATATAATCAAATATACTTAGATCCAATCGGTCATGGTTGGACTGGGGATTTATTATCGAGAAAGCACGGGTTGGTGCTGGATATTATTATAGTCGGTATTGGTAGACTTTTATAAAATGGATTTTTTTTACAAAAAAAAAGTTATTTATTCAGAAATAGTTTTTTTTTCAAAAAATATATGACAACACTGCCTACGGGTATTCTTGTTAAGACTTGCTTGGTTGCTCATTCCTCATTCATCCTTATTATATGTTTAAGCCACCTAATTACGTTATGTCTTTTAATGAGCAAATCGAGTTTATGGTTGCTGCGTATTAGTGTTTCTTCACAATACAGCAGCATGCAGCTGAGCAGCAAAATTTTTACATGTGTTTTGTTGTTGCGGCAACAACAAAATACATGTAAAAATTTTGCTGCTCAGCTGCTTGCTGCTGTATTGTGAAGAAACACTTAGACAATTTCAATAATTATGTTACATTTTATTTACCACCTGGTGAAAAACTTTATTATTCACCAGCAGGTGAGTTATTATCGAAGTTACAAATCCAAGTTACAAACCGTTTTGGTTTCAAAGGTTTACTGAAAACAGTAATTCTTATTTTCTTTTTGTTAGTCGTTAGCTTATATAGTCAAATTGTGATGGTATCCTCCGTCACTTTTAAAATTACACTCAACCAAAAATCATTGTATTCCCAAAGAAAATCGCTGTAAATTCAACAGAAATCATTGTTGATTTTGACCCTACAAATATTTATGTTGATTTCAATAAAAATTATTGTCAGTTTTTGTAAAAGTTGATCAACTCGTTTTTTTGTAAATCAACTCTTATTTTTTGTAAATTCAACTCATATTTTTGTTAATATAAGAAATTTTATTAATAAAAAAAACTTGTTGTTATTTGTTAATATTCTTTTATTAAGCATAAATAACAATTTTTTTTGTATTATCGTCGGCTTTTTAAGCTGTAATATTTGAAGATTTTCACAAAGATTTTCACACACACTTCGTTTATTCATGTTATGCACTCATAAGCCATTCTCCAGTTTTCTGATGATACCAAACAAAATCCTTAAAAAAACAAAAAAGTTTTAATATACATAGTATGAATACATAAAGTAATCATTGTATTTTTTTACTTACCAAATATTTACAAATCAGATCCTATTTTTATTTATTTTTGTAATATTAAATATTTCTATAAAAAACAAACACATAAAATAATTTTATAAGAGATAAACACGATTCACATTGCTACCAACTCACTCGTCACTCGTTAATAATAAAAAAATGAACGAACAGGGTTGTTTTTTCTATTTTGATTTATCTATTGAATTCTGTATAAGCGTTATAAACAGTTGATTCAACTTTACTGATTATTCAACGATATCAACATTAATTTTTGTTGAATACGGCATTATTCTGTAAAACTTGATCTACAATGGGTTTACTAATTTTTCTACTAAGATATTTCTATGAGTGTAGACACTAGCGTAAAAACATTTAAATAAGGGAAATTTCAAAAAGATATAAAAAATTGGAAAAATCAAGAAAATTAAACATTAAAAGAAGAACGTGTAGAGCGTTTTTGTGATTTTTCCATTTGTTTTAAACGTAACAGATAATTTCTGAAATATAAATAATTTTGAATTTCTGAATTACAATTATAAATGGTGTATAAAAGTGTTTTTAGCTTGCGTAATATAAAAACAAATTTAATTGATAAGAATATAACCCTCTTACAATAAAAACAATATTATCAAGTAGTCAGGTCGATCTCATATAATGTTTCAATAGATTATGTATTTGGAAAACATTTATTCTTAACATGATAAAAAATATTTCACTTTGCAGATGATTTTTCGCATAATATTAGACAAAGATTTTTTATACTTAAAATTTAACTATATAATTCGTTATTAAATGCACTAGGTTCCAATCACACTCCATAAAAAACAGAATTTGGAGAATTACAATTTGATACGACCACAAGAGTTATATGTAACTTGTATAAATAAAGGTGGTAAAGTTTGAAAAAGAGCTGAACAGTTTTTTTTACAACTTTCCAGTCAATTCAGGAACAGCTTTGAATAGATCAGCAACTAAACCAATATCAGCAACTTGGAAAATGGGAGCCTCAGGATCTTTGTTAATGGCAACAATAGTTTTAGAGTCTTTCATACCAGCCAAATGTTGGATGGCACCAGAAATACCAACAGCAATATATAGATCGGGAGCAACAATTTTACCAGTTTGACCAATTTGCAAATCATTGGGTACATAGCCAGCATCAACAGCAGCACGGGAAGCACCAACAGCAGCGCCGAATTTATCAGCCAAATCGTACAATAATTTAAAGTTATCACCGGATTTTAAACCACGACCACCAGAGATAATAACCTTAGCTCCAGTCAATTCAGGACGATCTGATTTAGTCAACTCTTGGCTAACGAATACACTTAAAGTTTGAGCATAATCACCAGCTGGAGCCTGTTCAACGGCTGCACTACCACCGCTAGCAGCAGCAGCAGCAAAATTAGTGCCACGTACGGTAATAACCTTAACAGGATCCTTGGAACGCAAAGTCATAATAGCATTACCAGCATAAATTGTACGTACAAAGGTATCTTCACTTTTAATATCGATAATTTCGGAAATTGGTGAAACATCTAATTTGGCAGCTACACGAGGTAAAACATTTTTACCAAAAGCTGTAGCACCAGCCAATATATGAGTGAATTTGAATTGATTTTGAGCAGCCAAAACAAGAGGTGTCATTGATTCAGCAGTAAAACCATTGAAGGCTGCATTTTCAGCTACTAAAACTTTGGCAACACCTTCTACCTTGGAAAGAGCTTCCGAAGCCTAAAAAAATGATTAAAACAATTAATACTTCAAACAGCTGTTATGCAAACTTATTTGTCAATACTTACGGGACCACATTTAGTGCCAGCTACTAATACTGTGACGTCACCGCCGATCTTTTTAGCCGCCGCAATGGTATTTAAGGTAACAGGATTTAAAGTTTCATTATTGTGTTCGGCTACCACCAAAGTACTCTTGCAACGGTGTAACTATTTTGGAGAAAATGGAATTTTAATAACTTTTTTTATGTCTCCAGGAAAATCGAAAAGAAAACTTACGAGACTAGTACGCAATAGACCACGAGCAGTATTGGTGCTGAACATTATTAAATACACACAATTAACAAAATATATGTGAAAAAAATTGGCACAACTGTAATCGAAAAGATAAAATTAATTAAAATTTATATTAATTTACAAAAGAAACTACCTCTTCGCTCTATTAACTAACTGAATAAAAAATAAAAGATCGTTCTCCGACAGGTACTAAAGTCCACTTTAGGGTTAAGTTACAATGAAAGCGATGGCGGCAGCACCGGAATAATCCATTTGATTTTGTTATCAACATTGAATGTAGAGATGAGCGCTGGTCACGTGATTTGCATTAATCACACTTGAGTGTGAGTGATTTTTATTTCAATAATATGATTGTGAGTGTGGGCTGAAAAAAATCTGCGTGAGAAGCCGAATTTTTGTTTCAGTGATTCATTTTCTTTTGCGTAAGCTTGCGTGAGTTGATTTCACTTTTTTTTTTAGTTTTTTTTCATTTCTCGCCAAAAATATTTTTTTAGCAGCTTTTTTTTGTTAAGAAAATTTAACAGCGTGAGTAGAGCTTGTGTGATTTACGCGTGAGAGTAATTAAATCTCTCACGCGTGAGCAATTATTTTTAATTCACGTAATAAGTGAGTGTGCGTGAATAAACAAAAAAATTGCTTGAGTGATTAGTGAGTGATTCGAAATGTGAAATTTGTCAAGCTATATCGCAAAAGCGAAGGTGCTCCCCAACGTGAGGGAAAGTTTCCCCAATTAGAAAATGTAGTTTTTTGCGGTCCGCCTCTTTTCCACACAAATAACACACCTGCCAAAATTTTTCTTTTACATTTTGAAGAGAATAAACGATTTAACACCGCCGAATTTAACACTCTCTCTTTTTTTTTTTTTTTTTTGGTTTTAATGTTTAATGGCGGTGTTATAAAAACACACAGATTGCCAGGTTATTCCACGACGTTCCAACCAAAGAATGTATTAAATAAAATAATGGCAGTAGATTAGCAGCCACGAAGAATAACGGGAGACCCCGTTACTTATGCCTTTATGATACTTGCTTGTTTCAAGTTACTTGTTGCTGCATTTATTAGGGTTTTTCTATGGGAATTTCGATAAATTCAAAATTTTTGGTTTAAGTTATCGAAATTTTTATAGAAAAACCCTAATAAATGCAGCAATAAGTAACTTGAAACAAGCAAGTATCATACGCACTTTATGATGACGCCACGCTAAAGCCCAGACACTTAAGTTGGCTCTGCACACAAAACACGACCATTGCCTTTACAATGGAGGCAGTGAAACAATGCTCCCAAGTGCCGATAGACATCCAATCAGACACCACAAGTGTCCGACGCAATGCCGAGTGAACCAGCAGGCTCAACAAAAAAACACGCGGTACAGTTTTGTCTTTAATTTTAATCAACTACAACGCCGCAGCTTACACGTCCTTAATCATTGACTGACCGATTACAACTGCACTCTCTCTTTTTATACGATTGTCGTTACTTTTTTCCCGCTTGTAGACTGTCGCTTCAATTAAAATTATTTATTTAGAAATGACAAATGAACATATGTTCAGTCGATAACAAAATTCGAAAGTATTAATGTTATCGTCAATGCACATCTCTATAAAAATAGGGTGTGCGATTATAAAAATAACGGCAAACTACAAAAGGGGTTTTCAGTGTCGGGTTTTTTAATAGGGGTTTTCACGATCCCTGGAATTTTAATGTGGTATTTGGCAAAATTGCTAATTTTACTACACGCAAAAAAATCTTAGGCTAGCGCTTGATGGATTAACGTTATTTAACTTTAAAAACGAGAATGACACCAAATTCTCGGTAAACAATTGAAACTTAGAAATTTCAATTAAAATTAAAATCAATAGCGGTTTTCACCCTTAATAGGAAACATTTGAGGAAATTTCCTACAAGAAAATTTTCTACCGATTTTTTCCACTAAAGAGTGAACAACTATTTAAACAAGTTTTCTCACACTAACATTTTCTATAACCTCAAATTATTTTACACAATTAAAACCACTAAATAAAAATAAACAACGCGATTTTTAGTAAAAATATAATTAATCATTTAAGTTTCATTTTAAATTTCGTATAAAACATCTGAAAATATCACAAAATAATTAAATGCCTGTTACATGTCGTTTTGATATCGTTATTAAACTGCCGTATTCACAAAATAAATAAGCGATTTTATTCGGCTACATTAGCATTATTTATTTTGGTACACCGACTCCTTTTATTTTGCTCAGTGCATTAACAAAATATGATCGATGGTAACCTTTGGCAAAATAACGGTAATTTATTTTCTTTAACATTTCATTTGCTCTTCTTGTCATGCATTAAGATAAATTTTGTGCATTCATAAAGTTTTTGTCAAACAACGTGGTTGTAATTAATTTTCAAAAGATATATTTTGTAAAAGTTAATATAAAAAGTACAGCCGCACGTCCTAATTTATAATAAATTATTCTAATATAATTTAAACAAATTATAAAACAACGTTTAACTGCAAATTGTGTATGAGTCAAGAACAAGGGAAAAGTTTTCCTCGTGGATTGTGATCCACGTGAAGGAACCATACTCCAACTCCACGGTCCTTTTACTTCGTTTTTAAATTGGAAACATCATCATCATCCCGGTTTATTACAGTGCCATCAACTTTAAATAAATTTGTGCTTTTTGTGAAGAAGGAACCGCAACCCGTAAGACTTTTTGTGGCCGACTCACGTGTGTGTATTCATACCTCGTGGTAGACGACACTCCGGCACAGACTAATACAGACTCGACATAAGTGACAGATGTCAAAAAAGTAGTCTTGAACCATATGGTTAATGTTTTCAAATTATTCTACGAATTAGGTTAGAAAGAGAAAGCTAATATAACGCGCCATTAGAAAAATGGATGCCAGATTGGTTTTTGTTGTTTTACTCACTCCTAAGTCGTAGAAAGTGTTGCCATGTTAGCGTAAAACGGACTAAAAACCGCTATGTTTTCTCCTAAAATCGCTTAGTTTTTCCCCATTTTTTCTTATAAAACTCTACTGTCGAGTCTGTATTTAGTCTGTGACTCCGGCCTAAGCCAAGCACGAGGTTGAGGACCCTAAGCACATGGGAATGAAGTTTAATAAATCCGGTGACGTATAAATGAAATTTTAAAAGTGAAACCATATTTTTTTTTTTGAAAAGCCACACTGGGCTAAAAACACCATTTAAGACCCTTGTTATTTTTATATAAATTTTGTATTTTTCGCATCGTGTGGTTTAATACCATTATATTTGTGTATTGTACTCCTATCCTATCTAATCGTAAGCTTTGGGGATTAATGTCCAACTTTTTTGATATTGTTTAGCCTGCCCCACTCGCGTATATAGTAACGGCTTTTTGGCCACGTGTATCCCTGGTTTAATTGAGCTCAATCATCTAGGTTAGTTTTTTTTATTGAATTGCGTCAGGTGCAAATGGTACCTCATTCTTTTGTGGGTTAGGTTATGAAACCTATCTTGGGTTAAATTAAACGTAAATTTATTTTTGTTCGACATTGATCTTCGTTATTAATTGTTAAGTTTTTTTTGTGTTATTTGTTTATTTCCCTCTAAAAGAGGATATGTAAAATAATACCACGTATTTTATATGACCCTTATCTTAAGATCATAATCTTAAGAAATAAAATGAATTTTTGTTTGTAAATGAAGATGACTTTCATTTCCGAGTAGATTCCTAAAAGAAGGTAATGTAGAGGGTCAGTTTGTGTCATAACGAATTTTCAGGGGCATCCATGTAAAATTCAATATGGAAGCCATACGGGAGTTGTACGTCACAACTCAAAGGGTGGGTCACGGTATCCATAAACACCAGGATACCCTACTTTAGTGTAAAGTTCATCTGAGTCAGAAATAGTTTATTGTGTATATATTGTTGTAAAGTGCATATGTGGTACTCTTTATAGATTGTTCTTTTGTTACTACTAGCACTCCTGGTTACTTCTGTTTGTGAACCTACGCACCGCGAAGGCTACGCCGAATGAACAACTGTAGTACCACGCACTGCAGAAAGTAACCGTTACATCTAAATGGTCGTATGCCGGCATATGGTCATTAATAACAAGAGCCTAAGAAACTCTTACAAATTAGGAGGTAAAAACAGCTAGCCCATGGTACATGCCTCTCTAATCAGCTGTTTGGTTGGTCTAGAAACTTTTATTTTTTTCTATACTTCAACTTACTCAAGCATCAAGTCGAAGAAATTTTCTATGTAGAAAAGAAGAAACCAAGAAAATGAGAAAAACGAGCCGCCATGTATTTTGTTGTTGTATCTGTCAAACATTTTCTTGTTTTCTTCGATTCTCCGATTCTTTTTTTGTTTTCTATCAAGGGTGAGAACCGCTAACAAAAATTCGGGAAATATTGTTGAAATTAAGAAATCACAATAGAAATTACTGAGCTTATTAAAAAAATGCAGTTAATCCCAAATGAATTCAGAAAAATCTAAGAAAAAATAAGCAAGATTTTTAAATTCGCCTGTGCCGATATCCTCCAACATGTAAACAAATAAAAAAAACTTTAAAGGGGAGTTTTTTTGGGGGTAGGGGCAATCAGAGGTCATTGGGGGGTCACTTCCCACATGCAGTTTATGTAAACAAATTAATTTATTATGCTTTTTGCGCTAAAGTAATACAATTTAATACTTTTTAAATACATTTTTAATAATCACGCCCACAAAAAGGGGCGGGCCGATTTTTTTTTTTAATTCCCGGGGTCCAAGTGCAGGACTAAGAACTTTTCCGGCATCAAAATGTTTCATTTGCTTAAAAAAGTATAATAAAACCCGAAGGGTGTCCAGTCGTTCCAGGACTCAAATTTGCCCATTCACTAAAATACAAGTAAGGCAACTTTGAGGAATATTTGTCAATTATATTTGTTTCTACGCAATTCTAAATACGAAAAACGTGAAAGTATTAGTGATTTTGGTGGAAATACGAGTGTGTATTAGTGAAATTTTGGAAAGCGAATGAATTTATCAAAGCAAACGACGGCAAATATTCTACCGTGGAAAGGGTTCATCCACTTTCCAGCGTAGTACGTCTTCAATTCAATTTTCAGGAATGAATTGACGATCGTTTCGGAGGTGTTCCAATTCCCCCATCATCAGAAACGATCGTCAATTCATTCCTGAAAATTGCCAAAATTTTTGAAAGCAAGAAACTCTATGAGTATTTAATGGGAGAATATCCTAATAAAGAAAGTAGAGTTATCATAAGTACTTGTTATGTTAATTCATAATGGGGAACATGAAAAGGCCTCGAATCAGAATAAACTCTTTTTCATTGCACAATTAAAAGGTCGAATAAATAACTAATTTTTATTATTTAATAAAAATTAAAATTAAATAATTTTAATTTTTATTAAATTTGTTTTCTATAACAGAAGGCAAAAACAAAAACTGTATTTAACAACTGCCGACGGTAGTATATGCAGTAACCAAAAAAACTTGCTTTCAAAATATATTTGGTGTAATGCTGGTGGAACTTCGAAAATCATATTTGCTTTCTCATTAAGTTGAGATTATTTAGAGTATGAATATTTGATGTTTGCATGCTAACAGTATTACCTAATTTTCTAAAGAATTCTGATGATGGGGGAATTGGAACACCTCCGAAACGATCGTCAATTCATTCCTGAAAATTGCCAAAATTTTTGAAAGCAAGAAACTCTATGAGTATTTAATGGGAGAATATCCTAATAAAGAAAGTAGAGTTATCATAAGTACTTGTTATGTTAATTCATAATGGGGAACATGAAAAGGCCTCGAATCAGAATAAACTCTTTTTCATTTATTTTTTAAATTTATTTTTTTTTCTTAAAAGTAATTTCTTTTTTTAATAAAGTTTTTTTTTTTTTCAATAAACTTTTGCATCGTGGAGGGTATCAATACATTCGGCGAGGTCGAACACAGAAAAATGCCTGCTAATTTTGTACTCTTGCCCAAAACATTAAATCATGATAATGTTTTGCGGAAGATTTGGGTGTACTTGCCAAAGCAAAGTTTTTTTTAGAAAAAAAATGTTATATTACTTTGCTATTCCATGCAAAACGAATCGAAATATCAGTCGAGGACCCCATTAAAAAACCAAGAGCTGTACATTTCATTAGTGAGTGCAAAAATAAGTGCAAAAAAGTGTTTTTACATTTTGGAGAGTATAAAAGATTCGGCACCAAAGAATTTAACACTCTCACTTGTTTTATGTACATTTGATAAACAAATGGAAAATTTTTATGCGAATAGCTTAGACTTGGTGAAAAAGTAGTTTTGGTAAAAAAAAAAATTTTTTCACGAAAAATTAAATAACGTTAAAAAAAAATTTAATGAACCCAAAATTTTTGGTGAAAAAAAAATTTTGATGAAAAAAAGTTTTTGATGAATTTTTTTGATAAAAAGAAAAATTTTTTGATGTAAAAAAAGTTGATGAAAAAAAATATGAAAAAAGAATTTTTTGGTGAGAAAAAAATTGATAATAAAAAATTTGATAAAAAATTTGATGAAAAAAAATATGATAAAAAAAATTTATGAAAAAAAAAATTTTGATGAAAAAAAAAAAATTTGATGGAAAAAAAATTTAATGACAAAAAAAAATTGATAAAAAAAAATTTGATGAAAAAACAAAAAAATTGATGAAAAAAAAAATTATGAAAAAAAAAAATTTTGATAAAAAAAAAATTGATGAAAAAAAAATTAATGAAAAAAAAAAATTAATGAAAAAAAATTAATGAAAAAAAAAATAATGAAAAAAAAAAATAATGAAAAAAAAACTTTGATGAAAAAAAAATTTAATAAAAAAAAAATTATGAAAAAAAAGTTTGATGAAAAAAAAAATTATGAAAAAAAAAAAAATTGATGAAAAAAAAAATTTGGTGGAAAAAAAATTTGATGGAAATAAAATTTGATGAAAAAAAAAATTTGATGAAAAAAACATTTTTATTTGTTGAAAAATAATTATGTTACATTTTATTCACCAGCTGGTGAAAAACGGTTTTATTCACCACGAGGTGAATTATTATCCAAGTTACAAACCCAAGTTATTAAAATTTTTGGTTTTAAGCAAATGAAAATAGTAATTCTTGTTTTCTTTTTCGTTAATTTTTAGCTTATATACTCAAACTGAGGTGGCGTCCTGCAACTTTTTTAAAATTTGACACCAGCCTAAAAACATTATCATGTTAAACAAAAAATATTTGGCAATGAACGAAATTCATAGTATTTATGAACAAATACAAAAAATTTTGAACTTTTTCATTAAGTTTTTGAACTTTTTCAGAGTATTTATGAAAAAAATGTTAAATAGTTCTTGAATTTCACATATTATGATTTATTCATAAATATTATAAAAAAGTTTATAAGTATTATGAAAAAGTTAATAAATTTAATGAATTTGTTCATAAATACTATGAAAGTTGTTCATTGGATTTTTTTTTTGTGTGAATCTCACTTTTTTACTTGTTTTTTACTTTTTTTAGTTGATTCAGAAACTTAAAATAAAAATATAAAAGTGTTTTAATATTTTTGCCGCTAAATGACACTGTTTCCACGTTTTAGTATTAAATAACCTATTTAGATCATCTTTAATACAAATAATCTAAAATTTTCGATATTTATTTTGTTTTTTTTTAGTTTTATTATATTTTAATATTCGCAAATGATTTTTGTCTTGACTTAAAAACAAATTTTATGTATACAAAAAAATAATATCCACAAAAATATAAGTTTTAGTTTTCTCGGAACAAGACTTAAAACACAAGATAACAAACATGTAATTGAGGATTAGTTTAAAATTTACTTAATATTTATTTATTCATATACTTCATAAAAATATATATTTATACTAAATAATATTTAAAAACCCAAAAAAAGGCTGGTAAGTAAATAGTAAATTAAATATATGTAAAAAAAAAAATTTTGTCTTTTCTAAATAAAATCAGTGTCTTTCTTAAACTTGAGCAAGTAAATTGATAAATTTTGTTTTATGAGTTAAATGTAAAAAAAAAAATATCTTAAAATATAATATTAATGGAAAATGTAAATAAAATACTGTTAACTTTTTTGTTTAGAATAAACTTAAATTAAAAGAAAAATAAATTTTATACTTAATATTAAGTATTAAAAACAATGGCACTACAACATCGTATAAAAATAGCTTTTGGAATATTTAATTTCGTTTTTTTTTTTGTTGTTTTATAAGGGAATATTTGTTTGTATATAGTAAAATTATACGAATTATTGCTAAATTATTTTCAGGCACTTGAAACGTATTTGTTTCTATTTAAACAGTTATACAACGCAGTTTTTTTTAATACTTTTTTATTTAAATTTTTGAGCAATTTAATGAAATAATTCGGTATATTTTTGATAATTCTGTTATTGCACTGTTAAGTTAACATTTTACTTTACACATGTTAAAAATATGTTAAGAAAAATGTTAAAAGTGTTTCATATGTAGGGGCATGTCACAGACTCAATTCCGTTCGGATTGGGAAAAAGTGGTTTGCTCGTAAAACACAAAAGGAATATTATAATTTTCGGAATGAAATCACTTTCAAAAATTTAAGTGGAATTGAATTGCATAAAAATGGTTTCATTCCGAAAAAAAATATTCCCTTTGCGCTTTACGAGTAAACCACTTTTTCCAAATCCGAACGGAATTGAGTCTGTGACATGCCTCTTAAATTGAAACTTAATTATAAATGTGAAAAATTTTATTTTTCTAATAAACATTAGTTCTAACATTTGTAATAAAAAATATGTTACCTTAACAGTTATTAACAGAAAAAAACATAAAATATTTTGAATTATAATTTCTGTTAAATCTAGATTATCAAAATCTAGTTCGTTTTCATTTTGGAATCGTTCGTTTTTTTAAATCGAGAGTATTTTTGAATTTGCAACCATTAATTTAACAGTTATTAGGAGATTCTTGTAAAAAAGTGTGGGGGGTCTTCAAAATAGTCCCTAATATCTAGTGTAAAATTGGGATCTTGATGTTGCATTTCGTTTTGAACGTTCATGTTCTGTTGTCCCTTTTGTGGAGTGTGTTGTAGTATTCAATGGTGTATTAAGGTTAATCATCGTTGCAGGTTGGGTATTTTGAATGGTGGTTTTTATATCATTACTACTTTTGTTAGAGGATTTCGTCGATTTTTTCTGATCATTTAGTTTGGCATTTAAACGATGTACCTTTTCAGGACTTAAAATATTTATACGATTTGAATTAGAGGATGTTGATGATGATGGTGATAGTGTTTTGGTGGGTGAAGTTGTAACGTTACGTATACGTGAAGCTGAAAATAAAATAAAAGTAGTTTTTTTGTTTTAATTTTCTTAAATATTTCTGTTTTATTAAATTTTTTAGAATTTTTCTGACTTGTTTCTTAATTGCGTGATTTTTTTAAAATATTTTTAGGCTTTTTTTTAATTTCCACATTTTTTTTTAATTTTCTTGAGATTTTGATTTTATCTTAATTTTTCTGAAGTTTCTTTGAATTTGTTTGAATTTTTATACCCTCCAATTATAGTATGTATGGGCGTTTACTCACTTTGTCACAACGCATGGAAATATCGGTCTAGGATCCCATAAAGTATATATATTATTGATCCATGATCGATTCTAAGAAGTTTTATGAATGTCCGTCCATCTGTTTGTGGAAAAACGATTCAGTCCAAACTTAAAGAGCTCCTGAAATTTGCTACGAATTTGTCTTATGGCCGTTTAAGTTCGGAAAATCGTATCAGGGTAAAAATCGTATAAGGTGGAAAAAAGTTCCCCTTTGAAGAACTAAAAAAAACCTCGAAAAACAATTTTTCAGTATTTTTTTTTTGCATTTTTGTTAAACAGATTATACATTTTTTGCCAGAAAGCAACAAAGTCCTGCACTTAGACGCAGGGAACTAGAAAGGAATTATTTTTTGCCCACCCCTTTTGTGGGCGTGGATTTAAAAAAAAAATCATTAAAATACTAATAAAATGGTATTACTGGTCATTCAATGCAAATTTTTTGTTCATTTTGTCAAAAGCGTTAGTTTTCTCTTCTCTTTTGACACGATTTCTCAGCAATTTTGTTTTTTACAAAAATTATACTACTGGGTGAAATCAAAAAATGTCAGTGTTTTTAAGCCAAAATTGTACAAACAAAAAATTTTAATTTTTGGTAAATTTTTTTATTAAAATCGATATGTTGCATCACTACTAATATAACTCTAAAAGGTCTCTTCTACATATTGTTTCAAACAAGTTTTATCGACAATTTTATGATTTTTTTGGTGACGGAGTTTACATTCACCTTAGAAAAATACATTAAATTTTTTGAATTTTCTTTGAAAACATTTTATTGTAATTTTAAACACTTATTTATGTTATTGCAAACAATTTTTGTAATTAGGATTTTTTTCTGGTTTTTGTTATTAAAGATTTTACAATTATTTTTTATTTTAATAGGATTTTTCTAAGGAAATGTAAAATAAATTTATTATTATTTCTGTTAAAATAAGTTTTTTTACTTTTTTGAATGACTAGTGTTAATATTTGCGTCGGTTTTAACAACTTCATAAGGTTTTTTAATGCAATCTGCAAAAAAAAAAAAAAAGTTCACGGAGTTTACAGAGACGGAGTTTACATTTCATCACTTTTTGCCCTTTTTTTCGAAAACTATTTGTCGGAAATTGGTTTCCGAAAAAAAATCATTAGATGTCAACTAGATACGTCAAAATATGACGATATTTCAGATGCACGCTAAGTAGTTTTGTTGTAAACGTGGAGACGGAGTTTACAGCATTTTTCGATTTTTCATTTATGATTTAGCTTTTCATACAGGGAAATTAATATGCAGGGAGCAAACTTGAAACCAATGATGCAAAATGATACTTTATAGCTTCGCGTTTAATAAATGGGGCAATAACCTATTATTTTTCTAAACACAATACGTCAAAAACAACAAAATTGTCAGGTGCCATAATGTCTAAAAAAAGTGTCGAAAAATCGTTACATAATTGAAGCCGTGTTTGTATGGGTAAAAATGATAGTTATGACTATACAAAAATATTTTTTAAGAACGCCAACATGCCCTCTTTAAAAATGTAGTCAATTATTAAGAGTTTGGGTTATTGGTTTTTAAGATATAACCGGTTAAAGTTTAAAAATTGAAAATGTTACTGGCGACGGAGTTTACATTTGGCCTACAAAAATGAAAATAACTTGTTTAAAATAGCTTACTAGTATCCGGATTGTTGTTGGTTATGTAGAACGCCAATTTATGCGACGTTGTACATTAAAAAATATGCGAATACTTTAACCCATGTATGAGATATTACACGATTACATGGTTTGGTTGACATTTTTTGATTTCACCCTACTACATATACATATTTTAATTAAAAACAATTCCTTATTTTTTGGAAATATCGTCTATTTTTTATTTATTGGTTTACTAAAACCATTCTTAATGTTTTTATTTAACATTTTTGTATTTGTAAACGAAAAACAAAATGATTCGTTTACGAACTGTTGAACGAAAACCAAAATTGACCGATTGAACTAGATAAACAAACAACAGACAAGACCAAAATTATTTGTTTACGAACTTTTGAACGAAAGCAACAAATGACCGATTGAACTAGATGAACGAAATAGGTCTTTTATCTGAAATGAACGAGAATGAGCGCTCACTCAATTGAACGATTAAGAACAAGTCTATACTTTGAAACCTTTATTTAATCTGATTATAATCAGACCATTCTTGGTCTTACAAGGGAAGTCTCCCTTGTGTCACCCGCTGATCATTATGGAATTGGTAATATTTGTTAGAGCAGGAAAAATAAAGGGACACGTTTTTTTTATCGGCCCAAATGAGGGGGAAGAAACAGTCACTTTTCAGTTTTTTTCGTTTATCTCCTATATTATGCAAATATAATGCCTAATCATGTTGTATACCAACTGAAAGGTCTTTGGAAAACCTATCCAAGTGTGTTAACAACGTGTCCAAACATGCCCAACTTTTCGCCATATTGAGTAAAATACCAAAATTTTAGGACATTTTTATTGATAAGTCGAAAAATTTTGTCTTTTTTGGCACGTTGTTAGCACCTCGAGATATGCCTTTTTAATAACTTTAATCTGATACCAAATATGCCTATGTTTATTTGGATAGCATAGGCGCAAATCGTAGAAAACAGAAAGAGGTAAATTTCCCCGTATAAATCGACTCCCCAAAAATGAGTTTCGGCCGCTAAAAAAAAATACATGTCGAATTAATTTTTTTTCTGAACAATATATCCAAATTCCACGAAGATCGGAGGGTGTCACCAGGGAGACTCCCCTTGTTAGTCCCCTATACAAATTTCGCCCGATATTTTGATAAATCGGTCTATAATAATGGTTTTATACTAGAGATGGGCGCGTGTGTGACAGAAATTTTTGCATCACGCACAGTCACGTACAATCATATTTTTTCTACTAACACTCACTCACAGTCACGTGAGTAAATTTAATACAACTCACACTCACGTGCACTCACACAAGCTTCACTCACACTCACGTTGACTCAAACTCACGAAACTATTATTTATACAAAAAAAAAATTTCAAAAATCTTACAAAATTTTAAATAAAATTTAAAGTTCAGCGAAATTTTACAATTTTTTTTTTTGCTTTTTTCGGACGAAATCGAAGTATAGCCAAATTGTACGAAAGGAAATATGAAGAGAAAATAAATCACGAAAACTCACGCAAAAAATCGACTAATGCACAGTCAATCACGCAAAAATCTTACTCACGCACACTCATCCACCCAATTTTTTTCCCCACTCACACTCACTCACAATCACGTGAGTAAAATTGAATTCAGTCACACTCAAGCGTGAATCACGCTATAATTTGCTATGTGCCCATCTCTATTTTATACCCACTTTTAAGTATACCGATCGACTTATTGTTAGAATCACTTTTTAAGTCGATTTACCGATGTCTGTCCGTCTGTCTGTCTATGTAAACACGATACATTTCTCAGTTGTTAATCAATTGATTTGAAATTTAAAACTTAAGCCTCTCTTGACCCAAGGACGAAGTCTTTAAAAATTGGAAAACGTCAGTACATGTTTAGACCTAGCCTCCATGCAAAGCGTTTGAAAACGTTCCTATGAGAATGCTTGTTACCCTGTGCTTTTGGAACGTTTTGTTTTTAGCACCGTAATGAATTTCTGCTTGGGAAGTGACAGCAAATGTTTTTTCGCCTTAGTTTCCCTTAAACACCTTAACATTTATAATTTTGTTTGTATTAATAATAAAATAAACTTACTTGTTGGTAATTCCTGTTTTATAACACGTTTAGCTTCACTTGATTTGGTGGGTGATAATGTTCTACGACTAAATGTTGTTTTTGCCTCTTCATTTCTTGTAGGTGAGGTTAAATTAAGAGTTTTTCTAATGCCTAATAAATTTGTTGAAACTCTATATTTACTGCTGCTTTCTTTTTTTGAGGGCGGTGTTAAAAGTGTTAAATCTTCGAAAGCTGGTTGTATGGGTGTTACTTCCAACGACGTTATATAACTTTTAAAAGTTCTCTCTTTTGGTAATTTGGCTCTTTTTGCTGGACTTAATTCTTTCTTTTCACTTTTACTACTACTACCACCAACTGCCAAAGATATTTTATCCAAATTTTCTAAAGAATCTGAATGAGGTTTATAAAATTCGGTTGGTTTTCCTAAAGATTTTCTACCAAAAACTGGCGTTTGATTGACACGATACGTTTTCTTTACATTATCTTTATCATTTGTTAAACTATTTGTTGACTTTAAAGTACCAAACATTTTATAAGTTTCGGGTGGTGCTTTATATACATCTTCCTTAGATTGTACTTTAAAGAAAGATCTCATTGAAGTTTGAGAACTATTATAATTTTTACGATTGGCCTCTTCTATGGTATCGAATTTTGTTTTACATAAATTCAGTCTTGTGCGTATATCATCAAGAGCACTTTTGTACGATTTTTCGGCAAGATTACGTTTAACATTATGCAAAGAATCTATGGCACTTAAATCTGCTTCATCTGTTATAGTTATAGATGGTGCAGGTTGATTATCTATTGGCACTTTGTGTTTTTCTTTAATACTTTTACTATTTTTATTATTACCATCTATTATATCATTATCGGTTTCTTGAATAGTTTTAAGTGTAGAATCTTTAATATCTGTTGATATCAGGGTGGTGGTGTCATTTAAACCATGTTCATCCATTGCATTATTAACTTCATGATAATTAAGGCTGGTATCACAACTTGAATCAAAATCAGATAAATTATTCAGGTCTCTAACATTGTTAATATTTAATTCTCCACTCCGACTTATGTCTAAAACAAAACCTCTATCTACTTTACGTCGTTGCGTTTTGGCGGTATCTTGTTGTAAGGTATCCTTAACAGCTTGTAATACCAAATCCGTGCGTTGTTCTTCATTCTGCTGACCACTATTTTGTGCTTGTAAGAAACGTTGCCTACGTCTGGCACGCATGCTATTATGTATTCGCTCGCCTGAAGGTGAAAAATCTTTACCTAAATGTGGTGATTTTGGTATGCCATCTGGTAGGAGATAAGCTTCAACCTTTTCTTCGTTAGACTCAGTTTCCTTAAAACATTCTTCTTGTTTTTCTTGATTTATAGTTGCATTAGTTAAGGAGTGATTAGAGTGTCCTACTTCATCTAAATTATCACGACTTAAATTGGATTTGGGTGTTAAAATATCAACTGGTGTTGAACTTATACTACCGCCTTGATAATTTTCAATATCATATAGTAAATCTTGTGGTACTGATTGATTAGAAGCTATATGCGTTTGTAAACTATCCAACCAAACTTCTAAAATTTCAAATGATGGTCTAAAATGAAGTAAAGAAATTTGTTAATATTTTTTTTAGGGATCAATATAATAAAGGTTATTTAGAAAAAAAGTTAAGCTTCAAAAGTGTTTAACAAAAACCCCAATAAACCAAACGATACCATTATTATATCGAGACAATATCACCTAATTATTACATACTTATTATACGAAACAACAGTGTTTTTGTATCCATTAAAATATATCATTTTCGCTATCGATATTTCCAGTCATATCAACAGTAAAATTGCCATTTTCCAGAATTAATCGAAAAACTATCGTTTTTTCAGGCGATAACGATGTCCTATCGATATGATAATGTGTTATCGTTTTCGCTTTCAAAATTTTCAAGAATGACGATAGCAAAATCAACTAAAATTCATAAAATGATTTTTTAAGCCCCGCTCTTTAAGGCCCCGTAGCGTAGGAAAGGCGTGGTCGTAGGGGCGTAAAATTGTTCCTGAGTTATTTTTAAGTCAAATGGAAAAAAATGAGCGGGTGCCATCTCAACATTTTCAAAACAAGGGACACTCTAATTTATTTATTTTAATTCAATCTTGTGGTACTAATTGATTAGAAGCTATATGCGTTTGTAAACTATCCAACCAAACTTCTAAAATTTCAAATGATGGTCTAAAATGAAGTTAAGACATTGGCGTAGGAAGCCAACATTTCTGGGGGGGCTAAAGCCCCCCTAGTTTTTTTTTGAATTTTTTGGGTTTTTTTTTTTAATAGAAAAACCCTGACCTATTCCTGAAGCGTTCCCTTAAACATGCGTCTAGGTGTCCTAGAAACGAATGCCCCCTGAAAGCAGTTAAAAATTCATATTTTTTTTAACAAATTTTGATTCTGAAAATTTTTTGAAATTTAGAACTCCCAGATACGTTTTGGGAATGAAAGATTTTTAATGTTTTTCCTAAAGTAAAATCATTAGATTACTATGATTTTTTCAAGAGAAAGTTCTGATGATTGCAAAAGTTGATGATTATTAGTCAAAATTCTCAGATACTTTCTTCCAATAACTTTTGTCTATAAAAAAACCCCTTAGAATTTAGAAACTTTTTTAAATCAAAGAAGTTAAAATGTTTTCCTGAAGTTAAAACCCTAAGATTCGGTAAAGTTTTTATTACTGACAAAAACATCAGATTCATATAAAAACTTTTTCCAATAATGCAGACTATTTTTCAATGGGAAAAACTATTAGATCTGATATAATAATCATTACGAGTCCTTAAGACTCGTAGAATAATCATAGCGAGTCCTAAAGTCTCATTATTATTATTTATTGTTGCAAAAATTAATGAAATCATTAAATTATTAAAAAAAAATTGTGAATGATTAAAATTCTGGGGGGGCTAACATTTTTCTGGGGGGGGGGGCTAAGCCCCCCCCAGACAGGGCTATCTACGCCAATGAGTTAAGAAATTTGTTAAAATTTTTTGAAGGATTAATATAATTAAAGTTCTTTAGAAATTGTAGAAAAAAGTTAAGGTTCAAAAGTGTTTAACAAAAACTCCAATAAACCAAACGATACCATTATTATATCTAGGCAATATCACCTAATTATTACATATTATACGAAACAATAGTTTTTTTGTATTCATAAAAATATGATATCATTTTCGCTATCAATATTTCCAGTCATAACGATAGTCAAATTGCCATTTTCCAGAATTTATCGAAAAACTATCGTTATTTCAGGCGATAACGATATCCTTTCGATATGAAAATGTGATATCGTTTTCGCTTTCGAAGTTTTCAAGAATGACGATAGCAAAATCAACTAAAATTCATAAAATGATTTTTTAACCCCGCTCTTTAAGGCCCCGTCGCGTAGGGAAGGCGTGGTCGTATACTCAGAGAAGAGATATGATTGTCGCAACCATAATTTAAGAAAGTCATATTATGATTGAAAATTTTATCATAATATGTTTGATTGCTATCATAAAATTTTTGTAGCAATAATATTATGGTTCTAAATTATAATTTTTCGAGTATTTAGGATCATAACATGATTGCTGCAAAAATGTTTTGGTTGCTACAAACAAGTTATGATAAAATTTTCAATCATAATATGACGCTATTAAATTATGGTTGCCACAATCATATCTCTTCTCTGCGAGTAGGGACGTGAAATTGTTCCTGAGTTATTTTAAAGTCAAATGGAAAAAAATGAGCGGGTACCGTCTTAACATTTCCAACATTTACAAAATAAGGGACACTCTAATGAATTTAGCAGTTTGTATATTTAGGTTATGTCGAATGTACGAAAAATTTCTACGTGTCCATATTCCTCAAATGCAATACAAAACTTCTCACTACAGTCATCTCTGTGTCATATTAAGGCTGTAATCGCCATTTCAATAGACATACGAAAATTGCGAGATCGACTTAAAACGACCGATGATCAGGAATATAGATTTTATAGAGTCCCAGATTAATATTTCGAAGTGTGACAAATGCAATGACAAACTCTCTGCCACTAAGGTCCTGTTTTTGGGATCTGAATTATAGTCGGATCAGGAGGACTTGAACTAAGCCGACCTCTGAACTCAATAATTTAGTTTTTTTTTATTTTAACAAAGCCTAAAAGATTCGGCACTGCCGAATTTAACACTCCGCGCCGTCCATTATCTTACCTTTTATCGGGATTTAAATCACAACATAAGAAGGCAATTTTGTAATATGGTTCTGGACATTGATAGCAAAACTTTTCGCGAAAAACATTTTGATTTAAACCAAAATCATGAGTACGTGGTAAAAAATCTGGATCCGCCTGAACGCGACCAATGATCTATTAAAACAAAAAAAATAATTAGAACAAAAGTGATTTTAAATATTTTTCTCAAACTCCATTTACAACTTACCTCACACAAAACTATACCGAATGAGAATATATCAACTTTTTCATCATATATAAAACCCTTCATCATCTCGGGAGCCATCCAATAGGGATTACCCACTACAGTATAACGTTGTCTACGTTGTCTACTTTTACTGCGTCCTAAGGTGCCATTGTTATTACCAGAATCACCTGTAGAATTATTTACGCCATCTCCTGATCCTCCTTGTTTATCGGGACTACTCCATTTTTCACTATATCTGGTACTTAAAGAGGTATTTATTATACGGGCCAAACCAAAATCGGCTACAATTATAGTTTTATCTTCTTTAACCAAACAATTTAAAGAATTTAAATCTCGGTGTATAATATTTTTGGAGTGCAAATAAGTCATACCACAGGCTATATCTTTAGCAAATGATATACGTTCAGGCCAAGTTAAGGGTAAACCAGAATCATGTAATAATTCTTTAAGAGAGCCACCCGCAACATATTCCGTTACCAAATGTAAACGTTTTTCTTTATATAAAACTCCAATAAATTTTAGGACATTTTTATGATGTAGAGATTTTAGAACGGCCACCTCTTTAAGAAAATTTAACTGAGCATCTTCTTCTACACGATGAAGTTCTTTTAATACCATTACCTCCTTAGTAATGCGATGAGTTACCTTAAATACTTGACCAAAAAAACCTTTACCCAATAGTTCACCTATCACTAAATCGGTAGGACGGAATACTCTTTGTGGTTTTTGTTCAACACGAAATGAAGTTGTACGTGTTAAATCATAATTTCCATCAGTTTGAGTTGTATGTTGATCTCCCATTAATTTTGACATACTGGAACATCTTTCTTTACCTCTAAATGACATGGAAGCGGATGTGTTCTTTTCTTGGTTATTATTTTGATTGTTGTTATTATTATTATTGCTGGAGGCTTTATTAACTAATTCTTGAGCTGCAATCATATTGAGATTTTTACATTTTCTTAACTGCCGTGTTTTAGTGCCACTGATGTAACCTTCATCTTTACGTTTATATATACGTTCTTTGTCTTGTTTAGTTAAACGTGTGGGGGAGCCATCTTTATTACAAGAAGGATTACAATTGCTGTTGCCACCGCCACCACCACCACTATCATAAGTTCGACCGAATACTTCTATACTTGAGGCAGAAGTGGCCAATGGCAAGGACACCTCACTAGTGACCTTTTTTATATCTACATGACTACAGCTGCGACATACTTGTATGGGATCATGTTCCACAGTTAATTGTAAAATTTCTGTACTTCTAATCATTTTATCAATTTGTTCAATGGAATTATCACTAATTGGTGTACCATTTACTTCTAGAATACGATCTCCAACATGAAGATTTGTTAAATTAACATCAATTCTAAATAAAAATAAAATAAAATTGTTTAGCATATTTCAATCTTGAGCGTTACCAACACTTAATTTAAGGGGATTTTTAAGGACACACTTAACACAAAAAAAAAATATAACATCAATATCACCATTTACAGATATAATTCGAAAAATATCAGTTGTAATTTGTAGATTCTACTTGTAATTCAAAGATGAAATGCATACAAATCGAGCTCCACAAAACGTGCCACCTCTATGGGCTGTGTCCATAAAGATGTTGGATTCAAACGAGTCGGGTTTTCCGTGCAGTTGGGGTGGTGCTGGGAGCTTAGAAAGGTAGAAGTAAAACAAGATCGGAGAGAGGACTCCACCCTCTGGGGCTCCTTGTTTAATTCTACGGGGTTTTGACTTATTTCTAAACTCCACAAAGGAGTGACGGCCACATATATAATTTACCACCTACCTCTTGATGGTGTTGATGAAACTGGAGTTGGCGATTTCTCCGAAGAGGGTGGCATGACTGGCCGTATCAAAGGCTTTTGACAGGTATAGCGCAACCATCACTGTGCGCTCACATGACTTACTTTCATTTAGACCATGGCTTATATGTGTGGTAATGGCAGTTAAAGCTGTTGTTCTATGGTGCTTTAGGAATCCTTGCCGATGTGTTACCGATTGGAAGAACATTGTGAGGCTGGGGAGGAAAAGTACCTCAAGTGTCTTCGCCACTGGTGACAGCCAGGAGATCGGCCTGCACGATTCTCCTTGGTTCGCGATTTTCCAGCGTTTTAAAACCGGGACCACTCTAACGAGTTTCCAGAGTTCCGGTATGATCAGATTGGATAACGTCAAGTTGAGTACTTTGGTCATGTACTCGACTCCCGGCACGCCCAAGTGCATAAGCATCAGCATCGAAATTCCGTCGGGCCTAACGCTTAAGATGGTTTTGCGTTTTTGATGGCATTTGCAACTTCACTTGACAGAAAAACTGATGGTTTGTCAATGACTGAAAGGTTGTGTACTTTCCTGACAACACTTCGTTTCGCCTTATCTTTCTCAGGGTGCTCTATGAATTGGCGGGTGAAACAATCCGCGCACCGCTTAGGGTCCAATAACGTGTTGTTGCCGTGTTTGTGTGATGCGAGAGAGCTTTGACTGTCGACCACAGTTTACTAGCTCCGGATCTAACCAATTTTTCCTTTTGCTGATCTCCAGATTCAGTTGGCCGAGTCTGGGATCGCTGGGTTTGGTCCCACTTCCCCGCCGCCTCTGCTGAGAAGTTTGGTCTGACTATTCGTAATTTCACGACAGTCGGTTCTTCGAAAAGCCGAAACGACTCGGAGAGTCATCTTCGACCAATGACTGTCAACCCAGCAACCCCAGCTTATGCACGTAAGCGGCTTGGTATTGCATTTCAGCGGTTCAAAAAAGTCGCGGATTTTTTTTTTCACCAAAAAATTTTTTTTTTCGAAATTTTTGTTTCCAAATAATCTTGTTTACATTGTGGAGGGTATCAATACATTCGATACGACCAAATTATTTTTTTTTACCTGTTTAAATTACAATTTATCGTTTTCGAATTACATTTGATCTTTTTCGAATTACAATTGATATTTTTCGAATTACATCTACAAATAATGTAGCTTTCTAACTGCTAAAAATATATAAGTAGTTTCCGACCGAATAGTTTTGCCAAACAAACAGTATTTAATGAAAACTTGATATTTGAATGAATTTCAGAAAAAATTAGCTAAAATGTCCGGATTTTTATAGGGACCGATCAAAGGCGATTCTAACATATTTTAAAGCGTTTCTGCAGCTAGGCAACAATTTCACTGTATGGTTGACAAACTTTTTACAACTTTACCGAACTATAAGCGAACGATTATAAAAAAATGTGTCTTAATTTCAACTTTATATTAATAATCAGAATCGCCCTTAATTGCCCCTGCTACCAAATCTAAGCAAATACAGTAAATTTGCCAAAACTCTTCGATTGAACATCTAAAAAATATCCAAAAAAATTAAATGATTTTGTTATAAAATTATAATTATAATTATATTTTTTGTTATTACCTATAAAGCCCACAACACTGATCAATAACCGATGTAATTAGGGAGAAAACGTATTTGCCAACACGTCCATAAACTCTACAAATGAATCTTGATGTAGTGCGAGTAGTAAGAGTTTCAATATTAAGCGTTTTTAAAAAATTAAAAGAAGAAATGAGTGTGTAATCAGGTTAGTTAGTTGTGTGTGATTGAAATTAGTAATGCAGTCTACAATTAACTTATTGCATATATATATTTTATTTTCTTATTATTGTTTTTTTTAATACAATTGTTGGTTAATAATATCACCTCTATAAATGATCGTCATTTTCTTTTATATAAATAATTTGTTTACAACTATACATAGTTTAATATATTGATAACAATACAATATTTTTTTGCATACACCCGAGTAAAAATAATTATATATAGACGTATATAATTTTATCCAATCATATAAAACATTATATGATTACATATAAGTTAAAAGATTTTCGTAATTTTTATATGGAGTTATATGTAATTACATATTATTTGATGATAATTCAGATATAAATAAATATGGTTGATGTTATTATATAAAATTATATAAGGCACAATTATCAAAACTTTATTTTATATAAAAATATATATTAAGTCACCTTTAATTATATAAAATTATATATTAAACAAAACTTAAATTTTTTTCAAGAGCATTTAATATATAATTATATATTCCTTAGGTGATGTCATATACCTAAGACAAATAATTATATGTGCATTTTTTTATATTGAGTTATAGGAAAGAAAATAAATTATTTTTTCATGTTTGGTTAATATTTTATTATGTTAGGTTAGGTTAGGTTGTAAGTGGCTGCTGACGTTTTACGTCAACACACGTAGACTCTGAGGTCCATTGTGATACCACGGGATCGTAATAGGTTTCCCTACTAGTCCCTGTCGTTAAACCAGTTTGAGCTTCTTATGAAACTCCTTAGATGTTGAATTTTGACATCCGACAAATCTGAAAGATCGTACAGCTCCCTAGATCCCAGTGAAGCAAGTCGCTGACCAGAAAGTGCCGGGCAATGGCAAATAAAGTGTTCGATAGTTTCCAACTCCTCTTCATCCATGCAACTTCGGCAAAAGTCATTCGACGGCACATTTAACCGCTCTGCGTGCTTCCCTATAAGACAGTGTCCGGTAATTATAGAAACCACCGTTGAAATCTCTCCTCTTGGAAGCGATATCAGCTCACTTGTGCGCCCCTGATTAAGAGAAGGCCAAATCAGTCGTGTTGTCTCACACGTCCATCTATTTGCCCATCTTTGATTAGTCTCCGTCGCAGAACAAAGCCGTAGGTTTTGCTTGCAAGTTTCTAGAGGCGTACCAACACATTCCAATTCTGTTGGAACCTGTAAGGTAGTTCCTAGTCTTGCAAGCTCATCGGCTTTGCAATTCCCTGGAATGTCTCTGTGCCCTGGGACCCATATGAGTCGTATGTTAAACTGCTTGGCCATCTCATTTAAAGACGTGCGGCAGTTAAGGGCAGATCTTGTTTTCAGAAACATTGAATCCAGGGACTTGACCGCGGCTTGACTGTCAGTATAGATGTTGACTGCGGTTGTAGACAAGACATTGCAGCTCAACCAGTCAGCCACTTCTTTTATTGCCAGCATCTCTGCCTGGTAAACACTGCAATGATCTGGCAATCTACGAGCCAGGCTCAACCCAAGCTCTTCCGAATAGACTCCAAAGCCCACTTGTTCGTGCAGCCTCGATCCATCTGTGTAAAAATTTATGGTAGCTCCACTACCCGGAGTATCCCCCATCCAAGACTCCCTGGATGGTATCATAGTGGTAAAGTGGCGCTCAAAGAGGCTCAAAGAGGGAGCACAGTCCACATTTTGTGGTATTGTTATCTTTTTCAAGATTGCGCTATGGCCACAATCACTGCTCCTCCATTGCAGCGTGCTATTAAGTCGAATTGCCGATGCAGCCGCATACTGCCTACCCAATATGTCCAAGGGTATCAGGTGAAGGAGGATTTCTAATGCAGCCGTAGGTGTAGTACGAAGAGCACCAGTGATGCACATTGACGCCATTCTCTGTACCTTCGTGATAAAGACAAAGTTCGCTTTTGTTTCCAAAGCAGGCCACCAGACAATGATTCCATACAGCAAAATTGGACGCACCACTGCTGTATAGATCCAATGAACGACTTGAGGGCTAAAACCCCATCGTTTTCCAATGGCCCTTTTACAGGAATACAAAGCAATCGTTGCTTTTCTCACCCGTTCCTCAATATTACGCCTGAAATTCAGCTTCCTATCTAGAAATACTCCAAGATACTTGGCTCCATCTGAGAAGGTGATTTCAGTACCGTCCAGAGAAATAGGATCAAAAGCAGGAATCTTATTTTTCCTTGTAAACAAAACAAGCTCTGTTTTACTAGGATTAACTCCTAGGCCACAGTCTCTTGCCCATTTAGACAGATCTTTCAGAGAACCCTGAAGAATGTCCCGCAATGTTGGCAGATGCTTCCCCTTTACCGCTATCGCGACATCGTCAGCATATGCGATAACATGACAACCACGTGCTTCTAGAGATAGTAGCATTGAATTCAGTGCCAGGTTCCAAAGAAGCGGCGAAAGAACACCTCCTTGTGGTGTGCCCCTATTGACAAATCGAGATATGACGGACGCTCCCAATTCAGACGTTATACGTCTATTGGCAAGTAGGTTTTCCACCATTAAAACGATTTCACGCTTTACTCCCAGACCAGACAATGCCAATATTATCGATTCTGGAATGACATTATTAAAAGCCCCCTCAATATCAAGAAAGGCCACCATAGTGTACTCCTTTACCGAAAGCGATCTCTCGATGGTACCAACGAGCTCATGAAGAGCTGTTTCCGTTGATCGTCCCTTGCTGTATGCATGTTGCTTTGTCGAAAGCAACCTCGGGTCAATCACTCTACGCAAATATGAGTCTATCATTCGTTCCATTGTCTTTAACAAAAAAGAAGACAGACTAATTGGTCTGAAATCCTTCGGAGCTGTGTGGGAACTTTTCCCAGCCTTCGGGATAAATACGACTCTGGTATCCCTCCATTTTAAAGGAATATACGACCAGTTGATGCATGCTGTGTATAGATTATACAGCAACGGGGCTATATAGTCCAACACTTGCTGCAACTCAGCCGGGATTATACCATCAGGTCCCGGAGATTTATAGGGCCTGAAGCTTTTTATCGCCCAGATTAATGTTGGCATATTTATTATTTCCGAAGCAATTTCAGATGCTTGGGCGTCAGAACGTTCCAAAGCTTGAAACGGCGTCATGGAATTGCCCGGAAAATGCGTGTTTAAAAGGAGATCCAGCGACTCTCCACTGGAGGAAGACCACACCCCATTAGGATCTTTCAGGTATCCTAGGGTGCAAGGAGAAGAAGCCAGAACCTTGCGCAGCCTGGATGCCTCAGAAACGTCTTCTATGTTTCCACAGAAGTTTTTCCAAGAATCACATTTGGCATTTCTGATCATCTTTTTATAACTCTTAAGTTGCAGCCTGTATGCAGACCAGTCCTCGTCCGCTCTTGAAAATTTAGCCTTATTAAAGAGCTTTCTGCAGGAATCTCTGCTCGTCTGCAACTCATTTGACCACCAAGGTGGCTTTTTTTTCCCTCTAGGCTTTGCAGAAGGGCAAGACGCATCCAGGCACCTATTACAAACATTTGTTATATGGTCAACCAGACAGTCAATTTCCGCTAAACTATGCGGTTCAGATAGGGGTACTTCATCCAAAAGCAAAGAAAAAGTCTCCCTATATTTCACCCAGTTTGTTCTTCTCAGATTTCTAGAGACTGTCTCAACCGGGGCACGCTCCCTGAGTAAAAACTCAATGTACCGATGATCTGAGAAAGAATGCTCTTCCAAAACTCTCCAGTCATCAATTCTATCAGACAATGTAGCTGATACAAGTGTTACGTCAAGAACCTCTTGCCGCGTACTTGTAACGAAAGTTGGTTCACTACCCTTGTTACAAATATACAGGTTAGTGCTTAACAAAAACTCCAAAAGTGATTCGCCTCTATCATTTGTGTCTGTACTACCCCATATCGAATGATGTGCATTAGCATCACAGCACACTAGTAACTGGTGTCCCCTAGATTCAGACTCCCGAATCAGACCGCCAACCTTCTCCGGGGGTATTGGCCCCGGATTAGGAAAATACGCAGAGGCGAGCCAAATAGATTTCCCATGAAGCTCTAAGCTAGCCGCTGTAACATCCATATCACTAAAAGTTGATAAAAAGAATATATTTAAGCCATTTTTCGCCAAGATGCAGGCTCTTGGTGAGCCCTCACCTTTGGCAACCATCAACTTAAACCCAGGGGTCTTCAATCCGCAAACCCTGCCACCCCGCACCCAGGGCTCTTGGATAAAAACCAAGTCAACTGCTCCTGTCGTCAGGCGCAGCAATAGTGCAGCTGAGGCTGCCTTACAGTGATGGAGGTTTATTTGTAGGAACCGCAACATCTTGCTTTTTTTCCACCATCCTTTCCACCACCGTGTTATTTGCTTCATCCTCCGTGTTATCATAGAGGTCGCATTCGTCCCCAGATTCGGTTTCGAATAAGCCAGATATGTGTCCCATCTGTTCTGAATCGGAGGCAACAGAACTCTCCGAATTCCTCACTGCATGGGCCTCGTCCTGAATGTCACCCATAGTGGCATCAGCTTTATCCTCCGTGCCATCACAGAGGTCGCATTCGTTGCCAGATTCGGTTTCGAAAATGCCAGATGCATCTCCCATCAGCCTAGAATCGGTCAGCTGAATATCAACCTTTTCCAGATTCTCCTCCCCAGCCGACTCTGCCACTGGCTTGTCTGCTTCCAAAATAGGCTTCTGGTCGCCCTTGTAGACATTGACTCTTATATGAAAAAAGCCAAATCTAATAATGCCGTCAGTCCTGGCTAAAAGCGGAAGCGATTCCTCATTAACCAAGACCACTGCTTGACGACGAGCGCCCTCCATCTCACCCAATCTGGCAATTTGCCAATTCTGAGTTGGAAGGTCAGGATTGCAGACTTTTATCATCTTTAGAATCACCGCAGTGTCACTTGTAGCCATTGGGATCCATGCATGAGCTCTGGGTTGCGAGGGGATATCATGTTTTTCCACAACGTCCAGTCTGGCTCCAGGCCATAACTCTCCCACTTGGCTAATGGCAACCTTAAACACGGCTGCGGATCTTTCGTTTCCAAAAGCAACGAGTTTTACTCGCCCCTGATACCAACCTGCGTTGACAGTAGTAGGGAGAAAATCAGGCATACTCTCAAGAAGCCTATAGTAGATTTCATTTAGTTTAGTTTCAACTAAACTCCACTTGTCCCTTGGAATACTACAATCCCCATTTTGCCTGTTTATCACAGCCCTAACGAAGTTACCTTTCACCACTTCACTAAAAGACTGAGTCCAGACGTTGCCGGTCACCTTAGATCTTTTAGGTAAAGGTTTCTCGTCGGGCGAGCGCAACCTTTTACCAGACTTCGATGACGAGGCCGAAACAGCGCTCTGTTTGTCAGATGCGCGCATTGCCGAAAGTTTGTCCTGTTCTTCAATGACTCCTTTCGCCCATGATAGCGACGCCTTCTCACGTTCGGAGAGCTTCGTTCCATCGAGTTGGCTTAGTCTGTTAATTATTTTCAAACAAAGCCTTCTCTGGTTGTGCCTGACCTTTGATGGCTTAAGTTTCTTTTTCTTTTTACCACCAATATTAGGCTGAGCACCCCTACCAGAATCAAGGCCGGACTTCAAGGTCGCAACCCTAAGACCAGTGCTAGGACCAGCACCAGTCGGTGAGGCAGAGCCTCGAACTAAATCGGTATCATTTGTGTCCATATTTTCATTTTCCTTGATGTGGTAATGAAAATATCTCAAAAATACCTATTACGAACAAACCTATTACGAACAATTTTAGTAATTCAATTTATAGCACGGAGTTAAAATAAAACACGTCCACACTCGTCAACAGTTGAACGATTAAAAAAAAAAATATATAAGCATTTAAATCATAAACATTTTAATTTTATACTTTAATTTTTAAAACAGTTAATAACGAAAAAGGAAATACTTCACATATTTTCTATAGAAAATAATTATATGTGCATAAAAGAAAATTCGTATATATTCTTTTTGATTTGCAATGTAATTAAGTATTTTGTGAAAACTTGTGTTCGCCTTGTATATTTAAACTTTTCTAAGCCTAGGAAGCATAAAATTCACCAAGGTTTTTAATGTGCCAATACCCCTTGTCCCCCGTTTTGTCAGTATTTAAATTTAAGGTCCTTTAATGGTCTTGTACGGCCTTGACTTTGAAATGACCTTGGCAGAAAGGGTCCTATTTAATTGTTTGTAGGTCGGGACTAATGGCTGGCAATTTCAATACTGGTATGTTGTGCGCATTTAACAAGTTTTTTGGCAAACGAGTGAAATGGATTAGAGCGTTATCATGTGAGATTGCCCAATTATCTCCATACAGTTCGGTAGCAAAGTCTATTAAATGGTATCCAACAAGTAAAAATATATTTTTGCATTATTTTTATTGGAACCAAATCATATTCAAACCCTTCCTCATGATCCAAATGCATCCCATACCATGACGGATTCGCAACTTGGGTTTCACAAATAGCTCGTTTTGCGGAGATGTCTTAAATCTCTACAAGAGAAGTAGTGACCATCAGCGCCGTCTTAATTTAACTTTTTTTCGTCATATTTATTGACAAAAAAAGTTTAGTTTGGATGGCACTGATGGCCAACACCAATATTAGAGCGATGTAGGACATCCGCGTCAAACGTGCTATTTGCAAAACCACAGTTGCGAATCCGTTATGGTATGGGATGCATTATGATCAGGAGGATGGTTCCGAATATGATTTGCCCATACTAAAAATAATGCAAAAATATAATTTTACTTGTTTGGGAACATTTAATAGACTTTGCTAGCGAACTGTGTGAAGATAATTCGACATTCAACCAAGACTACGCCCCAATCCATGTCACTGGTTTAACAAAAAACTTGTTTAAAACGCCCAGCATACCAGTATTGCAATGGCCAGCCATTAGTTAAGACCTAAACCGAACTAAATTCCTCCTTAGAACCCTTTCTGCCAAGGTCGTTTCAAAGTCAAAGAGGTACACAACGCGCTAAGGACTTAAATTTGCGATATTGACGAAACGAGGAAAAAATGTCATTGGCACATTAAAAAACTTGATTGGTTTTATGCCTCGTAGACTAAAACAAGTATAAATATTTAAGTCCATACCATTTTTTTATGAATAGCCTAATTATATTGTAAATCAAAAAGAAAATAAGTGAATTTTCTTTTTTGCACATATAATTATTTTCTATGAAGTATATTTTTATGCCTTATTTTCTGTACTAAAAAATAAAGTTTAAATTGAATGTTTTCATGATTTTATAGCTTACTTAAAAACATAACAAAATATTAACCCAACTTGAAACAATATTTGGTTTTCTTTCCTATAACTCAATATAATACAGTGAAATTATATATAATATGATAAAATTATATATAATTTGATATAATTATATCTGAGTTTTTTTTTTTAAATAAAATTTTATAAAATTATACCTAATTTGATACAAGTTTTATAAAATTTTATATTAAAAAAATCGGATATAATATCCCAGCAAAAAAAGAGCTTACCATTCACTACAAAATTCACCACAACTTATGAACCAGATGTACTTCTTCTTCAGCTGAAACACTGATGAATTTTATATGGGCGTGACACACAATATCACTAGTGTTTAGTATGTACATATATATTAACATCTTTATCACAACTTCTGAAGTAGTGATCGGGATGTTAATATAACTTGACCTTTTGGAAGTGCTTTTTTCATCACTTCTTTAGAAGTATATATTTCTTGGCATTTTGGATGTGATTATGTAATTTGTATATGGTGATTTAGAAGTGATTTTTTCATCACTTCTTGATAAGTACATATTTCATGACTTTTTGGGATTGATTTTAAGATTTTTTTTTTTAGTATTTACACTAATAATAATTAAAACCAAAACGATATTTTTAACAATGTATAATATTTATTATGTAATATTTAGACTTGAAATTGTTAAGATTAAATCGATGTTTTTAATAATTTAGTTTAGCTAATAGGAATTATTAATTAAATGTGGATGTATATATTTTTCTAATAGTTTTTCATGCGCTTAATCCGAATCTGGCCTTAGAAGTGATTTATCTTATTTTGAGATATTTAGATTTTCGATTGACAGTACTGCATTAACTCAGATATTCGCAATGTTCGGGACCTTATAAAACCGAGAATTATTTTATGATGTATAATTAGTTTAGCACATCTAAAAATACTTCACTTATTCTTCAAATTACTTTTGCAATCCTTAAGATATCTTTTTTCATTACGGAGATATCGACCGATAAAATTATTGCAATTCCGGCCCTAAAAAATAAAAGAAAACAAATTTGAAAACCAACCAATTTGTCTTGTTGATATATAATAGTACCGAATTCGAAACTCTATTAGAGGTGCATCTAAGCCCGGCATCAATTTGGGTATCAATTTTAGGGTAAATTTTCAGGGTGCCATACAAAAAATCTTTATTTGGGCTAACATTATAGAGCTTCGCCATATCGGATAAAGATTTATTTTAAATAAAATTAATAAAATTCTTAAAAGTACATAGAGTTCTTAGTTTTATATTCAATTAAAATTTTTATTATTCGGTTAACCGAATAATAAATCTTTATCCGCCATATCGGATAAAGATTTATTTTAAATAAAATTAATAAAATTCTTAAAAGTACATAGAGTTCTTAGTTTTATATTCAATTAAAATTTTTATTATTCGGTTAACCGAATAATTCAAATTTATCCGATTATTAACCGATTAAATCTCAACCCCGCACTCAGAAAATTATGTAAGTTACTACATGTTAGTTATTTGTATATTTTACAGTAGTTAGTTGTTTTCAACTACAAAGTCAGTTGTTTTTGTATGAAAAATATCAAACAACTATTTCTGTTAGTTATTTTAAGTCGTTTTTTTGAACAACTAACAAAAAAGTACTGTGATGTAGTAACAGTTATTTAAAGTAGTTAATTTTATTTATTTTATCTCTGAAAAGTTTTAGTTTTTTTTCAAAAAAAATTCGTTATTTTTATTTTTCACAACTTTTTTTTAAAAAAAAACTTGGAAAAAATTTGGTCTTCAATTTTTTTTTCTGAAAAATATTTTGAAAAAAAAAATTATATATTGATTTTTTTATTTTTACTACATTTTAGTTGTTTTGACTACAAATGTAAGTAGTTTTTACTACATAAGTCAGTTGTTTTTTGTCAGTTAAAATAACTAACATTGTTAGTTGATTTAACTGAAAAAGTAGTTGACCCCAAAACAACTTACAAAGTAGTTATTTTAACTGACATTTTCAGTTGATTTTACTAACATAATTTTTTAATCGCGATTAATTATTTGCCCGATTAGCCGATTAAACCAAAACCTCGATTAATTGAATACCCTAATGTTTAGAAGAGTTTTTAGTCATTTTGTGGCTATAATTCAGCCCTTTTTTTTTAAAGGCTACCACCTTTTTTTGGTTATCGTTTTTAGCCCTTTAAGCACTTTTTAAGTCATTTGATTTTTACCATAATCTGGAAACTTTTTATTGTTTTTTTTGTACATTATTTACAAAACAACTCCAAAAATTATAAAAAAAAAATGTTTTTATACATGTAGTTAAAAAAAACATCCAATAAATAAAATGAAGAGATAAAAAAAAGTAATTCTCTCATTTTAAATCAGATATCGTATAATTTTAGAAGAGTTTTTGTACATTTAAACGGCAGCTCTTTTTTGGTTATATTTAACCCTTGTCTTTTTTAAGGGCTAACAGTTTTTTTGTTATCTTTTTAGCACTTCTTGAGTCATTTGGTAATTTTAACAAAAATCTGGAAACTGTATTTTTTTATAACATAATTTACATAACAAATTCGCTTTTGCGGCATATCAAGTTAATTCATTTATAAAATTTAACTTTTTATTAAATCAGATAAAATTATAAAAAAAAATATTCAACAAAACAAATCCAATACTTAAGTTCCACAAATTTGTACTTTTCAATTGCATATGAAAATGGTACTTCTAAATCATTGAGGAAAGAACTGGTGAAAGTTGTTATTATTGGCATTTTTTTAGCAGTTTTGGAAGTGCTTATAAAAGTACTTCTTATGGAATATGAAGATCGGCACATATAGCTACTATGTATGTAGTGAATCACTTATTCTTTTTGCACCACTTCGATTTTTTTTTGCTGGGATAGAATTATATATAAAACTTTTTTACTCGGGTATGTATAAAGTTTATATTATAAACAAAATGATGATCATTAATACAATGTATGTACGAAGAAGTTTGTATTGAATTAGTTAAGCAAAAGAATTGGTTAATAAACATATATTGGAAATATTATAATGATAAATAGAATTAAGCCTTCATTTGTAAGATAAGATAGATAAAAACTACAGATAGAAATGAACTTCAAAAGTTAGAAAAAATCTATTATTATTGCAATTGCATTCGAAATTATTGTGAAGGAAGTTAAAAAACTGTGTCCTACAATTTTATTTAATTTTAAAAATTCGAGCTTTAACTTCGAAAATTTCGAAATTGTATAAAAATTAATTTAAGTATAATTTTATATAAAAAACAAGTAAGAACGTTTTTTCGTTATACCGAATAAAAAATATCTTCTTTATAAAAAATAATTTCTGGAATTTTTCTGTGTTTTTTTTTGATTTTACAAATTTTTTATATCCAAAAATCAGATTCAGAAATTTATAAATTGCAGCCAAAATCATTGAAAAAAATGTATTTTTTAAAAGACTGTTTCCTAAAAGTTGTATTTTGTTTTTTTTTTTTAATTTCGAAAATATTTAATCCGATTTATTTTTAATTTTCATGAACTCTTTCCAGCATTTTTCGAATTTATCTTTTTTCTGATTTTACATTTTTGTAATTTTTATACCCTACAAAACTCTGTGGTACAGGGTATAATGAGTTTGTGCTGATGTTTGTAACTACCCGAAATATTGGTCCTAGACCTACCTTCAAGCATACCGATCGACTCAGAATGACTTTTTGAGTCGATTAAGCGATGTTCGTCCGTCCGTCTCTCCATCTATCGGTTTAAGCACGATACAGGTCGCAATTTTGAAATTTACAACTTAAGCAACTTTGAAATTTACAACTTAAGCATCTTTTGGCCCAAGGACGAAGCCTATTGAAATTGGAGAAAGTCGGTCCACGTTAAGACCTAGCCCCCATACAAACGCCCCCTTTGGATTCGGCTTAAATGGCTCTAATAACCGTATTTTAATAGATATCGCTTTGAAATTTAGCAGGTGGTCAAATTTTGTATGTACGAATCATCATTCTAAGTTTCAAAGGAATCGGGTAAGTCCTTCTGGTAGTCCCATACAAACCACCCTCCCGATATTCCCATAATTCCCTCAAAATTTATAAAAATGGAAATATTTGATAAAAATTTTATTTTTAGGTGTTAAACGTGTACTTTAGCAACCTAATCAAATCGGAAAATAATAGGACCATTGTTGGACTTAGTCCCCCATATAAAAATTTCGACCGATATTCAGTTAAATCGGTCTATTCACAAAAAAAAAAAACAATTCCACTAAAATTTGATATGTGTGTGTTTTCTACACTAAATAAAGATCTAACAAAAGACAGATCCAATCGGTCCATGTTTGGACTGAGGACCCATTTTCCGGAAAACACTGGTGTAGGGTATCATATGGTCGGTGTTGACCGACTATAACTTTCTACTTGTTTTAATTCTACTAACAATTTTAAAACTATGACAATTTTGAAATTGTAAAAGCAAATTCCAGAAATTTACAATTGAATACTAAATTATTGTGAACAGATTTTTATATGTTTAAATACTGTTTCCTGCAATTTTGTGTAATTTCGAATATTCAAACATTAGTTTCGAAATTGTACAAAAACTATTTTTCTAAAAAGTTTGTATGCAAATCATTAAAAAAGAATTTTTATACATTTAAAGACTGTTTTCTGCAATTTTATGTAATTTCGAAAATTCGAATATTAACTTTGATAATTTGGAAATTGTGTAAAAAATCAGTTTAAGTTTGAATTTATAAAGAAATAAAAAAAAAATTAATGTTAAAAGACAGTTTCCTGCAATTGTATGTAACTTCGAAAATTCGAACATTAATAAAAATCAAAATTACTTTTGAGTTTAAATAAAAAAACTATCAATCGGGGTGCTTTAATAATTAGACCTTGGTATCAAAGGGGAGTAGTAGCGAAATAACAATTAAGGGAATCACAATGGGCCTTATGGTCTCTGAGTGAGTTCGCCAAATGGCGGACGACCATACAACCTGACCTAACCTATTTTCTCTCAACTTTTTCAGCACTTTCCGAATTTTTCTAAATTTGCATAATTTTTCTAATATTATTTTGAAAATTTTAATAATTTTCTTAGGCCTAGAAATTTTAGAATTTCATTCTAAATCATGTGAAACAGTTTTAAGATGTTAAAGGACTGTTATTTCGAATATTAGAACAATAACTTCAAAATTGTGTAAATAACTTTGAGTTTACATCAGTGTTGCCACCAGTGAACCAATAAATTATCCAAAATCCCGAAAATTATCCAAAATATCAAAAACATTTTTTTTTACGAAACAAAAGTGGTTTATTTAAATTCAATTTAAAGAATAAGGGCGGATTACTCAATGAAAAGTTAGCTGCTAACTGCCGATTTAACGGAGTCTTATGTCAAAATTTGTATGAAAAAGTTCAATTTAACGGAAAGTTATTTTATAACGGAGCATTGTGTAATCCAGCCTAAATGAAATTATTTTTTAAATAAAAATCATACATTTTGTACTGTTCAGAATAAAAATTATTTTATAATAATAGTTACATTTTTTTAACATTTCTATTGTGGGCTCAAGGTTTGAACCCCTATTTCTTTCAATGAAATCGGTTTTTGTTATCTTTAATTTACTAAAAACTCTTTCTACTGATGAATTAGAAAATGGAAGAATCATAAGAAATTTAAAAACGTTTTCTAAATTTAGAAAAATATTTTCACCAGCACAATTTGTAATTTTAAAAATGTTTGCTCAATTAATTTGGACATCCAAATAATCAAAAAGACCATATATGTGGTCCAATAAGGCTTTGAAATTTGAAAAGCTCCAAATTTAAAGATATTGCCAAAACTAAAAACAAAAGAAGTGCTGTCAAATAAGAAATAACTAACAAAAATCGCCAAATTAAATTAAAATAAAAAAATATATATTTAGTCCATTTAAAACTTTAAATTGTAACTAATAAAATTATCCAAAAATGTAATTATCCAAAGAGTATCCAAACATTTTTAAATTATCTATTTTTTGGATAATATCCAAGAAGTGGCAACACTGGTTTCCATAAAAAACAAGCAAGAAAGCCATTAAGCGTATCATAAAAGAGTATCCACCAAAATTTTCTATTAAATTTTTTTTTTTAACATTTTCTCTTTTTTTTCATTTTCTTAAAATTTTCAACTTTTTCGATTTTTTCTTATTTTTCCTAATTTTTTTTAAACAGTTTAAAAAGATAGTACCTAAATTTTTCAGCATTTTTCTGATTAAGTTTTCAAGAATTTTTCATAATTTTGAGAATTCAAATAAATTTTTTATAAAAACTACCTGTTAGACTTGCAAAAAAATTAAATACTTTTAACATTTAAAAATGTTTACAAATAAAAGTGCTTCCGTCTGCATGCGTTTCAGTCTCCAGCAATAAAACAATGGTTAAAAAAGCAATTACGTTTTATAACTTTTTTTGTGATATATATATTTATTTATTTTTAACATGCCTACCGTTTTATTGTTTAAACTTGTCATCTTATCTTATCATTAAAAATATATATTTTAATGCAGGATTTGCAACATTTATTTATCACATTCTTGGAAACTATTGAATATAGAATTAAAAATAGCTACTAAATATATTTTTTTTAATATTTACGTTCTAGTTCTAATTGATATCTGCTGCTAAATATAATTAATATTTTAAATTGTACAAAAATTTTTAAGATGAAGAAGCCTTTTTCTTATAAAAATATTCTCAAAATTTAAAACATTAAAATTTTGAAAAATTTTTGAGTTTTAGAAGTTATAAACGAAAATGTAAGGAGTCCTCGAAAATTTTACTACATTCTACATAACATAAAAAAACAAAATGCTCTGATTCGTGTGCTTATGGAGCATTCGAACGGAATTTGATACGGCTTTAATTTATATATTTTTTTAATTATTTTTTTGAAAAACAATTTTTTCCTAAATTCTTTTTCCAAAATATTTTTTTACAATCGTTTTTACATTGAGGAGCATATTTATGTGATCGGCAATACCGAATTCATTTTGTTTTACAACAACAACAACAAGTAAGAAAATTATAGTCGGTCAAGACCGACCATACCAGAGTTTCCCGGAAAATGGGTCCCAAGTTCAAACATGGACTGATTATATCTATATTTTGTCAAATCTTTAATAAGTGTAAAAAGCACTCACTAATCAAATTTGAGGGGAATAGACTTCTTTTTGTTGACAATAAATCGCTTCAACTGAATATCGGGCGAAATTTCCACATGGGACCTAAGTCCAAAAATGGTCCGATGATAATCAGATTTGATAAGGTTATTAAAGTACGCGTTTAACATACACAAACAGAATTTTAATTAAATATTTTCTATTTTCATGAAATTTTAGAGATTTATGTGAAAATCGGGAAGGTGGTTTGTATGGAGGCTACAAGAAGAACTGGTTTGATTTCTTTAAAATTCGGAATGGTGATTTGTGTGGATAAAACACGATTACCTGCCAAATTTCGAAAAGATACCTATTAAAATACTGCTATTAGAGTCATTTGAGCCAAAACTATAGAGGACCTTTGTATGGGGGCTAGGTCTAAATATGGACCGATTTTTCCAATTTCAATAGGCTTCGTCCTTGGGCCAAAAGAGGCTTAAGTTTCAAATTTCAAGTCAGTTGATTAAGAATTGCGACCTGTATCGTCTTTACACCGTTTACATGGACAGACGGACGGACGGACATCGCTAAATCGACTCAAAAAGTGATTCTAAGTCGATCGGTATACTTAAAAGTGGGTCTAGGACCAATATTTCGGGTAGTTACAAACATCAGCACAAACTCATTATACCTTGTACCACAGTGTGGTGTAGGGTATAAAAATGTCTCATAATCTTACAGTTTTTCTATACGAAAAATGTCTCAGAAACTGAGACTTTTTCGATACGAAAATTGCCACAGAATCTGAGACTTTTTCTATATAAAAAATGTCTTAGAAACTGAGACTTTTTCTATACGAAATATGTCTCAGAATCTGAGACATTTTCTAAACGAAAAATGTCTCAGAGTCTAAGACTTTTCTATACGAAAAACGTCTCAGAATCTGAAACTTTTTCTATACGAAAAATGTCTCAGAATTTAAGACTTTTTCTGTACGAAAAAATGTCTCAGAATCTGAGACTTTTCTATAGGAAAACTGAGACTTTTTCTAGACGAAATGAAATATTCTAAACGAAAAATGTCTCACAATCTGAGACTTTTTCTATACGAAAAATGTCTCAGAATCTGAGACTGTTTCTATATGAAAAATGTCTCACAATCTGAGACTTTTTCTATATGAAAAATGTCTCACAATCTGAGACTGTTTCTATACGAAAAATGTCTCAGAATCTGAGATTTTTCTATACGAAAAATGTCTCTAGAATCAAAGACTTTTTCTATACGAAAAATATCTCGGAATCTAAGACTTTTTCTATACGAAAAATGTCCCAGAATTTGAGACTTTTTCTATACGAAAAATGTCTTAGAATCTGAGACTTTTTCTAAAAGAAAAATATCTCAGAATCTAAGACTTTATTTATACAAAAATGTCTCAGGATCTTAAACTTTTTCTATATGGAAACTGTCTGAAAATTTAAGACTTTTTTAAGAAAATTGTATCAAAGTCGGACTTGTTTTATACAAAAAATCAGAATCTGAGACTTTTAATGAAGGAAAAATTTTAGTATAAAACGGAAATGTGATAATGAAAAAGTAAGCATAAGGAAATTTATTGACCCTGGGGGCTCCGTGAAATCGTGGACCTAGGAACGTGAAGTGTCCCGTGTGCCCTAATGTTTAAAGCGGTACTGTGGCCTGGACTTACTTGCGCAAACTGTAGTTTTCAGTATAAAAAAAAAACTTAAATTGTGGCTTCTATACTTCCTAATTACAAATCTATGGCTTAATTCTCTGAAGTTAATTATAATTAATAAGTATGCATTAACATTTTTATTCTAACTTACTCAGATATACGTATGGCTGGACATAAATCCGATGAACTACCAGCCAAAAGACCAGCATTATCCAAATGTGTCGAAGATGTGGACGAGGTCTTATTATAAAAATACGAATTCCAATTGTCCCCTTTTTGAGGTGAATCAATATTATCCACAGATAATCTTAAACTGGATGTTATATCTTTTGGAATTTCCACCAAACGTATAGAATGTAAAGGTTTAACAATGCCATCAATGGCGGATTGGTCTGATTTTATAACATTCCTATAGCAGCCATCACAATAGAGTTTTGAACGTTCCAACAAAGCAAAAGCCTCACCATAACCAATAAATGATGAGCACTGAGTACAGCAAAAACATTCTGGATGAAATTTGTGATCACCGGCCACCATTACAGGACCCGATATAACATCACTACATTGTTGACAAGCTTCACCGAAACGCTGATAGTAGTCGTCACGACAAAAGAGTAGACCATCTTTTTCAAAATACCAATTATGCAAATGATTATCGCAAACGGAACAGCGAAAACAATCTGAATGCCATTCTTGACCCAAAGCTACCACAAATTCTTTTTCATTATGGGTTAGCAGCTCATTCATACAACCAGCACAGGTGGTTGTTAAACGTGGTAAACTTTGAGAATTATTATGTGTTGTTGTGGTCGAGGATGAGGAGGATGAAGATTTTTGTAAATGAGATTTTTTGAGATTACAGGACGTTGACGACATATTGTAGTCCTTGGGAATGTAAAACATTTATAACTAGAATAAAAAACATAAAAAAAGAAAAACGATAATTAAGTATTAATTACCTATTGATAATGATATACAAACAAAACAAATATTTGTCTGGTGTGTGCTTAAAATGATTCATCCAAAAACAACGTCCATTGCAAACATATACCAACATGTACACACACACGCTTTAACAATTAATAAAAGCACACAGAAAAAAATAACAAGGAACATTTTTTAATTAAAAGTTTTAATAGAATTCAAAATTTGATATAATTAAAATGTTTAATTGTTTTGTATGTAAACATCTCTGATTTTTTTGCATGCTTCTTCTTACACATGCAATACAAAACAGAAAAAGTGAAAATATATATTTTTATAAGATTAAATTAATGAAAATGCGTTTTTATCAAATTTATATCTGAATCGGTATTAATTTTGTTATTTAAAAAGAGCGAGAACAATTGAAATTGAATAAATAAATGAAAAAAGTGAATATTAGTATAAAAATAAAACAAAGAAGCTTCACAAGAAGATCTTGGTAAACGGCAAACAACAACGGAGGGAAATGACACAAAAATCTAATCAAACACATTTTTGATGCTTTAAATATTTATTTATTATATTTAATAAGTTTTTATTTTGTTAATAATAAACACATTTTTGTTTTTAATTCATATTTCTTTTTTTTTTTTTTAAGTGGGCGTAATTTTGTACTGATTTTGAGCAATAATTTTTATTAATTTGTTTAATACTATTAATTACATTTTTAATTATTTTCGGTTTTAAATTTTTATTAAATTTTTTAATTACTATTATCATTTTTTTAATTAGAGCAAATCTAATTAACATTTTAATCGATATGAGCAATTTTTAATCAAAACTCATTTTTTATTTTTTTGTGTGCACGTATACAAACCATGATATAAACAAAGGTAAATTTACCAACAAATTTTAACAAAATGATCTAAACTAATCTTTAAAGAATATTTAAATTATCATAATTTTTAACTAGAGATTACCTTTTGTAAATAAATAAAAAAAAACACGAAAAACATAAATTTTATGGAAATTGGAAATTGCCTTGAATTAATATGATGTTGCAACCCACTCATGTTTTTGTTTCCACGAATTTCTCATAGGAATTTCAATGAATTCAGATTGTTTTTTAGCGTATTTTAAGGAATATTTATTTAAATTTCATTTATTTCACTTTATTTTATAAGATTATTAACATTTAATTGAATTTTAAACACTTTTTACTACATTTTTTTAAGAAAATTAATAAATTTTCTGTCGTTTTCGTCTTTAATTAATTCGTATTTTTTTGTATGCTGCTATTGCCTAGTCTTGCCAGATAAATGGATTTGTCCCCCTAAATAGGGATTTCAATTACGATTAGTACCCTATTCACACTTACAGTTTTAAACCGTTTTTAGCAATTATTTTTAGCATTTTCCGTCAATATACTGTAATAGAATAAAGAAAGTGCTAAAACTATTGCTGCTAAAAACGGTTTAAAACTGTACGTGTGAATATGATATTATTTAAATATTTTTTACAAACTTATTTGCGGATTTTACATATATTTCGGGGGATTTGCATTTTAAAATTGGGAGGCATTAGGTAAAAAGTTTCTGGCAACACTGCTATTGCTTTCTATATTTTCTTTGTTGCTTTTCTGTTAGTGCTGACACTTTTGTTAGTGCTGACACTTTTAAGAAAAATAATAGAAAACTAACACAAAACTTAATTCAAAGCAAGTGTCATAAAACAGCTGCTTGGTGAGTCTTAATCGAGATCGCGTCGGAGAAGCATCTATTCGTCGCTGAAATTATTTTATAAATTTAGAAACGTGTTTGTGTTTGTCGGTCGCTAGTATTGGTTATTTCTCCGCGAGTACCGTTAGACAACGGTGTCTAACCATACTCAAACACACGCACGTGTTAAGGAAGCGTCGTTTCACTCTTCCATTGTGAGGGCAATGGTCGTATTGTGTCCGGAGTTTCCCACGTGTTAAAACCCCACAAAAACATTATCCCCACAAAGGTGGCATATAGACTTCGTGTCTCGGTCACCTTTTTATTCGTCCATTCGTGGACAAGGTGTAGCATTGCTACACCACTGAAGAAGAAGAAGAAGAAAACAGCTGCTTTAAGTTTTCTAAATATTTACATTTTTTTGTTTTAGTACTTTACGCGATTAATCGTAAAAAATTTGCTTGGTTTTGTTTAGTTTACTTCTGTCGCCACAAATGAGTTCTTTATTTCGTAGTTTAAATAGTGGTTTCTCTACGAAACGTGAAAATTCCATTAAAGATGCTATATTAGAAGCTTTACAAGAAAATGTTAAAGAAATTCAATACGAAGTACAGGAAAATGGCAAAGGTAACAAGTGGGGAACACGCCCACTCTGCTTTAGTACTACATACAAAAATTTGCAATTTGTTTATCATTTAGAATTTCTGGATCTTTGTGAAAGTGTCAGTTCCTTAACCAACACTTTAGAAGCCATATTTCTACATGGTCTAAAGGACTCCTTTTTATGGCAAACTTTAAATATTATAGCCGGAGATGTAGAACGCAGGCCGGATCCCAGTTTTTGGTCTCCGATTATGGTTTTTATGCACAAGGAAGTTATAGAGCAGGTAAATAATTATTTTTTATATAAAAAAGGGCACACTACGGCAGAATCTAGAGGCTAAGGAAATCTTTTATTTGGTACTTTATTTGCCTATATGTATTTTACTCTGCGTTAAATTCGAAAAAGAGATTTTCTTCTCCCTTTTACGGAAGAAGAAGAAGAAGGGATAAGGTTCACCTGACAGAATAGAGACCTCACATGGATCAGTTGAGGTCCTTGGCGTTACTACTTTATAACGATGACTTGTTTGTCACTTTAAGTCCAATGTGATGGCACCCAGAATTCTCCACACTTTCCTTGCCGGAAAATCTCAAAATTTTAAGTAAACATATATTTTTCTAGATCCTTAAGACTCAGCACTTTATGGGAACTACCCTTAAAAAAACTTAAATTGGGAGGATAAATTTACAGTATAGGGGTATACTCACTTTGTCATTTCGTAGGTAACACATCGAAATATTGGTCTAGGATACCATTATGAGTTCATATTTATACCCTACACCACTCTGTGGTACAGGGTATAATGAGTTTGTGCTGATGTAATATTGGTCCTAGACCTACCTTCAAGTATACCGATCGACTCAGAATTACTTTTTGAGTCGATTTAGCGATGTCCGTCTGTCCATCTGTAGGTTTAAGCACGATACAGGTCGCAATTTTCAATCAATTGAGTTGAAATTTGAAACTTAAGCATCTTTTGGCCCAAGGACGAATCCTATTGAAATTGGAGAAAATCGGTCGGAAAATAAGACCTAGCCCCCATACAAACGATGGATTCGGCTTAAATGATTCTAATAACCGTATTATAATAGATATCGCTTCAAAATTCAGCAGGTAATCAAATTTTGTATGCACGAATCATCATTCCAAATTTTAAAGGAATCGGCTCAGTCCTTCTGGTAGTCCCCGTACAAACCACCCTCCCGATATTAACATAATTCCCTCAAAATTCAAAAAATGGAAATATTTGATTAAAATTTTATTTTAGGTGTTAGTAACCTAATCAAATCGGAATATAATTGAACCATTTTTGGACTTAGTCCGCCATATAAAAATTTCGACCGATATTCAGTTGAGTTGGTCTATTGACAAAAAAAATAAACCAATTCCACTGAAATTAGATCTGTGTGTGTTTTCTACACTAAATAAAGATCTAACAAAAGACGTTTCCCATCGGTCCATGTTTGGACTTGGGACCCATTTTCCGGAAAACATTGGTGTAGGGTATCATATGATCGGTCTTGACCGACTATAACTTTCTTACTTGTTTTTTTTATCAATGAACGATTCTAACGATGTCCGTCCGTTTTTCTGTAGAAATCACAATGCAGTCCAAACAAAAAGAGCTAAATCCCTGAATTGGGAGGACAAATTTACAATATAGGGGTATACTCACTTTGTCATTTCATAGTTAACACATCGAAAGATTGGTCTAGGACACCGTTATGAATTCGTATTTTTTTTTTATCCATGAACGATCCTAAGACATTCTAACGATGTCCGTCAGTTTTTCTCTAGAAATCACAATGCAGTCCAAACAAAAAGAGCTAAACCCCTGAAGTTTGGAACCAATATTCCTTCCCAGTCGGCAAAAAAAATCACACCTGACATACTGCTGACTCTCCCTTTATAAAATTGCTGACATCTTCATACAATTTTTCAAAATGTCATCAATGACATGTCAGCAGTTGGTCAGCACATGTTTAAACGAATTGTTAGTGGCCACCGATACTGGTGGACACTGCTGACCAACTGCTGACATGTCATTGATGACATTTTGAAAAATTGTATGAAGATGTCAGCGATTTCATAAAGGGAGAGTCAGCTGTAGGTCAGGTGTGGTTTTATTTTGCCAACTGGGTTATGATTAAAGGTAAAAACAAAATCGAGCCAGGGGAAAAAGTTCCACCTTGAAGAACTGTACCAACCTTTAAAAAACGGCATTTGTTTTTATTTTTTCTTCCTTGTGCTTTTGTTAAACAAATGAAACATTTTTGTGTCGATAATAATTTAAAATCCGCACCTATGGGACTAAAAATTGTATATATAAAAGTATATAAATTATTGATCAGTGATAGATTCTAACGGCCGTTCTCAAAATGAAAAACGAATGCCTAACATCGAGATTCTATCTTTTTTGTATGAAGTTTTCCAGAAGATGGAGCTTTTCAATCGAAGTAATAATATATTTTTTTCTTTATTATAATGATAAAATAATTGACTTTCATTGAGAACCTTACTTTTCCTTATTGAAAATTTCGAATAAAAAAAGTAAGACGCTCGTTTTTCATTTTGAACATTGCCGTAAGACATTCTAGCGATGTTCGTCTATTAAAATTGCTATAACGGCCAAAATATTACAGGGATATGACTGAAACTTAACACATTTACTTGATGTTGCCCCGAGAAGTTTTGTATTGCATTTGAGCTACATCGGTTCAGCGGTTCAAAAGTTATGAACAAAAATGTAGAAAAACCTCGAAACTTTTGATACATTCAACATAACCTAAAAATACAAAATGCTTTAATTCGGCTGTTAGTTGACATATGTGCACAATTTTGTTTTCGAAATTTTTTTTTTTTCAATAAATTTTTTTTCGAGATTTTTTTCCAAAAAACTTTTTTTCACAAAATTATTTTTTTTTACATTGTGGAGGGTTTTTATACATTCGGCAAGGACGAATTTCACCTTTTCTACTTATTTTAAATTCTTATCACTTCAGATTGCTACTCTTACACAAATAACTTCCGAAATTGGTCAGTGTCGTGCCTGGATTCGCTTGTCTCTAAATGATTGTTTACTTTCGTCGTATCTCAATAATATGAGTAAAAATTCTTCATCTCTAACACCTTATTACAAAAAATATGCTTTGATGAAGGACTCAAAGCGTTTGGAAACGGCAGCCAAACTTTTAAATAACATTGAAGCTGCTGTACAATTTAAACTTCCCTTTAATTCAAGTCTATTAAATCAATGGCCTGATTATGCTTTACAATTATCGGGTTTATGGACGCCTACTCTAAAATCATGTCCCATTACTAGTGGTGTTGATATTGCTGGTTCTTTGGTGGGAGAAACAGTGGCAATACCTATGCCTCAGCCCTTACAAACAAATGAACTGTTTTCGGAATCTATATCTAATAGTCCATTTCAACGTAGCTCAAACTTTCCCGTAGAAGATTTAAATACACGTATGAATATTGATTTATTTTTACAAAAAGTTGATGAAATGGAAGAAGATGTTACAACTACAGAAGCAGAGGAAGATGTAATTAAATCCTCAGAAAAACCCAAAGATGTGCAAGGCAATTTAACTAAGACTGATAGAGAGAAGGATAATACAAATTTGGATACTTCTTTGGGAGCTGGTAATTCTTTAAGTAATCTCATGCAAAAATCTTGGTCTTCAGATCTTAATTATGGTGATTTATCAAATCAAGACGCTGGAGGACGACCTTCTGATTTTCAACGTTCTTTAAGTTTAACAAGTTCAATCAGTTCATTGCGTTCTCCTTTAGGTGATCGTTGTAGTTATAATACATTGCTACGTAAACATGAACGCCAAAGAGAAATTGACTGGACCGATGTATGGGAAAAGTTTTTGCAACAAAATTCTACCAGTTTGACAACATCACAAACTACCCTACATAATGAAGAAGTCGATAATGAAAATGCTGAATGTGAATCTAATGCTAGCCAATCAGATTTTGAGCTTATTTCAGGAAAAATGGAAAAATTTGATATTATAGAATTACAAGAAATGGTAGAGGAATTATGTAAATTGGCTCGGGAACCTGGTCTAGATGCTCAGGGGTTTTTATGTAAATCCTGTCAACATCCATTAGGTATTGGTTACTCTAACTTTAGGTGAGTAAAAATTTAAAAAGAAAGATCAATAACTTTTTGTAGTTACTAAATTAAACTAATAATTAAAATTTTTATTTTTCAAATAGAGTTTGTTCATTTAGTGGCAATTATTATTGTGATAATTGTATGGACGTTGAACCAGTTCTCATACCAGCAAAAATTATATACAACTGGGATTTTCGTAAATATAATGTATCGAAAAAAGCTGCATCATTTTTAGCAGAATTTCGTACCCAGCCATTTATAGATCTTAAGGTAAACTTTTTGGCAATTCTTTATCCATCTAACCGGGGCTCTATCTTTGTTATTAATATAATTTTTTTCTACAGGATCTCAATCCCGATATTTATAATGCTTCTGAGGCCATGGCAGAATTACAAGCTTTACGCATTCGTCTCAATTTTATACGAGCTTATTTATTTACCTGCAGTCCCAAAAGTTTTGAAGAATTGCAGCGTTTATTTTTTGGCAAAGAATATTTATATGAACATATACATCGATATTCTATAGGAGATTTAGCTATGATACAACGTGGTACTTTGTATCAACAATTGCAAAAGGCATTTAAAGTAGGTGAAGCACACATTTTAAAATGTGCATTATGTAGTTATAAAGGATTTATATGTGAAATATGTAATAGTTCACGTATTTTATATCCATTCCATATAGAAACTACATTTAGAGTAAGTTCCTATAAAGCTTTTATTTTTTTACCGACATAAAATAGCTTACTATATTTTCTTATAGTGTACTCCCTGTGGAGCCGTTTTTCATGCAGATTGTTTAAATGAAAAACAACCTTGTCCAAAATGTGAAAGGCGACGTAAACGTATTTGCTCAATTACACCAGAAATAGAAGAAAATAAGGAAGAAATTATAGAGGGTTAAAAAAATAGATTGAACGATTTTATTATGTTATGGAGAGTAAGTTATGATTATTTGTTTTTTAATTATTATTAATTATATTATACATATTATTCAGCTTTAAAATCTGTACATCAAACAGCACCAACAAAAAAATAATCAATTTTTATTCTCAATACAATTTTCAATCAGTTACAATTTTTAAATTTAGACATCTAGATATAAAAAAATAATACTAACAGCATCTTATTTGGAATATAAGTTAATTTTGTAATAATTTTAGTTTAAATGTATGTATTTATTTATTTATTTGTACAGTAGAAACTTTGGTTAACGTCTAAGCTGAATCTTTTCAGCTTAAATCCAAATTTAATTTATCTAGGATTATTTTTGACAATTTTTTTATGTATACAAATTTGTGACGATTTTTATAGAGAAAATTTGTGACAATTTTTCTATATATAGATAATTTGTGACAATTTTTCTATATATAGAAAATTTGTGACAATTTTTCTATATATAGAACACTTGTGACAAAATTTCTATATATAGAAAACTTGTGACAATTTTTCTATATATAGAAAATTTGTGACAATTTTCCTATATATGGAAAATTTGTGACAATTTTTCTATATATAGATAATTTGTGACAATTTTTCTATATAAAGAAAATTTGTAACAATTTTTCTATATATAGAAAATTTGTGACCATATTTCTATTTATAGAAAATTTGTGACAATTTTTCTATATGTAGAAAATTTGTGACAATTTTTCTATATATAAAAAATTTGTGACAATTTTTCTATATATAAAAAATTTGTGACAATTTTTCTATTTATAGAAAATTTGTGACAGTTTTTCTATGTGTAGAAAACTTGTGACAATTTTTCTATATATAGAAAATTTGTGACAATTTTTCTATATATAGAAAATTTGTGACGATTTTTCTATATATAGAAAGTTTGTGACAATTTTTCTATATATAGAAAATTTGTGACAATTTTTCTATATATAGAAAACTTGTGACAATTTTTCTATATATAGAGCACTTGTGACAATTTTTCTATATAGAAAAATTGTCACAAACTTTTTATACATAGAAAAATTGTCACAAATTTTCTATAAATAGAAAAATGGTCACAAATTTTCTATATATAGAAAAATTGTCACAAATTTTCTATAAATAGAAAAATGGTCACAAATTTTCTATAAATAGAAAAATGGTCACAAATTTTCTATATATTTGTGACGATTTTTCTATATATAGAAAATTTGTGACAATTTTTCTGTATATAGAATTATATATAAAATTTGGGACAATTTTTCTATATATATAAAATTTGGGACAATTTTTCTTTATATAGAAAATTTGGGACTATTTTTCTATATATTGAAAAATTGTCACACAGTTTCTATATATTAAAACATTGTCACAATTTTTTATATACATATATAGATTAAATGCTATTTTAGTTTTCTATATAAATTAAATGCTATATTTATTTGTGACAATTTTTCTATATATAGAAAATTTGTGCCATTATTTCTATATAGAAAATTTGTGACAATTTTTCTACATATAGAAAATTTGTGACAATTTTTATAGAATAAAAAAAATTTTCTTATACATAACTTTAAAAATTTGGGAGATTTTTCTTGAACAAAATATCTCACTATGCCTTTTTAATAATTCTATGTTTCTTTAGAATTACCAAAGTTTTAGACTATCCTTAAAAAAAATTTAAATTTATTCAATATTTGTTATCATCTTATATTTATTATAAAATATTAATTTAAAATTTATCAGGTACATTTATTTTAAAAATACATTAATTTAGATTTATGCCCTAGACTCGGATGGATTTAATCCAATACTAGCTAGCGTACGTTTTAAACGTTTCCAAAATAATTTGCGTTCCTCTAAGCGAATACCTTTTTTATCCTTACCACCAGGCCACTTAATATACGTTTTAATATCCATTAGATACTGCAGATGTTTTGGTCGCTTATTTCTAGGTATATCCTCTAAGAAAACAAGAATCAAATGTTCTTTAGTAACATCGAATATACGATGTTGAGCCAAATGCATTTCAAATTGACACCAATGACTCAGAAGAAAATTGGAGGAAATAATAAGCATTAACGATCTAGAACGTTCCATACAAGAAACAATATTATCTAGAATTGTGACACCCACTTGAAAATCACGTTCATGTAGACATATAGAAATATCAGCATTTTCTTCAACATTTGGTATAAGTTCTTGTAAAATCCAATCACGATCATGTTCACAATATGATATAAATATATCATACAACATATTAGGATCTAGATCAGTAAAAGCTTTAATATTTTCCTGTACCGACACAGACATTAATGAGGCAGTTTTTAGAGAAGAATAATAATAGTGTATATGCCAACGTTTCCAATAGATTAAAAAACCTATCAGGCATAGTCCCAATAAAGAGCTTATGCATATAATTATTAAGTTTGTTAAAGTATTCAGCTGTTGGGCAATATCTTGTATAAAATTTGGTTGTTGACAATCTAATTGAACGAAATTCAATTTTTCCGTACCATTAAAACACCAATAATGTTCCTCTTCATAATCTAATAAACGAAAATTTAATGTAGTACCATTTAGAGCTTCCGACCTGATTGTTGTTTTTTTACCAGAGATTGATGAACATTTTTGAGGATAGTTTCTTGTAAAACGCATTTTCACGGGACTTCTTGAATTTTTACTTTCTGCAAAATTCCAGTTATTAGATTTTAGCTGTTTTAAGTGTTGCTTCCAAAGTAGCGAGGAAATATTTAAATTTCCCAATCCTATATAAAGTTTGGAATTTGTAACGGTTTCCGTTATTGATTTATAATTATCATTTCTTGAACATTTTGCCATACGATTATTAATAACCGATTGTTCAGTTATATCTCTTAATAGACAATCACAAATAAAGTTATTATCACCGAGACTAAGGTAATCCAATGTTGAAAAGTCCTTAAGCATCTCTGATGTTATAATATTTAAATTATTGCGTCTTAAACTTAAGACACGTAGATTCTGATTATACAAAAAAACTTGTTGAAACCAATTGCCAACTTGATTTGAACTTAAATCCAAAATTCGTAAATGGGATAATTTTTTAAATGTCTTCAATTGTAAGGTGTGTATATTATTACAAGCCAGTCCCAGAAAATGTAGATTATGTAAATATTTCAACCAGTTAAGATCCTTTAAATTAGCTCGTTCAAAATAGAGATATTTCAAAGAATTGGATATACCTTCAAAGGCATCATTTGGTATGCTATATGCTGCCAATAGATTACCCGATATATCTAGGCCCTCTAAGGGAGTATTTCTAAACAGGACATTACCAATTATTGGAAATGCAGTATAACATAAACTTAAAAACTTAAGACGTGGCCCCAGATGTGTGAACGCTACAGCACTTGTACGTGTTAATTTCGTATGCGATAGATCTAGATACACCAGTTTGGGTATAAACGCCAAAGTCATTTGCTCTATATGCATACCATTAATAAAACTAAAAGCTGTATCTACAGATATTGATTCCTGAAAGTTGTAATCAACAACTTTTATAAAAGATAAATCCAAATATTCCAGAGATTGTACATGGGCAAATGTATCAAATGGTATAGTTAACATTTTATTATGAGCCAAGTACAATCTTTTTAAATTAGTTAAATTTTTAAAGGCTCGTTTTGTTACAAATTCTATTTGGCAATTGCTTATGTCCAATTCCAAAAGTTGGGGTAAATAAGGAAATGTAGCCCAGGCTATGCCTTCTTCTTTTTTAAATAAACCTTTATCTGTTCTGGTAAAATTATCGGAACGAGGATTTGCCTGTGGAGGATTACAGTGATTATTAGGGTTGTTATCTTTAGACATTTTCTCATTATTAAATCGTTGTAAAATAACTGTTTCCGTTTGAGCAACAAATTGATTTCCTTTTAAGGTTAACAATTTCAGACTACTTCCTATATATTCCAGTGTATGTAGGGGTACAGATGTAAGATTATTGTAGGCAGCGGAAAATGCCTTTATATCTGAAATATCCTGACTTAAGACTTCTTTATAAAGTTCCTCATCTTGTGATATATTTCGATATGATAAATCCAAATAAGGAATATTTTCAAAATCGGTACTATTTAATTTGTCGTTTTTTAAAGTACCATTAAAATAGGTCCACCATAATAAAGCTTTTTTAATACCATCTAGCATGCAGGAATTATGATCATTATTATTATATTTTAAAAATAATAGTTCCAAATATTCATCACTGAAAGTATTATCATCTGGATCCGTTGCAGTGTCCGAAAATTCCAAATCTTTATTACTGAAATTATTATTATCCGGTTTCGTTTTAACAGTAGTCGATAATAAATCTTTTGAAAAAAGTTTAAAATCTCCATCCCTTTCCGTTGTAACGGTCAAAATTTCAAAACCTTCATTACTGAAATTATTAACATCCGGTTCCGTTGTAACGGTAGCAGTTGAAAAATCTTTTACCAACATTTCCATATCTTCTTGACTGAAAGTATACTCATCATTTTCCGTTGTAGCGGTTGTCGTTAATAAATCTTCTTCCAAATAATTATTTAAAATCTCTGTTTTTATAGCGACAGTAGTTTTTTCAAATATATCTGCTTTCATAATAGATTGTTCTAAAGATACATCGGTAGATAACCGTTCATCAATAGATAACCGTTGATATTGGTTATTAAGATTAAAAATTTGAGTTTCATTTAAACTTATAACGTCGTCGTCGTTGGTGTTATCAAATTTTTCACTATCTTTTCGTGTGCTGATTATTGACTTTGTATTTAATTCGCCAACTTTAAAATACAATAGCAGGTAGATTATATTTAATTTGCATAAAGTAGACATGGTACTATTTACATTCCTTGGGCAATTTCAAAAGGATCTTTTAATTATGGTTTGTTTTTAGAACTGATTTTGTAAAACGGTTTTATTAAACTAATCCTTGTTTAATTTAACAAAGAACTTGATTAATATTTTTGCCAAAATTTGTAGTTAAATTGTTGAACTGGTATTGTAATACAATTTAATTTAAGTATTCCTTTGTAAAAGTTAACAAAGAACTTGGTTGTTAAGTTTGGCCAAAAACTTAGTAAATTTATAGTTTTTTGTTAAGTTGTCTTTAGTAAATTGAATTTGTTATTAATGTTTACATTAGTATTGCATTAGATTATAATTTTTTTATTTTAAAGTTTTCTCTTTTTTATATAGATTATTATTAATTTTCTCTTTTATTCTCTATTCAAAAACACTTTTGATAAGTTTGTCAAAAACTTAATTTAATTTTAATTTTTAATAGTTTTTGTAAAATTTTCTTTAGTTAATCAAATTTGTTTTAAATGTTTAATGTTTACTTTATTATTGCGTTTACATATTTTTATGTTTTTATTTTAAAGTTTTCTCTTTTTCGTATAGATAATTAAATTTTCTCTTTTATGCTCTTTTCAAAAACACTTTCGATATGTTCAATACACTTCTTTAAAACCGTTTTTCTTTCCGTCGTTCTTTTACGATCGCGAATTGCTGTATTACTAATAAACAAATAGAATTTTGGCAAGTGGTCAACCGTAGAAATGGCAGCAGCTACTAGCGGCTTATCATAAATTTTGGTCAAATGTTTTTTTTTAACGCTTATCAATTGTATGGGCTTATAGAAACTATCCTTTTCTTTTAAATACCAAAAAAACCTCATTCATTAAACAGTCAACGATATTTAATTAGAGGAAAGTATAAAAAATTCGATTTTTTTTGGTGAATTATTTGGATAAATTTGCATTTTACGTGATTGATGTCATTATTTGATAATAAATAAATAATTCAAAATTTTATCAGCAACAAATTTTTAATAGCAACAAATTTAAAGACTTGCACCTTTGAAATTTTAGATTTCCCACTTGTTTTTTAGAATCTTGAAAATGTTTTCTTTAAAAAGTCATAAATCCAATTTCTTTATATAGAAAAAGTATCAGATCTTTAAACACTTTCCTTATATAAAATATTTCGAGACATTTTTAGTAGATTCTGAGCCATTTATTCTATATAGCGGCGGGGACAGTGGGGGTACACCTTGCAATAAATGTTAAAAAATTAATTTATTATGCTTTTGCACTTGAGTAATGCAATTTTATTAATTATTTAAATAAATTCTTTTTATCCACGCCCACAAAAGGAGGAGGGCCGAACAAATTTAAATTTTCCAATACCCTGGGTCCAAAAGCAGTACTTTGAACTTCTTCTGATATCAAAATGATTTATTTGTTTAACAAAAATACGAAACATCATGTAAAGAATTATATCCACGCCCACAAAAGGGGCGGGCCGAAAAAATTACATTTTCTAACCACCTGGGTATAAATATAAATATATAAATGTTTCAAATTAAACAAAAAAACAAAAAACCATGCAAACAATTTTTACCAACGCCCACAAAAATTACATTTGAAGGGCTTATTGTAAAAATTCGATGAGCAACATTTCATTTTATAATGGTTTTTGCCTTACAAATATTGAAATAATGATAAAAATATATCTTTTGTTGAACTTTCATACTCAAGATACTTTAACAAAGGGTTTAAATAAAACTTCTGGCAAAAATCTTTCAATGGAACATCAGTAAAAGGCGAAAAACACCAAAAAATTAAATGTTGCTTATCAAGTTTTTGCAATAAGCCCTTCATTTCCTAATCCCCTGGGTCCAACTGCAGTACTTTAAACTTCTTCTGGAATAAAAATGTTTCTTTTGTTTAACAAAAATACGAAAAACTATTTAAAAAATATATTCACGCCCACAAAAGGAGGCGGGTTTAAAAAATACATTTTCTAAGCACCTGGGTGCAAGCACATTGTATGAAATTTTTCTGACATAAAAATGTTTTATCTGTTTAACGAAAATACGAAAAACCTTGTAAAAAATCTTTCAGTGGAACACTTGCCCCAAAACACATGACTCCATTTTTAGGCGCAGCGACGATATAAATGTTTCAAATTAAACAAAAATACAAAAAACCATGCAAACAATTTTTTTCGACTCCCACAAAAGAGGGAGGGCCGAAAAAAATCCATTTTCTATTCCCTGGGTCCAACTGCAATATGTACTTTGAACTTCTTCTGGCATAAAAATGTTTCTTTTGTTTAAAAAAATACAAAAAAACCATGCAAACAATTTTTATCGACGCCCACAAAAGGGGGCGGGCGAAAAAAATTACATTTTCTTATCCCCTGGGTCCAACTGCAGTACTTTAAACTTCTTCTGGAATAAAAATGTTTCTTTTGTTTAACAAAAATACGAAAAACCTTGTAAAAAATTATATTCACGAACACAAAAGTGGGCGGGCCGAAAAAACACAATAGAGGTATTCAGAGTCTTGTTGCCAGCCCTGGCAATGTAGCAAAAGAGTACTTCTTTCAAAAAATACATGTATTTTGAAAAGTAATTTTGAAAAGTGCTCTTTTACCACCAGTGCCAGGGCTGGCAAGCAAGACTCTGAATACCTCTAATACATGTTCTAAACCTGCGTCTTCTGACATAAAAATGTTTCATCTGTGTAACAAAAATACGAAAAAACATATAAAAAAATTATATCCACGCCCACAAAAGAAGGCGGGCTGAAAAAAAAAATATTTCTAATCCCCTGGGTCCACGCGCAGTACTTTGAACTTCTTCTGACACAAAAATGATAATTTTTTAACAATAATACAAAAACCATTAAAAACAAGTGAGAGTGTTAAATGCGGCTGTGCCGAATCTGTTATACCCTCCAACCATACATGGGACTATTTAAATAAATGGACTAATTAATTGACGATTTCATTGGCATTATATTGAAACTAATGTCAATGAAATTTTTAGCATTGGCATTGTTTCAATCAATGCCAATGCCCGTTAAGGAATTAGTAGCATTAGTAATGCCAATTATGAAAAATTTCATTGGCATTAATAAATGCCTTAATGAAAACAAAGCATTAGCAATATTAAAAGTCGTATTTCCGTCGTATTAAAATGGCTTTATCTCGAAAACTAAGCCAGATAGAGCAAAATGGAGGGGATTTTTGGTTCTTAGAATCTGCATAGTTTCGCTGGTCCTCTTCACATGTGTGGACCCTAATAGGTCCAAATTTTGAATCCAAAAAATTGGCACTCCCGAAAACTTAAAAATTCACATACCTTTAGCATTATTTTGCTTATTTTTCCAGGTAGTCCAATTCAGGGGCCCAATAGGGTCTTGAGAATATTAGAAACTGAATGAGGGTTTTCTAGTATTAGCAGACGAGTTCTAGAAACCAAGAGCTACAAAAATGCTTTTGGACTTTTTGTTGTGTCACCTTTATTTACCGAGATATAAGCATTTTTAAATTTTCCGGAATCCCAAATTTTTTGGATTCAAAGTTAGGACCCATTGGGGTCCACACATGTTAAAAGGACCCGCGAAAGTTTGGCGATTCTAAGAACCAAAAATGCCCTCCATTTTGCTCTATCTGGCTTAGTTTTCGAGATATCGCCATTTTAAGTTTTTAAAAAAATATATATTTATTGTAAAAAAATGCTTTTTTTATCAATTGTAAATAGTTTTTTTAGGCATTTGTGCCGTTTCATTGGCATTAGTACAAACAATGCCAATTCCAAAAAATGTCATTGGCAATAAATGCTAATGCTTTTTTTTTGGCATTGGCATTAGTTCCAACTAATGCTAATGAAAATTCAATGCCAATTAAAAATTCCCATGTATGCCTCCAACATGTTAAAAAAATCCCCGGGGCTTTTTTTGGGAGGGGGCTTTGATGGGGGCTGTGGGGACACCTCCCCCTCTCGAAAAATGTTTACTAGTTTATTATGCTTTCTGCTCTAAAGTTTTACAATTTAAACATTTTTTTTTTTATCCACGCCCTAAAAAGGGGGCGGCCAAAAAAAAACTAAATTTTTTAGTCCTCCCGGTTCTAGTGCGGGACTTTAAACTTCTTCTTGCATAAACATGTTTTATTTGTTTAAGAAAAATATAAAAAAACACTTGAAAACATCCTTTTTTTCATAGGTTGGTTTAGTTCCTTAAGGGGGAACGTTTTTTCCCCCTGGTCCGATTTTGCCCATTTACGAACTTAACCTGCCTAGGAACATGAGACATATACGTGCCAAATTTCAGGAGGATAGCTCTTTTATTTTGGACTGCAACGTACCATCTACAGACGGACGGACATTCACAGAATGTCTTAGAATCATGGATCAATAATATATACACTTTATGGGGTCCCCGACCGATATTTCGATGCGTTACAAACGGAATGACAAAGTGAGTATACCCCCATACTGTGGTTGGAGGCTATAAAAAACGTTTTTTAGAGGTTGGTTTTGTTCTTCAAGGGAAAACTTTTTTCTCCTGGGTCGATTTTGCCTTTTACGAAAACTTAACTTGCTGACGATCATATTCTCGCCAAATTTCAGGAGTCTAGCTTTTATAATTATAGCCAACAAAAATTCGGTCACGAAAGGATTTATATCCGAGAACTTTTCATCCTATATTCTGTGATCTTATTCTTTTTGAAAAACTCTCCAATTATGGGAACATACTTCTAAAAAACCATCATGTTTTAAGAGTTTCTTCCAAAAGGAAACCTTTGAGATTTTGTGACTATAAAATTTTCAAGACTAATATAAAACTACATTGATGTTTGAAAACATTAACGGTTAAGACACCATTTGAGTGACCAGGGTTTCAAAATTTAAAACATTTTTCTTAAATATCTCGCGAAAAAATGCTGCTGATTTCACCTTGATGAATCAATTGACCATTTTCGAATTACAATTGGAATCTTCGAATTACAATTGATCTTTTCCGAATTACAATTGATCTTTTTCGAATTACAATTGATCTTTTTCGAATTACAATTGACCTTTTTCGAATTACAATTGGAATCTTTGAATTACAATTAATCTTTTTCGAATTACAATTGATCATTATCGAATTACAATTGATCTACATATTTCGAATGTCAATTTATCTTTTTTGAAATACAATTGATCTGTTTCGAATTACACTTGATCTTTTTCGAATAACAATTGATCTTTTTTGAATTGCAATTGATCTTTTTAAAATTACAATTGATCTATTTCGAATTACAATTGATATTATTCGAATTACAATCGGAATTTTCGAACTACAAATGGAATTTTTGAATTATAAATGGCATTTTTGAATCACAATTAGAATCTTTAAATTACGAATGGAATTTTTGAATTAAAAATGGAATCTTTGATTTACAAATAGAAGGCGTTACCCTGCCATTACGGTAAACTGTTTAAAGTTTCAACAAAGTTTTCTATTGAAAATTATTAATCGATTTCTATAGAAAATAAGTTATCGATTACATAGTTTTGTAAAGAAAATTATTTATCGATAAAAATTTCATGAAAATTATATCGACAATAAGATGAAAATTTATATAACTTACAAATCTAGAAAACTGTGCATTTAAAGGTTAATAAATATATATTTTTTTCAAATAAACAATTTCCTAACGGAAAATTTACCCGTTTTAAACAATACAAAATAAAAAATCTGGCATCTCTTTTCAGAAACTGAATCACAGCTGTATTAATTAATCAACAGCTGTACGTAATAGGCAAAACAGTCGTAAAAAAATTATTTCACCAGAAATCAACGAAAATTCTGGCCAAAATACTCAAATTTTCTCCAACAACGATGAACATAAAACGTTAGACAACACATCTTCTATCTCTTCTTTTCTATTACAATTGCTGGTAACTCAAATTTTCATCATGGATGCTTCCGATTTTGTATTGGGTGGTTTTGCATCGGTGGGAGCAACATTTTTTACTAATCCCATAGAAGTAAGTTGAGTTGGTTTAAAAAAATTTTATAATATGTATGAATGAAAATTATTACTAATCCCTATTGTCAAGGTCGTGAAAACCCGCATACAATTGCAAGGTGAACTGGCTGCACGTGGAACATATGTGGAACCTTATAAAGGTATTTTTAATGCCTTTGTTACTGTAGCCAAAAATGATGGTTTACCGGGATTGCAAAAAGGTTTAACACCAGCTTTATATTTTCAATTTATTATAAATTCATTTCGGTAAGAACATTTTTATATTAAAAAATTTTATAATTTTACTTAATCCGATCGTATCGTTTTCAGTTTAAGCATTTATAATATGGCTTTAAACAAAGGTTGGATGCATCAAAAGAACGGTGATGTATCATTTGCCAAGGGTTTATTTTGGGGTGCCGCTGGTGGTGCCATTGGTTCCTATTTCTCTAGTCCTTTTTTTATGGTAAGTGTTTTAGTTCTTAAGATTTTTAATTTTTATTAAATTTTATAACATAAACCTTTAGAAATCATTGTTATCAAATCATTCCAGTTAATTACTTTTCCGCACATAATTACATATAATTACTTAAGATAACAGACACTATTATCAGACAAATATAAAAACTATACTATAAATTTATAATTAGTAACAACAATATATTAATTAAGTGCTAATTTGTATTTACAGTTGTTAAAAAACAACAACAATTTTTGAGAAAACAAATTTCCAAGATTTTGTGATAGTTATTTTTTTTACCTAAAAAATAGCAATTTTTCTGATTTAAAATCCATATGAAAGTGTTGAACTTGATCTTTAAATCTTTCAGGGACAACTTTTCTATTTCAAAAGCTTATTGACGTTGGGGTAATCTTAAATGTTAACAAATTCAGTTTTTATGATTTTGCAATTTAGTAATACAATTTTATCATTATTTGAAGAATTTTTTATATTCACGCCGCCAAAAGGGAGTGAATAAAAAAAAAAATTAGTATTATAATCCCCTGGGACCAATTGCAGGACTTGGAACAACTTTTTTTTCACTTCCCTGCAGGAAAATTGATAGGTCTGTGATAGGTCATACAAAGTCGACACCTTTCATAATCAAATATCTATCACTTTTGTTATGGAATGGCTTAGCCCCGTATATATCACTAGTGACATGTCACTGGACTTATCCCATAGCAACACATCACAGATGTACCCATCGTTTTTCGGAAATAAAAATTTTGTAAAAAAAAAATTCTAAAACCGTTTTTAACGATTTTTACTCCAAAGCGAAACTTTCAAATTTTTTTTCTGGGAATTAGAAAATTTTTAAATTTTGTTGGACTTGGTAAAAATTGGAAAATTTGGTTTTGTCCTATTGTCTCCAGTCCAGTTTTTTTAGAATAAGTTTTTTGAGACAGTTTTGTGATAAGTCTAATTATCATCTGTCACATGATAGGTATTTAAGTGATATGCCCCTTTTTCACCAGCTACGGGATAAGTGATTTCAGATCGAGAGACAAAGTTTTTGTTTTTTTATACTCTTCAAAATGTAAAAATATAAAAAAAATGTGACTGTCGTTTTAAAAGGGTGGATCGTCTAAGGAACATTTTACCCCCTCCCCCCTTGCCATAAATGTAAATAAATTCATAAATGGATTTTTCCACATAAGTAATAGAATGTTAACATTATTTAAATTATATTTTTTTACACGACAACAAAAGGGGACGTATCGAAAAATTGTAGCTCATCAAAATATTGGTCTAGGTCTGTATACATATTTAGGCGTACATCGATAGATCAACTTAAAATCGATTGAGGGTCACAAATATGTATACAGATCTAGACCAATATTTTGATGAGCTACAATTTTTCGATACTCCTCCTATTGTGGAAATATTCACAATATTCAGCGATATTTTTACAAAAATAATTGTCGAAAATTTTAATTTATAACAACTTTTTTCGGTAAACATTTTTTTCTTTTACCAATATTTCTCACCAAAATTTGCTGACTAATGATTTCGGTACTCATTAACATCGGTCTAGGATCCCATTTAAGTATCGATTTTAAGTCTGTCGGTCTATTAAAATAGGGATCACAGCCAAAATATCAAACGGAGAAAACTTTATAACACAGATACTTATCGATGCTCCGAGAAGTTTGGTATTCCATTTAAAATCGGTTTAAAAGCTATAAAGGAAAATGTGGGAGTAAATCGAAAATTTTGGAACATTCCACATAACCCAAAAATATAATACAGTCGAACTCGGTTATAACGAACTCGGCTATAACGAATTCTCGGTTATAACGAACTAATTCTAAAGTCCCGACGTTTTGGCAACAATTTTCACACAAAATACTTCTTTTATAACGAACTCGGTTATAACGAATCCTTGGTTAAAACGAACTACTTATTATGGTTTTACCTTTTTATAACGAACTCCCATAAATATTTTGAAATTTGCGGCAATTATTTTTACCAAACTCGCGAATGGTTAGACATTTTTGGTTAATATTATTATTTTGATCAAATTTATTTATATTTTTAATGTTTTCTTCTCAATAAGTAGTTTACTTTCAAAAAAACGACAAATAAAACAAAATTGGAAAAATTTTTTTGGAAATAAAACTAGGTTGATACAAAATATACCCCGCTTATTGCGAACTTCGCTTATAACGAACCATTTTTACTGGTCCCCCGGAGTTCGTTATAACCGGGTTTGACTGTATATGAGAACGGAATTTGATTTGTTGACAAAATTTTTTTCTCACTAAAATAAAAAAAATAATTGTAATTCGAAGATTCCATTTGTAATTCGAAGACTCTACTTGTAATTAGAAAATTCCTTTTTTGTAATTCGAAAAAGATTAATTGTAATTCAAAAAAATCAATTGTAATGCGTAAAAGAATAATTGTAATTCGAAAAAGATCAATTATTATTTGAAGATTCCAATTGTTATTCGAAAAATATGAATTGTAATTCGAAGAAAATCGATTGTAATTCGAAACAAATCAATTGGAATTTGAAAAAATCAAATTTCTTTCGAAAAAGATCAATTTCAATGCGAAAGAGATCAATTGTCATGCGAAAGAAATCAATTGTAATGCGTAAAAGAACAATTGTAATTCGAAAAAGATCAATTGTTATTTGAAGATTCCAATTATTATTCGAAAAAGATGAATTGTAATTCCAAGAAGATCGATTGTAGTTCGAAGCAAATCAATTGGAATTCGAAAAAATTAATTTTCTTTTGAAAAAGATTAATTTCAATGCGAAAGAGATCAATTGTAATCCGAAAAAGATAAATCGTAGTTCGAAATAAATTAATTATAATTCGAAAAAGATCAATTGTAATTCAAAAGATCAATGGAAAAATAGGTGATATTTTTCGAATTACAATTGAACAGTTCATGGGAATAATGACAAATAGACCATTTGTATAATTTTACAAATGACGATAAAAACGCTGGAAACGGTTTAAAACTTATAGTTTTGTGAACTTTTTTGCATTAATGGATTAGTGCATTATGCAAAAATGTTGGAAAAAATATTAGTATTTAGCCGTTTCCTGCGTTTTTATCGTCATATGTAAAATAATACAAATGGTCTATTCATCCTTATTCGCATGTCCAAAGGGTGTCCAAGAGCTTCCAGCCTCCAAAAAAGGAATTCACTAATTTGCAAGCGAGTTCCCATGGAGAAATATTTGTTTATTTTCTTTTCTCCTTGTCCGCAAAAAATATTTTTAGAAGTGTGTATTGGTAAATTCTGATTCAATTTGAGAATGTATTAGTGGATTTTGACAAATTCTGATTTAATTTTCTAATTGAATTCAAAATATTTGTCTCCACTACGAATGAAAAACTAAAGAAGAATTCATCCATATCTCTCCGCGGGAACTTATTTCCAGAGGGTTCATCCACTTTCCGGTGTGATACGTCTTCTTTAATAGTCTTTGGTAAAAACATAATTTTTTACCCAACAATTTTTTTTCACGGACATTAAAAAAAGAACATTTTACAATCTTTTTAAAACAATTGTTTTTGAAATAATCTTTTTTAAATTGTGTTTACGTTGTGAAGGGTATCCATACATTCGGCAAGGCTGAATTTAACTTTTTTACTTGTTCAAATTTTAATTGATATATTTCGAATTATTTTCGGATTAAAGTTGATCTTTTCGAAATACAATTTATATTTTTCAAATTACAATTCGAATAACAAATGGAATTATCGAATTTCTCGCAGAATCTTCAACAATAAATTAAATTTAAGAATTATAAATGGAATCTTCGAATAACAAGTAGAATCTTCGAATTACAATTGATATTTTTCGAATAACATCTGTAACTACACCATGCTCCTGTCGTTTAACCAATTTAAACTTCTTATAACATCAAACAAATCATCAGCATGCCAATAAAACATGGCTCTGTCCAGAAAGAGCCTAACCACAAGAAAATAAAATTTACCTTTCCATTACATAAAATGTCTATTCGATTATCTTACTACAATCTACTATTTTTTACTCATTTTACTACAGGTGAAACTTTGCAATACAAAAAGTAAACAATAGTAAGAAATTTGGGTAATCGAATAGATCACTCAAAAATTTATGTTAGTAAAATCAACTGAAAATGTCAGTTAAAATAACTACTTTGTAAGTTGTTTTGGGGTCAACTACTTTTTCAGTTAAATCAACTAACAATGTTAGTTATTTTAACTGACAAAAAACAACTGACTTATGTAGTAAAAACTACTTACATTTGTAGTCAAAACAACTAACATGTAGTAAAAATAAAATAATCAATTTTTTTTTTCTCAAAAATGTTTTCAAAAAAAAAAAAATAGAAGTCCAAATTTTTTCCAAGTTTTTTTTTTTTTTTAAGATGTGAAAAATAATAAAAAGGGAAAACTTATTTTTATGTTTTGGAAAAAAAAATTTTCAGAGATAATAAAAATTAAATTAACTACTTTAAATAACTGTTACTACATTACAGTACTTTTTTGTTAGTTATTCAAAAAAACGGCTTAAAATAACTAACAGAAATAGTTGTTTGATATTTTTCACACAAAAACAACTGACTTTGTAGTTGAAAACAATTAACTACTGTAAAATATACAAACAACTAACATGTAGTAACTTACATAATTTTCTGAGTGATCTAAAATCTCCTTAAACCAAACACATATTTCCATAATCCATAATCGACTAAATTTTTATACATTGTAAATAAATGTGAATTCATTTGATTTATTCGATTATTCAATTCATTCCATTTATTAAATTCATTTAATTCATAAAGGTTATTAAATTCTTTCAATTTGTTTAGTTTATTTAATTCACTCAATTCATTTATTGCATTTATATTATTCAATTCAATCGTTTTATAAAGTCACTCAATTAATTCAATTTATGTATTTACTTTATTTATCCAATTTATTTAATTTACTATATTCTATCCTATTCATTCAATATTCTATTCATTCTATATATTCAATTCATTTAACTCATTAAAGGCATTCAATTTATTCAATTATTTTTATTAATTTATTCGATTCATTCATTCAATTTATTTAATTCGTTTAATTCATTCAATTTTTTCAATTCATAATTAAAACTATTCAATTAATCTCTAGTTTTCATCAATCTCATTTAAATCTTACATTCCTTTAATTTTTAAGATTCAAATAATCTTTGCATGCCAAAAAAAAATTTTTTTTCTTGTTAATATTAAAAATGATTCAGCACAATTAAAACAACATTTACCTTATACTAACATCTTAAGTTTTTGTTAACTTAGAATTACACAAATAACGTGAAACCTTTCTAAATTTATTGCAATAACTATGTTATCTCATGTATATTCTATACATTAAAATTCTTATTCTAGGTTAAAACACAATTACAATCTCAGGCCGCCAAACAAATTGCTGTTGGTTATCAACATCAACACACTGGCATGATGGATGCTTTAAAGCAAATTTACCAAAAACGTGGTATCTTTGGTTTATGGCGTGGTTCGATGGCTGCCATACCACGTGCTGCCATTGGTTCTGGTGCTCAAATTGCCACTTTTGGCAAAACAAAATCTTTACTCAAAGAATATGATCTTGTTATACAACCCACGGCGAATTCATTCTGTGCCGGTCTTATAGCTGGTTCTATAATGTCAGTGGCCATAACACCACCCGATGTTATATCGACTAGACTTTATAATCAGGGTTGGGATGAACGTGGCCGTTATAATGGCTGGTTAGATTGTTGTATGAAAATTTTACGCTCCGAAGGTATTTATGGTTTGTATAAAGGATTTTGGGCAAATTATTTAAGAATAGCTCCACATTCGACATTGGTTTTGTTGTTTTTCGACGAATTGCTAATTGTACGTGATAAATACAAAGATGGCAAAGAGATATTTAAAATTTCTAATTAAGATTTTTTTTTTTTTTAATTAATGTGCAATAATAAGATTTTAATTTTTTTTAGTTTTAATTTTGCCAATTTTGTCTTAGTATTTATTGTGTTAATTGTAAAAGTTGAAATGCTTACTAACAAGCTGCTAACTTTTTGTTTAACGAAAACATATCTATAAAGGGAAGTTTGATTTTTTTTCTAATCGGCTTATTTTTCATACACGATGTGGCTGCTACGTTTTTTTTTTAAACATAACTCAATAAATTTAAGTAAGCAGATATTTTGCCAGCTTCTCTATTGTCATTATGAACACGTCTTTTAAGCCAATTTAAAGTACAAAACAAATTTTTAAATTTTTTTAAAGCTAAGTTTTCTTTTTGCTTTTATAAATCTTCTCCTTTTTTTACAATTAACGAAAAGTGCCTTTTGTAACAAGAAATGAGTTACCTTTTTAGAGTTAGAAAAATGTTTAAATCCTGTTAATCCTGTTAATAAAAAAATAAAAAAAAAATACTTGACTTTGCTTTTAATTAATTTTGTGAATTATATGAATGAATTGAATATTTTTTTTAATTGAATGAGTGAATTAAATTAATCATTTAAATAAATTTAATAAACTAAATGAATTGAATAAATTAAACAAGTAAAAAAGTAAGATTCGACTTGTTTGAATCCATTAATTCCCTCCTTAGTGCTCAAAATAACACTTTTCAACGTATAAAAATGAAAAAAAAAACTAGAAAGATTTTATTTTGAGAAAAAACTTTTTTTTTTGTAATATTTGTTAAAAAAAATTTTTTTTAGTATTTTTTGCAAAAAAAATGTTGAGTAATTTTTTTTGACAGTAAAAAATTTTTTGAGTTTAATATTTTTTTTTTGAGTGAGATTTTATTATGTTGTGAAGAGTAAGTTACGATAATTTGTTTTTTTTTAAACTGTTATTAATTATATTATATATAATTCAGCTTTAAAATCTAGCATCAAAATCACCATAAAATTTATCAATTTTTGTTCTCAATACAATTTTCTTAAAATTAAATTTAGATATTAATAACACAGTGATACAAAATCGAACTTTCGGAATCGGAATGGGATGAAACCAAAAGCAAATGAAAGCTGACGTTTTCCATAACAAAACACTCAAGGCCTTTTTTTTAGGTCAGAGCTAGATTTTATTTTACACGCATTTCAAGTTTGTGATTTTAAAGCATTTAAAGTTTTTGTGTACTAAACGTGTCCAACTTTAAAGACCCCTGGTGGTTCCCTTATTGGACATGTAGGGTCCGGTTTCCAAACTTAAGCTCAAAATTACTTCAGCTATGACTGGTATGAATTTTGCTGCAATCGGTCCAGTACCTATTTACTGAATAGCCACATTATTAAAATAAACCATGTACACCGTTGCGTATGATTGTTATTTAAAGGCAATTATTAATATAAATCACTGGACACCGTTGCGTATGATTGTTATTTAAAGGCAATTACAATATTAATCATTCGCCACTAATACAGTTTTCAAGCATTTATTATTGTAATTATAATAAAATTGCACTAACTTCAAATGCGTGTAAAACAAAATCTAGCTCTGAACTAGAAAAAAGCCTTGAGGGGTTTGTTATGGAATATGTCAACTTTCATTTGCTTTTGGTTTCATCCCATTCCGATTTTGGGTGTTGCACTGTGTAATTAATAGTATTTAGGCCTCTGTTCTGTCTTTCACAACTTTTTAATTCACATGAAAATTTCCGAATCACATGAAATCAAGTTAAGTGTTTTGTTGATCACGTTTTCATTCAAAGTTGAAATCGAATAATTAAAATTGAAAAATTTATAAGGAAAAAAGTGCATTCGTTTTACTTTCACCAAATTTTATTTATGTGAAACAAAATGAAAAAGAAATTCGGATGTGAAATCTAGAACACCAAAAAAATTCGGAAATTTTCATTTTCACATTTTTTATGTGAATTACTTTTTTTTTGAACAGCGGCCTTAATTAAGAATCCACTGTAATTGTTTCTTCTTTATTTAATATGTTTGTGTTTGTACAGTATTGCATTATTTAATATTTTTGTATTTGTTAAATTTTTATTCTACACCATTTACAGATGCAATTCGTAAAAAATCAATTGTAATTCGAAGATTCTACTTGTAATTCGAAGGTTCCATTTGTAATTCGAAGATTCTATTTGTAATTCGAAGATTCTACTTGTAATTCGAAGATTCTATTTGTAATTCGAAGATTCCATTTGTAATTCGAAGATTCCATTTGTAATTCGAAGAATCCAATTGTAATTCGAAAAATATCAATGGAAATTCAGTTGATATTTTTCGAATTACAATTGGAATCTTCGAATTACAATTTAAATCTTTGAATTACAAATATAATCTTCGAATTACAAGTAGAATCTTCGAATTACAAATAGAATCTTCGAATTACAAATGGAATCTACGAATTACAAATGGAATATTCGAATTACATGTAGAATCTTCGAATTACAATTGATATTTTACGAATTACATCTGTAAATGGTGTAGTAGACCTAAAAATTATGTGGTACAAACAGGCTAATGGTATTAAATTAACGAGCGAAACGTCCGGCAGTCAAAGTTTTGGATTTTTGAAAATATAAAAAAATGTGTCTCGGTGAACACGAATATCAAAAACTAAAAAATTAAAATCGTTCAAACGGTTTTCGCGGGTTTTTTCTACTTTCGAGAAATTTTAAGAAAAAATCTCAATTTTTTTCCTTGACCCTTTCATAGTGCTTGAGATAAACTTTCATTTAAAATAAATTTGATCCAAATCTGAGAGTTTTAAGCCGTGGTGCCTTTCGATTAAAGTTTTGGTTAAAAAAAAAAAAATCACCAAAAACTTAGATCGGAGTGGGTTATGGGTTAAAATAGTCTGATTTGGCATTTGGGAAACTTATTGACAAATTTTTAATAACGATATTTCGAAAGCCGGTCGACCAATTTGATAAATTATTAATATTCGTATGCCGAAATAATAAAAATAATGTATCGCAAGATAATTTTTAATTCTGCTGTATGGAATCATTGTCTGGTGGCTTGCTTTAGAGACAAAAGGGAACTGTGTCTTTATCACAAATGTGCAGAGAATGGCGTCGATGTGCATCAATGGTGCTCTTCGTACTACATCTACGGCTGCATTGAAAATCCTTCTTTACCTGATACCATTGGACATATTGGGTAGGCAGTATGCGGCTACGTCGGAAATTCGACTTAATAGCAGGAGCAGCGATTATGTCCATAGCGCGATATTGAAGAGATAACAATACCACAAAATGTGGACTGTCTATGAGCCTTTTTAAGCGCCACTATACAACTATGATACCATCCAGGGCGTCTTGGATGACGGGAATTTCGGGTAGTGGTCGCTGCACAAACAAGTAGGCTTTGGAGTCTATTCGGAGGAGCTCATTGCAGTGTTCACCAGGCATAGATGCTGGCAATAAAGGAAGTGGCTGACTGGTTGAATGTATTGTCTACAATTGCAGTCAACATCTATTCTGAAAGTCAAGCCGCGGTCAAGTCCCTGGAGTCAATGTTTCTGAAAACAAGATCTGTCCTTAACTGCCTCAAGTCTTTAAATGAGATGGCCAAGCGGTTACACATTTCAGGCAATTACAAAGCCGATGAGCTTGCAAAACTGGGAACTACCTTACAGGGTCCAAAAGAATTGGAATGTGTTGGTATGCCTCTAGAAACTTGCAAGCAAAACATATGGCTTTGTTCCGCGACGGAGACTGATCAAAGATGGGCAAATGGACGAGTGAGACAACACGACAGATTTCGAAAATTCAATTTGTAATTCGAGGATTATACTTGTAATTCGAAGATTATATTTGTAATTCAAAGATTCTATTTGTAATTCGAAGATTCTATTTGTAGTTCGAAGAATTCATTTGTAATTCGAAGATTCCAATTGTAATTCGAAAAAGATCAATGGAAGGAAATTCAGTTGATATTTTCGAATTACAATTGGAATCTTCGAATTGCAATTGGAATCTTCGAGTTACAATTGAAATCTTCGAATTACAATTGGAATCTTCGAATTACAAATATAATCTTCGAATTCCAAGTAGAATCTTCGAATTACAAATGGAATCTTCGAATTACAAATGGAATCTTTGAATTACAAGTAAAATCTTCGAATTACAAGTAAAATCTTCGAATTACAAGTAAAATCTTCGAATTACAAGTAAAATCTTCGAATTACAATTGATCTTGTACGAATAAAAATTTGCCCTGACAAAAAAAATGCCGCTCTACTGCATATATAACAGAAATACTTGCCGATGCTTCGAGCGGTTTGGTTTTGCATTAAAGCGATATCGGCTCAGATGTTCAATTGTTCTGAACAAAAATGTAAGGACACTTCAAAACTTTTGGTACATGGTTAGGTTAGGTTAGAGGTGGCGGAGTTAAAGACTCCTCACATAGACCGGATGGTCCATAGCGAAACCACAATAATTCCTCAGTTACGCTGACAGAAAGCGTTTGTCCTCATCGCGACTTGTACTATTTGCCTTAGGTCGACATTCGAAACCGTTTCCAAGCTCTCGAAGTCATGTCTTCCCAATATGTGCAGTCGGGTTCTGGCGAAAGCAGGACATTGTCAAATAATATGTTCGACCGTTTCCTCAGTGTTAGGTTCATCGCACCTTCTACAGCTGACATCGGAAATAAGTCCCATTTTTTTTCTATGATAACCTATAAGGCAGTACCCGGTGATCACTCCAGTGGGTATACGGCAGTTCCATCTACACCATTTACAGATGTAATTCGAAAAAGATCAATTGTAATTCGAAGATTCTATTTGTAATTCGAAGATTCCATTTGTAATTCGAAGATTCCATTTGTAATTCGAATATTCCATTTGTAATTCGAATACTCCAATTGTAATTCGAAGATTCCATTTGTAATTCGAAGATTCCAATTGTAATTCGAAAAAGATCAATTGTAATTCGAAAAAGATCAATTGTAATTCCTAAAAGATCAATTGTAATTCGAAAAAGATCAATTGTAATTCGTAAAAGATCAATTGTAATTCGTAAAAGATCAATTGTAATTCGAAAAATATCAATGGAAATACAGTTGATATTTTTCGAATTACAGTTGATATTTTTCGAATTACAATTGGAATCTTTGAATTACAATTGATCTTTTACGAATTACAATTGATCTTTTTCGAATTACAATTGATCTTTTTCGAATTACAATTGATCTTTTTCGAATTACAATTGATCTTTTTCGAATTACAATTGGAATCTTCGAATTACAAATGGAATCTTCGAATTACAATTGGAGTATTCGAATTACAAATGGAATCTTCGAATTACAAATGGAATCTTCGAATTACAAATGGAATCTTCGAATTACATATAGAATCTTCGAATTACAATTGATCTTTTTCGAATTACATCTGTAAATGGTGTAGTGAGTGAGAGTAAATAGTTAGTTTTCTTCAGATTGTAGCATGCCCACAATCTTCTACTAATCGTACTTTTTGTTAGTTCTCTCCACTTTCTGTTAGCCATTGCAGTGTTTTGAATACATTCCACATAACCTAAAAAAACAAATGCTTTTATTTGGTTGCTGATGGGCACATGTAAAAAAATCCTAATAAAGAAGAGGACAATAATGAACTTTCAATATTTATCGATAAATCACATTCCAAAGGAATTGTCTTATTTTACAAACTTTTAGTATTCAATTCTTTCAAATCTCTGCATTCGTATTAATTTCACTTTCAAACTAAAACTTTTTTCACGTTTCAAAATTGATCAACTTGTTAAATTTTTGCATTTAATGATCATTCATTTAATGTTCTAAAAATTTAAATAAATATTTACTAAGAAGCATCATTAAAATAACTTAAATACTTTCACCTATACCTTTGTACTTGACCGCTTTCGGTGTATGAGTCTGTGTAACAAGAACAGTTGTGTTCAAAGTAATAGCACTCTCAAAACTTAAAAAAAAAAATTAAATTTTTTAGCTTATTTTAAGCGATCATCGCATTTATTTTACCTTTCATATATTAGTTAAACAAAAAAAAAATAAATCTAGCTTACTCTTTCTAGCACTAAAGGTAGAACAAAATGAAAACATTAAACATATGGTTTAAGATAACTTCTGTCATTTGCATGCGCATGAACAGCAATTAATATAAGGGGAATCTTTCGGTCCCCCTGTTGCACATTTAGTGAGTTTTTCCAACAGGACGTATGAAAGTTCCCCATTATATTAATTGCTGTTAAAGCGCATGGTCTCAAGTGTCGCGTCTGTTTAGTCTGTAACTCGGTTAATAAGATATTTTATTCACTACTGTTTTCGAAATTTTTTGGCGCTTATATTCTCTCATGCGGGAAAAGATAGAACGGTTCGACATGGAACTAAGCTTTGTAGCTCCGTCGAAAGGTCACCTCCAAAACAAGACATGTTTAACTCTTCTTTTGACCCCATCTATATTTATTGTTATTTTGTTTATAACTTTAACTCTTTTATAATGTTTCACGTCGTTAACAATAAATTTTTTTTTTGGCATTAACAAAATAAAAACAAAAATCCAACCAACTAAAGATCTACAAAATCTACATTTTACCGGTTTTTATTACTAGTTGCTACCGCAAAAAATTGACTAAGCCAAAGATTACTAACAACTCCAGCAACAAGTATGATAATAATGTTGGTTACAACAAACCGAGAGTATTCCATTCATTGTTTTTTTGGGGATATGTTGCAAAATTTAATGATGGTAAATATTTGTTTTTTTCATACGGAATTTATAATAAATAATTTTATATTGATGTTTTTTTGTGTCATTTTACAAAATTACTGCGACTACACACATATTTCATATTTGTATTAACAACTTCCATGCAATCATCATTTATGCCATGCAATCAATCGATCTGTAAAATTGTGCACTGTTTGAGGCTTTGGGATGAATTTTATCATGCACAGAACTAAAAAAAATTGAGATCAAAATTCCTTTTTTTTAGAAAATTTTTACAAAAACTTTGTTTACACATTTTTGTACTACTAAAAAAAATTTTTTTTTCTGAGTGTAAAAATTTTTTGTGTGTAAAATTTCTTTTGAGTCCTCATGTGTGCTGACGTTTTACGTCAGCACACATAAACTCTGAGGTCAATTGTGATACCACGGGAATGCTTCCCTACTGGTCCCGGCCGCTAAACCAAGTTGAGCTTCTTATGAAACTACTAAGATACTTAATTTTGACATCTGACAAATCAGAAAGATCGTGCAGCTCTAGATCCAAGTGAAGCAAGTCTCTGACCAGAAAGTGCCGGGCAATGTCAGATGAAGAGTTCGATAGTTTCCATGCAACTCCGGCAAAAGTCATTTGACGGCGCATTTAACCGCGCTGCGTGCTTCCCTTTAAGACAGTGTCCCGTAATTGCAGCAATAACCATTTAAATCTCTCCTCTAGGAAGCGATTTTAGCTCACTTGTGCGCTTCTGATTAAGAGAAGGCCAAATCTGTCGTGTTGTCTCACAGAGATTTTGCTTTCAAGTCTCTGGAGGCATGCCAACACATTCCAATTCTGTTGGAACCTGTTAGTTTCTATTCTTGCAAGATCATCGGCTTTGCAATTACTTGGAATGTCTTTGTGCCCTGGGACCCAAATGAGTCGTATGGCCATCTCATTTAAAGACGTACAGAAGTTAAGGGCAAATCTTGTTTTCAGAAACATTGACTCCAGGGACTTGACCGCGGCTTGACTGTCAGAATAGATGTTGATTGCTCTGCGTGCTTCCCTTTAAGACAGTGTCCCGTAATTGCAGCAACAACCGTCTAAATCTCTCCTCTAGAAAGCGATTTTAGCTCACTTGTGCGCTTATGATTAAGAGAAGGCCAAATCTGTCGTGTTGTCTCACAGAGATTTTGCTTTCAAGTCTCTGGAGGCATGCCAACACATTCCAATTTTGTTGGAACCTGTAAGTTAGTTTCCAGTCTTGCAAGCTCATCGGCTTTGCAACTACCTGGAATGTCTTTGTGCCCTGGGACCCAAATGAGTCGTATGGCCATCTCATTTAAAGACGTACAGAAGTTAAGGGCAAATCTTGTTTTCAGAAACATTGACTCCAGGGACTTGACCGCGGCTTGACTGTCAGAATAGATGTTGACTGTGGTTGTAAACAAGACATTGTAACTCAACCAGTCAGCCACTTTATTGCTAGCATCTCTGTCTGGTTAAACACCGCAATGATCTAGCTATCTTTGAGCCAGGCTCAATGCAAGCTCTTCCGAATTGACTCCAAAGCCTTCTTGTCCTTTACCGTTATCGTCACATCGTCAGCATATGCGACAACATGACAACCACGTGCTCTTCTATAGAGAGCAGCATTGAATTCAGTGCCAGGTTCCAAAGAAGCGGCGAAAGAACACCTTCCTGTGGTGTGCCTCTATAGGCAAATCCAGATATGACAAAAGCTCCCAATTCAGACGTTATACGTCTATTGGCAAGAAGAAATTCCACCATTAAAACTATACCACGCTTCACTCCCAGATGTCTTTGGGAAAAGTACCCTCACATCAGACAATTTCAGCGAGGCCCAACACGCCTACACTCAAAATAATTCTACAGTAAAAGGTTTAGTAAGTGATTTTGTACAAAAATCTACTAATTAGTAAAAATTACTAATTTTAGTACTTTGAGATACTAAAATTAGTAATTTTTACTGGTTTTTACTAATATTAGTAAAAATTTTAGTATTGGTTACCAATTCCTGCACTAGGTCCTTTTGGACTAAAATTTAGTTAAATTTTTAGTATTGAATACCCACGTTTTTTTTTTTGGGTGTATCTTAAAGGTAGGTCTGTTGAAACGGCTTTAAGCGACGTTGTCGGGCTGATTGAGGATACTCTTCACAGAAAAGAGTATGTTTTGGCATCATTTTTGGACGTGGAAGGTGCGTTCAACAATGTCTAAATATCATCTATTCTTAATGCCCTACAGAATACAGGCACGAACACACAGATTACCTTATGGACGGGCAACATGCTGAAAAGCAGGACAATTAATTCGAAGATAGGTGATGGTGAGGCGAGGAAAATAGTTACAAGGAGCACTCCACAAGGAGGAGTCATCTCTCCTCTTCTGTGGAATCTTGTAATGAATGAAATCCTTGAGTCACTCAACGAAATGGGTATCACGGCGGTTGCTTACGCTGATGACGTTGTGATCCTAATAAAAGGTAAGTTTTTACCAACGATTAGCGAACTCATGGAATCAGCGCTTAAGATACTCTCAAAGTGGGCAAGGAACAACGGTCTGGGAGTCAATCTCGCCAAAACCGAACTCGTCTTGTTCACAAAAAGGACTAAGGTAGACAGGTTTGTCCTTCTCAAATTAGATGGAATCACCCTGGAGCTATCCAATGAGGCGAAATACCTGGGTGTGATCCTGGACTCAAAGCTTTCTTGGAAAAGAAACACATAGGGAAGGATGAAGAAGTCGTTATGTGCTTTTTACACCTGCAGAAGAACTTTCGGGAGAAGGTGGGGTTTACTTAAAACCGTATATTATATACTGGATGTATGGTGCGATAATAAGACCAATACTTACCTATGGTACCCTTGTGTGGTGGAAAGCAGTGGATAAGAAATCATATCTCTGCAATCTACAGAAGGTACAACGACTGGCGTGTGTGGGTATCACTGGTGCTATTAGATCAGCACCCCAGGCCGGTCTGGAAGTGATACTAAACATTCAGCCCGTATATATTTACGTCAGGAGCACAGCAGCAAAATCGGCTCTCAGGTTAAGAGAGTCGCAAATGCTTAAGCAACGCTCTTGGGGACACTCGACTATATTAAGTACGGTAGGCGGGACGGAACTGGAACAGAGAACAGACTATATCTCAACACAGACGAACTTTGACAGAAGTAGGGAAGACTGGGCGGAAAACTGTGTTATTACAGAGAATGCGATCTCAATCTTCACGGACGGATCAAAGATGGAGATGGGTACGGGTTCGGGAGTTTACTCTGAATGCCTCGAAATTGAGGTCTCATTGAGGCTTCCGGATAAGTGTAGTGTTTTCCAGGCTGAGGTGCTTGCAATTGACAAAGCAGCGCAGATGATTATGACAAGGGACCTTCGTCCTTGCGTCATTAACATTTTCGTGGATAGTCTCGCAGCTCTGAAGGCCTTAGAGTCAAATACTGTAAAATCGGGAATAGTTATGAATTGTATACAATCTCTTCGTCGAATCAGTTAGCACACAATCAAGCTAATATGGGTCCCAGGCCATAGTGGGGTCGCTGGGAACGAATTGGCTGATGAATGTACGAGGAATGGCTCTAAATCGGTGGGGGAACGTGTAGAACATGACGTCTCGGTTCCTATAGTGGAATTGATGAACGAAATTGATAGGATATCTGAAAATAGGATGAAGGATAGGTGGATATCACTGACTACGTGCAGAATATCTAGAACCCTGTGGCACTGCCGAATCCTAAGAGGACAAAAAGTCTTCTTACATTTGGCAAACGGACGGTTAGCCTATTAGTTGGAGTACTTACAGGACACTGTATAATTGACCAAATGGCCGTGCGTATGGGAATTTCTGATAGGGACTATTGTAGAAGCTGGGGGGAAGTGGAGGAAGAGGAGTCAGTGAAGCACTTGCTATGCGAATGTCCGGGCCTAATGAGGAGCCGCCTTAAGCATTTGGGGCAAAGATTTTTCGATGACCTGGATTGTCTAAGCGGTGTCTCATTGACGTCTCTAGCGTAATATCTCAGGGAAACGGGGTGGTTTAAAAAGTAGAACTTTGTATCAGAGGGGGAGTAGGGAAATATTATTAAGGGAATCACAATAGGCCTTATGGCCTCCGAGTGAATTCGCCAAATGGCGAGCGCCCATCCAACCTAACCTAACCGTTACTCCCAGAGCAAACAATGCCATACACAGAAAAAATTTGAATAAAATTTAAATCAACAAAACGCGGATTCAATAAATTTTTTGATTGAAATTTCTCCAATTAAAAAAATTGTTATACCAATCATCAAATTGTAGGTGATTGATTGAAAATTTTTTCAATCAAACATTTTTTTGACTTTGATCAAAAATTTTATCAATTTTTTATTTATAGTCAATCAAAATAATTATTGATTTAACAAATGAAGTATAAGCTTATGACAAAATTATTACAAAATTCATCTTTTTTCTTTTCCGAATGAATTAAACAAATTTATTCCTTTTTCATAACGAAATCATTAATTTAAATTTCTGTACCCTGAAGATATTATTATGATTCTTTTTAAAGATATCAATTTTATAAGATTATTATGTGACAACTTAATAAACACCATAATTACAATTTAAAAGAACAACTGACTGACAACCAGACAAACCGTAAAGTTAAATGATTTTCATAAAGAATCAAGGAACAGATTATAATCCATAACAATAATAATAATAATAATGTATTTATGTATCATGTGTACTAAAAGTTCATAAAATTTATGTATAACAACAATATGAAAAGCATCTCAAAGTCAGTGCTAAAAAATTAAACTTAAACACATTATGGATACTAAAAAACAAATTTGTATAAAACCAGAGTGTTATATTTAAGGTGACAGGGACTTTTTATGTGTACTATAGTTTCAAGGAAAACTAATGTTTTTATACAACTTATGAAATGTTTTTCATAGATTTTATGAAAAGTTGTATGTTTTTAATGATAAATAAGTTTAATGGAAAATTATATTTTATGGCATTTAAAATGTGTTTTTTTTTTTTAATAATAAATCTATGAACAAATTTCGTAAAACTAATGAAAAGTTTATGAAACAAAATGTTTTACACGTATTTTTATAAAAAAAAAACCTGCTTGGTTTAATACAATGAAACGTTTAATGATATTTTTAATAATTATTGAATGAATTAAAATTCATAATATTCATAATGAAAAGCTCTGTTAACTGCCAAAACTGCATCAAATTTATATTTTTTTTTTAAATATTTACAAAATATGATGCAACTAATGAAGTCTTTCATAAATTCTATTTATATTTTAACTTTTTGACTTATGAAAATTTTTTTTTAATTCTGTAATGTTTTTCATAAAAGTTTCATAATTTTTGCCAAAAAAAAAATATTCTAACTGGAAAATTACAAATGACTTGTCAAACTTTATATACCGCTAATATATGAGGTGAATAGGGATATGAAAAATATAAAAAAAAAACGCTTCAACTAACATTTATACATTAAATTAAATTAAGTGAGTTAAGCTTAAGTTAAATATATTTTTTTACAATTTCATTTTAAAAATTTGAACTCGCAATGGGTCATTTGTTTGTTAACATAGAGTGGAATGGAAAAATTAATTTGTGGAATATAAACAAAAAATCTCTGAAATTAAACATAATTAGAGTAGCGAAAAGAAAATAGAACAGCTAGAAACGACGAAAAACTACGTTTTATTTTTTATATTCTCTATTCAGTGATAGATGATAGATGATGTATATGGGGCATTCCATGTCAAATCGGACACTTTGAAATTTTTTTTTTTAGATTTTCCCAATTTGTTTGCAGTTTTTAGTACTCTTCGAAAACTCCTTCTTGGTAAATTTTCAGATTTTTTTGATGACTCGTTCAAAAGATATCAAATTTTTAAAAATTGGTAGCTTGTTCCTTTACTCAAACTTTTTTTACTCATAACTTCTTCAATAATGGTCCAAATTTCAATTTTTTTTCTTCAAAATTTTTGTTTTTTTACGTACTTAAAAAAAAAATCCCAAAAAAATTTTAAAAGCGCTCTAGTATGCGATTTTTAAGTTTTAAAATTTATATCTCATTTTGGGAAATGTTTGTACTCTTCGATTTTTTTTTAATTTTTTTTGTGTAAAACTTCTATCGATTCTACAACTTTTTTGCCCAGGAGGATCGTTGGATAACGATTATTACTATTTTTTAAAATTTTTTGAAAAATTTTAATTGTAATTTTCCAATCTTAAAATCATTTCCACTGCTCCAAAGGTGCGTCTTAGAGGGATAATTTATAAGACCGACCCCCATTACTTTTTACGTCTTAACATTTCTTTGGAACAAACTAATATCCTATCTCCAATTTCTAAGGGGGCTCCCACACAAAACGACATTTTTTAAAATTTGCTCCAACCGCTCTAACTGCCCTAATAGTGCCCTTAGAGCAACAAAATGTATGACCGACCCACAATATTTTTTTAGTCCAAACATTTTCTCTGAGTCCAAACATTTTCTCTATCTTTAACTGTTAAGGCGGTCCCCATACAATTTTTTTTTTCATTTTTTGTAAATTTGTTTTATTTAATCAGCTTCTACCGGTCCAATGGTGCGTCCGAAAGGGGTCATTAGAGAGACTGACCCCCATTTATTTTTACCCTACAACATTTTTTTAAAACATACCTACGCCCTATCTCCACTCCCTAAGCAGGCTCCCATACAAATAACAGTTGAAGCAAATTTTATAAAAATGATATTTTGAATGGAAGCCTACTTAGGGAGTGGAGATAGGGCTGTGGTATGTTTTAAAAAAATGTTGTAGGGTAAAAATAAATGGGGGCCGGTCTCACTAATGACCCCTCTCGAATGCACCATTGGACCGGTAGAAGCTGATTAAATAAAACAAATTTACAAAAAATAAAAAAAATTGTATGGGGACCGCCTTTACAATTAGAGATAGAGGGTAGGTGCGTTCAGAGAAAATGTTTGGACTAAAAAAATATTGTAGATCGGTCATACATTTTGTTGCTCTAAGGGCACTATTAGGGCAGTTAGAGCGGTTGGAGCAAATTTTAAAAAATGTCGTTTTGTGTGGGAGCCCCCTTAGAAATTGGAGATAGGGTATTAGTTTGTTCCAAAGAAATGTTAAGACGTAAAAATTAATGGGGGTCGGTCTTATAAAGGACCCCTCTATGACGCACCATTGGAGCAGTAGAAATGATTTAAGATTGGAAAATTACAATAAAATTTTTTAAAAAAATTTTTAAAAAATAGTAATAATCGTTATCCCACCATCCTCCTGGGCAAACAATTTGTAGAATCGAAAGATGTTTTACACAAAAAAATTTCAAAAAAATCGAGGAGTACAAACATTTTGAAAAATGAGATTTAAATTTTAAAACTTAAAAATCGCATACTAGAGTGCTTTTAAGAATTTTTTGGGAATTTTTTTTAAAGTACGTAAAAAAACAAAAATTTTGAAAAAAAATTGAAATTTGGACCATTATTGAAGAAGTTATGAGTAACAGAAGTTTGAGAAAAGGAACAAACTACCGATTTTTAAAAATTCGATATCTTTTGAACGGGTCATCAAAAAAATCTGAAAATTTACCACGAAGGAGTTTTGGAAGGGTACTTAAAACTGTTAACAAATTGGGAAAATCTTTTTTCAAAGTGTCCGATTTGACATGGAATGCCCCATATATATAAGGGTGGCACGAGTCATTACTTTTTTCGAATTTCGTCGATCGCCGGATAAATTATGGTTCGTTTTGGTCTAAAAACTCTATGTTTAAATTTTTAGCCAAATCGGACAAAATGAACCCGTGTATTTAGGTTATAGTTTTGCCCCAAACAAATTTTTTTCGCATACAAACCAACAATTTTTTTTTGATTTTTCAATTTTTTTGTTTAATTATTATTTTACTTGATTAGCTTATTAGCTTTGGTGGGATAAACCCTTCCACTCCAAAATTGAGTTCGAAAAAAAATTAAGGCCGTTGGGGTCCTACACTCAAAATAATAACTCTGTTAAATTACAGAAAAACTCTAATAATTTAACAGAGTACACCATACTTTTCCAGCTAACAACATTTCTTGGTAATTCTACTATAAAACTCTGTAAAATGATTTGGACAAAAAAAACTGTTAATTTACAGAGTTTCTAGTAAAATATTGGTTAAATATGAAAGCTTTTCGACAGAGAAAACTCTGTAATTTTACTTTAAAACTCTGTAAAATGATTTGGACAAAAAAAAAACTGTTAATTTACAGAGTTTCTAGTAAAATATGGGTTAAATAAACCACCATTTAGCAAAGAAAACTTTGTAAATTAACATATATTTGTAAAATGCATTTGATGCAAAAAAAAATTTACAGAAAAAACTCTGTAAATTTACAGAGTTTAGTTAAATGCATGTTATTTTGTAAAATTTTTTTAAGATTTCTGAAAAAAAAATTTTATAACTTTTTTTGCTACTTTTTCAACTTTTTCTAAAAAAATATACAGATAAAATTTTGATGTTTGGTAAAAAAACTACTCAAAACAGAAAACTTTTTTCGTTATAAACAAAAAAAGAAGTATTTTGCTTAAATGTGTATTTTAGCAGAAAACTCTGTTAATTATCTGTAAAATTAAGATTACAAAGTAAAAAGTAATATAACAGAGGAAACTTTGTTTTTTTGTCACAACAAAATACAAAGTATTTTCTTTAAATCTGTATTTTGACAGAAAACTCTGTCAAATATCTGTTGAATTGAGATTACAGTCATTTTACAGAGTATTTTACAGAGTTATTATTTTGAGTGTACTCTACATTTTTTTAATTTTTTTTTTATACCCTCCACTCTAGTGATAGAGGGTATATATAAGTTTGTCATTCCGTTTGTAACACCTCGAAATATTGGTCTAGGACCATAAAGTATATATATTTATGATCCTCGATCGATTTTAAGTCGATCTAGCGATGTCCGTCCGTCCGTCCGTCTGTCTGTCTGTCTGTCTGTCTGTCTGTCCGTCTGTAGAAAACACGCTAACTTTTGAAAGACTTTACAGAGGCTACTGAAGTTTGGCATATATGTTTGTCATTTACCTCGTCAGGTTGGTATTGCAATCCAGCCAAATCGGTCCAGCGGTTCAAAAGTTATGAGCAAAAGAGTAAATTTCGGCAAGGGTATTTTTCGAATTTACAAGATTAAAACCACTATAACTTTCGAAAGACAATTCTGAGGGGGCTGAAGCTTAGCGTATATATTTGTCGTTCCCCAAGGCTGTTTGGTTTTGAATTTCAGCAAAATCGGATCAGTGGTTCAAAAGTTATAAGGAAAGCACTGAATTTCAGATTTGTTTCACCTTAAACTGTTGAAAACTCGTTAAACAAGTTTTAAAAGCATGGTGAAATACCAGTTTAGTAAAACTTGTTGTTGTTTGTTTTCTTGTCGTGGGGTGCAGTTTAGTTGTTAGACAAGTAAATATTTGTTATTGTTTTGTTATTGTTAGTGTAACTGTATGTAACGGGAAAAAATCAAATAAAGTATGTGTATGATTTAATGTTAATTTGTTTTTGGTTTTTAAAGAAGAGGATGGTAATATAAACAAGTAGAAAAGTTAAATTCGACTTTGCCGAATCTATGAATACCCTCCACAATGCATTTTTTTTAAAGGGTAGTACATTTTTTATCGTGAAAAACTTAACAATTTTGATTAGAAATATTTTATTTTGAGTAAAAAACTCTTTTTTTGTATTTTTTTTTTAAAAAAAGAAAAATTACTAATTTTTTTTGGGTGTAAATTTTTTTTCGAGTGTAATGTTTTTTTTACTGTAAAAATATTTCTTACACAAAATATTGTCATTTTTGTAGAAAAAAAAAATTGTTTTTTTGAGTGTAAAATTTTTTTCGAGTGTAATTTTTAAGTTACCAATGCTTTTAAAATTAAACAAGTTTGAAAAGCACTATTTAGTTACCACCAATGCTTTTAAAACTTGTTAAAACACGTGGCATTTTAGATGAAACTAATCTGAAATTCAAGGTTTTGCTTATAACTTTTGAACCACTGGACCGATTGAGCTGAAATTTAAAACCAAATAGACCCGGGGAACGGCAAAGATACGTGCCAAGCTTCAGTAGTCTCATTATTGTCTTTCGAAAGTTATCGTGTTTTTTATCTCGTAAATTCGCGAAATACCCTTGCCGAAATTTACTCTTTTGCTCATAACTTTTGAACCACTGGACCGATTTGGCTGGATTGCAATACCAACCTGACCAGGTAAATGACAAACATATATGCCACACTTCAGTAGCCTCTGTAAAGTCTTTCAAAAGTTAGCGTGTTTTCTACGGACAGACAGACGGACGGACGGACATCGCTAGATCGACTTAAAATCGGTCGAGGATCATAAATATATATACTTTATGGGGTCCTAGACCAATATTTCGAGGTGTTACAAACGGAATGACAAACTTATATATACCCTCTATCACTAGAGTGGAGGGTATAAAAAAGAGGAAAATATGTGAAATAGTTTTTTTTTGTATTACATATAGGTATAAAACAACAAAAATATTTTACAAAGTAATTTGTTACTCAAAGAAATTGTACACTAAAAAAATATTTACACTCAAAAAAAATGTTACACTCAAAAAAAAATGTACACATTATTATTTTTTTTTTTGAATGAAATGGCAGACTCAAAAAAATGTTGACAGTCAAAAAAATTTTACACTCAAAAAAATTTGATTGATTAAAAGAAAGTTTGACTCAAAATAGTATACATATTTCTAATAAAAAATTTGTAATGCAATTTTTTTTTGATTTTTTTTTAGAAAATTACTATCAGATAACATTGTGGAGGGTATTCATAGATTCGACCAAGTCGAATTTAATTTTTCTACTTGTTTTTTTAAGTTTTGATTTGAAAGTATTTAAGCTGAAATGTTGCTTTTAATGATACATATCCACAAAAAATTGTATTCCTATCTGTCACAAATTTATCGTGCCTTTAAAATGTATAAAAAACCGAAAAAAAATTTTTGAAAAAAAAATTCTAAGGAAATTTTTTTTTTTTAAAAAATTTCTCGCAAAAAAATTGTTGAAAAAAAGGGGTAAAAATATTTTTTATACTTATTTAAATACCTTCCAGTATCCAATTCTATTCACATGTGTCAGCCAGCAGCCTAATTAAAACATTTTGTATTTTTAGGTTATGTTGAATGTATCAAAATGTTTGATATTTTTTTACCTTTTTGTTCATAACTTTTGAACTGCTAAACCGATATTGCTCAAATGCAACACCAGACTTCTCAAATGAAAAAGAAGTAAATATGTTAAGTTTCAATCATATCTCTGTAATACTTTGGCAGTGATCGCCATTTTAACAGACAAACATCATTTAACAAAATTTTAAGTCAACATTTTTTTTCCAAAAAAAATTACTTTATAAAATTTTTTTTTTTTACTTTATAAAAAAAAAAATTTCAATTTCCTTCTAATTTAATTTTAACTAAATTTGTTTTCTTTTAAATTATGATTGTAATTTATTTACAAATTTGTTTTACTATTTTTTGTGAGTGTATATCTGCGTTAACAACACATGTGTTGAAATCACAATCCAAAATAATATAATTTTATAAACTACTCGACTAAGGAAACACTAAAAACACAAAAATACATACTATTTTTAATGTTTTTTTTATCATTTTCTTTTGTTTTTGTTTTTATTATTCTGTTTTAAATCTCATAAAGTCAATTGAAACGTGTTTGCCACAATTGTCTTGACATCTTTTACGATTTCCATTCAACTACACATTTGAACAATTCAAATGACTTATTTGTAGATTTTTTTACACCATTTTTAATATTTTTTTTTTTTTAGAAATTTCCAAAATAAAATTTAATATTTTTAAAAATAAATTAATGTGATTCAGGGCTGTTTTTTTTAGTGAAAATATTTTTTTTGTAAAAAAATATTTTTGACAAAAAATTGTTTTTTTTTTTTTGGTAACCGTCATAAATAGGGCTGTGTTTGCCATGTAAATGCATGTTTTTTCGATAGTCTAAAAACGGTATCGACCAATTATCTTTCCGGATCATGAAATTTGCATTTAAATGGCATCGATTTGTTTTTACATATTTTGGTGAAAATGCATATTTTAATTTTAAATGCATATTTTGTGCATGTTTCCAACTTTTATGTGCATATTATGACATAAATGAGCAAAAAGCACAAATTAAAATTATTTGTTTTAAAAATTATTAGTAAAAATTCATTTTGAAAAAAATCGGAAAATTCCACTTAACTTTTTATATAAATCTAAATATTAAAGCTAGGCGTTATTTTTTGCTTTTTACGGATTTTTTCCTAAAAAAAATCTGCATATATTTTAATACATATTTTTTTAATGCATATTTTTGATCTTTTTACTGCATATTTTTGATTTCTTAGCTCATATTTTCGATTTTTTAGTGCATTAAAATCTCAGCCCTAGTCATAAGTGTCTCATCTGTTTAGTCTGTGATCACGTTCTTAATTTTGATTTTTTTTTTTCAAATTTTATTGAAAATGGTGTAGATAATTTTTGTTGTTTTAGGAAGTTCGCAATCATTAAAGCCAATTTTTTTTTTAAAGAAAGAAAAAATTCCAAAGAATTAAAACAAAAATCATAAAATACTACTTTACCGCCATCTGAGCTATACATAAAAAGTAAAAGTATTCTCACATTTTATCATCATCATCATTATTATTATTTTAATTTATAATTGCATAAATTTTCTATAGATTTTAAGCAATGAATGATTTCTTTTTGTAATGAATTTCGTAAACAATTAATTTCAGCTTTGTTCCCAACTACGCAGTCTGAATTTTAATTAAAATTTTCTGAATTTCTTTAAGGATTTTCTGAATTTCAATTAGGGTTTTCTGAAATACACACTTACAAGGGAAGTCTCCCTGGTGTCACCCTCCGATCTTCATGAAATTTGGATATGTTGTTAAGAACGAAAATTAATTCGACACGTATTTTTTTTTAGCGGCCCAAATTCATTTTTTAAAGGGGTCGATTTGTATGGGGGGAAATTGACCTTTTTCAGTTTTTCACGATTTAAACCTATTTCAACAAAATTAATATAGGCATGTGTGGTATCAGATTAAAGGTATTAAAAATACCTATCTCGTGGTGTTAACAACGGGCCATACAAGTTAATATTTTTCGACTTATTAACAAAAATGTCCTAAAAATTTTAGTGTTTTACTCAATATGACGAAAAGTTGTGCATGTTTGGACACGTTCTTAGCACACGTAGATAGGTTTTCCAAAGACCTTTCATTTGGTATGCAACATGACTAGGTTTCTTTGCATAGTATAGGAGATAAACGAAAAAAACTGAAAAATGGCCTTGTCTTCCCCCCTCCTTTTTACCCCCTAAATATGAATTTGGGCCGCTAAAAAAAATACGTGTCCCTTTATTTTTTCTGCTCTACAAAATAAAACCAATCCCATAAAGATCCGCGGGTGAAACTAGGGAGACTTCCCTTGTTAGAAAATTATTGCACTTACTACATGACGGTCATTTGTGTAGTAAATAGTAGTTGTTGTTTTTAACTACAATTTCAGTTGTTCTTGTATGAAAAACCTCAAACAACTGTTTTTTGTAGTCGTTTTAAAAAACAAATAAAAAAAATTACTACATTATAGTAACATTTGTTTTATGTAGTTGTTTTTAGTCTATAAAAAAACTTATAATTTTCTAGATATTTTTAGAAAAATGGATATGCAGGAATTATTTCCAAATAATTTTAGTAGTTTTTGACGTTTAGAAGTTTTTTTTGTTAATAAAAAAAATCAGACAATTTGAGTTACAGTAAAAACAACTGTAATTTGAAGTAGTTTTTACAGTTTTTTGTAGTTGTTAATTAATAGTCAAAAACAACAACAATTTTTGGTTGATTTTACCGTAATATGTAGTGGACGCCTAAACAACAACAAATGTAGTACACCCAAAAAAATACGTTAGTAGATTTACTAATTTTTTTTTGCTAATGCTAGTTAGCTAACTTTTAGCAAATTTTTAGTTGAGATTAGCATGTTAGCAAAAAATTCTTGTAAACTTCATTTAGCACATTAGCAATTTTAAACAAACGTTGAACTAATTTCTTTTGCTAAGATTTGAAATTGAGTTGACAACATTTTTACAAGATTTTTTGCTAACATTAGCAAAAATAAACGGTAAATTTTTTTTTATTTTCAGAAAACTTAAAATGGCTCTATCTCGGAAACTAAGCCAGATAGAGCAAAATGGAGGGCATTTTTGGTTCTTAGAATCTCCATACTTTCGCGGGTCCTCTTCACATGTGTGGACCCTAATAGGCCCTAACTTTGGATCCAAAAAAGTTAGCATTCCCGAAAATTTTAAAATGCTCATATCTCGGTAAATATTGCCGACACAACAAAAAGTCCAAAAGCATTTTTGTAGCTCAAGACCGCAAAATAGTCAAAAGCTCTCCGAGTAATATATTTGAAGTTATCGAGTTTTTTAATTCTCAAGACCCCAGTGGTCCCCTATAATCACGTATCTCAAAAACTAAGCAAGGTAGAGCGAAACGGACACAAATTTTGGATCAAAAACTATGACGATTTTTAAGGAACCCCACTAGGTCTGGACCCATCGGGGTCTGGACCTATCGGGTCCGAACCCAATGGGGTCCTCAAATGTGTCAAAAAAAAAAAATTTTGTTAACTAATTATTGGCAAAACATTTTTGCTAACTTTAGCAAAAAAATTGTGGGTTCAAAATCAGCAAATTTTCTTGTAGGTTTACAAGCTTTTTTTGCTAACATTACAGTTTTTTTTTTTGAGTGTAGTTTTAACTGTCTTTTGTAGTGGAATCTACCGTCATAATTTTTTGAGTGCAATAAAACTTTTTTTAAATTTCAACTGGGTTTTCTAAATTTCAATTAGGATTTTCTAAAATTTCATTGGGGTATTTTAAATTTCCAGCCAGTTTTTCAGAAGTCCAATTGAAATTCTAAAAATTAAATTTGACATTTATATTGAATCCAAATTTTTATTGGGATTTTGGAATTTCAACTTCTTAAACCACCCCGATTCCTTAAAATATTCTGCTAGAGAAATCAATGAGACATCATTAAAGCATTCCAGATTATCGAAAAATCTTTGCCTCAAATTTTTAAGGCGGCGCTTCATCAGACCCGGACGTTCACACAACAAGTGCTTCACTGACTCATCCTCCATCACTTCTCCACAACTCCTACTATAGTTCCTTTCAGAGATTCCCATACGCACCGCCATTATACTTACAATGTCCTGTCAGTACTCCCACCAATAAGCTAACCGCCCGTTTGCCAAAAGATTTTGTGTCCTTTTAGGATTTGTCAGTGACCACCGATATCCAACAAGTAGTCAGTAATATCCACCTTTACTTCTTTCTATTCCCTGATATATTGTTAATTTCGTTCATTAAGTCTTCTATAGGAACCGATATGTTAGGTTCAATCTATTTCCCACCGACTCAGAGCCCTTTCTCGCGCACTTTTCAGCCAATTCGTTCCTATCGACCCAACCGTATCCAGGGACCCAGATTAGCTTGGCTGTGTGCTGATGAATTTGGCAAAGGGATAAAATTCAGTTTCTAGTGATTCCCGATTTTCAATGTTTGATTCAGTGATCTTTAGAGCCACGAGACTGTCTACGGAAATGTTTATGGCGCAAGGACGTAAGTCCCTTGACATAATCTTCTGCGCGGCTTTGTCAGTTGCAAGTACCTCTGCCTAGAAATCACTACACTTGTCCTGAAGTCTCAATGAGGCCCTGATTTCAAGGCGTTCAGAATATACTCCCACACCCGTACCCATCTCCACCTTTCATTCCGTCTGTTAAAATTGATATTACATCCTCTATCATAACTGAATTTTCTGGCCAGTCTTTCCTAGTTGGTACTTGGACTTAGAAGGTATGTATCAAAGTTCTTCTACGGCGAGATATAGTCGGTTTTCTGTTCCAGTTCTGCCCCTCTGATTTGAGGGCGTTCAGAATATGCTCACGAATCCGTGCCCATCTCCATTTCCGATCCGTCCGTAAAAATTGAGATTGCATTTTCTGTCATAACAGAGTTTTTCGCCTAGTCTTCCCTAGTTGGTTCCATTAAAGTTCGTCTGCAGTGAGATATAGTCGGTTTCCTGTTCCAATTCCTTCCCGCCTACCGTACTTAATATGGTCGAGCGTCCCCAAGAACGTTGCGCATGTATTTTCGACACTCTTGAACTGAAAGACGATTTTGCTCATGTGCTCTTGATGTATATATCCAAGGGCTGCATTTTGAGTAGCACTTCCTGGGGTGCCGATCTAATGGCAGCAGGGAAACCCCTGCTTTCGATTGTGTGTGGCGTGACGCATTTGTATTTAAACTTATTCCTTTTGGTGTCAGTGATGACTTTTCTTCATTTATATTGAGTTTTCTCAGAGACCGAAGTATACGTGTTGTTGTAAATGGGGTGTCATCGGGTAGGTTTCAACTCAATTAGGGGTACCGTAAGGTTCTGTTCTGTTCTTTCTTCTTCTCTTTTTCTAATCTTTATTAATAACCTTCTTGGTTAAACTTACAACCCTATGAATGTACTCTTTTGCAGGTGACAGCAACATTTGTCATTCATTATCCTTCGATCATAGACCAAGCCATGTAAAGGTTGCAGACGACAGCAACATTTCTCATTTATTTTTCTTCAATCATAGGCCAAGTCTTGTAGAGGTTGGGCGCATGCGGCAGAACACGAATGACATTCTTAATCAGAACCTGTTGACAATCTCTGAGTGAGGTCTTGCGAATAAGGTCAATTTTAATGCAGGCAAGATCCAATATTGTATGTCGAGCCACATACGTGTTGTGGAACCAACATAGTCATCTGTATCTATGTGTGGTATCGATATTGAGGAATCGGATACACTTGATGTTCTGGGCATGAAAATCAAGTGTGATGTCCGTTGGAATAAACATGTTTTTCAAGCATCGAAAGAGGCATTCAAGTGTCTCCTTAATATTTATACCACCTATATCTGTCTGAAGATGGAATACAACTCCCATATGAGGCATTCCACACCAAATGTCCAGCGAAAAAAAACACGTGAATAGGTTGTATGGATAGCCCTATATTGAACTTAGAAAATTGCGTTTTTGGTTTTTCAAGTTTTCAAAAACTGGGCTTAGGAGGCGTGGTCGAATATTGGAAAAATGGTCAAATTTGTGGCGAGTACCTTGATTAAATATTTATCACATTAAAACGGAATGCACCACAATCTTTAAAATTTACATTCTTATATAGTTTTGTATGGGCTATCGATTAAATTTTTTTTTTGAAAAATTTTCAGAAACCGTTCTGAAATTTTCCATTTTTTAAAAAGTAAATTTATCAAAAATCCGGCCACTTTTTTTTTTTAAAGTTTAGATGTTTGTCCATCCACACAAAAAAATTCAGACACGCGTTTTTCGTTTTTTTTCGAGAAAATCGCATTTGAATTTTAAATTTCATAACAATTTAGTAATTTGCTTGTATTTTCTTGTTTCAACAGAGCGTATGAGTAATATTTATGCAATTAATAATACTCATTCGCAACGTTAAAACAAGAAAATACAAGCAAATTACAAAATTGTTATGAAATTTAAAATTCAAACGCGATTTTCTCGAAAAAAAAAAACAAAAAACGCGTGTCTGAATTTTTTTGTGTGAATGGACACATGTTTTCTGTAGCGGGACATTTGGTGTTGAATGCCTCATATGAGGGCAGGAGCTTCAGAGTTTATTCTGAAGTTTCTGGACCGTGTTCAAAGGAGTGCGTTGAAGCTCATCAATGACAGTAGGGTATCCAACTCTATTGGTTCTGCTGAGATAAGCATATCCCCCGAGCCTGGGTTTTTGTTCGGAGTCGTCGCTTGTCTAGTAGGGTTCATCCATTTGTGATCGATTGCCTAGTGTACCGCACAACGAATTACAGAGAAAACTCATTTATAAGCCGAACTATCCATATGTGGAATATACTTCCTGCAGAGGTCTTCCCTGTTAACTACAATTTAGAAAAGGGGACACCCCTGAGTGTTGGTTAAGTGAAAAAAAGTCTCTGACGCTGATCCATTGTGAAATCCAAGACTTCATTCCTGGTGTCACTATTTTACTGCATCAAAATTTTATTCCGTGTAAAAATTTCAAATCATTGAAAGAATCTCTTTCCAGCTCTGTTGTATATGTTTATTATGTATGTAAAAATGCATATAGTTTTCATTCTTATTCATCCATTTATAGCAAAGTTTACTTTTTGTCTTTATAATATCGACGTGCAAAAACAATCAGACACGTACAATTTCTTTTCATTCATACTCGTGTCTCAACCACCATAACATTTATTCAGTCATCTACAAAGAATCTTCAATTTATTTGTTTTCTTTGTGCCTGAAATGAAATGAAACCACTGTACGTTCGTATTATTTAATTTATTAAATTATTAAGAAGGTGTAACCACAATTTATGATAGTTCTTCCTGTTTTCTCAATTCTTCGGAAATAATTGATGCGGTGACTTTCTTTGTCTTTGTCTTTCTTTGTTTGATCCCAAAAATGGAGGATCCAAAAATATATGATTATATCTGATTAGATCAAATTAGATATAATTAGATCCCAAAAATGGAACGGTAAATATTATCTAATTTGATATTATAAAAAATTAGATCTTATAAGATCTAATAATATATAATTATATCTTATTAGATCTAATCTGGTCTTCAATATCAAATCAGAAAAAAATTGACCGTTCCATTTTTGGGATCTAATTCTATCTAATTATATCAAATTTGATCTAATAAGATTTAATCATATATTTTTGTATCCTCCATTTTGGGGGATCAAATGATGGATCTATTTATATATAATTATATCAAAAACTATATGATTATATCAAAAACTTTTTTACTCGGAGAGTTAAAGAGTTAAAATTCAAAAGAGAATTATCACAAGAGAAACTTCTAGAAAGAGCAAGTACATAGTTGATTATAAAATGACAGTGATTGTGTGAAATGAAATTATCACTTCTCCTCATTAAATTAAATAAAAATTTATCAACAACATATTTAAATTTTATTATTTACGAACATTTTTGTCTGCGTTAATCCACGTATTTCTGTTGGATACTTTAATATCTCCACAATTTATTTGTTTTTGCTGTTTTTGTTGTCGTTGGATATCATGTATCTAATATAATTGTTTCATGAAATTTATACCAAATGAAATTTTTTATTGAAATTTCCGCTAAACTAACAAATTTGCCTATACTCGTAAAGTGTAAAAGCATGTGTACACTAGAAAAAAAAAAAAGAATTATCAACAACATTACAGTGAAAGAAAAATATTTTAGTATATTGATAAAAAAGATATTTTTTTTTGACATTATTAATCTGTCTGTCCGTCTGTCTGTCTATCTGTCTGTGGAAATGGTGATCACATCCAAAATATTACACGGAGATGACTGAAACATAACATATTTATTGGAAGTTCTCCCGAGAAGTTTGGTATTGCATTTGAGCGATATCGGTATAGCGGTTCAAAAGTTATGCACGAAAATAAAAGGACACCTCAAAAATCTTAGTACATTCAACATAACCTAAAAATACAAAATGCTTTAATTCGGCCGCTGGTTGACATATGTGAACATAATTGAAGATCGAATGGTATTTAAACAAGTACGAACATATTTTTTGACAAAAAAAAATTTTTCAAAAATAATTTCCTTTTAAATAATTTTTTTTGGAAAAATCCTTTTGAAATTGTGGAGGGAATCAATACATTCGGCAAGGCCGAATGTAACTTTTCTACTTGTTTTTATTTCATTTTCTCAGCATTGATTTGAGCATGATATGCCATTTATTTTTAAATTGAATTTATATTTTTCTAAGTGTATATTAATATACTGATCAATTACACTTAGAAAATTTTAAACGGCCTAGAACTGGCATTTGTTGAAAAAAAAAATATTTATGAAATTGGAAAAAACCCATCCTTTACTCCCCTCCCGATAAAATTGATATCCATACACAAATTTAGTTCGATATTTATCCAAATTTTGGATACCTGAAAGATCCTAATGGGGTGTGGTCTATCTCCAGAGGATAGTCGCTGGATGTCCTTCTAAGCACGCATTTTTTGGGCAATTCATTGACGCCGTTTCAATCTTTGAAACGTTCTGACGCCCAAGCATCTGAAATGGCTTCGGAATAATAAAAAATATGCCAACACTAATCTGGACTGTTAAAAGCTTTAGGCCCTATAAATTCCCTGGACCAGATGGTATAATCCCGACTGAGATGGAGCAAGTGTCGGATTATATAGCCCCTTGGATGAATAATCTCTACATAGCATGCATTAACTGGTCGTATATTCCTTTAAAAAGGAGGGTACCAGAGTCGTTTATATCCCTAAGGCTGGGAAAAATTTCCACACAGTTCCGAAGGATTTCAAACCGATTAGTCTGTCTTTTTTTTTTTTTTGTTAAAGATAGACTTATATTTGCGTAAACTTATGGACCCGAGGTTGCTTTCGACAAGGCAACATGCATACAGCAAGGGTAGATCAACGGAAACAGCTCTGCATGAGCTCATTCGTACCATCGAGAGATCGTTTCGGTAAAGGATGGTGGGTTTTCTTGATATAGAGGGGGCTTTTAATAATGTCATCCCAGACTCGATAATTTCGGCATTGTCTGGTCTTAGAGTGAAACGTGGGATCGTTTAAATGGTGGAAAATCTGAATTGGGAGCGTCTATCATGTCTCGATTTGTCAATAGGGGCACACCACAGGGAGGTGTTCTTTCGCCACTTCTTTGGAACCTGGAACTGAATTTAATGCTGCTCTCTCTAGAAAAGCACGTGGTTGCCATGGTGTTGCATGTGCTGACGATGTCGCGGTAGCGGTAAAGGGTAAGCACGTGCCAACATTAAGGGAACTTCTTCAGGGTTCTCGGAAAAATCTGTCTAAATGGGCAAGATACTGTGGTCTGGGAGTTAATCCAATTAACACAGAGTTTGTTTTATTTACAAGGAAATGTAAGATTCCTGCTTTTCATCCTACTTCTCTGGACGGTGCTGAAATCGCCTTCTAAAATGAAGCCAAGTATCGCGGAGTATTTCTAAAAGGTAATAGACTTTCAGGCGTAATATTAAGAACCGGGTGCGAAAAGCAACGATTGCTTTATATTTCTGCAAAAGAGCCATTGGGAAACGATGGGGCTTAAGCCCAAAAGTCGTTCATTGGATTTATACAGCAGTGCGTCCAATTCTGCTGTATGGAACCATTGTTTGGTGGCCTGGTTTAGAGACAAAAGGGGACTGTGTCTTTATCACAAAGGTACAGACAATGGCTTTGATGTGCATCACTGGTGCTCTTCGTACTACACCTACGGCTGCATTAGAAATCCACCTTCGCCAAATACCATTGGGCATATTGGGTAGGCAGTATGCGGCTACGTCGGCAATTCGACTTAATAGCACACTGCAATGGAGGAGCAGCGATTGTGGCCATAGCGCGATCTTGAAGAAGATAACAATACCACAAAATGTGGACTGTGTTCCCTATATGTACCTTTTTGAGCCCTAATTTACCACTATGATACCATCCATGGAGTCTTAAATGGGGAGAATTCCGGGTAGTGGAGCCTTCATTAATTTTTACACAGATGAATCGAGGCTGTACCAACAAGTGGCTCGAAGATTGCAAAAACAGATGCTGGCAATAAAGTGCAGACTGGTTGAGTTGCAATGTATTGTCGACAACTGCAGTCAACATCTATTCAGACAGTCAAGCCGCGGTCAAGTTCCTGGAATAAATGTTTCTTAAAACGATATATATCCTTAACTGCCGCACCTCTTTAAATGAGATGGTACGGGTTCAGAGATGGGCAAATGGATAAACGTGTGAGACAACACGACAGATTTGAACTTCTCTTAATCAGTAGCGCACAAGTGAGTTGATATCGCTTACCGGACACTGTCTTATAGGAAAGCACGCAGAGTGGTCAAATGTACCGTCAAATAACTTTCGCTGGAATTGCATGAATGAGAAGGAGTTGGAAACTATCGAACACGTGAGCTGTCGTTGCCCGGCACTTTCTGGTCAGAGACTTCATTGGGATCTAGGGAGCTGCACGATCTTTCTGATTTTCGGATTTTTAAATTCATTTCTAAGGAGTTTAATAAGAAGCTCAAATTGGTTTAACGGCAAGAACTTGTAGAGAAACCTATTACAATCCGGTGGTATTTCAACGGACCTCAAAGTCTATGTGTGCTGGCGTAAAACGTCAGCAGCCACCGATTTCAATCAAATTTGTATTTTCTATACTAATAAAAGAATTTACTACACATAGATCAAATCGGTCCATGTTTGGATCAGGGACCCATTTTAAGGCAAACAGTGGTGTAGAGTATTATATGTTCAGTCTTAACCAACTATTAGTTGTATTAATGTTTAGTTTTATGCCCAAGTCCGCCCCTTCGAGTCTCCGGTGTAATACGCGTATAGTAGTTAAATAAAATTAAATCGTTTGCAATTTTGTTAAGTAGACCGTATTAGTTAAAAAGTATGCATTCAGTAGCAGCAATAGTATGTATGTTGTCTTGCTTAGTTTTGATTTTGGTTTTTCGTTAATAGTTACAAATATTTATAAAAAAGTTTTTATATGGAAATTGTAAACTAAAAGGGTAATAAACTAACTACACATTGTATATAATAGTACAATATATAGATTACGGTTTCACTTATTTACTCAAGTTAGGAATTCGAAAACATATTTGTCCAAATTTTGATTAGTTTTGGTTCTAAATAATGAGTACAGACTAACAGGCCAATGTTCAAATAATCCCTCAAAAGGGTGCGTATTCGAACCCTGAGAACAATCGCCCGATATCAATTTGTTCTATGCTCTCGAAGGTGTTGGAGAGCATGGTAAATCATCATCTTGATGACTATCAAACTCTTCAGTAAACGTCGTTATACGGGAAACCTTATGGTGTTCCTTTCGAAACGTTGGAGTCGTTCCATTCACCAATTTGGTGAAAGTAAAGTGGTTGCTTTTGATATATCCAAGCGTATGATCGAGTGTGGCACGACGCACTTGTATCTAAACATATTGGTGTAGGCAATGATTTCTCTTCATTTACATCAGTGGTCGGCATCAATTGCACATGGATCCCGAACATATTCGGCTATTTACATGTATTCAACACGAATGTCAACAAAATTCACAACTAAGAGCATAAAAATACAACAACAAGCAGGTTGATGTCGCTTTGTTTGAGAAATATACTAACACATGTATGTTTATTTTCATATACCAATGCATTCATAATCTCTCTTTCTGCCGACCACTGATCGAGTTTTATTAGAGACTGGAGAGCAGTGATGCCATTTTAGCACTTTTAGTGCTAGATCTAGCACTTTTTTTTGGACTTAGCACTAAAGTTTTGGAAAAAAGTGCCAAGTGCTAAGGTAGCACTTTTTTATAATTTTTTTAGCATTTTTAGCATTTTTTTAAATTTTAATTTGTTTTTTTAATCTCTTGTAAAAGTTTTTTGCCTGCGGCGCTTTTTTTGCACCTGTATAATGAAATAACTCCCAAATCGTATAGAATTTATTAAATTTTTTGCTTCTTGTGACTTATTTCATGGCGCCCAATTGAAAATCAGGAATCCCAAGAAATTAAGAAAGTATGTATAAATTGAAATTCAAAAATTTGGAAAAAAAAAAATGTTTTCACGGATTCAGTTATTAAAAAAAAAATTGCGTTTTTCTGTCTATTTTCCTTGTATCTCGCGTTGTATACATCCGATGTTCTCGCAATTGAAACCATTGTAAAGAGGATCATACTTGCAACAAATCGTATAAACATTATTTTTCCAATCAACACATTAGATAATGTGGAATTGGCATACATATGACAAAAAAATGCATTATTTGAGTTAGAAAATATGAATTTGATTGAAACCGTAACAAACAACAATGTTATGTTTTTTTAAGCCTGATTCTTAACTAAGATAACAAAGTCGGTTTGATGAAAATCTATGGGTTATCACCGAAGTTATGACTTATTATATGAAAATAAACACAACAAACACTATGGTACTTAACCAAGTTTTTATTCTTGTATTTTAAATAAAAAAAAATATAGGAAATTTTTATGCGTAGTTTAAAAAAAATCATTATAACTTTGGTAATTGCCTATAGATTTTTATGAAACCCATTTTGTTATATTTGAATAGGTTCAGGCTTTTAAGGTAAAGAAAAAAACTTGCTAATTTACAACGATTCCTTTAAAAAAAAAAATATTTTTTTTGATAAAAAAAACTTAATTTTTACAATATATTTGAGTATCGCTCGTAGACTTATGAAGGATGGGAAAGTAACGTGTGTAAATTTTGTTGCAAATTTGATTAATTTTAAATTGGTTTTTATCACGAGTAGATCGGAGGTACATTACCCAAGATATAGGGAAAACAGTGAAAATATCTCAAAAAAACGATAAATTATAGAAATTATTAGAAATATGTATCCGTAAATATTTTGGTCGATAAAATTTTTAAGTTTAGCGGTCAAAAAAAAATATGTATACGAAGTTAGTGCGCATTTTCGTGTTAAACTAGAGTTATTGTTAAAAATCATTATTTCTTAATTGAATAAAAGAAAAAAAAAAATCTAGCACTTTTTTTTGGTCTCTAGAGCATTTTAGCACTTTTTTTTCTGTCATTTAGCATTTTTTCAAAATACTCTTATGGCAACACTGCTGGAGAGTTCTGTTCTTTCTCTTACTCTTTCTTATCTTTATTAATGATCTTCTTAGTCAAACTCACAACCCTATCTACTCTTTTGCAGACGACAGCAACATATGTCATTCATTTTTCTTCGATCATAGGCCAAGTCTTGTAAAGGTTGGGCTCGTGCGACAGAATATGAATGACACTCTCAATCGGGACCTTTTGACAATCTCTGAGTGGGGTCTGGCGAATAAGGTCGATGTTGTATGTTGCCCCATAGACGAGTTGTACAACCAACATTGTCGTCTGTATGAATGGGTGGTATTGAGGAATCGGATACTCTCGATGTTCAAGAATTACTTCACTCCTCCTGATCTCCTTAATATTTATCCCACCTATATCCGGCCTAGGATGGAATACAACTTCCATATATGGGCAGGGTACTTCAGAGTATATTCTGAAGTTTCTGGACCGTGTTCAAAGCAGGGCGTCGAAACTAATCAATAACAACTCTGATTCTTTGGAGCATTGTCGGCATGTGGGTTGTGTAACACTATTCTATCGATATTACCATGGTAAGTGTTCTGCTTAGATAAGCGAACTCATCCCCTGATACCGGGTTTTTGTTCGGAGTCTTCCCTTGTCTAGTAGGGCTCATACATTTGTTGTCGATTGCCTAGTTTATCGCACAATGCATTAAAAAGAAAATTCATTTATAAGACAAACAATTCGTATGTAGAATATACTTTCGGCAGAGGTCTTCAAATCACCACAAACATTACTTCCTCTTTCCTCCTTCCCGCAACATATTTTCCTTATTACCAACACAATGCACTGCATTTATAGGGGACATCACATGAGTGTTGGTTAAGTAAAAAAAACAAAAAATCTTTCCCGCTCTTTTGCAGAATGGTTTAAATTTCATTTTAGATACATTGGTATCTGTTTTCAGATCCAGCTTTATATTGGGACACATCTATTCTTGATGGAGGAAGGTAAATGATGTATCTGTATGAAATAATGCTAACTCTTCAAGCAGCTTAAATGTCTAGGAATAATCTTGGATAGGTTAGAGTTGGAGGAGTTAAAGACTCCTCACATAGACCGGATGGTCCATAGCGTAACCACAATAATTCCTCAGCGACGCTGATAGAACGCGTTTGAACTCATCGCGAATTGTACTATTTGCCTTAGGTTGACATTTAAAATCGTTTCCAAGCTCTCGAAGTCATGTCTGCCCAATATATTTGACCGTTTCCTCAATGTTAGGTTCATCGCACCTTCTACGGCTGACATCGGAAATGAGTACCATTTTATTTCTATGATAACCTATAAGGCAGTGCCCGGTGATTACTGCAGTGAGTATACGGCAGTTCCATCTGGTAAGTGAGAGTAAATAGTTAGTTTTCTTCAGATTGTAGCATGCCCACAATCTTCTACTGATCGTACTTTTTGTTAGTTCTCTCCACTTTCTGTTAGCCATTGCAGTGTTTTGAATGTCGCGTATCATCCTGAAGCACTGGATTACTCGGACTCTCGCAACTTGAGCGGTCACTCCAATATCCTTTATTCGATAGGAATTAAGAAAAACTTGGATATGTATATTCGGATAAACTCTAGGTCTCGTTTTGGACGGAAATTTAAAATCGTGATACCGAGTAGATCAGATTGGAATGAAGTTGGGAACTCTGTGGACACTAGAAGCCTAAACTGGTATACTGAAGAAACAAAAATTAATTCCGGAGTGGGAACTGGTGTTTACGGTCCAAACACGCGGATTTTCGAACCTATCGGTAGGTGGACTACAGTTTTTTTTAGGCAGAAAACTTGGAGACCCCAGTTCCCACCGATTGACTGATCTTAGGCGGTATAAAAACTTAAGAACTGCATGTAGAAAATTCCGTTGCCTTACCCGAAGTGTCAGTTAGCTCTGAATAGCCAAAGTGTGTCTCAGGAAGTAGGAGTTTGCGAAAACGGGATGCTTTAAAACACTGGCTCTTATAACAGCACGTTTGGGTGCTCAAATAGCAGCTCTATTCCAAACTAGGTAATGAGAGCCAATGTTTAAAAAAAGCAGGAATTTAGAGTCTTGCGCGGGACAATCCCGCCAAATGCGTGACGTCTGACAAAGCTATACCACATAGACACGCAACAAGCATGATTATTTCCTAAATACTACTGAATTTACTTTTCTGTCTAGATTTGCGTTGTTTGTTTATGTTTTTTATGAAACGTCAAAATTTTGACTTTTAACTTAAGTTACATGATCGTGCTGCCACTTATACATACGCATGTGAGAAACTTCTTTGTTTTACCCCTATTGTTTTGGTCGCTCGAAATTAGTGTCCGACCGAATACACCTTTTTGGCCGAAGCCGAATATTCGGCCAAACCGAAGCCGAATATTAAAAAAAAAAAAATATTTATTTAGTAAAAACAAGAAAAAAATTAAACTCGACTCAAGTGCATGAGAATGTTGTCTAGAATGATTTTATTTTAAGCAAAAATTTTTTTTGGACATTTTTGTAAAAAAAATATATTTTAGAGTGTAAATTTTTTTCGACCGAACATTTTTTTGAAAATAAAAAATGTTTTTAGTTGCACAAAATGTTTTTGTGGCTTACTAATGTGATTCAAAGTTAGTTTAGTGTGTTTTTCAACACGTGAGCACAAATGTTATACAATTATCCGGTATTCGGCCAAAATTGTGGCCGAAGCCGAATAGTGGCCGAATAGTGCTTTTTGGCCGAAGCCGAATATTCGGTCGGACACTACTCGAAATTTTCATTTTTTTTTTGTATGTAATTTATAATTTTTTTTCGTAAATTTTCAAATTTCCAAAGTAATTTCGGCATTATTTAATTCATTTTTATTTATTTTTTATTCTAGATAAGTTTCAAAATGGTCGTATGTAAACATTCGAGTTATAAAATTGTAAATACGAGGTTTACGGGGTTTCAAGGTAAGTGTGAATGTACTATTACAAGATTTTTTTTTCGAGATTTGGACAAAATGTTAAACATTATTTTTCCTAAGACCATTTTAAATGAACACAAAAAACAAGTAAAAGAATTCGGCCTTACGGGTAACCTTCATAATGTCACCAAGATTATTTGCACAAAAAAAATTTCAGCAGACATTTTTTTTTGTAAAAAAAATATGCTTGTACTTCTTTAAGCAGCTGAATTAAAGCATTATGTATTTTTAGGTTATGTGGAATGTACCAACATTTTCGAGGTATACTCACATTTTTGTTCATAACTTTTGAACCGCTGAATAGATATCGCTCAAATGTTATAGCGAACTTCTCGGGAGAACTTAAAGTAAAAACGCTAAGTTTCAGTCACATTTGTTTAATATTTTGCCGGTGATCGCCATTTCAACAAACAGACGAATAGACGGACATCGCTAGAATGTCTTAGAATCGATCACTGATCAATAACACCATCCGACAAAAATGAAAAAAAGTCGTTAAACACGAAGTGGATAATATACGCTTGAAACTAAAGACTAAATGTAGTAAAACTGCATTTACATGTTTTCTTTTCGTGATCCTGTTTCCTTGTAAAAGGACTTGAAAGTTTTAGAGTATTAAATTTTATAAAATATTTTTTTTATATTTGTACTTGTCCTAGGATGCCACTAGTGATAGCAAATGAAAGAGGGGGATCTCCCCTAATTTTTCTATTTATATTAATTTTTACATATCAGGAAAAAGAAGGTAAGTTACGTCCTTTCAAAACTTTATCCTTCAATATCATTCAAAATTTTCAACAAAATATGTTGATAAAGTTTTCAAATGGCTTTATTCACATGCTTTTATCTTGATATGGCAAAATTTTTTAGGGGAGATCCTCTTCTTTCATTTGCCATCACCAGTGCCATCCTAGGAAAAGTACAAACAATTAAAATTGTCGTTCAAAAAATGGGTTGATAACTGAATTTAAACTACTGTACTATTTTTAAAATTTTTAATGTTTGGACTTGAAAAAAATCTACTTAGAAATATTTTTTAAAAATTTTCTAAAAAACGTCTACAAAGAATTTAATTTTCCAGTGCGACCCTCGTATCTAATTTAATATTTGCTCAATCTGGACGCTATCAAGCTTAAATTAAAGCTTAGAAAATTTCCTATATAGTATTTTTTTTTTAAATAGTCGATTAATAACATAAAGGTTTTTATTGACAACTTTGTCGTTAACGAATTGCATATAATTTACACTGTACACTTTTGATGCTCAATGTATATACCATTCCATATAAACTACCCCAACGTTTTTACGTTTTTAAAAATAATGACTTAACGAAACTGTTGCCAATAATTTTTTATCAAAAACGTCTAAATTTCACTAAAAAAGCGCTAGAAACTGCAAAAAAAAACTTTAGCGGGGAAATTTTCCCCGCGAAAAAAACGCTAAAAACTGACAAACTTGGCGTTTTTGGATTGAAAATAAAATAAAAATTTAAAAAAACCGCCAAAAAAATTTTCCACGCAAATTGACTTTCACCGAAAATAGCGCTAGAAACTGCAAACAAAAATTAGCGGTAAAATTTTAAACTCTCCCGCTAAATTTCGAAAAAGCGCTAAAAACTGTCGTTTTTGATTAAAAAAAAAAGAAAAATTATAAAAAAAAACCTCCAAATTTAATTTTCCACATAAATTTACTGTTTGTGGAATTCACACTTAGCGATTTTAAGTGTTTTAGGAATACGTGTTCCAAACAAAAAACGCTAGATTTTCCCGCTAAAACACCGTTCCCGCTAACACCAATTTTTCCCCGCTAAATCCAAACAAAAAGCGCTAGATTTAGCGGGAAAACCTCAATTATCAAAAACCTCTAGATTTCACCGCTAAATTACGAAAAAAAGGCTAAAAACTGACAAACTTGGCGTTTTTGATTGAAATTAAAAAAAAACCGCCAAAATTTTTTTCCACGCAAATTGACTTTCACCAAAAATAGCGCTAGAAACCGCAAAAAAAATTACTGGTAAAATTTAAAACTCTCCCGCTAAATTTCGAAAAAGCGCTAAAAACTGTCGTTTTTGATAGAAAAAAAAGAAAAATTAAAAAAAAAACCTCCAAATTAAATTTTCCACGCTAATTTACTGTTTGTGGAATTCACACTTAGCGATTTTAAGTGTTTTAGAAATACGTGTTCCAAACAGAAAACGCTAGATTTTCCCGCTTAAACACAGTTCCCGCTAAGATCAATTTTTCCCCGCTAAATCCAAACAAAAAGCGCTAAATTAAGCGGGAAAACCTCCAAGTTGGTAACAGTGCTTAACGAAGCCGAATTTGAACACGTCCTACACACAAAGAAAAAGTTTCATTAATGTAATGAAACTCATCATAAAAGTTCGTCCAATAAAACTGTTTCATTATATTTATGAAATGTTTCATAAATATTCATTGTGTTTATGAAACATTTCATTATATTTATGAAAACTTCATTAAAAAGTTTCATTGGACGAACTTTTTTGACAAATTGTTTTACAGTTCTTTGAGTGTATGCACCATATGATAGGTCTTCAACTTTCGATATGTATAAAATGTTCATATAGTTTATTTTCAAGAAATGTGAAAAATCCTCAAAAAAAAGAAAAAAAACCATTTTTCCCCACTTCCCTTTGACCGCAAAAACGTCATGGACGCTAATGTTTTCCTATATTTTTTTTATACCCTCCACTCTAGTGATAGAGGGTATATACATATAAGTTTGTCATTCCGTTTGTAACTCATCGAAATATCGGTCTGGGACCCTATAAAGTATATATATTCATAATCCCCGATCGATTTTAAGACATTCTAGCTATGTCCGTCTGTCCGTCCGTCTGTCTGTCTGTGGAAATGATGATCACGGCCAAAATATTGTTGGAAATCAACATTAATATTTTTACTTTGTAATTTGTTTTTTTAAATCGTATAATACTTTGAATTTTCTGTTTGTGAAAATTTTTCCATTCAATCAAATTTTTCCAAATTGTTAAAACTTAATTTTATTTTTCCTGAAATAAATATTTAATTCTTTTTATAAAAACGGTTGTGTTCCGTGGGATTTATTTAAAGACTTGAAGATCCTCAACAGGTTATGGGCCCAGGGAATCTGGGTAAGAAGTAACAACAAAGAATTGTGTGAAAAATAGTTTGGAAAAATTGTAAATCAAAGAATTCGTCTTAAAATGGCTTCACCATCTATTTATCAAATTGATCGTCTGGATGAGAAGAATTATGAAACATGGTCTATTCAAATGAGAAGCATATTAATACATTCCGGGTGTTGGAAGTTTGTATGTGGGGAAATGGCCAAAAATCCAGCATGGACGAATGAACAAAAAGCAGAATGGAATTCAATAGATGAGAAGGCTTTAGCAACAATTATGCTGAGCGTGAAATCCTCCCAATTGAATTATATAAAAAATTGTCAAACTTCAAACGAAGCGTGGAAGAAATTAACAGACATATATAAACCAAGCGGTCCGTTACAAAAAGTTGGTTTGTATAAAAAACTTTTAAATCTCCACATGAATGATTACAAGAACATGGTGGAGTATTTGAATGCATTTTCGGAGATCGTTGAAAAACTGGCTGATGTAAGTATCAACATTCAGGATGAACTTTTGGTCATAATTCTCTTATCAAGTCTGCCGAAAGATTATGAGAATTTCGTTATGGTAATCGAAACCAGGGATGCATTGCCAACGTTGTCAACTATAAAAATTAAACTTTTAGAAGAAGCCGAACGCAGGAGTCAACAAGAAACAAATAATTCCAGTCATCAACAAGCCTTTAGTGCTGTAAAAAAGGAACATTTTAAAAATAAGAAGTTTTCTGACAACAAAAAGGAAAAAGGTACGTGTTATAATTGTGGAAAAAAGGGGCACTATGCCAATAAATGCAAAGAGAAGAAAAATAGCAACAACAAATCTTTTTCGCTAATGATGATGAAAAAAGAGGTAACCAACAATACAACAACGAGATGGTATGTAGATAGTGGTGCAACAAGCCACATGTGTGCTAACAAGAATTTGTTAACTAAATTTGAAGAATTTAATGATACTATTACTTTAGCTGATTACAGTTCAATTAACGTGACTGGAAAGGGGGTTGCTCTTATAAATTATAATGGCTTTTATATTGAATTCAAAGACGTTTTATATTCCCCAGATTTACATGACAACTTTATATCTGTAGATAAGATTGTTGAATATGGTGGAAAATTTATTTTCAATTCTAAGGGCGCTGATCTTATTCATGATGAAGAAGTTGTACTTCATGCTAAAAGAGATGGTCATTTGTTTGTTTATGAAGATAAGACCAATAAGGAAAAGTTAAGTAAGATGAATCCAAGCAACGAAATATGGCATAGAAGATTCGGTCATCTAAATTATAAAAGCTTAGATGAAATATGCAAGCACGAAGTGGCAAATGATGTGAACGTGAACAAGATGAGTCAAGATAAATGTAGAACATGTATGGTAAGCAAAATTCATACAGCTTCATTCCCAAAACAAACTGAAACAAAATCTGATGGCATTCTTGACTTAATCCATGCTGACGTCTGTGGTCCAATGAATGTCAATTCACTCAATGGTGCAAGATACTTCCTGACATTCATTGATGACAAGTCAAAAAGAATTTTCGTATATTTTCTAAAAAGGAAAAACGAAGTGTTTGAAAAATTCAAGATTTTCAAAAATATGGTTGAACGTCAAACTGGCCGGAAAATAAAAGTGCTCAGAACGGATAATGGTGGTGAATTCGTCAACAACAACTTTAATCTGTATTTAGAAGATTGTGGTATACAACGGCAGCTTACCGTTCCTTACACACCACAACAGAATGGAGTAGCGGAAAGATGTAACCGTACTGTAGTGGAGATGGCTCGTTGTTTGTTGGTGGATTCTGGTCTTGATCGTAAATTATGGGCCGAAGCTGTGGCAACGGCTGTATATTTAAGAAATCGATGTCCATCAAGAAGTCTAGAGAATAAGACACCCATGGAAATTTGGAGTGGTCGCAAGCCAAATGTCAAGCACTTAAAAATTTTTGGTTCATATGCAGTTGCTTTAGATAAAAAGCAGAAAGGAAAATTTGACAATAAAGGTTCAGATTATGTAATGATTGGATATTCTCAAGTATCAAAAGCCTATCGATTATATGATATGAAAAAGAATAACGTTATTGAACGTCGTGATGTTTGGTTTGATGAAAGTAAGTTTCCTGGTGGAGGTGATACTAAAGAATCAAATGTGGATTTCGTTCGTTTTGATGAAATTATAGAAGAAAATAGACTTCAGCAATTTGAAGAAGATAGCAATAATACTAGCAATAATCAAATAGAAGATAGTGAATTAGAAGAAATACAAGCGGTTCAGACTGGTAACAACAACAACAACAACAACAACACCGAAGAATTCGTTGAAGATATTGATAATAACAATCAAGAAGATATTCAAATGGAAGAAATTCAAGCATCCCAAACTGTTGACAGCGAAACTGAAGATTTCCTTGGCTTCAGTACATCCGATGATGAACTTCCAATTGAAAATGTTTTTGTAAAACGGGGACCTGGTAGAAGAAAAATTATTCGAAATGGCAAGCCAGGGCGTCCGAGAAAAGTACCAAATTTACTAAATAATGCGGTGGAGGTTCAAGTTCCTAAAAATGTAAAAGAGGCATTATCTAGTAAATATCGTGATAAATGGCAAGAAGCAATGAAAAATGAAATGTCATCATTAGAACAAAAAGGTGCGTGGTCTACAGTTAAACTTCCAGTTGGACAAAAACCAATTAAATGTAGATGGGTGTATAGTTTAAAGAAAAATCAAAAGGGAGAAATTGTACGCTACAAAGCAAGATTAGTCGCCAAAGGTTGCAGCCAAAGGTATGGAATTAACTATAAAGAAACTTTTTCACCTGTAGTTAGGTACGCAACTATTAGAATGTTGTTAGCGTTGGCTGTAGAACACAAAATGTATCTACACCAGATAGATGTAGTTACTGCATATCTTAACGGAGACCTCCAAGAAGAAATTTATATGGAGCAGCCGGAAGGTTTCGAAGATAAGTTCAAACCGAAAATGGTTTTACGTCTACATAAGTCTTTGTACGGTTTAAAGCAAGCTGGAAGAGAATGGAATGCGAAATTAAATGACGTTTTGTGCAAAATCGGGTTTGAAAGTTGTAAAAATGAACCATGCTTATACAAGATGAATAAAAATGGAAATTTGATCCTGATCGCTGTTTACGTTGATGACATCATCATTGCCTGTAAAGATGAAAAAGAAATTTTAAAAATAAAATCACAAATTGGTAAGGAATTTGAAATAACCGATAAAGGTATTCTAGAACATTTTCTTGGTATGGAAGTTAATCGAGTTGGTGGAACAGGCGACATTGAATTAGGTCAACAAGTATATATAAAAGAACTGTTACAACGATATAATATGGAAAATTGTAAACCATCAGCAATACCATTGACTCCAGGTTTTCAAGTAAGTTGTTCCAAGAATTGTGAAAAAGTAAATGAAACATCATACCAATCGATAATTGGTGAATTATTATATCTGGCACTCACAACAAGGCCAGATATTCTACACTCGGTTTCTAAATTGGCCCAAAGAAATTCAAATCCACATATTGAACATATGACAGCAGCCAAAAATATTTTAAGATATTTAAAAGGAACACAACATTTGATATTAAAATTTACCAGTGGAGGACAACAACTTGAAGGTTTCGCAGATGCAGATTGGGGAAGCTGTGAAGCTGATCGAAAATCGTATACTGGATTTGTGTTTTACCTTGGTAATTGTACGATTTCGTGGGAATCGAAAAAACAACATACGACGGCATTAAGTAGCACTGAAGCAGAATACATGTCAGTATCAAATGCAGCTAAAGAAGCCGTATACTTAAGAAGGCTATTGCAAGAAATTGGTTTTTGGAAAAATGAAAGTGTGATACTTAATGTGGACAATCAAGGTGCATTAAAGTTAGCGACCAATCCTGTTTACCACAATAGGAGTAAGCATATTGACATCAAGTATCATCAGAGGATCTTCAACAAATATTACACGGAGATGACTGAAACTTTACACATTTATTGGAAGTTCTCCCGAGAAGTTTGTTATTGCATTTGAGCGATATCAGTTCAGCGGTTCAAAAGTTATGAACGAAAATGTAAGGTCACCTCAAAAATTTTAGTACATTCAACATAACCTAAAAATACAAAATGCTTTAATTCGGCTTCTGGTTGACATATGTCAACATAATTTAACACTAAATGGTATTGAAACAAGTACGAACATATTTTTGGACAAAAAAAGAAAAAAATCGCGGATTTTTTTTACCAAGTCTTTTTTTCGCGGAAATTTTTTTTCAAAAAAAAAAAAAAAATTTTTCAAAAAAAAAAATTTTTTTTATCAAAAATAATTTTCTTTTAAATAAAGTTTTTTGCAATAATCTTTTAGAAATTGTGGAGGGTATCACTACATTCGGCAAGGCCGAATTTAACTTTTTACTTGTTTTTTTTTTTCAAATATTTAATACTTGGACTCAAAATCCGTAGTTTGCTTTTTCAAATTCTAAGTTTAAGAAAATAAAATACTCCCTAATGTAGATACCTATATATGTTTATGATAGATTGACAGGTGCTTTGGGTTTTTATAATCAATTTGTGCATTGTGAAGAATGATGTTGAAATTTTTCGATTTCAACATCCGAATGAAATGGAAAATTTGAGAAGTTTTTGGAAAAAAAAATTGGGGAAAACCCTATTTGGGTTTGTAGCGCTTTTTCCTGTTAAAAAAAACGCTATTTATCTCCTTTGTTTTATTAGCGCCTTGAAATTTTTATTATACTGCTACTTTTACACAATTTTGGAATTCTTTGGAATTTTTTATAAAAAAATTTTCCTGAAAATAAAAATTCCGTTTGGGAAAGTGTTGTTTTATTTTCGTGTGTGTGTGTGTGTGTGTGTGTGTGTGTGTGTGTGTAAACATCTTCATTTTTAAACCTTTCTATAATTTAATATTTTCCGGTTTTGAAAAGTAAAATTACTAAGAAATCAATGGAAATGGGTGGAAAAGCCGAAAAAACTACAAAAACAACAACACACACATTTTTCACGATCAATAGTTTAACAGAAATGCACCTGTAAATCATTCCAGTGATTTCAATTTCTTTTAAAAGTCCGCACAGAGAAAAAGAGCGGAATAAATATTTTAAAGAGATCGACATTTTGGATGCAGTGTACAGAGATACAAGTCGTTAAGGCTGAGACAATTAGACGCCGCAAAAACTCTTCCCTCATTCCCATATGCAAGTTTCACGACAATCGGTAAGTTCCCTCTAAAAGACCTCCCTTGTTGGTCCAAGACTGGTCATCGACTGAGAAAAGAAGTTGGAGAAGTTGACTCTCATTAATCCTCTTTACTGCCTCCCAGACTTTGGCCTTGATGCCGCTATCGTTGCAATAACTCCCATACTGTAAGAGAAGTAGCCTCTAACGTAGTGCGATCGTGGAAAACTAGATTCCTACACGATCGACACACTGAAACTAAAAATGTTTCTCACCGCCTGGATATTTTTCATGAGAAAGTCCGCAGTTTTCCGGTTTGCGCATACGATCATTAGCAATCTCGGGTAGAATTAGAAAAGTTAAATTCGACTTGGCCGAATGTATAAATACCCTCCACAATGCCCTTTTTAAGTGATAGTAAATTTTCTAACGTGAAAAAATAAAATTTTTGATTAGGAATATTTTATTTTGTGTAAAAAATCTTTTTTTATACCCTCCACTCTAGTGATAGAGGGTATATATAAGTTTGTCATTCCGTTTGTAACTCATCGAAATATCGGTCTGGGACCCCATAAAGTATATATATTCATAATGCCCGATCGATTCTAAGACATTCTAGCGATGTCCGTCTGTCCGTCTGTCCGTCTGTCCGTCTGTCTGTCTGTCTGTGGAAAATGCTGTCGCGGACAAAATATTGCACAGAGATGACTGAAACTTAACATATTTATTGGAAGTTCTCCCGAGAAGTTTGGTATTGCATTTGAGCGATATCGGTTCAGAGGTTCAAAAGTTATGAACGAAAATGTAAGCACACCTCAAAAATTTCAGTACATTCAACATAACCTAAAAATACAAAATGCTTTAATTCGGCTTCTGGTTGACATATGTGAACATAATTGAACACCAAATGGTATTTAAAGAAGTACGAACATATTTTTTGACAAAAAAAAAAAAAGTCGCGGATTTTTTGTTTCACGAAATTTTTTTTTCAAAAAAATTTTTTTTTCAAAAGTAATTTCCTTTTAAATAAAGTTTTTTGCAATAATCTTTTTCAAATTGTGGAGGGTATCACTACATTCGGCAAGGCCGAATTTAACTTTTTTACTTGTTTTTTTGTAATTTTTGCAAAAAAAAAATAATTTACTAAATTTTTTTTGAGTGTAAAATTTTTTTCGAGTGTATTTTTTTTTTTTTTTTTGAGTGTCAAAAATACGTTGTAAAATATTTTTGAGACTTACCAATGTTTTCAAAACATGTTTAACGGCTTTTCAACACGTGAATTTAAGGTGAAACTAATCTGAAATTCACGGTTTTGCTAATAACTTTTGAACCACTTGATGGATATGGCTGAAATTCAATACGAAACAGGGCAGGGGAACGACAAATATATATGCCAAGCATATATATTTGTCACCATCCTAAGATTTGCATTTCGAAAGTTAGCGTGTTTTTTATCTCGTAAATTCACGAAAGACCCTTGCCGAAATTCAGTCTTTTGCTCATAACTTTGTAACCACTTAACCGATTTCCCTGGATTGCAATACCAACCTGACCAGGTAAATGCCCAACATATATGGCAAACTTCAGGAGCCTCCCTAAAGTCTTTCAAAAGTTAGCGTGTTTTCAACAGATAGACAGATGGACAGACGGATGGACAGACGGACGGACATCGCTAGATCGTCTTAAAATCGATCGAGGATCATGAATATATATACTTTATGGGGTCCTAGACCAATATTTCGATGAATGATAATCTTATCACTAGAGTTGAGGGTATACAAAATATACACTAAACTATTTTTTGAGTAGGGTTATTCTAGCTCGAGGTCATTATTTCCTTTACCAATATTATTCTCATAGAATAATATTCAAAAAAATATTTTTCTGTTTTAAATTTGTCGCATTGCACTTCCAAACGACAATGAGAATAAAAGTAGCTTAAAGTTTATTTTTGTTTGAGTAATTCTTAACACTGTCCCTGATGATGAAATCCGATGAATTTCAAAATATTGGAGAAGTAAAATAAAAATTATTTACAACAACAGCAACCTTGAGCTCGGTTACTTTATTTATATTATTTTGAGTAGGTTTATTCTAGCTCGAGTCCATTATTTCCTTTACTAATTGAAACTATGATATTCTCATAGAATAATTTTCAAAAAATTTTTTTTTGTTTTAAATTTATTTGTGTTGGTAATTTTTAAAAAGACCTAATCGACACGGGTTTCGGAATTTGTCAAAAATTACCAAAACTAAAATTTGTATTAAAAAAGAAATTGAATGCATTTTTCGTTAAAATATTACAATCACTCAAATCGATTTGTATTTAAAATGTTTAGGGAGTGGATATAGGGCGTTGGTATGCTTTAAAAAAATGTTGTAGGGTTAAAATAAATGGGGGTCGGTCTCACTAATGCCCCCTCTCGGACGCACCATTAGACCGGTAGAAGCTGATTAAATTAAACAAATTTACAAAAAATAAAAAAAAAATTATGGGGACCGCCTTAACAGTTAGAGATAGAGAGTAGGTGTGTTCAGAGAAAATCTTTGGTCTAAAAAAATATTGTGGGTCGGTCATACATTTTTTGCTCTAAGGCAAAAAATTTGTAGAATCGATAGAAGTTTTACTAGGGCTGTCAAACGGGATCGGTTTTTTAAAATCCCGGGATTCGGGATTTGAAAATCGAAATCCCGGGATCCCGGGATTTTTCGGGATCACGGGATTTTCCGGGATCCCGGGATTTTTCGGGATTCCGGGATTTTTCTGGATTAAATTTCTTTGATTATAAGAGTAAAAAATAGTAGACTCTATATGTTTCAATTTTATTGTGCATATTAATGGGGTTACTGTGGGTTAGTTGGTAGCGAACTAGCCTATTAAGCAGGTTGTCGTGGGTTTGATTCCCACGAAAACCCTTTGGTCTATTTCGCTACGAAATTATTAAAAAAAATATTTTTAATTATTTTGATTGTTCTTTTAAGGCAATTAAAAAATTAAGTATACGCCGCTTATGCAGTTTTCAAGTAATTATTTTTTAATATTTAGCAATGAACTAAAAAAGCCCTGAGGGGTTTGTTATGGAAAATGCCAACTTTTATTTGCTTTTGGTTTCATCCCATTCCGATTTTGGTTGTTGAACTGTATAATTTTAAAACTAATTTAAAGAAAATTTTAAATAATAGAAAAATGTAAAGGAGAAAAGTAATAATATAATGCATTAGACTTTAATTTTTTGTAAAAGAAAAGTTTTTCTTCCAATTTTGAACGTCCGGCAAAATTTGTATTCTCCTACGCCTAAAACTTATGTGGTACAAATTTGAAGCCAATCGGATTAAATTTACCCGTGGCGCCCTTCGATCAAAATTGCGATTTTTTAGAAAATTTTCGCCAAAACCTGCAATCTTTGGTCAAAGGGAGACTGTGGCTTAATGGTTAGTGCGTTGGACTATTATTCAGCAAGCCTTGGTAGAATTCTTAGCTCAGCCAAACTCATGGCCAGCTACGTTGAAAATTAAAAAAAAAGTTTTAGTTTTAATTTGTTTATGTAAATGTAACAATAATTGAACAAAGTTGTATTTTTAAAAATAAATTCTCATACATTTTTAATATTTACAAAATCCCGGGATTTGAGATTAAAAATCCCGGGATTCGGGATTCATTTTATGACAAAAATCCCGGGATTTCGGGATTCGGGATTTCGGGATTGACAGCCCTAAGTTTTACACAAAAAAATTTCAAAAAAATCGAAGAGTACATACATTTTCAAAAATGAGATTTAAATTTTAAAACTTAAAAATAGCAAACTAGAACGCTCTTAAGAATTTTTTTGGATTTTTTTTTAGAAAGTACGCAAAAAAACAAAAATTTTGAAGAAAAAAAAATTTAAATTTGGACCATTATTGAACAAGTTATGAGTAAAAGAATTTTGAGTACAGAAGCAAACTACCAATTTTTAAAAATTCGATATCTTTTGAACGGGTCATAAAAAAAATCTGAAAATTTACCACGAAGGAGTTTTCGAAGGGTACTAAAAACTGTAAATAAATTGGGAAAATCTATAAAAAAAATTTTTCAAAGTGTCCGATTTCACATGGAATGCCCCATATATAATTGATCAGTGATCGATTTAAAGACATTCTAGCGATGTCCGTCTGTCTGTCTGTCTGTGGAAATGGTGATCACGACCAAAATATTACACTGAGATGACTGAAACTTTATATATTTATTGAAAGTTCTCCCGAGAAGTTTGGTATTGCATTTGAGCGATATCGGTTTAGCGGTTTAAAAGTTATGAACGAAAATGTAAGGACACCTCAAAAATTTTGGTGAATTCAACATAACCTTAAAATACAAAATGCTCTAATTCTGCTGCGGGTTGACATATGTGAACAGAATTGTACACCGAATGGTATTTTAACAAGTGCAAACATATTTTTTGAAAAAAAAATGCGGATTTTTTTTTAACATTTTTTTTTCGCGGAAAATTTTTTTTAAATTTTTTTTTTTAAAAGTAATTTCCTTTTAAATAAATTTTTTTGCAATTATCTTTTTTAAATTGTGGAGGGTATCAATACATTCGGCAAGGTCGAATTTCACTTTTTTACTTGTTACTTACTAGTTTTTAAAATAAGCCGGCGCCGTCAAAAAAACCAAGCGGCTTGATTCTCTGTTATTATATTCACCTAAGATACTAAGAGAGAGACAGAGTGATAAAAGAGAGACTTAATATACATTTGATATTTATTTCACTGCACATATGACAGGCAAGTTAAACTTGGTTTCAAACGCATTTTCAGTTATTTAAAACGTGAACGTCAAACAGTAAAGACTTAAATAACGGCTACTCTGTGAAAACAAAAAGAAATTTCAAAAACATAACCGACCTACCTTACTTACAATTTTTGTATTTTTTTTTTTAAATACAAGTCTGTCTTGAAAACCTACTTTCATTTTAAAACGAACATTTTCTATTTTCTTTCAAACGTAATTTCTTTCTTGCACGTCATGTGAAGTGTTTTTTTTTTATTATTGGTGTATGGGGATTAAAGTGATCTTTAAAACATGAATTTAAAAAGAAAAGAAGATTAAAAATTATTAAAGAAAAATATAAAAGCAAAAGAAAATAAAAGAAAATCAGCTTAAAATTGTAAACATTAATTTGAATAAATTATAAACAATTGCAAAAAAATATAAAACGGTTTCAAATTTAAAAAGATTTTAAATTGTGCGTTTTCTTTAAATAATGCCATTGTTGTCTTGATTTAAGTCGTTAAACTTTATAAAAGAAAAAATATAAATAAACTAATAACAATTTCAGTTTCTAAAAAAAAAAAAAATATTTAAATTTTTTATTGAAGCGCTTAAAAAAAAATAAAACCGATTCAAATAAAAATCAAATCTACCTACAACAAACCAAAAAAACACACATCGTTTAACACATAAATCGTAGTTTAAACGATCACATACAATATTTTAAATTTACAAAAATATGTTTGCGCCAAAGTTTCTCCTACGGATCTTTTAGAGAGATAATAATTGATAAACCAAACTAAAAAAATCAGTTGCTTTTGGTACGTTTAAGCGTACGGTTTAACGAAAAATATCAAGAAAGAAAAAAAAAATAGAAAAAAATAAAAAAAAAATTTTAAAAACAACAAAATTATTTATTTATACAACGACTCGCTATTAAAAAAACGGTTTAACTATTACAAAAACGCCAAATTAGTTAAAAATTTTCAAAAAAAGAAACCATTAAAATATTAAAATTTAAAAAAAAATTCCCCCCTCCAAAAAATTTCAAAAAATTTATATAAATTTATAAAAAAAAAAAATTTATAATGAAAATATAATATTAAAAAAATCCAAATTTCATTTGTAATTAAGTGGTGATTTAAAAAAAAATATAATTTTGAAACTCTTCAACCAATTATACATTTGGATTACATATTTTTTGTTAAACTAAAGCCTCAAGGTAAGCGTAATATAGGGTTTCTAATATGCCGTATTTTTAATAAATTCAGAAAAGTTTTTGTTTAAAAAATAAAAAAAAAATATACTTAAAGTATAATTTTCATCAATATGATGAAATTTTCCAACGTAATGTGTCATCTTCAAATATTTGACATGAAAGATTTCATTATGCTTTACATCAGTGAATTGTTCCATTAAATTAATGACATGTGAAAATTATAAAAAAAAATCATTAAATTGATGAAGTTTTTCTTTATCATAATGAAAATTATCATAAAAAAAAAATCATAGGCATAAAAAAACAATTTTACAATTTTTTTTAAATTTATCAAAACCGAAAATGTGAAAACATAAAATAAAAAATATTTGAATTATTTGTTCCATCACATTATTGACACGTGAAAATTAAAAAAAAATCAATATATGAAGCTTTTCTTCGTCATAATGAAAAAAGAAAAACAATTTTATATTTTTTTGAGAAAAAAAAATTTTTTTTCTTAAAAAAATTAAAATTTCTCCAATTTTTATACCCTACACCACAGTGTGGTACAGGGTATAATGAGTTTGTGCTGATGTTTGTAACTACCCGAAATATTGGTCCTAGATCCACTTTTAAGTATACCGATTGACTTAGAATCACTTTTTGAGTCGATTTAGCGATGTCCGTCCGTCTGTCTGTCTGTCTGTCTGTCTGTCTGTCCATGTAAACATGTAAACAAGATACTTGAAATTTGAAACTTAAGCCTCTTTTGGCCCAAGGACGAAGCCTATTGAAATTGGAATCGGTCCATATTTAGACCTAGCCCCCATACAAAGGTCCTCTTTAGTTTTGGATCAAATGACTCTAATAGCCGCATTTTAATAGGAAAATTGACAGGTAAACGTGTTTTGTCTTCACATTTGACAAAATATAGATCTAATCTAATCGGACCCATTTTCCGGGAAACTCTGGTGTAGGGTATTATATGGTCGGTCTTGACCGACTATAATTTTCTTACTTGTTTTTAATTTAAGTAGAACAGTTTTCAACAATTTTTTTTTTTTTTTTTAAATTCTCAAAAAAAGTTTTTTAAAAAAAAAAAATTCCAAAAAAAATTAAAAAAGATTATAAATTTATGTTGGTAATATTTGCAAGACTTACAAGGGAAGTCTCCCTAGTGTCATCCGCATATCTTTATGGAATTGGTTTTATTTTGTAGAGCAGAAAAAATAAAGGGACACGTATGTTTTTTAGCGGCCCAAATTAATATTTAGGGGGAAAAAAGGAGGGGGGAAGACAAGGCCATTTTTCAGTTTTTTCATTTATCTCCTATATTATGCAAAAAAACCTAGTCATGTAGCATACCAAATGAAAGGTCTTTGGAAAACCTATCTACGTGTGCTAAGAACGTGTCCAAACATGCACAACTTTTCGTCATATTGAGTAAAATACCAAAATTTTAGGACGTTTTTGTTAATAAGTCGAAAAATATTAACTTCTTTGGCCCGTTGTTAGCACCACGAGATAGGTATTTTGAATACCTTTAATCTGATACCACACATGCGTATATTAATTTTGTTTAAATAGGCGTTAATCGTAAAAAACCGAAAAACGTTAATTTTCCCCCATACAAATCGACCCCCCCTAAAAATGAGTTTGGGCCGCTAAAAAAAAATACGTGTCAAATTAATTATTAATTAACAACATATCCAAATTTCATGGAGATCGGAGGGTGACACCAGGGAGACTTCCCTTGTTAGTGATAGAGGGTATATATAAGTTTGTCATTGCGTTTGTAACTCATCGAAATATCGGTCTGGGACCCCATAAAGTATATATGTATATTTATGATCCCCGATCGATTCTAAGACATTCTAGCGATGTCCGTCTGTCTGTCTGTGGAAATGGTGATCACGGCCAAAATATTACACGGAGATGACTGAAACTTAACATATTTATTTGAAGTTCTCCCGAGAAGTTTGGTATTGCATTTGAGCGATATCGGTTCAGCGGTTCAAAAGTTATGAACGAAAATGTAAGAACACCTCAAAAATTTTAGTACATTCAACATAACCTATATATACAAAATGCTTTAATTCGACTGCTGGTTGACATATGTGAACAGAATTGAACACCAAATGGTATTTAAACAGGTACGAACATATTTTTTTGCAAAAAAAAATTTAAAAATCGCGGATTTTTTTTTTCGCGGATTTTTTTTTTTAATTTTTTTTTTTTTTTTTAAAATATTTTTTTTTTTCAAAAGTAATTTCCTTTTAAAAAAATTTTTTTGCAATTATATTTTTGAAATTGTGGAGGGTATCACTACATTCGGCAAGGCCAAATTTAACTTTTTTACTTGTTTTTTTTTTTTTTGTATCGACCTGCACAGAAAAAACGAATTGTTATATTGACCCCCATATTTGTGAATACAATTAAATTTTTCACTGAAAGTGCTCCTATACGGAAATTTGTAATATCAACTAACGTTTGTAAATATTAATTGTTGAAAAAACAATTGATAAATGAGTTTGTAATAGTTCTCCTAAATTATTATTTGTATTGACAAACGTACAAAATCTTAAATTTTTTTTCAACAAAGAAATTCAACAAACACAAAACGTAATTTGTTGATCTAACAAAAAAAAAAAAAAAATAAATTTTGTTTCAACAAAGAAATTCAACAAACACAAACGTCATTTGTTGATATGGTAAAGGAATTCAACAAACGAATTTGTGATATCAACCAACAGTATTAGTTGTATTGACAAATTAAAACTTTTTTATAGGAAAAAAAATTAAAAATAAATTGATTAAAAATCGAGATAAATGTAAGAGAATATTAATATTGAAATTATACAAAAGTATTTTGTTAGTCAATATTCTTTTTTATAACACTTTAGAATGTATTTTACTTATATCGTTTTACCGTTTTTGTCTCATGTTGAAAATTCTTCTTTTCGTTTGTTCTTTATTTCTTTCTTTTTTATATACACATGTTTTAGTTTCGTTTTAGACAAACATAGCAATCGGTAAAAACTTGGAAAGCAAATTCTGTAAAAAATTATTCCAAAAATATAAAGGCAAAAACAAAACAATAGTTAACAAAATAAAATGTTTATATAAAAAGATTAATTTATTTTCGAAATAAATTTTTTAATAATATTTTCTATGAAATAATTTCAATTGCTGCCGTACCCCTTGCTAGCTCAGATAAAACTGAATTAATAATCATCTTTTTTTTTAATTGTCTTCTTTTTTCATTGTCTGCTTTTTTAAAAAGAAGTACAGGCACAAATAAAAAACAAACTACACGACGAGAGAGAGCATGTTGTTGTTATAGTATGTTTGTGTTTATGTTTTAAACGTTACAAAAGCTACCAAATTCTTTATAGACAGCGATTGTTAAAAAAAAATTACGATTTTGTTAGATTGACAAAGTTCTTTGTATTTATTGATATAAATTGTTGAAAATATGACTTTTATTTGACAAAGTCGTTTATTGACAAAAATTGTTGAAAAAAATCTGTTTTATTTACAAATTATTGAACATTAATAACAAACGGGTTATTTGAAAGTTAAAAAAATATTTTCCTTTGTCTTATTGACAAACTGCCACTAATGATTTGTTGAAATTTTCCTTTCATTTTGAAATAAAATTATTTGACGTAGTTTGTTAAAAACAAAATCGATTTTTTGTATTATTGACTAACGGGATGCCGTTTTTACTAAAAGTTTGGTTGATATCAGTATAAGACATTCACAATTGCTGTTTGTTGACTTGAATTTTATGATTTTATTTTCTGTGTATTTACTTAAGTACCATTTTAGAAAGTACCAATTTTTAAAAATAATTTGTTGAAAAATCGTGTGGTTAAAGTACGTTTAAATAATAAGCATTTACCAAAAAAAATGCTTTGCCTTTTTCTTAATTTGTTAAACTAATTTTTTCCAATTTTTTTTTTTTTTAATTTTTTTAATTTATGGGATTTTCTGTTTTTAAAATCGTGTTTTTGAAAAATTTTCCCCACGAAAATATTTTCCATGATAGAAACCCTTATTGCTTTGAAAATCATCTACAATACAAATATTTTTCTTTAGTTTTTGTTTTTTACTTTCTTTTGACACCTGTTTTACAACATTTACCTGTTTATTTCCTTTTTGTAAATCAGTTTTGTTACCTGACGTTTGGGTCATAAACACGTACAATAGATTTTAAATAAAATGCACTAAAAATTTATTGAATTTTGTCCATAGTTTACTACCAAATAGCAATCATACACCATACAAATTAAATATAACAATTGGTAGATTTCATATATATTTTATAGAGTTTGCAAATAATCGAGATATTTCATAATCGCGATTACGATTAAAAAAATTGCCGTTAATCGCGATTACGATTAATCGAAATTTTTAAATAATTTGAGTTTATCTTTTAAAAAATCTTTTGAAATTTACATTTTAGAACTATTTTTTTAAGAACAAAAACTATTATTTTTAAGAAATAAAATTTAAAGCGTTCGAACTTTCCCAGTAAAAATTATTTGAGATTTTGGCACCAGAGTTTTTTTAGTATATCATGGCGCTCGAGCGCCCTTGAGAATTTTTTGTTAAGATGTTTTTTAAAACTTATAACCAAGGAGAGGACTTTCATGCAAATGCATGTTTTTTCCCTTTGGTCATAGAACAGCATAAACAAAATATCTTTGCGAATCAAAGAATTTGCTTTAAAATGGCATCGATTCATTAGTGCATATTTTTGCATATTTTGCTTAAAATGCATATTTTTGCATATTTTGCCATTATTTCGCTATAAATGCATATTTTTGGGTCATATTTTGTATAAATTTTAGCTTTTAGCTATTTTTTATCTATTTTTAAGATTTTTTTAATGAATTTTTTTTTTGTATTAAAGCAATTATATTTTTTTTTTATTTTTTAATAACAATTTATACACACTGTATATATGTATGAATATCTAAACTTGTAATGCGAGACTGCATTAAAATTTTGTTTTTTTTAATAAAAGTAAAAAACAGCTGGATATTTTATGGTTTTTATTGCATATTTTAAGATTTTTAGTGCATATTTCACTAGTTTTTAGTGCATATTTTAGGCGCCTAAAACATAGTTTTTTAGTGCATGAAGGTCCTGTCCCTGCTTATAACTAAAATTATTTGTTGATAAAATTTCACACATACTTTAATTTTTGACATCTTCAACACTTTTTAAATGATCAAAAGGATTTTTGGAGAAAAATAATAGATTTTCTTACATCTTTATTGCGCTTAAATAAACTCTACAAAGAGTGCTTCAATCAGCGTTAAATAGATACATGATTTTACTTGGTCTTAATAGCTTTTTATCTTTTCTACTAAAGAGTACTCCAAGCTGTGACTGATTTGGATTCGCTCTTTGGATCATGATTCCTTTCCAAAAGCTGTTTCCAGTTTACTAAAATTTCTGCGGGGTCGTGTCAGAATACCTGCCGATGGCCAGTTAGCTCTTTTGAGGAAATTTATTTTAAAAATTTACAAGGCATCATTAGTCAACCAGCGGTCAAAGTATGAAAAAATTAATTTTTTTGACAAAATTTCATGTCCAAATTTTTTGACCAAAGCCATTTGAGTAAATTTTAAAAACAAAACTCTTAAGAACTTATTCAGATCAGAATTTAAATTTTACTTTAAATTTGAATGACTTTTACGAGAAAAGGAAAGAAAATCGCAAACAAGTTAAATGAATCATGGGCCAACCCATCAAAACTTTCCGGTCTACTTAACATTCCAGAATCAATGATTTTTGTTTGAAATTGTCCCGAAAGTAATCGTTTTTAACACTAATTTAGTTTTTTTGACAAATAATTTTAATAGGAACTTTAAAATGGGTTTCAAACAATTTTGGAACTGATTTAAATTCGTTATAAAAGCAGTGTATTTCTTAGAAAATTTTTAATCGTAATCGCATGATTTTTTTTGTCGATTACGATTAATTGGTGCGATTAATCGCGATTACGATTGCGATTTTAATCGTTTTGCAAACTCTAATATTTTATGTCACTTATTGTTAGTACTACTGTATATAGTGTGGATATGGCAACTTTATATTTTATTTGGCTTGAACGATTACAGTGTTTGTTAACGAGCGATTACTTATTTTCAAAAACTGGTTAAATTTGAAAGTGAATTTCTGATATTTTTTTATTTGTATTTAAATGCAGATATTTGATGTTGATTGTTTTAAAATGTGACCTTAAAATGTTTTCAACACGAGTGGACAAATTTAATAAAAGATTTAAATGAAAATCAGAAAAGTCTGATAGAAATTCAGAAAAAAATTTATTAAAATTTCTGAAATCTGAATTGAAATTTAGAAAAGCCCAATTAGAATGGGAATGAAAAAGTTATAATTAATCGTAGCAGAAAGAATTTAAAAAAAACAAAAAATTTTATAAAAGTACCATTTGAAAAAAAAATTTACAAAAGACTCTTCATTAAAGTACTATTTTCAAAAAAAAAAAAAACATTTCTAGAGATTATTATAAAAGTACATTAAAGTACCATTTTGTAAAGTATAATTTTTTAACAAGTACCAATAAAGAAACATATGGGGCATTCCATGTCAAATCGGACACTTTGAAAAATTTTTTTTTTTAAGTTTTCCCAATTTGTTTAAGGGCACTATTAGGACAGTTAGAGCGGTTGGAGCAAATTTTAAAAAATGTCGTTTCGTGTGGGAGCCCCCTTAGAAATTGGAGTTAGGGTATTAGTTTGTTTCAAAGAAATGTTAAGACGTAAAAATTAATGGGGGTCGGTCTTATTAATGACCTTATTATTTTTTCAAAAAATTTGAAAAAATAGTAATAATTGTTATCCCACAATCCTCCTGGGCAAAAAATTTGTAGAATCGATAGAAGTTTTACACAAAAAAATTGCAAAAAAATCGAAGAGTACAAACATTTTCAAAAATGAGATTTAAATTTTAAAACTTAAAAATCGCATACTAGAGCACTTTTAAGAATTTTTTTTAAAAAGTACGTAAAAAAGCAAAAATTAAAAAAATTTTTTTTTTTTGAAATTTGGACCATTATTGAAGAAGTTATGAGTAAAAGAAGTTTGAGTAAAGGAACAAAGTACCAATTTTTAAAAATTCGATATCTTTTGAACGGGTCATCAAAAAAATCTGAAAATTTACCACGAAGGAGTTTTCGAAGGGTACTAAAAATTGTAAACAAATTGGGAACATCTAAAAAAAAATTTTTCAAAGTGTCCGATTTGACATGGAATGCCCCATATATATTACAGACATTTCATAAAGTACCAATGTAAATGTTTATATTTTTAAAAACTAGCACTTCATAAACACAATTTTTTATAAAGTACCAATTTATTCAAGAACCATTTAACAAAATGCGGTTTTTTCGTCTTCAAGCTTCTTTAAAATACAATAAAAGTTTCTAAAATGAATAGGTACCATTTAATTAAATTACCTTTTAATAAAGTATTATTAAATAAAAGTACCATTTAATAAAAGTAACATTTTATAATGTCTAATTTTATAAAGCATTTTATAAAGAACCATTTTATTAAAACTGAATTTTATATAAGAACTTTTTTAAAAAGTACCATTTCATTAAAGTACTTTTTCTTAATAAAGTATTTTTTAAGTACTATTTTTAAAAGAACCATTCTTTCAAGAAGTACCGAAAGTACACTTTTTATCTTTTTCACCGCCTTAGAATCAACATTGGAAAAACCCAGCCTAAGTCGATCTATTTTTCGGAAGGTGAAACTACAGTTCAAATTTCAAGTTTCTAGAACCATTATTTCAGGAAATATGAAAAGTACCAAAAGTACACTTTTTAACCTTTTTCGTCCCATTAGAATAACGAATGGCAAAAACCCATAAAAAGTTGATATATTTTTCAGGAGGTGAACCTACCTTCCAAATTTTAAGTTTCTAAGACTATTAATTTAGGAAAAGTACCAAAAGTACACTTTTTGTACCTTTTTCATCCTCTTAGAATCAACATTGAAAAATACCATCCAAAGTTGATATACACAAAAGTACACTTTTTTACCTTTTTTGTCCCATTAGATAAACAATGGCAAAATCCCACCCATAGTTGATATGGTTTCCGGGAGGTGAACCTACTTTCAAGTTTCTAGTACTATTATTTCAGGAAATAAAAAAAGTACCAAAAGTACACTTTTTACATTTTTCGTCCCATTAGATAAACAATGGCAAAATCCCATCCATACTTTATATGGTTTCCGGGAGGTGAACCTACATTCCAAATTTCAAGTTTCTGGTACTATTATATCAGGAAATAAAAAAAGTACCAAAAGTAAATTTTTTACATTTTTCGTCCCATTAAATAAACAAGGGCAAAATTCTATCCATAGTTGATATATTTTTCGGGAGATGAACCTACATTCCAAATTTTAAGTTTCTAGGACTATTAATTCAGGAAATAAAAAAAGTACCAAAAGTAAACTTTTTTTACATTTTTCGTCCCATTAGATAAACAATAGCAAAATCCCATCCATAGTTGATATGGTTTCCGGGAGGTGAACCTACATTCCAAATTTTAAGTTTCTAGGACTATTATTTTAGGAAATAAAAAAAATACCAAAAGTACACTTTTTTACCTTTTTCGTCCCATTAGATAAACAATAGCAAAATCCCATCCATAGTTGATATGGTTTCCAGGAGGTCAACCTACATTCCAAATTTCAAGTTTCTGGTACTATTATTTCAGGAAATAAAAAAAGTACCAAAAGTACATTTTTTACATTTTTCGTCCCATTAAATAAACAAGGGCAAAATTCTATCCATAGTTGATATATTTTTCGGGAGATGAACCTACATTCCAAATTTTAAGTTTCTAGGACTATTAATTCAGGAAATAAAAAAAGTACCAAAAGTAAACTTTTTTTACATTTTTCGTCCCATTAGATAAACAATAGCAAAATCCCATCCATAGTTGATATGGTTTCCGGCATTCAAAATTTTAAGTTTTTAGGACTATTATTTTAGGAAATAAAAAAAGTACCAAAAGTATACTTTACCCCTTTTACCCTCATAAAATCAACAACAAACCCCATTTTATTCCGAATTTCTAATCTCTAGCTTCAGCAATTTGGACTAGGCGATGATGCATCAGTTAGTCAGTCAAGTTACTCTTTTTTTTATAAATATAGAAAAAGTACCATTTTAAAAAGTACCATTTTATCAAAGCAGAATTTCATATTTTTTTTAAAGTCGAAAAATTTCATTTAGCTAAATCCTTGAAAAAAAAAATATTTTTAAAAATTCAAGTGTCTTACCGGCTTTGAAAATTACATTTTTTTATTTACAACTCCTCATAGCTCAAAGTTGAAAAGTTCATTTTCATTAATTCCATTCATTAACAAAGAAAAACAATTCATTCATAACTTCTACTGCCAAGTGTTTTTAATAATGTAAAACATATTTTTTTAATTAAATTTATTATTATTTTTTTAATATAATTTTTTTTTACAACATACACTTTGGCCTGGCTGATTACATAAAATCAGCTTGATATGACAAAAAAATATAAAAACATTGCAATAACATAGTCCGGTTTTTTCTTCTTTCAGTGTAGTAAAATTGTTTCAAGAAAAAAAATTAAAAAAAAAAATAATATCATGCAAATATATTAAATTTTTATAAGATCCCGAGTAAAAAAAATTTTATATAATTATATATAATTTGATAAAATTATATCAAATTATATATAATTATATAAAATTATATATAGAGGTACAATTTTCCAAAAAGTTGGATAAAATTATATATAATTTGATATCAAATTATATATAATTATATCCAGGATTTGGTGGATATAATTATATAAAATTATATCAATTTTATTTATTTTTTTGGAAAATTTTGCCTCTGTATGTAATTTTATATAATTATATATAATTTGATATAATTTTATCAAATTATATATAATTATATCAAAAACTTTTTACTCGGGATTGTACAAGTATGTGGTAACACAAATTATTTTGTTTAGACATTTTAAAAAAAGAAAAAAAAATATTTCTTTTAAGATTTAATAGTTTTTAAAAGATAGATTAATTAATACAAAAAAATGGTTGCATTAAGCATAATTACATTTTTCTTTTTGTGTAAAACGTTTAATATTTCAAATGCAGCATTACAAACTTTATATTTTTTTTTCTTCTCGAAAATTACATTGTAATAAAAATATATATAATGATTTGTTAGAAATATGTATGGATATGAAACCAGTTAATTGTTAAACAGTTGTGGGGAAAGAAAAAGAAATATTAAAATTTTCAGTTTTAATAAATTTTTAAAAAGTACCATTTTATAAAAGTACCATTTTATAAAAGTACCATTTTATGAAAGTATTCTTTTATAAAAGTACATTTTATAAAAGTACCATTTTATGAAAGTACCATTTTTTAAAAGTACCATTTTATGAAAGTATTATTTTATAAAAGTACCATTTTAGGAAAGTATCATTTTTTGAAAGTACCATTTTATGAAAGTTCTATTTTATGAAAGTACCATTTTATGAAAGTACCATTTAATGAAAGTACCATTTTATAAAAGTACCATTTTATGAAAGTACCATTTTATAAAAGTACCATTTTATGAAAGTATCATTTTATGAAAGTACCATTTTATTTAAGCATTATGTTTAAAAGTACCTATTTATCAAAGAAGAATTTTTTATAACCATCATATTATAAAAGTACCATTTTATTAGAGTATTATTAATAAAAAGTACTATTTAAAAAAGAATTTCATTAAAGTACCATTTTATAAAGAACAATTTTTAAAAGAAAAAGAAATAGTAAAGTTTTCAGTTTTAATAAGCTTTTAAAAAGTACCATTTTATGAAAGTACCATTTGATGAAAATACCATTTTATAAAAGTACATTTTATAAAAGTACCATTTTATGAAAGTACCATTTAATGAAAGTGCAATTTTTTAAAAGTACCATTTTATGAAAGTACCATTTTATGAAAATACAATTTTTTGAAAGTACCATTTTATGAAAGTACCATTTTATGAAAGTTCTATTTTATGAAAGTACCATTTTATGAAAGTACCATTTAATGAAAGTACCATTTTATAAAAGTACCATTTTATAAAAGTACCATTTTATGAAAGTACCATATTATTTAAGCATTATGTTAAAAACTACCTATTTATCAAAGAAGAATTTTTTATTACCATCATATTATAAAAGTATTATTTTATTAGAGTATAATTAATAAAAAGTACTATTTAAAAAAATATATTTAAAAAAGAATTTCATTAAAGTACCATTTTATAAAGAACAATTTTTAAAAGAAAAAGAAATAGTAAAGTTTTCAGTTTTAATAAACTTACATTTCATAAAAGTACCATTTTATGAAAGTACCATTTAATGAAAGTGCAATTTTTTAAAAGTACCATTTTATGTAAGTACCATTTTATGAAAATACAATTTTTTTAAAGTACCATTTTATGAAAGTACAATTTTATGAAAGTACCATTTTATAAAAGTACCATTTTATGAAAGTACCATTTTATAAAAGAACCATTTTATGAAAGTATCATTTTATGAAAGTACCATTTTATTTAAGCATTATGTTAAAAAGTACCTATTTATAAAAGAATAATTTTTTATAACCATCATATTATAAAAGTACCATTTTATTAGATTATTATTAATAAAAAGTACTATTTAAAAAAGAACTTCATTAAAGTACCATTTTATAAAGAACAATTTTTAAATATTATTTTAAAAAAAGTACCATTTTATGAAAGTATCATTTAATGAAAGTACCATTTTATAAAAGTACCATTTTATGAAAGTATTATTTTATAAAAGTACCATTTTATGAAAGTACCATTTTATAAAAGTACAATTTTATGAAAGTACCATTTTATGAAAGTTCGATTTTATGAAAGTACCATTTTATGAAACTACCATTTAATGAAAGTACCATTTTATAAAAGTACCATTTTATAAAAGTAGCATTTAATGAAAGTACAATTTTATGAAAGTACAATTTTATGAAAGTACCATTTTATAAAAGTACCATTTTATAAAAGTACCATTTTTTGAAAGTACCATTTAATGAAAGTACCATTTTATAAAAGTACCATTTTATGACAGCACCATTTTATAAAAGTACCATTTTATGAAAGTTATATTTTATGAAAGTACCATTTTATGAAAGTACCATTTAATGGAAGTACAATTTTATAAAAGTACCATTTTATGAAAGTATTATTTTATAAAAGTACCATTTTATGAAAGTTATATTTTATGAAAGTACCATTTTATGAAAGTTCCATTTAATGAAAGTACCATTTTATAAAAGTACCATTTTATGAAAGTACCATTTAATGAAAGTACCATTTTATAAAAGTACCATATTATTTAAGCATTATGCTGAAAAGTACCTATTTATCAAAATTAATTTTTTATAATCATCATATTATAAAAGTACCATTTTATTAGAGTATTATTAATAAAAAGTACTATTTAAAAAAAATATATTTAAAAAAGAACTTCATTTAAGTACCATTTTATAAAGAACAATTTTTAAATATTATTTTGAAATACAACTAATAATAGTCCTATTTAGAAACTTAAAATTTAAAATGTGGGTTCACCTTCGGGAAAATATATCAACTATGGATGGGTTTTTGCCATTGTTTATTTTAATGGAACGAAAAAGGTAAAAAAGTGTACTTTTGGTACTTTTATATTTTCTGAAGTGAATGTTCTAACAACTTGAAATTCAGACTGTAGGTTCACCTTCCGGAAAATAGATCCACTTAAGCTGAGTTTTTCCAATGTTTATTCTAAGGGGATGAAAAGGGTAAAAATGGTACTTTTGGTACTTCTTGAAAGAATGGTTTTTCAAAATTATACAGAAAAAATACTCTCTGGTGCTACTTTTTCTGATCACCTCTGTCTTTATATAACTCGATCGATTTAAATACACTAATACATTTTGTGGTGATATACTACTTTTTCGAAATAGAGTTGTTAAAAGTTGTTGTATTTTATATATTTTTACAAAACTTTAAACAATAACTATAAAGTACCTGAGAGAAGAAAAGTAATCGAAAGAAAAACAAAAGTATGAGATATAAAAAAAATTAAGTACCTTGCATCATAACCTCAAGGTTGTCGGTTAATAAAAACAAAAACAAATTAAATTGATTTATAAAAACTTAGCAAATTTTTAGGTCATTAATTTTAATTTTTATGTTTAAAAAAAAAAATAAGTTTATTTTATTACTGTAAAGGTGTGTTTAGATGAGAGAGATTTAAAACAGCTAGAGCCTATACTGTCATCTTTAGCTTTATTTAAGCTAAATTATAAAACCAAAAAAAAATTTTTTGGGGAAAAGGACTCTTATTATAACTACCCGAGTAAAAATGTTAATATATAATATTTCAGTTTCAAGAAATTAAATACAACTAAAATTATATATAATTATATCCGAATTTTTTTAATAAAAAAATTTATAAAATCAAATCGAATTATATTTAATTTAATAAAATTTTAAAAAATTTTTTTAAAAAATTTTATTAAAATATAATTCGTTATTCATTAAAGTACCATTTTATAAAGAACAATTTTTAAAAGAAAAAGAAATAGTAAAGTTTTCAGTTTTAATAAACTTACATTTCATAAAAGTACCATTTTATGAAAGTACCATTTAATGAAAGTGCAATTTTTTAAAAGTACCATTTTATGTAAGTACCATTTTATGAAAATACAATTTTTTTAAAGTACCATTTTATGAAAGTACAATTTTATGAAAGTACCATTTTATAAAAGTACCATTTTATGAAAGTACCATTTTATAAAAGAACCATTTTATGAAAGTATCATTTTATGAAAGTACCATTTTATTTAAGCATTATGTTAAAAAGTACCTATTTATAAAAGAATAATTTTTTATAACCATCATATTATAAAAGTACCATTTTATTAGATTATTATTAATAAAAAGTACTATTTAAAAAAGAACTTCATTAAAGTACCATTTTATAAAGAACAATTTTTAAATATTATTTTAAAAAAAGTACCATTTTATGAAAGTATCATTTAATGAAAGTACCATTTTATAAAAGTACCATTTTATGAAAGTATTATTTTATAAAAGTACCATTTTATGAAAGTACCATTTTATAAAAGTACAATTTTATGAAAGTACCATTTTATGAAAGTTCGATTTTATGAAAGTACCATTTTATGAAACTACCATTTAATGAAAGTACCATTTTATAAAAGTACCATTTTATAAAAGTAGCATTTAATGAAAGTACAATTTTATGAAAGTACAATTTTATGAAAGTACCATTTTATAAAAGTACCATTTTATAAAAGTACCATTTTTTGAAAGTACCATTTAATGAAAGTACCATTTTATAAAAGTACCATTTTATGACAGCACCATTTTATAAAAGTACCATTTTATGAAAGTTATATTTTATGAAAGTACCATTTTATGAAAGTACCATTTAATGGAAGTACAATTTTATAAAAGTACCATTTTATGAAAGTATTATTTTATAAAAGTACCATTTTATGAAAGTTATATTTTATGAAAGTACCATTTTATGAAAGTTCCATTTAATGAAAGTACCATTTTATAAAAGTACCATTTTATGAAAGTACCATTTAATGAAAGTACCATTTTATAAAAGTACCATATTATTTAAGCATTATGCTGAAAAGTACCTATTTATCAAAATTAATTTTTTATAATCATCATATTATAAAAGTACCATTTTATTAGAGTATTATTAATAAAAAGTACTATTTAAAAAAAATATATTTAAAAAAGAACTTCATTTAAGTACCATTTTATAAAGAACAATTTTTAAATATTATTTTGAAATACAACTAATAATAGTCCTATTTAGAAACTTAAAATTTAAAATGTGGGTTCACCTTCGGGAAAATATATCAACTATGGATGGGTTTTTGCCATTGTTTATTTTAATGGAACGAAAAAGGTAAAAAAGTGTACTTTTGGTACTTTTATATTTTCTGAAGTGAATGTTCTAACAACTTGAAATTCAGACTGTAGGTTCACCTTCCGGAAAATAGATCCACTTAAGCTGAGTTTTTCCAATGTTTATTCTAAGGGGATGAAAAGGGTAAAAATGGTACTTTTGGTACTTCTTGAAAGAATGGTTTTTCAAAATTATACAGAAAAAATACTCTCTGGTGCTACTTTTTCTGATCACCTCTGTCTTTATATAACTCGATCGATTTAAATACACTAATACATTTTGTGGTGATATACTACTTTTTCGAAATAGAGTTGTTAAAAGTTGTTGTATTTTATATATTTTTACAAAACTTTAAACAATAACTATAAAGTACCTGAGAGAAGAAAAGTAATCGAAAGAAAAACAAAAGTATGAGATATAAAAAAAATTAAGTACCTTGCATCATAACCTCAAGGTTGTCGGTTAATAAAAACAAAAACAAATTAAATTGATTTATAAAAACTTAGCAAATTTTTAGGTCATTAATTTTAATTTTTATGTTTAAAAAAAAAAATAAGTTTATTTTATTACTGTAAAGGTGTGTTTAGATGAGAGAGATTTAAAACAGCTAGAGCCTATACTGTCATCTTTAGCTTTATTTAAGCTAAATTATAAAACCAAAAAAAAATTTTTTGGGGAAAAGGACTCTTATTATAACTACCCGAGTAAAAATGTTAATATATAATATTTCAGTTTCAAGAAATTAAATACAACTAAAATTATATATAATTATATCCGAATTTTTTTAATAAAAAAATTTATAAAATCAAATCGAATTATATTTAATTTAATAAAATTTTAAAAAATTTTTTTAAAAAATTTTATTAAAATAGATATAATTTGATCTTATTTAACAAAATTGTTTTATAAAATTTTTCGGATAAAATTATATATAAACTTTTTTACTCGCAAACCCAAGTAAAAAGTTTATATATAATTATATATAATTTAATAAAATTATATAAGATTAAAAAATTTTTGATTTAATTATATATTTTTAAATATAATTATATATAAATTGTTCTATCATTTGATCCCAAAAAATGGAGGATCCAAAAATATATGATTATGTCTTATTAGATCAAATTTGATATAATTAGACCCCAAAAATGGAACAAACTAGTTTTTTTTTTAATAACCCGAGTAAAAATTTTTTTTTTATATTTATATGGGGCATTCCATGTCAAATCGGACACTTTGAAATTTTTTTTTTTTAGATTTTCCCAATTTGTTTACAGTTTTTAGTACCCTTGGAAAACTCCTTCGTGGTAAAATTTCAAATTTTTTTGATGACCCGTTCAAAAGATATCATATTTTTAAAAATTGAAAGTTTGTTCCTTTACTCAAACTTTTTTTACTCATAACTTCTTCAATAATGGTCCAAATTTCAATTTTTTTTTTCAAAATTTTTGTTTTTTTACGTACTTTTTAAAAAAAAATCCCAAAAAAATTCTTAAAAGCGCTCTAGTATGCGACTTTTAAGTTTTAAAATTTAAATCTCATTTTTGAAAATGTTTGTACTCTTCGATTTTTTTGAAATTTTTTGTGTAAAACTTCTATCGATTCTACAAATTTTTTGCCCAGGAGGACCGTGGGATAACGATTATTACTATTTTTTAAAAATTTTTGAAAAAATTTTTGAAAAAATTTTATTGTAATTTTCTAATCTTAAAATCATTTCTACTGCTCCAATGGTGCATCATAGAGGGGTTATTTATAAGACCGACCCCCATTAATTTTTACATTAACATTTCTTTGGAACAAACTAAGATGAGATAGTGCGTAGGTATGTTTTAAAAAAATGTTGTAGGGTAAAAATAAATGGTAGTCGGTCTCACTAATGACCCCTCTCGGACGCACCATTGGACCGGTAGAAGCTGATTAAATAAAACAAATTTACAAAAAATAAAAAAAATTGTATGGGGACCGCCTTAACAATTAGAGATAGAGGGTAGGTGTGTTCAGAGAAAATATTTAGACTAAAAAAATATTGTGGGTCGGTCATATATTTTGTTGCTCTAAGGGCACTATTAGGGCAGTTAGAGCGGTTGGAGCAAATTTTAAAAAATGTCGTTTTGTGTTTGGAGCCCCCTTAGAAATTGGAGATAGGGTATTAGTTTGTTCCAAAGAAATGTTAAGATGTAAAAATTAATGGGGGTCGGTCTTATAAATGACCCCTCTATGACACACCATTGGAGCAGTAGAAATGATTTTAAGATTGAAAAATTACAATAAAATTTTTTAAAAAAATTTTAAAAAATAGTAATAATCGTAATCCCACGATCCTCTTGGGCAAAAAATTTGTAGAATCGATAGAAGTTTAACACAAAAAAATTTCAAAAAAATTGAAGAGTACAAACATTTTGAAAAATGAGATTTAAATTTTAAAACTTAACAAGTAAGAAAGCTATATTCGGCTGTGCCGAATCTTTAAATACCCTCCACAATGTTAACCAATGCACAATGGTTTCGCAGACGACCTTTCTTGGCCAAAATTCAATTTTCTCAAAATTGATTTTATAGAAAATCGTTAAGACTTACAAACAACAGAAAACATATTTTGTTTTTGTATACTCATTTACCGTTCAAAAACAAATTTAGATAAAAATAAAAAAGTATTTTTTTAAATTTCAATTATTTTTTTGAGTTTAAATACAAAAAATTTCTTATAATATTATACATGGAAAACAAAAAAACTATAAAAATTTTTAACACAAAACCTATTTCAAACCAAAAATTTTTCCATTTTTGGAATTTTGGCCCAGAAAAGTGTTGAACGGAACCATAGTGCAATGTAAATATTTAAAAAAACAAAAAAAAATTGATATTTTATAAATATATATGAAAATTATATAAAAATTATGAAAATTGTATAAAAGCAACCACGTGTATTACACATACTACGTATTTTTTTTACTTCTATTAATACAAATGGCGCGCTGCCACGCCATATCATGCAGGTTTGTATTGAAACTCATCTCAATTGCTCATAGCTCCTTAACCCCTAGACTGATTTTGCCATAATTGGTACCAAAATAACCAGAAAAACGTTGAGAACAATAAAATAAGAACCTATTTAAAATTTTATTTGAATATGTCAACCATGAGTCAAGATAAATCATTTTAAAATTTTGGGTTAAATTTCTGGTGCCTCGCCCCATTGTGCGATTCGGCCCAAATTTTTTGTGAGTGTTAGGAATGATAAAATTACATTAAATTCAAAGTTTCGTTTACATTCATTCAACAGGTGTCAAGTTATAGCATTTATTTTGTGTAAAATTCACATTTTCACTCATCAAAATTTACATTTTCACTCATAACTTTTAAAATACTTAACCGATTAAAAAAAAAACCCATCAGATTCTGCCTAGGAGAATTACGCAACTTTTGGTACCCCAGGCGTTTAAATCGGTTCTGGATTATAGCCAAAAACGTGATTTCAACAGACAGACAGACAGACAGACAGACGGACGGACAGACAGACAGACAGACAGACGGACATCGCTAGATCGACTTAGAATCGATCAAGTATCATTAATATAAGGAGTGAGATCATAAAAATGTTAACACACATAAAGTTAAATAAAAAACAGACTACTGAATTTTAAGACTTCAAACCAAATTTTTATTAAATAAAATTTAATACAAAATCATAACAAAAAAACCGCATGGAACTCTAACCACTACGAACAAAGTTATCCACTTTTTCCGGAAACCCTCCCATTAAGGCTTTTATGGTAGTTTCTGTCACCTTTTTAGAGCAGGTGGTCCATCAACGTTTGAAATCTTGCATGTCCTGGGAGACCTTTTTTGTGCCCTTTAATTCTTTTTTAACAAGAGCCCAATATCTCTCCACTGGCCTGAGCTCCGGGCAGTTTGGTGGATTTGCCTCTCTTGGTACAAAAACCCCATTATTATCATTATACCACTCCAGCGCTTTCTTGCTGTAGTGACAAGATGCTAAATCGGGCCAAAAGTAAGTGGATACATTGTGCTGACTCAAGAACGGAAGAAGTCTCTTCTGCAAACACTCCTTGATATAAATTTCGCTGTTTATAGAGCCAGATGTCACAAATGACTGGCTTCTTTGGCCGCAGCTACATATGGCTTGCCATACTAGGAATTTTTTGGGGAATTTCGTTTGCTTTTTTGACCGAAATTTTTCCGCAACATTTCCTCGAACATCGGAAACATAAAATTCTTGACCAGGGAGCTGCGCAAAATCAGCCAGGACATAAGTTTCGTCGTCCATTACACAACAGTTGTATTTTTTTATAAAATTTGATTTCAATTTTCTAGCTCTGGTTTTGGCCTCCAAATTTTTAAAAGCGTTTCTATCGGGAACTTTTTGAACTTTGTAGGACTTTAGTCCCGCCTTACGTTTCACTTTACGTACAAAAAAGTCTGAGCATTGGGCTAACCGAGCTGTTTTTCTGCCAGATATGTTAGGAGCTCTCTTAAGGATGCTTTTAACTTTATATGCCTTACCAATGTTACGATAACCAGTCGTTGTTCCTGTTCCCGGCTTCCTTTCAATTGTTAGGTGTTCCAGATACCTTTTTACCACTTTTGAAACTGTTTGGCGGCATACATTAGTTTCTTTGGCAATTTTTTTGTATGTCCATGTTTGGTTTTGTTGAAAATATTTAATTATTTTTGAACGCACTTTTCTTTCATCGTCCATTGTGTAAAAAATTGCAAATTAAAACTCATGATGTAAATTAATTTATTAACTGACATATTTTTAAAATGTAAACTGCCGAAAAAAAAAAAATTTGGAAGCTTTACACCAAAGTTGTAGGCAAAAATGTGTGTTAACATTTTTATGATCTCACTCCTTATATACTTTATGGGGTCCTAAACCAATATTTCAATGTGTTACATACGGAATGACAAACTTATATATACCCTCTATCACTAGAGTGGAGGGTATAAAAATTGCATACTACAGCGCTTTTAAGAATTTTTTGGGATTTTTTTAAAGTAAGTAAAAAAACAAAAATTTTGAAAAAAAAAATTTAAATTTGGACCATTATTGAAGAAGTTATGAGTAAAAGAAGTTTGAGTAAAGGAACAAACTACCAATTTTTAAAAATTCGATATCTTTTGAACGGGTCATCAAAAAAATCTGAAAATTTACCACGAAGGAGTTTTCGAAGGGTACTAAAAACTGTAAGCAAATTGGGAAAATCTAAAAAAAAAAAATTTCAAAGTGTCCGATTTGACATGGAATGCCCCATATTTAATTTGATAAAATTTTATCAAATTACATATAATTATATAAAATTATATATAATTTGATAAAATTATATATAATTTGATAAAATTATATATAATTTGATAAAATTATATATAATTTGATATAATTTTATGTAATTATATCCACCAAATCCTGGATACAATTAAATATAATTTTATCAAATTATATATAATTTTATATAATTTTATCCAACTTTTTTAAGAATTTAACCTTCATATATAATTTTATTTAATTATATATAATAATATATAAATTTTTTTTCTCTTATATATAAACTTTTTTGTTTCGGTAATTAATTTAAAAATCTTTTGCATTTCAATTATTTTTAAGTTATTTTTAAAAATAAAAGTTTAAAAATAATAAGCTTAATTAATTTTTTCCAACTGAAAACTTTGCAACCTTGGTTGACTTTGTCCATTGATTCCATCGATTAAAAAAAAAAAAAAAATAACTCTTAACCATGAAACCAATTTTTTTTGTTGTACATTATTTTCAAATATTTGTTAAAAAAAAAATTATAAAATTAAGTAGTTTTCTTTTTAAAACAACTTTCTCCTTCGTGTTAATCTTTCTCCTTAATTGTGTAAAACAAAAAAAAAAATTATATATTTCGTATATGTTACATTCTATTGCAAAAAACCAAAAAAAAAAAATTAATATAAATTTACCACAAACTCTGCACACTTGTAATAATGAAATGTTTATTTATAAATCTTTAACCAAAATTGAAATTAAAAGTATTTTTTTCTTCTTATACATAAAGGGTACTCACGACAGAAACGTTAACACTTAAACACAGACAAATAAGCAAAATTTCGGGTTCGCCAGACAGTTTTGATACTCATAATAAGAATATTGCCTTGCTGATTAAAAGTACCATATAAAAATAAAAAAGTGTAATTTTCCACAATGCCCATGTCCACAATGCCCATTTTCAGAGATAAAAATTTTCTAGCGCTACACACGGAATGACATACCCATACCACAGACTATATACAAACTCGACAGTAGATTTTTGTAAGAAAAATGGCGATTTTAGGAGAAAACACAGCGGGGTTTACTCCGTTTTACGCTAACATGGCAACACTTTCTACGACTTAGGAGTGAGTGAAACAACAAAAACCGATCTGGCATCCATTTTTCTAATGACGCGTTTTATCAGTTTTCTCTTTCTAACCTAATTCGTAGAATAATTTGAAAATATTAACCATATGGTTAAAAAATACTTTTTTGACACCTGTCATATTTGTAGAGTCTGTATATAGTCTGTGCCCATACTGTGGTTAGAAAAATTTGGAATAATTCTCCAAAATTCAGCAAAAAATTAAAAAATCTGGAATAATTTAGAAAAATTCTGGAAAATTCCAGAAATATTTAGAAAATAACGGGAGTTTAAAAGAAATGCGAATGGTACGGCATATCTAAATTTTAGGAAATTTGCGGGTTCTATTGCCAGACATTTTTTGTAGGCGAATAGAAAAATTTCTCAAATAAGAAAATTAATAATTCGAAAAATCCTAAAACTCACTAAAAAACTAAAATCTGGAACATTCAGGGAAAAATCGTAAAATTCACAATAATTCAGTAAACTAAAAAACCAAAAATATTAAAAAATTAGGGATTTGAAAAATTTAGAACAGAAATGAAAAGATCCAGCAAAATTTAGAAAAAAATAATAAATCGGGATTGCTAAAAAAAAATCTAAAAATTCAGAAAAATTTAGAAAAATTCTGCAAAATTAAAAAAAAAAAATCGGATTGCCACAAAAAATTTAAAAAATTAAAAAAAAACTCCTGCAAAGTTCAGAAAAAAATTAAAAAATCTGAAAAGTTGGTTCAGAAAATTTTAGGATAAATTCTGATAAAAAAACGAAAATATATGCTAAAAAATTTAAAATTTGCACTAAAAACCCTAAAAATATGCACTAAAAAATAAAATGTGTGCAATAAAAAAAAAGGCGGTGATCCCGATGAGGAGCCATATGGCTCCTCATCGGGATCAAAGTTGGCCATAAAGAGCTCCTACCGCCCCCACCGTGCCTCCTAGAGAGACAAAAATTACTACCAACCCCCATTATTTTTTAATTACCAACATTTTGTTCGAACATAATAACACCCTATCTCCACTCCCTAAGGGGCTCCCATACATTATAAAACATGTATTTTTAAAAATTAATAAAAAAATAAAAAAAATGTATGGGGACCCCCTTAAGAGTTGAAAATAAAGGGTAGATATATTAAGAGAAAATGTTGGAATTGAAACAAGTAAAAAAGTTAAATTCGGCCTTGCCGAATGTAGTGATACCCTCCACAATTTCAAAAAGATTATTGCAAAAAACTTTATTTAAAAGGAAATTACTTATGAAAAAAAAAATTTTTGAAAAAAAAATTTCCGCAAAAAAAATTTTGGTAAAAAAAAAATTGCGATTTTTTTTTTTTTTGTCAAAAAATATGTTCGTACTTGTTTAAATACCATTTGGTGTTCAATTATGTTCGCATTTGTCAACCAGAAGCCGAATTAAAGCATTTTGTATTTTTAGGTTATGTTGAATGTACTGAAATTTTTGAGGTGTGCTTACATTTTCGTTCATAACTTTTGAACCGCTGAACCGATATCGCTCAAATGCAATGCCAAACTTCTCGGTAGAACTTTCAATAAATATGTTAAGTTTCAGTCATCTCTGTGCAATATTTTGTCCGTGACAGCATTTTCCACAGACAGACAGACGGACATTGCTAGAATGTCTTAAAATCGATCGGGCATCATGAATATATATACTTTATGGGGTCCCAGATCGATATTTCGATGAGTTACAAACGAAATGACAAACTTATATATACCCTCTATCACTAAGTGAAGGGTATAAAAATATTGGGGGCCGGTCATACATTTAACTTCTCTAGGGGCACCCTATGGACAGTTAGAGCGGTAAGAGCAAATTTTATAAAAATGTCATTTTGTATGGGAGCCCCCTTAGGAAGTGGAAATAGAGGTTAGGTATATTCAAGAAAAATGTTGGGGGCAGAAAATTAATGGAGGTCGGTCTCACATTGCACCCCTCCATGGGCAGTTCTAGGGCAGTTGTGGGGCTTTTTGAGGATTTTTACCTTTTTACGCCCAATTTTGACCCCGAGGAGGAGCCATATGGCCCCACCCCACCGCCCTTATTTTTTGGCTCATGCTTTCTTTTTCGAACCTATCAAAATTAGAGGGTGTTCGGGATCGAAATCGAAGACTGGTGAGCTATCCCACGCCTAATAGTGCAAATTGAAGAACCGTTTTTTGTGTTCCAAAGTCAAAAAAAAAAAAAATTCATAGATATCCCACTCGCATCCCACTAAGCGACCCTATAGTTCTTAAAGGAAATGACCCAAGCTTTTTTTGAGTTAAAAAAAGGACCCGATTTGAGGAAAAAGTCAAAAAAGATTTGGATTTTTATGAAAAAAAATCAAAAAAATTTTTTTTATTTTTTTTTTATATTTTTTTTTCGAAAGACTGAAGAAATATCTATCTAAACTATTTGGGACACATTTTGCTAAAAACAATAGGCCAAAATGTCAAATTTCGACCCCCTCTAACTCAGAGAGTCCTTCGCCGATCTCGTTGAAAAATTGTGTCGGAACTACTTTTCAATAGGACTAACCTTGGTGCAAATTTCATTCCGATAGGAAGACATCGGTTTCAAAAGTTGTGCCAGTTGACACGAAAACCCCCATTTGTATTCACTTCAATTCTGACTATAGAAATCTTGTTATATTTTGCTATTTTGAATTTTTGCAAGGGTAAAATTTTATATTTTTAGCCTTGCAAAATGTAAAGCGCTAAATTTATTGCAAAAAATACACAATTATTCTTTTTCATATTAAAACTTTCTATTTGTGAGTTATAAAAAAATCACTTCAAAATAGTTTTCTCAGTGTAATAAGAACATTTAACTGATGCGTGGTTGCAAGTAAAACAAAATTTACACTTAAAATCTACTCTTAACAACATATCAAGAAATTAATGTTGCAATATTGCTATTTTGCATTTTTGCAAGGGTAAATTATTCAGGGTATTCACTTCAGAAATTTTTGACCCTTGCAACAGTGCAATATTGCAACTTTAAATTTTTTTTTTTTTTTTATAAAATTTTTATTTTTCTATTACCTTTTATATGATGCGTCATTTGAAAAAAATATTCGCAATTTATTTTAATATTAATACAATTGCTACTATTCACAAAGAAACAAGCAAATAAAGTTGCAATTTTGACATTTCGCAATTTTGCAAGACTAAAATTTCTGATGTGAATTCCATTATTATAATTTTATACTTGCAAAATGTTATTATTGCGAACGCGAAAGATTATTTTTCATGTTGAAATTTCCTACATGAAATTTTGTAAAAACTTTCCTTTTTTCCAAGAATAAAAACCTGTACCCTTGCAAAAAATGCAATGCAATTAGCTATATGGCAACCTTATCATCGTATCATTTTGTTTAGAATGGCAAAAATATATTTATGTAGTTAAAGTGCATTTTTTTTTTTTGCACCAACCCTTGGGTAAAAGGTATTGTAAATGTTGCAATTTTGCAATTTTACACAATATGTGGTTAACAGAAAACACAATTTGCTTTGCAGGGAAAACACAATTTGTTTTAATTCACTAATGAATGTTGCCATAATTTACAAAATGGCACGACTTAAATGTTGCTATTTTGATAACTTGCATTTTTGCAAGTTTAAAATTTTATATTTTTACCCTTGCAAAATGGATAATTTATTATAAAATCTACTGTTAACACCATATCAAAAAAAATTTAATTTGCTATATTGCTATTTTGCATTTTTGCAAGCCCGGGTAAAAATGAAATATATATGATCATATATGAAGATATATGGATCATATATGGATTTATATAACCATATATTATCATATATGCCTCCATATATGTTTATATATGATCTGATCCGTAAATTGGCCCGATATTTCATTTTTACCCGGGAGGATAAAATATTCAGGGTATTCACTTCAGAATTTTTTGACCCTTGCAACAGTGCAATATTGCAACTTTTTTTTTTAAAAAAAAAATTTAATAAAATTTTTATTTTTCTATTACCTATTATATGATGCGTAGTTGCAAGAAAAGCTTTGCAATTTATTTTACTATAAATATAATTGCTTTTAATCACAAAGAAACAAGCGAAAAAAGGTGCAATTTTGACATTGCGCAATTTTGCAAGACTAAAATTTCTGACGTGAATTCCATTATTATATTTTTATACTTGCAAAATGTTTTAACTGCGAACACAAAATATTATTTTTCATATTGAAATTTCCTACATGAAATTTTGTATAAAGTTTCCCATTTTGCAAGGGCAAAAACCTGTACCCTTTTAGCAATACAATTTCTGCTATTAACAAAGTAACAAGCAATAAAAGTTGCAATTTTGACATTGCGCAATTTTGCAATACTAAAATTTCTGACGTGAATTCCATTAATATCTTTATTTAGTTAAAGTGCAACTTTTTTCTGCAACGCCCATCAGGTAAAAAGAAGGTATTGTTAAAGTGTAAAAGTTATAATTTTACCTAATACGTGCTTGCAACGCAAAAAAATGTGCACTGAAATTCAATAATAATATTGTACTTTACAATTTGACATGACATTAAAGTCGTAACTTTGATAACATGCATTTTTGCAAGGGTAAAATTTTATATTTTTACCCTTGCAAAATGGATAATTTATTATAACAAAAACACTGGAACTTTTTAGAAAAAATCAGAAAACAATTGTAAAAAATCCTGCAAAATTCAGAAAAGATTAAAAAATCTGAAAAGTTGGTTCAGAAAAATTTTAGGAAAAATTCTGAAGAATTGTTGATGGTATTTTCGATTCGGCACAGCCACTTGTATACTTATTTGTTCATTATAAAACGTACAACATTTTTATTTGTATTCACTTCAATTCAGTCTGAAGAAATTTTGTTCAATTTTGTTATATGCAATTTTGCAAGGGTAAAATTTTATATTTTTACCCTTGCAAAATGGATGATTTATTATAAACAAGTAAAAAAGTTAAATTCGGCCTTGCCGAATGTAGTGATACCCTCAACAATTTCCAAAAGAATATTGCAAAAAACTTAATTTAAAAGGAAATTACTTTTGAAAAAAAAATACCAAACTTCTCAGGAGAACTTCTAATAAATGTGTTAAGTTTCAGTCATCTATGTGCAATATTTTTTCCGTGATCACCATTTCCACAGACAGACGGACAGACGGACATAGCTAGAATGTCTTAGAATCGATCACTGATCAATAATATATGGGGCATTCCATGTCAAATCGGACACTTTGAAAAAATTTTTTTTAGATTTTCCCAATTTGTTTACAGTTTTTAGTACCCTTCGAAAACTCCTTCGTGGTAAATTTTCATATTTTTTTGATGACCCGTTCAAAAGATATCGAATTTTTAAAAATTGGTAGTTTGCTCCTTTACTCAAACTTCTTTTAATCATAACTTCTTCAATAATGGTCAAAACAAACTAATACCATATCTCCAATCGCTCTAACTGCCCTAAAAGTGCCCTTAGAGCAACAAAACGACATTTTTTAAAATTTGCTCCAACCGCTCCAACTGCCCTAGTGCCCTTACAGCAACAAAATGTATGACCGATCTACAATATTTTTTCAGTCATAACATTTTCTCTGAACACACCTACCCTCTATCTCTAATTGTTAAGGTTGTCCCCATACATTTTTTTTATTTTTTGTAAATTTGTTTTATTTAATCAGCTTCTACCGGTCCAATGGTGCGTCCGAGAGGGGTCACTTGTGAGACCAACCCCCATTTATTTTTACCCCCCAACATTTTTATAAAATATACCTACGCCCTATCTCCACTCCCTAAGTAGGCTCCCATACAAATAACAGTTGGAGCAAATTTTATAAAAATGTAATTTTTAATGGAAGCCTACTTAGCGAGTGGAGATAGGGTGTAGGTATGTTTTACAAAAATGTTGGAGGGTAAAAATAAATGGAGGTCAGTCTCACTAATGACCACTCTCGGACGCACCATTGGACCGGTAGAAGGTGATTAAATAAAACAAATTTACAAAAAATAAAAAAAAATTGTATGGGGACCGCCTTAACAATTATAGATAGAGGGTGGGTGTGTTCAGAGAAAATGTTTGGACTAAAAAAATATTCGGGTCGGTTGTACATTTTGTTGCTCTAAGGGCACTATTAGGGCAGTTAGAGCGGTTGGAGCAATTTTTAAAAAATGTCGTTTTGTGTGGGAGCCCCCTTAGAAATTGGAGATAGGGTATTAGTTTGTTCCAAAGAAATGTTAAGACGTAAAAATTAATGGGGGTCGGTCCTATAAATGACCCCTCTATGACGCACCATTGGAGCAGTAGAAATGATTTTAAGATTGGAAAATTATAAAAAAGTTTTTTCAAAAAATTTTAAAAAATAGTAATAATCGTTATCCCACGATCCTCCTGGACAAAAAATTTGTAGAATCGATAGAAGTTTTACACAAAAAAAATTCAAAAAAATCGAAGAGTACAAACATTTCCAAAAATGAGATTTAAATTTAAAAACTTAAAAATCGCATACAAGAGAGCTTTTAAGAATTTTTTGGGATTTTTTTTTAAAAGTAGGCAAAAAAATAAAATTTTTGAAAGAAAAAAATTTGAAATTTGGACCATTATTGAAGAAGTTATGAGTAAAAGAAGTTTGAGTAAAGGAACAAACTACAAATTTTTAAAAATTCGATATCTTTTGAACGGGTCATCAAAAAAATCTGAAAATTTACCACGAAGGAGTTTTCGAAGGGTACTAAAAACTGTAAATAAATTGGGAAAATCTAAAAAAAAAAAATTTCAAAGTGTCCGATTTGACATGGAATGCCCCATATATATATGTTCCTCTAACTCCCATGGGAGCATAGGGCGCAATTTTGCAATTTTACACAATATGTGTTTGCCAGAAAACACAATTTTCTTTGCAAGGAAAACACAGTTTGCTTTAATTCAATAATGAATGTTGCCATAATTTACAAAATGGCACGACCTAAAAGTTGCAATTTGCTAATTTGCTAATTTGCAAGGGTAAAATTTTTTATTTTTACCCTTGCAAAATGGATAATTTATTATAAAAAAGAACTATTTTTTCATATTAAAACTTCCTATGTGTAAATTGATAAAAAAAATTTTGCATTTTGCAAGGGTAAATCCATACAACGTGAATACGTTTTATTCAACATATTTTGGAATTGCAACATCATTATATGAGTTTGCAATTTGCATGCAATCATATTTAAAAATTTTTGTTTTATCGTCATCATTTAACTGTAAAACAGGTAAATAAAAATATATAAAATATCTCTAAACCTCAATCAGTCAAAAAAACAGGTGTTTAACGACTTCAAAAATACCGTATTACAAATTTTAAACATAAAAATATTTAAATAAAATTATACAAACATGTTTTTGCACAAAAAAGAAATATTTATTTTTTAATGGCACTTATTTACATGCATATATTTTTTTTTTTTTTTTAAGAAAACAAATATTTTTGTATCATCTGTCCTTGACCCTCTTCAGATTTGTTCATCACATGGTAGACTTTGAGTTACATCCGTATATATTAAATCAACCCAAGTTATTTGTAAAAAGTAGTGTGAAATTTTTTTTTGGTTGATTTTTATTTTTTTTACCAAAAATACAAAGTAAAAATTGAAAAAAATCAAAAAAAAAAAAATACTCAAAACTTGAGTAGACAACAATATTGTAAAGAAACAACAGCACACAAGTCTGGTATATAACTTTCACTTTTTTTTTTTTTAATACATAAAAGAGTTTTATATTTATTTTTTTGGTTTTACACACCATTTAATTTTAAATTTTTTTTATTATTTTTATGCTTAAGGTGAAAAATCAATCGTTTTGTAGTAAAAGACTTAATGAATTGTCTTTTCTTAAATAATAGAAATTTTTTGTTATGTTTATAAATGATTATGACACCTAATGAAAAAAGATAATCATAAAATATTTAAGATATTATGATATTATTAATTAAAAAAATTTTTAATATGGCTTAATTAAAATATTTTGCTATAAAACATTTGATTAAATTGTTAACAACATTTTTTTTTTGGCACTTCTGCGTAAATTTTTTATTTTATGTTTAATAATTTAAATAAATTATTAAAGAATTAGCACTACTATGATAACGTCTTTATTGGCAATTGAGTTTTTCATTAAATTCCAAGTGTTTTGAAATTTTTTGAATATGTCACACTACACCATTTACAGATGTAAATAAAATAATATCAATTGAAACACCTTCCGACAGCCAATCGGATGATATACGTCTGAAAGTAGATATCAAATGAAGTAAAACTACATTTAGAGTTTTTCATTTCGTCATCCTGATTCCTTTTAAAGGGACTTCAAGGTTTTAAAGGATACATTTTGTAAAATATTTTGAAAAATATTCACACTGGTGATGGCAAATGAAAGAGGTGGATCTCCTCTAACAAGGGAAGTATCTCAACCCTTATGAACCGATTTGTATAAAACGTAAAATATATATAAAAGAGACAATTCTAAGGTTGGGGTGTCTCGGCTTATCGGCCATATCGGGGATTTAGGGGTTCAAAACATGGGTCAAAAAATGCCGAAAAAACTGTTTTTTTGGATTTTTCAGCCATTTCTATCTAAGAAACTACATGATGTTTACATATGAGAAGAAAGGTTTTTTTAATGCCTATTCAACGGTGAAAAACGTTTTAAAATTTTGGCTTCGTTAAATACTTTTTTTAAGAAAATGTGTAAATTTTGGGGGGTGTTTATATGAAGACATAGACCTACGATGTCCATATGAATACAAAATAATCTTTATTAAATTTAAGTCGACACCTATTTTTACTCTAGACAATATTTCGGTTGGTTCAGGAGTTATCGAAATTTTCCCGAAGGTCCACATTGTTTCATAAGGGGACGACGAAATTTTTAAACATTGATATGGCCGATAAGCCGAGACACCTCAACCTTAAAATCGTCTCTTTTATATATATTTTAAGTTTCAGGCAAATCGGTTTATAAGGGTTGAGATACTTCCCTTTTAAGTTTTCTATTTTTCTATTTTGCCATATCAGGATAAAAGTATGTAAATAAAGTTATTTGAAAACTATGTATATCAAAATCCCAGTTGGCAAAATAAAATCACCCATGACATACTGCTGACTCTCCCTTTATGAAATTGGTGCACTCAAAAAAAGAAAACTGTAAAGTTAGCAAAAAATTTAGTTAATATTAACTAAAAAAACACCTGATTTTGAACCTACTAAATTTCTAGTTAATTTAACAAAAAATATTTAGTTAACTTTTCGTAGAATGAATGTAGCAAAAAAACCGTAATTTTTACTAAAAATTCAGCTGAAAAATTCGTAACATTTTTTATTAGTTGAATTCAGCTAAACTTTTGGTAAAAAATTTTAAGTTTGTTAAATATTGGTTTTAAACACTAACACTTCACTTATTTTTTCTTATTTTTTTCACAGCATTAAGTTCAGCTTAAGTATGACTTATGAGATTTGCATAGGAGGCTACACAAGAAATGTTTAAAATTTTTCACTTGACAAAAATGTTACAAAAAATCAACAAATTAATTAGTAAAAATTCGTAAACTCAGTTTTAAAGTCAACAAAAAAAATTAATTCAAAATTTGTACAAAACTAGTATTTTTGTAAATAGAACTTAACTAAAAAAAGTAGTTAAAACGCTGATTTTAACTAAAAATTTGCTAAAAAGCTAGTAAACTCGAGTTAACAAAAAAAATTTTGTTAACTTTACAGTTTTATTTTTTTGAGTGTGACATATTCATACAATTTTTTCAAATGTACCCAATAACATGTCAGCAGTTGATCCACAGTGCCCACCAGTATCGGCAGCCATCAAAAATTCGTTTAAACAACCGCTGACTAACTGCTGACATGTCATTGACGACCTTTTAAAAAAATGTATGAAGATGTCAGCAATTTTCTAAAGGGAGAGTAGTATGTCAGGGGTGATATTTTTTGACGACATGGTGTTATGATGAAAATTTTGAATTATATTGAAGGATACATTTTGAAAGGATATGTAAAAATATTATAAAAGGAAAATTAGGGGAGAAACTCCTCTAGTGGCATTTTAGGACAAATACAAATATGAAAAAAAGATATTATAAAATGTAATCCTCTAAAACTTTGAAGTCCTTTTAAAAGGAAACAGGATCACGAAATGAAAAACGGTAAATGCAGTTTTACTACATTTAGTCTCTAGTTTCGTGTTAAACTACTTTTTTTATTTTTGTCGGACGGTGTAATAGATTCGGCATGCCGCGGCACTGCCGAATTTAACACTCTCACTTGTTCGAATTACAATTGATCATTTTTGAATTATAAGTGATATTTTTTCTTTCTCGAATTACAATTGATCTTATTAAACTTTTTCGAATAACAATTGATGTTTTTTGAATTACAATTGATCTTTTTTCGAATTACAATTGATCTATTTCGAATTACAATTGTTCTATTTCGAATTACAGTTTATCTTTTTCGAATTACAATTGTAACCTTCGAATTACAATTGATCTTATTCAAATTACAATTGCCCTACTTTGAATTAGAATTAATCTTTTTCGAATTACACTTGATCGTTTTCGAATTACTGTTGACGTTTACAAACAAATATTGGAATCTTTGATTAACAGCTGGTCTTTTTCGAATTAAAATTGATCTATTTTGAATTACAATTGATCTTTTTTGAATTGCAAACGATCTTTTTCGAATTACAATTCGTAAAATTACAATTGATCTTTTAAACGACAATTGATCTTTCTCGAATTACAATTGATCATTTTCGAATTACAATTGATGTTTTTCGAATTATATTTGATCTATTTCGAATAGCAATTGATCTTTTTTCGAATTACAATTGATCATTTTCGAATTACAATTGATCTATTTCGAATTACAGTTTATCTTTACAATTGTTTTTTTTTTCGAATTACAATTGGAACCTTCGAATTAAAATTGATCTTTTTCGAATTACAATTGCCCTACTTCGAATTACAGTTGATATTTTTCGAATTACAATTGATCTATTTCGATTTACAATTGATCTTTTTCGAATTACAATTGCCCTACTTCCAATTACAATTGATATTTTTCGAATTAAATTTGATCGTTTTCGAATTACAGCTGATCTTTTTCAAATTACAATTGGAATCTTATTCGATCTATCTCGATCTATTTCGACTTACAATTGATCTAATTCGAATTGCAATTGAACTTTTTCGAACTACAGTTGATCTTTTTCGAATTACAATTGATCTATTTTAAATTACAATTTATCATTTACAATTGATCATTTTCGAATTGAAATTGATGTATTTTGAATTACAATTGATCTTTTTCGAATTTTAATTCATCTTTTTCGAATTACAATTTATCTCTTTCGAATTTTTATTGATTTTCGAATGACAATTGATCTTTCTCGAATTACAATTGATCTTATTTCGAATTACAATTAAACTTTTTCGTATTACAATTGATCTTTTCCGAATTACAATTGATCTATTTTGAATTACAATTTATCTTTTTCGAATTACAAATGTTTTTTTGTCGAATTACAATTGTAATCTTCGAATTACAATTGACCAATTTCGAATTGCGATTGATCTTTTTCGAATTAAAATTGATATTTTTCAAATTAAAATTGATCTATTTCGAATTACAATTAATATTTTCAAATAACAAATGGAATTTTCGAATTAAAAAAGTAATCTTCGAACTACAAATTAAGGATGGGCACATGAGCAGATTAGTGGGTGATTACTGGATGATCTGATTTGGCTCAAACTAAGTTTAAATAAAAGTTTGTTTCGAGCTCTATGAAAAAGTCAGGGAAACAAATTTAGATGTAGTGTGCTAAAATAAATAGAAATAATGTATCGCAAGAAAATTTCGAAAAATCCAAAACTTTGATCAAAGGGTTAAAATGATTGGAATTGGCTGAAATTAATCTTGAACGAATGTTCGTCTCAAGCTCTATAAAAGGGCAGTGGTAAGATTGTTTTTAATCTCCTTAAAGTAAAACAAGTGAGAGTGTTACATTCGGCTGTGCCGAATCATTTATACCCTCCAAAATGTAAAAAAAAACTATATAAAAAAATCCAGGGGCGTCTTTGTTTTTTTGGGGGGGAGGGGGTTGGAGGGAGACGTTAGGGGAACCTTCTTCTGCAATTTTTAACTTCTTCTGAGATAAGAATGTTGCATTTGCTTAGCAAAAGTACAAAAAACCCTGAAAAAATTCGGTTTTTCTTGGGTTGGTTTAGTTCTCCAAGGGGGAACTTTTTTCCCCTTGCTCCAATTTTGCCCATTTCCGAACTTAACCTGCCTAGGAATATAAGACATATTCGTGCCAAACTTCGGAAGTCTAGCTCGTTTAGCTTGGACTGTATCGTGTCTTCTACAGACGGACAGACGGACGGACGGACATCGCTAGAATGTCTTAGAATCGATCACTGATCAATAATATATATACTTTGTGGGGTCCTAGACCGATTTTTCGATGCGTTACACACGGAATGACAAAGTGAGTATACCCCCATACTGTGGTTGGAGGGTATAAAAACGCCATTTTTTGCGAATTTCAAATAGCAATGTCTCGAAAACCGGTTGACCGATTTTGAATTTTTTTTTTTTATATTCGTGTTTTTTATTTTTTTTAATTTTAAAAAATTCAAAAAAGTTATCACAGGGCGCCACGGTCTAATTTATTAAGATTGGCCTAGAATCGGAAATAAAAATTGTTTGCGATAGATTCTGTCAAAATTTTTTCGGAATTTTTATTATACCCTCCAACTACCGTATGGGGGTATACCCCCTTTGTCATTCCGTGTGTAAAGCATCAAAATATCGGTCTAGGACCCATTAAGGGTATATAATTCTATGATCAGTAATTGATTCTAAGACATTCTAGCGATGTCCGTCCGTCCGTATGTCTGTCTGTTGTTAACACGATGCAGTCCAAAAAAAAAGAGATAGACTCCCGAAATTTGGCACGAATATGTCTTATGTTCCTAGGCATATTAAGTTCGTAAATGAGCTAAAACAGACCAGGGAGAAAAAAGTTCCCCCTGAAGAACACAACTTTTTTACATGATTTTTTGTGTGTTTGTTTAAAAATGCAAAATTTTTTTTGCTACAAGAAGGGCAGTGTGGCCATATTTTTAATACCTATGCCCGCGGGCATAGGCAAAAAAATGCTGCTTGTGCGACGTCGTCACATGTACACAATGAAATTTTGTTGTTTTGTAGACTTTTCGCTTGCTACTTCCACACAAGCATTAATGTTATAGTATGTGTGTGCCCATTACTGCCCTAGGGTCAAACTATACGCAAAATTCATGCTTTTAGTGCGATTTGACTGCATTTCTAAATGTTTATAATTATCGTCCTGAGAAAATTTGGTATGTGTGAATGAAGGCGATAGGTGGCGCTTGGGTGGAATTATTTCGATCATTAACGGGAGATTTTACTCAAAGTTAATAATGAATATTTGGTCATGAAAAAATTTATGTATATTTAGAACCGGCAGATGCCCTTGAAGTTCAACATAAAACTTTGTTTAAAAATGAATTCAAACCGTTAAACACCGGTCCCTGCTGCTAATAATTTAATATTCTTCAACCTAATTAAAATAGTTAATTTAAATTTAAATTTTAGTTTTTGCTTTTTTTAGTATTGTTGTTTTCTCGTCTAACATTTGAAAACGTCATTGATCTATAAGCTGTAAAGCCAAGAAATATACCTGATTGTAATATTAACTTAATTTGACATCACCTTGACGATCAACCAACATTTTTAGTGCGTGCCACCTTCAAGTATTTTGTTTTTGAATTATTTTTTTAAAATTAATTTTAAATTTTACTAAATGATTCACTATGACATTTACTACTTAAATGCTTCTGTAAAATTCAAAAACACAATTCACAGACGTATTTTCCAATTTTTTTTTAGAGGGGGTGTCAGGTGAAGTTTTACGTTAGTAAATTATAAAATGACATCAAGTTCAATGAACTAAAATTGTTATATAAAATAAGTGCAGTTAATTATTTTAATAGAAAAAAATATATAGAAATATTAACAAGTAAAAAAGTTAAATTCGGCCTTGCCGAATGTATTGATACCCTCCACAATTTAAAAAAGATTATTGCAAAAAACTTTAGTTAAAGGGAAATTACATTACCAAAAAAAAAAAATATTTAAAAATTTAAAAAAAAAATTCCGTGAAAAAAAATTTTTGCTAAAAAAAAGAATCCGCGATTTTTTTTGTCAAAAAACATATTCGCACGTGTTTAAATACCATTCGGTGTTCAATTCTGTTCACATATGTCAACCCGCAGCCGAATTAAAGCATTTTGTATTTTAAGGTTATGTTGAATGAACGAAAATTTTTGAGGTGTCCTTACATTTTCGTTCATAACTTTTGAACCGCTAAACCGATATCGCTCAAATGCAATACAAAACTGCTCGGGAGAACTTCCAATAAATATGTTACGTTTCAGTCATCTCCGTTTAATATTTTGGCCGTGATCACCATTTCCACAGACAGACAGACGGTCAGACGGACATCGCTAGAATGTCTTAAAATCGATCACTGATCAATTATATATATACTTTACCGATATTTCGATGAGTTACAAACGGAATGACAAACTTTTATATACCCTCTATCACTAGAGTATAGGGTATAAAAATAAAATATAGAAATTATTTGAAATGTTTTTGAAATATTTTTTAAAACATTTTAAAAATTGATAATTACTTTTCTATTAAATAATTTTTTTTTAAAACAATGTTACAAAGTAATTTGTCAATCAATAACGTTAATTAGTTTTTTTTTGTTAATTTTCCTATTATATTTAATGTTTCATAAATTATTTTAAAAGATTTATTATAGTATTTGTTAAAAGATTTATTAAAATATTTATTTTAAAAATGTTTGCTATAAATTAGCTAAAGATATATTGACAGCTAAACACAAAACAACCCGGAACTTTAAGTTAAAATGTAATAACATTTTATTATTATAAAAATTACACAATTTTTTACAAAAAACTTTGGTAAAAAAGTTACCTAAGAAAAACTTTGGAAATTTTCCCAATTGTGTAGTTTGCAGATTTAGTTGATTCGATACATTTTTCAAAAAGTAAAGTCTAAGCTTCTAAAACATTTTTCTTTTAGAAAAAGTCATATCGGAAGATTTTTAAAAAAAAAAATCCCAAAAAATTCTTAAAAGCGCTCTAGTATGCGATTTTTAAGTTTTAAAATTTAAATCTCATTTTTGAAAATGTTTGTACTCTTCGATTTTTTTTGAAATTTTTTTGGGTAAAACTTCTATCGATTCTACAAATTTTTTGCCCAGGAGGATCGTGGATAACGATTATTACTATTTTTTTAAATTTTTTGAAAAAAATTTATTGTAATTTTCCAATCTTAAAATCATTTCTACTACTGAAATGGTGCGTCTTAGAGGGGTCATTTATAAGACCGACCCCCATTAATTTTTACGTCTTAACATTTCTTTTGAACAAACTAATACCCTATCTCCAATTTCTAAGGGGGCTCCCACACAAAACGACATTTTTTAAAATTTGCTCCAACCGCTCTAACTGCCCTAATAGTGCCCTAAGAGCAACAAAATGTATGACCGATCCACAATATTTTTTCAGTCCAAACATTTTCTCTGAAAATACCCCCTATCTTTAACTATTAAGGCGGTCCCCATACAATTTTTTTTATTTTTTGTAAATTTGTTTCAGTTTCTACCGGTCCAATGGTGCGTCCGAGAGCGGTCATTAGTGAGACAGACCCCCATTTATTTTTACCCTACAACATTTTTTTAAAACATACCTACGCCCTATCTCCACTCCGTAAGTAGGCTCCCATACAAATAAGAGTTGGAGCAAATTTTATAAAAATTTAATTTTGAATTGAAGCCTACTTAGGGAGTGGAGATAGGGCGTAGGTATGTTTTAAAAATGTTGTAGGGTAAAAATAAATGGGGGTCGGTCTCACTAATGACCCCTCTCAGACGCACAATTGGACCGGTAGAAGCTGATTAAATAAAACAAATTTACAAAAAATAAAAAAAATTGTATGGGGACCGCCTTAATAGTTAAAGATAGGGGGTAGGCGTGTTCAGAGAATATGTTTGGACTAAAAAAATATTGTGGGTCGGTCATACAATTTGTTGCTCTAAGTGCACTATTAGGGCAGTTAGAGCGGTTGGAGCAAATTTTAAAAAATGTCGTTTTGTGTGGGAGCCCCCTTAGAAATTAAAGATAGGGCAGTAGTTTGTTCCAAAAAAATGTTAAGACGTAAAAATTAATGGGGGTCGGTCCCCTCTATGACGCATCATTGGAGCAGTAGAAATGATTTTAAGATTGGAAAATTATAATAAAATTTTTTCAAAAAATTTTAAAAAATAGTAATAATCGTTATCCCACGATCCTCCTGGGCAAAAAATTTGTAGAATCGATAGAAGTTTTACACAACAAAAATTCCAAAAAATCGAAGAATACAAACATTTTCAAAAATGAGATTTAAATTTTAAAACTTGAAAATCGCATACTAGAGCGCTTTTAAGAATTTTTTTTTAAAAGTGCGTAAAAAAACAAAAAATTAAAAAAAAAAAATTGAAATTTGGACCATTATTGAAGAAGTTATAAGTAAAAGAAATTTGAGTAAAGGAACAAACTACCAATTTTTAAAAATTCGATATCTTTTGAACGGGTCATCAAAAAAATCTGAAAATTTACCACGAAGGAGTTTTCGAAGGGTGCTAAAAATTGTAAACAAATTGGGAAAATCTAAAAAAAAAAAATTCAAAGTGTCCGATTTGACATGGAATGCCCCATATATATTATTGATCCCTGATCGATTCTAAGACATTCTGTGAATGTCCGTCCGTCCGTCTGTCTGTAGATAACACAAGGCAGTCCAAAATAAAACAGTTAGACTCCTGAAGTTTGGCACAAATATGTCTCATGTTCATAGGCAGGTTAAGTTCGTGAATGAGCAAAATCGGGCCAGGGGGAAAAAAGTTCCCCCTTGAAGAACTGAACCAACCTCTAAATAAATATACTTTTTTTACATGTTTTTTTTTTTTGTATTTTTGTTAAATAAATGAAACATTTAGTATATTTATCGCAATGGGAAGGTCCCCTAGTCACGAGTGGGTGTGACTAAACTCAATTTTACTCTCGTGTTTGAGAATGTGTTGGTGGAAAAAAAATGCTTCAGTGAGTATGTGTGAGTTAGATTTTTGCGTGAGTCAACTTTTTTGCAACTGCGCCGAATCAATTTTTTTTTAACCACGCATTGAAAAGGGACGGACCGAAAAAATACTTTTTTAATACCCTGGGCCCAAGTGCTAGTCTTTATACTTTTTCGGCAAAAATATGTCGTTTGTTGATGTATTTTTTTGAAAGAAGTACTCTTTTGCTACATTACCAGACCACAAACTAACACAGACTCAACAGTAGAGTTTTATAATAAAAATCGGGGAGAAACTAAGTGATTTGAGAAGAAACAAGTGAGAGTGTTACATTCGGCTGTGTCGAATCTTTTGTACCCCCCAAAATGTAAAAGTACAATATAAAAAAAATTTAGGGGCGTCTTTTTTTTTGGGGGGGGGGGGGTTGATGGGAGCAGCACCTTCCCCTTGCGATTTCGAACTTCATCTGAGATAAGAATGTTGCATTTGCTTAGCAAAAGTACAAAAACCCAGCAAAAAATTCGGTTTTTCTTAGGTTGGTTTAGTTCTCCAAGGGGGAACTTTTTTCCCCTTGGTCCGATTTTACCCATTTCCGAACTTAACCTGCATAGGAATATGAGACATATTCGTGCCAAATTTCGGAAGTCTAGCTCTTTTATTTTGGACTGTATCGTGTCCTCTACAGACGGACAGACGGATGGACAGACGGACATCGCTACAATGTCTTAGAATCGGTCACTGATCAATAATATATATACTTTATGGGGTCTTAGACCGATATTTCGATGCGTTACACATGGAATGACAAAGTGAGTATAACCCCATACGGTGGTTGGAGGGTATAAAGAACGGATTTTAGTTAGTTCTAATTGTAAGCTTACATGGCAACACTTTCTACTAATTAGAAGTGAGTGAAACAATAAAACCCGATCTGGCATCTATTTTTCTTATGGCGCGTAATATTAAGTAGTTTACTCTTTCTAACCCAATTAGTAGAATAAATTGAATAAAATTAACCATATGGTTGAGGACTACTTTTTTGACACCTGTCATAATTGTCGAGTCTGTATTAGTCTGTGACAAGACTCTCAATAACTCTCTTGTTTTTTGCGTAAATTTTTATAAACATAATCATATGTTTTTGAAAACTGAAATCAAGTTAAGATAAGAACTCGTCTTACAGAATAGTTTTATTTTAAATAATAAAAAAAAATAATTTGTAAACTTTGTTGTTAAATATATATTAAATTGTAGATACAAGAAGCCCTCGATTAACGCGGTAGAATGTTAATTAAAACAAGTAAAAAAGTTAAATTCGGCCTTGCCGAATGTAGTGATACCCTCCACAATTTCAAAAAGATTATTTCAAAAAAGTTTACTTAAAAGGAAATTACTTTTGAAAAAAAAAAATTTATTTTGAAAAAAAAATTTCCGCGAAAAAAATTTTGGTAAAAAAATTTGGTGTTCAATTATGTTCACATAAGTCAACCAGACGCCGAATTAAAGCATTTTGTATTTTAGGTTATGTTGAATGTACAGAAATTTTTGAGGTTAGCTTACATTTTCGTTCATTACTTTTGAACCACTGAACCGATATCGCTCAAATGCAATATCAAACTTCTTGGGAGAGCTTTCAATAAATATGTTAAGTTTCAGTCATCTCTGTGCAATATTTTGTCCGTGACAACATTTTCCACCGACAGACAGATGGACAGACGGACATCGCTAGAATGTCTTAAAGTCGATCGTGCATCATGAATATATATACTTTATGGGGTCCCAGATCGATATTTCGATGAGTTACAAACGGAATGACAAACTTATATATACCCTCTATCACTAAGTGGAGGGTATAAAAAGACGTTCCGAGTTAAATGAATTTTGCTTATTCAAAAATTCAGAACTCTTACTGAATTCGGGATTTGGACAGGGTTTGAAAAAAAAAAATTAACCGCGTAAATACACTACCGCCTATAAGTATGTAGTGAATTAAATATTTATAATTGTTCACACATATTTCTAATGTTTAATATCTAGTCTGCAGTTTGGCTTAAAGACATTGATTGTCAGTAGTAAAATTTAACCTCGACCCAACTAATTAATAATTAAAAAAATAAATATTAAAAAAACGTGCTTAACTATTAGTATTTTATTATTTTTATTTCTAAAATTTTTTTCAATTGTAACAACAAACTTATTGTTATTATTATTGTTAGTTTGTCAAACAAACTGAAATCAATCATTTACGAAAAGAGATTAATAATTTTTATTTTTTTGTTTAATCATATATAATTTTTGTTATGGCCAAGTGAATATTGCCAAAAAAAATTTTTGTTTGATTGTCTTGTCTAGTTATCGGAAATCATTTTTATGATTTTTTTTTTTTAATTTGTTTAACAAATTAATTTGATTTGAATGTTATTGAAATGATTTATCAACCTTTATTTTAATACGGTCATAAGATTTTTAAATTAGGGTTACAAGGTAAAAAAAATTTAAATTATTAGATTAGAAAAAATTAAATATGTTTGTAAGTTATTAAATTTTTAACATTGAAAGTTTCAAGAAATTTCTGGATTGTGGAATAGGAAAGCAAGTAAAAATTTAAATTTGATCTAGACGAATCCATGAATTCAATCCACAATTTCCAAAATATTTTTAGTAATTGCAAATTTTTTAATGTTAAAAAAAAAATATTGTATAATAATTTTGACTACACCATTTACAGATGTTATTTGAAAAAGATCAATTGTAATTCGAAGATTTTATTTGCTATTCGAAGATTCCATTTGTAATTTGAAGATTATACATACTTTTAATTCGCAGATTTTACTTGTTATTCAAAAATTCCATTTGTATTTGGAAAATTTCCTTTGTAATTCAAAGTTTCCAATTGTAATCCGAAATAGATCAATTGTTATTGTAATTCGAAATAGATCAATTGTAATTCGAAAAAGATCAATAGTCATTCCAAAAACATCAATTGTAATTCGAAAAAGATCAATTGAAATTCGAAATAGATCAATTATAATTCGAAAAACAAGTAAAAAAAGTTAAATTCGGACTTGCCGAATGTAGTGATACCCTCCACAATTTCAAAAAGATTATTGCAAAACACTTTATTTAAAAGGAAATTACTTTTAAAAAAAAAAATTTTTTTTGAAAAAAAAATTTCCGCGAAAAAAAAATTTTGTAAAAAAAAAAAATCCGCGATTTTTTTCTTTTTTTTTTTGTCAAAAATATGTTCGTACTTGTTTAAATAGCATTTGGTGTTCAATTATGTTCGCATATGTCAACCAGAAGCCGAATTAAAGCATTTTGTATTTTTAGGTTATGTTGAATGTACTGAAATTTTTGAGGTTAGCTTACATTTTCGTTCATAACTTTTGAACCGCTGAACCGATATCGCTCAAATGCAATACCAAACTTCTCGGGAGAATTTTCAATAAATATGTTAAGTTTCAGTCATCTCTGTGCAATAGTTTGTCCGTGATCACATTTTCCACAGACAGACAGACAGACATCGCTAGATCGACTTAAAATCGATCGGGCATCATGCATATATATGGGGCATTCAATGTCAAATCGGACACTTTGAATATTTTTTTTTTTAGATTTTCCCAATTTGTTAACAGTTTTTAGTACCCTTCGAAACATCCTTCGTGGTAAATTTTCTGATTTTTTTGGTAACCCGCTCCAAAGATATCGAATTTTTAAAAACTGGTAGTTTGTTGTTTACTTAAACTTCTTTTACTCATAACTTCTTCAATAATGGTCCAAATTTAAGTTTTTTTTCATAATTTTTGTTTTTTTTACGTACTTTTAAAAAAAAATCCAAAAAAATTCTTAAAAGCGCTCTAGCAAGTGATTTTTAAGTTTAAAAATTTAAATCTCATTTTTGAAAATGTTTGTACTCTTTGATTTTTTTTGAAATTTTTTTGTGTAAAACTTCTAACGATTCTACAAATTTGTTGTCCAGTAGGATCGTGGGAAAACGATTATTATTTTTTTTTTTAATTTTTTTAAAAAAAATTATTGTAATTTTCCAATCTTAAAATCATTTCTACTGCTCCAATGATGCGTCATAGAGGGGTCATTTATAAGACCGACCCCCATTAATTTTTACGTCTTAACATTTCTTTGCCACAAACTAATACCCTATCTCCAATTTCTAAGGGGGCTCCCACACAAAACGATATTTTTTAAAATTTGCTCCAACCGCTCTAACTGCCCTAATAGTGCCCTCAGAGCAACAAAATGTATGTACGACCCACAATATTTTTTTAGTCCAAACATTTTCTCTGAACCCGCCTACCCTCTCTCTCTAATTGTTAAGGCGGTCCCCATACAATTTTTTTTATTTTTTGTAAATTTGTTTTTTTTAATCGGCATCTACCGGTCCAATGGTGCGTCCGAGAGGGGTCATTAGTGAGACCGACCCCCATTTATTTTTACCCTTCAACATTTTTTTAAAACATACCTACGCCCTATCTCCACTCCCTAAGTAGGCTCCCATACAAAATTACATTTTTATAAAATTTGCTCCAACTGTTATTTGTATGGGAGCCTACTTAGGGAGTGGAGATAGGGCGTAGGTAAACAGGTAAAGATAGAGGGTAGGTGTGTTCAGAGAAAATGTTTAGACTAAAAAAATATTTTGGGTCGGTCATACATTTTGTTGCTCTAAGGGCACTATTAGGGCAGTTAGAGCGATTGTAGCAAATTTTAAAAAATGTCGTTTTGTGTGGGAGCCCCCTTAGAAATTGGAGATAGGGTATTAGTTTGTTCCAAAGAAATGTTAAGACGAAAAAATTAATGGGGTCGGTCTCATAAATTACTCCTCTATGACGCACCATTGGAGCAGTAGAAATAATTTTAAGTGTGGAAAATTACAATAAAATTTTTTCAAAAAATTTTAAAAAATAGTAATAATCGTTATCCCACGATCCTCCTGGGCAAAAAATTTGTAGAATCGATAGAAGTTTTACAAAAAAAAATTTCAAAAAAATCGAAGAGTACAAACATTTTCCAAAATGAGATTTAAATTTTAAAACTTAAAAATCGCATACTAGAGCGCTTTTAAGAATTTTTTGGGATTTTTTTTTAAAAGTACGTAAAAAAACAAAAATTTTGAAAAAAAATTTGGAATTTGGACCATTATTGAAGAAGTTATGATTAAAAGAAGTTTGAGTAAAGGAACAAACTACCAATTTTTCAAAATTCGATGTCTTTTGAACGGGTCATCAAAAAAATCTGAAAATTTACCACGAAGGAGTTTTCGAGGGGTACTGAAAACTGTAAACAAATTGGGAAAATCTAAAAAAAAAAGTTTTTCAAAGTGTCCGATTTCACATTCAATGCCCCTTATATATATCCTCTATCACTAAGTGGAGGGTATAAAAATCAGTTGAAATTCGAAGACTTCAATTGTAATTCGAAGACTTCAATTGTAATTCGAAAAATACTAACTGAATTTTCATTGACCTTTTTATACTCTACACCAATTTGTGGTACAGAGTATAACTACCCGAGATAATGGTCCTAGACCCACTTTTAAGTATACCGATAGACTGAGAATAACTTTTTAAGTCATTCTTGCGATGTCCGTTCGTCTGCCCGTCTGTCCATGTAAACGTTGTAAACACGATACAGGTAGCAATTGTCAATCGATTTGGTTGAAATTTAAAACTTAAGATTCGCTTGACCTAAGGACAAATCCTATTGAAATTGGAAAAAGTCTGTCCATGTTTAGACCTAGCCCCATACAAAGGTCCGCTTTAATGTTAGCAAAAAAATATAAAATAAATATCTTGTCCGCCATATTGGATCCGCTATTTTGAATTTTGAATATTTGATTCTGAAATCAGATTTGGCATCCGAAAAACCCTTAAAATCAGACAACATAGAAAAAATGTTATATTTCATTTGTCGCCATATTGGATCCGCCATTTTGAATTTAAACAATTGGAGCTGATATTCGTTATTATCGACCCTAAATAAATCGAAAATGATTCATTTTAGTACAATTAGCTAAGAATAACAAAAACATATCCGACATATTGGATCCGCCCCTTTTGAATTTCGAATCTTTAATTCCAAAATCGGTTTTAACATCCAAAAAAACCATTAAAATCGAAGTTTTTGACAAAAATAAACAACCTATAAAAAATCTTAAATTTAAATTTGTCGCCATATTGGATCCGCCATTTTAAATTTTAAAAGTCTGCGCTTATAATTGTTATTAACGATCCCAAATACATCGACAATGATTATAGTAAATATAATGGATCCGCCATTTTGAATTTTGATTTTTATACCCTCCACCTCGAAATATTCGTCTAGGACCCCATAAAGTATATATATTCATGATCCTCGATCGATTTAAAGCCGATCTAGCGATGTCCGTCCGTCCGTCTGGCTGTCTGTTGAAAACACGCTAACTTTTGAAGGACTTTACGGAGGCTCCTGAAGTTTGGCATATATGTTGGGCATTTACCTGGTCAGGCGGGTATTGCAATCCAGCGAAATCGGTCCAGTGGTTCAAAAGTTATGATCAAAAGACTGAATTTCGGCAAGGGTTTTTCGTGAATTTATGAGATAAAAAGCACTATAACTTTCGAAAAGCAATTCTGAGGATGCTGAAGTTTGGCATATATATTTTTCGTTTCTCCAGCCTAGTTCGTATTGAATTTCACCCAAATCGAAATATTCGTCTAGGACCCCATAAAGTATATATATTCATGATCCTCGATCGATTTAAAGACGATCTAGCGATGTCCGTCCGTCCGCCTGTCCGTCTGTCTGTCTGTTGCAAACACGCTAACTTTTGAGAGACTTTACGGAGGCTCCTGAAGTTTGGCATATATGTTGGGCATTTACCTGGTCAGGTTGGTATTGCAATCCAGCGAAATCGGTCCACTGGTTCAAAAGTTATGAGCAAAAGACTGAATTTTGGCAAGGGTTTTTCGTGAATTTATGAGATAAAAAGCACTATAACTTTCGAAAAGCAATTCTGAGGATGCTGAAGTTTGGCATATATATTTTTCGTTCCTCCAGCCTAGTTCGTATTGAATTTCACCCAAATCGCTCCAGTGGTTCAAAAGTTATTAGCAAAACCGTGAATTTCAGATTAGCTTCACCTTAAATTCACGTGTTGAAAACCCGTTAAACCTGTTTTAAAAACATTGGTAAGTCACAAAAATATTTTACAACATATTTTTGTCACTCAAAAATATTTTTATACCAAACCAAAAAAAAAAAAATACACTCAAAAAAAATTTTACACTCAAAAAAAATTTTACACTCAAAAAAAAATTTGTAAATTATTTTTTCAAAATTAGTAAATTATTTTTTTTTTTTCAAAAATTTCTAAAAAAAATTTTTTTTACACAAAATAAAATATTTCTAATCAAAACTGTTATTTTTTTCACGTTAGAAAATTTACTATCACTTAAAATGGGCATTGTGGAGGGTATTCATAGATTCGGCCAAGTCGAATTTAACTTTTCTGCTTGTTTTTTCTAGAATCGTTATCAGCGATCCTTTAACACCCATATGTAATGCTTTTTTGACATATACGTTAAGCGGTCTATTTATGGCCAAAATTCAGGGATGCTGTCCCACAGTGCAGTGGCTCAAAAATTATTAGCAAAACCGTGAATTCCAGATTAGTTTCACCTTAAATTCACGTGTTGAAAAACCGTTAAACAAGTTTTAAAAACATTGCAGTCACAAAAATATTTTACAACATATTTTTGTGACTCAAAACTATTTTTTACGCTAAAAATAAAAAAAAAATAATACACTCAAAAAAAATTTTACACTCAAAAAACATATTACACTCAAAAAACAAATTTAGTATTTTTTTTTTACAAAAATTACTAAAAAAAAGTTTTTTACTCACAATAAAATATTTCTAATTAAAATTGTTAATTTTTTTCACGTAAGAAAATTTTAATATCACTTAAAAAGAGCATTATGGAGGGTATTCCTAGATTCGGCCTAGTCGAATTAAACTTTTATACAAAAATCTGAGACTTTTTATACCCTACACCACTATGTGGTACAGGGTATAATGAGTTTGTGCTGATGTTTGTAACTAAACGAAGTATTGGTCGTAGACCTACCTTCAAGTATACCGATCGACTCAGAATGACTTTTTGAGTCGATTTAGCTATGTCCGTCCTTCCGTCTGTCCATCTTTCGGTTTAAGCACGATACAGGTCGCAATTTCCAATCAATTGACTTGAAATTTAAAACTTAAGCATCTTTTGGCCCAAGGACGAAGCCTATTGAAATTGGAGAAAATCGGTCCATATTAAGACCTAGTCCCCATACAAACGCCCACTTTGGATTCGGCTTAAATGACTCTTATAACCGTATTATAATAGATATCGCTTTGAAATTTAGCAGGTAATCAAATTTTGTATGCGCGAATCATCACTTAAAATTTTAAAGAAATCTTGTTGGTCCTTCTGGTAGTCCCCGTACAAGCCACCCTCCCGATATTCAGATAATTGCCTCAAAATTCATAAAAATGGAAATATTTCATAAAAATTTTATTTTTAGGTGTTAAACGTGTACTTTTGTAACCTAATCAAATCGGAATATAATTGGACCATTTTTGGACTTAGTCCCCCATATAAAAATTTCGACCGATATTCAGTTAAATCGATCTATTGACAAAAAAATAAACCAATTCCACTAAAATTTAATGGTGTAGGGTATCATATGGTCGGTCTTGACCGACTATAACTTTCTTACTTGTTTTATACGAAAATGTGAAATTTTCTTTAAAAACATTAAAAGGAGGAGTATAAAACACAAATATTATCATGGAAAAGTAAGCTCCATTTTTCGTTTAAGCGAATTTATTGTGTTTTCGGGGCCCCATAAGGTCGGTTGCCCTGGGCAGGTGCCCTGTGTGCTCTTATAGTTAAAGTGGTACTATTTTACTTGATTTTCAGTAGTTTTACTTTCTTTCAATGGGTAATACATTTCCAAAACGTTATTGCCTAATGTAAGTGATTGCTTTAGCATTAAGTATTGTCTATGTGACATACAAGTCCACTTTCTATATTGTTTCAAATGTAGTCATGTATTTGTTTTTAGATGTTTAATCAGAACGTCAAAGTTATTTTTTATTATTTGTAATTCTGCTATAAAACTTTTTTTAAAACAAAATCGAAATGTATACAATACTTTTTTTTTTTATTTAATTTTATACAAACAAAATGTAGCCATAAATAGAAAATTTGGGTCAACAAGAAAGAAAACTATTTACGCATACTGACAGACATACATACACTAACATATTATTTATGCCGGAATAAACAAGTTTTATAAACATTAATTTATGCATATTTAATCAATTAAAAATAAAATACCAACCAACCAACCCATTGTACCAATAATAGCCAGCCGACTAACCAAGAGACCGATCTAAACCAAAAGGGAATTTTTTTTTTAAATTTAAAATAGGTGAAATTTTTTTAGATTTTGTATAATAAATACATTTGAAGGTTTAAGAACTTACAAAAAATAAACAAAATAAATTTATTCATAAATTTAACAATTCGCATAAGATTAAAACAATTAACCCAACAAAAAATAATATAATTTCACTCTCTTTTCAATAAAACACAAATATATATATAAAAGAAAGCATTTTCAAAAATTATATTGTATAAATACTTAAACACCTCGCACACTTTTATTGAACAAAAGACTGAAGCAACAAACTTTACAAATAAAAATGCAGAACAAAAGACTTAAGCAACAAACTTGAAAGTGAAGGTAGCATAAAAATATTTTAAATGACAAATATTATAAATTTATTTGTTTTGAATTGTTTTTTGTAAATTTTGTTTAAACAAAACACCAAAGACAAATCGGTTTTTAAAACATCATCATAAATAGAGTTTGAATAATTAGAAACCCCAATTAAAAGTAACCGAAAAACACTGACGCACACAACCAAAGTGTACACAAGCGTGGCATGTAATAATTTAAATAGAGGGGAAACCCCCTAAGAAAAAAAATATTGGGCAAGGTTGCACATCTTTAAAAACGAAACATTAACTTGGTAAATATTTTGGTAAGCTTAAAAGTAGAGCATTTATTTTTAAACGTTTATTTACCAAAAAAATGAGTAATATTTTGTTTGATAATTTTAAATTTTTTTTAAAGATGAACAAAAAATTTATTTATGCAAATAATAAATTTTGTATGAGTTAAAAATAAAACATAATTTTAAATAATTTTTATTTAAATAAAGATTGTTAAGAATTTACAATTTTTTTTTAACATTTTATTTTTATGAAAAACAAAAGACTTAAGCAACGAACCCGATAGTGAAAACATGGTATAGTGTTTAATTAAACAAAGAATATTTGGGGAATTCCATGTCAATTCGGACACTTTGAAAAATTTTTTTTTTAGATTTTCCCAATTTGTTAATCGTTTTTAGTACCCTTCGAAAACTCCTTCGTGGTAAATTTTCAGATTTTTTTGATGACCCGTTCAAAAGATATCGAATTTTTAAAAATTGGTAGTTTGTTCCTTAACTTAGGGCCTAATTTTGTAAAACGCAACGCGGCTATTTACCTCGCGTTGGACAATTTTCTATTTTGTAAAACGCGGGGGCTGAACAGCTGTTTTTTTTTTGCGTTGACTTACGTGTTTTTAGAACAAATTGTATGGAAAATGGCATTTTGTAAAACGCAAGAGAGTTTTTTTCATCACTTGAAATTAGTGTTTATAAAAAACCGACATTTTGGAAAACCGGTTTCTCGGTTAACCGAAAATCAGCTTTTTCGGTTAACCGGTTTTCTCGGTTAAACCGGAATAAAAAAACCGGTTAACCGGTTTTTTTTCTTTAACTGAAAAAAACAAAAAATACTTGAAAATAGCTGATTTTTATTAAATAATAAAGCGAATATAGCTTAAGTTAACATATTTGTTTCTTTCAGCAAGGTTTGCAACTATTACGCTATAAAAAGCGATATTTAAATAATCTACTTTAATTGACCATATTCACTAGAACTTCAATTTAATTTGTATTGGTTTTATTTAGAAAAATACATTTATTCGATATAAGTAAATTGCAGTTCCGAATTTTATTTATATTTTCTTTTATTGATATTTTCGCCATTAACAGGGATTTTAGTATCTAGTTAACAGTCACTTATTAAGTTTTTCATGAAATGTTCAAAAAAACGCTGACAACGGTGAGTATTTCAAATTTTAATCAGTTTCGGAAAAAAATTTCTATTTAGAAAATTATTTCTTGAAGACAAAAAATATTTTAGACGTTCTTTCTCGCGGATTTTTAATGTGTTTTCAACGAAATTTGGAAAATATCATAAAAAAATAAGTGTAAACCCTTAATATTTGCGAAAATATTCCGTTTTGAATGTATTTAAAAAACCGGTTAACCGACAGAAAAAAACCGGTTTTCGGTGCACCGGAAATATTCAATTCCGGTTAACCGGTTTGCAAAAAAACCGAAATTTTAGGAAAAAACCGGTTTTTCGGTTAACCGGTTAACCGGTTTATAAACACTACTTGAAATGTCAAAATGATCACTTGAAATTTTGGGGCGTTGATGTAATAGAAATGCTTTTAAATAGCAAAATATAAGTTAATAATGTTGGAATATGTAAACATACAATAAAAAAGTAATAAATATGTAAAAAAATCTTCTCCGGCAGAAGAAAAACATCGAAAATAGCTTGACGGCCCATGGCTGTTTTCAACTAATTTATGTTTAAAATACAACATTTGTTTTGTTTACTTTTTTTTGTTCTCTTGTTTCTCAAATATTCTCTTTGTAGGTGTTGCCTTATCATATATATGTGTTTCCCCACGAAAATGGGTGTGTATCCCCTACAAAATGGGTAGGCAATTTTCTCAATTTTATAATATCTGGCAACACCGATTGTAATGTAATTGACATTTCAAGTGATAACGTAAAGATTGAACGCAAAAACGTAGTGATTTACAAAATTGCATTTTTTCAGCCTCGCGTTCACGTTAGCGTTGGTGATGTGTTCAACGCGAGTGATTTACAAAATTAGACCCTTAAACTTCTTTTACTCATAACTTCTTCAATAATGGTCCAAATTTCAATTTTTTTTTTTCAAAATTTTTGTTTTTTTACGTTCTTTTAAAAAAAATCCCCAAAAAATCTTTAAAGCGCTGTAGTATGCGATTTTTAAGTTTTAAAATTTAAATCTCATTTTTGAAAATGTTTGTACTCTTCGATTTTTTTGAATTTTTTTTGTGTAAAACTTCTATCGATTCTACAATTTTTTTGCCCAGGAAGATCGTGGGATAACGAATATTACTATTTTTTAAATTTTTTTTAAAAAAAATTTTATTGTAATTTTCCACTCTTAAAATCATTTCTACTGCTCCAATGGTGCGTCATAGAGGGGTCATTTATGATACCGACCCCCATTAATTTTTACGTCTTAACATTTCTTTGGAACAAACTAATACCCTATCTCCAATTTCTAAGGGGGCTCCCACACAAAACGATATTTTTTAAAATTTGCTCCAATCGCTCTAACTGCCCTAATAGTGCCCTTAGAGCAACAAAATGTATGACCGACCCACAATATTTTTTTAGTCTGAAAATTTTCTTTGAACACACCTACCCTCTATCTCTAATTGTTAAGGCGGTCCCCATACAATTTTTTTTATTTTTTATAAATTTGTTTTATTTAATCAGCTTCTACAGGTCCAATGGTGCGTCCGAGAGGGGTCATTAGTGAGACCAACCCCCTCTTATTTTTACCCTACACCATTTTTTTAAAATATACCTACGCTTTATCTCCACTCCCTAAGTAGGCTCCCATACAAAATTAAATTTTTATAAAAAGTTATTTGTATGGGAGCCTACTTAGGGAGTGGTGATAGGGCGTAGGCATGTTTTAAAAAAATATTGTAGGGTAAAAATAAATGGGGGTCGGTTTCACTAATGACCCCTCTCGGACGCACCATTGGACCTGTAGAAGCTGATTAAATAAAACAAATTTACAAAAAATAAAAAAAAAAATGTATGGGGACCGCCTTAACATTTAAAGATAGAGGGTAGGTGTGTTCAGAGAAAATGTTTGGACTAAAAAAATATTGTAGGTCGGTCATACATTTTGTTGCTCTAAGGGCACTGTTAGGGCAGTTAGAGCGGTTGGAGCAAATTTTTAAAAATGTCGTTTTGTGTGGGAGCCCCTTAGAAATTGGAGATAGGGTATTAGTTTGTTGCAAAGAAATGTTAAGACAAAAAAGTTAATGGGGGTCGGTCTTATAAAGGACCCCTCTATGACGCACCATTGGAGCAGTAGAAATGATTTTAAGTGTGGAAAATTACAATAAAATTTTTTCAAAAAAATTTAACAAATAGTAATAATCGTTATCCCACGATCCTCCTGGGCAAAAAATTTGTAGAATCGATAGAAGTTTTACACAAAAAAATTTTAAAAAAATCGAAGAGTACAAACATTTTCAAAAATGAGATTTAAATTTTAAAACTTAAAAATCGCATATTAGAGCATTTTTAAGAATTTTTTGGGATTTTTTTGTTAAAAGTATGTAAAAAAACAAAAATTTTGAATAAAAAAATATGAAATTTGGACCATTATTGAAGAAGTTATGAGTAAAAAAAGTTTGAGTAAAGGAACAAACAACCGATTTTTAAAAATTCGATATCTTTTGAACGGGTCATCAAAAAAATCTGAAAATTTACCACGAAAGAGTTTTCGAAGGGTACTAAAAACTGTAAACAAATTGGGAAAAAAAATTTCAAAATTTCCGATTTGACATGGAATGCCCCTTATATCAAATAATAATTATATTGCAATTTATAATCGTTGTCAAAATCTAAATTTTTTTCTACAGTTTTTCTTATTATGAAAAATATTAATATAATTTAATTTTTTTTTTTATAAAAAAAAATCTAAGAGTTTGAAATATATTTGTTTTAAAATGAGTATCATGAGATATTGCTTCAAACAGAAAGATTAAAGACTTTTTTTATATAAAAAAAATTAAGAATTTTAAAATTTTGTTGAGTTTTTTTTTTTAATATTTAAAGACATTTTTGCTTAAAAAAATGTTATTTGTGAATTAAACAAAATATGTATGTTTTTTGACTTTCGAGTTTGTTGCTTAAGTCTTTTGTTTTTAATTTTTTTATAAGATTTTTTTTCAAGATTTAAACACACTTTTTCGTTAAAAAAAGATCTTAAATTTTGAGAAATTTCTTATTAATAAATATTCTTTGTTAAATACACACAACAGAATATTTTTACTTTCGGGTTCGTCGCTTAAGTCTTTTGTTTTTCATTCAAATGTTAAAGAATGTAAGATTTATTCATTGTTTATATTTTTTTCAAAAGAAAGTGAAATAAAGTTTTGATTTGTTTTGGGTTAATCTCATAAAAAATAAAAACGAATTTACAAAAAATAAAAAAAATTGTATGGGGTCTCACTAATGACCCCTCTCGGACGCACCATTGGACCGGTAGAAGCTGATTAAATAAAACAAATTTACAAAAAATAAAAAAAATTGTATGGGGACCGTCTTAACAGTTAAAGATAGAGGGTAGGTGTGTTCAGAGAAAATGTTTGGACTACAAAAATATTGTGGGTCGGTCATACATTTTGTTGCTGTAAGGGCACTATTAGGGCAGTTAGAGCGGTAGGAGAAAATTTTAAAAATGTCGTTTTGTGTGGGAGCCCCCTTAGAAATTGGGGATAGGGTATTAGTTTGTTCGAAAGAAATCTTAAGACATAAAAAAATGGGGGTCGGTCTTATAAATGGCCACTCTATGACGCACCATTGGAGCAGTAGAAATGATTTTAAGATTGGAAAATTACAATAAAATTTTTTCAAAAAATTTAAAAAAAATAGTAATAATCGTTATCCTACGATCCTGCTGGGCAAAAAATTTGTAGAATCGATCGAAGTTTTACACAAAAAAATTTCAAAAAAATCAAAGAGTACAAACATTTTCAAAAATGAGATTTAAATTTTTAAACTTAAAAATCGCATACTAGAGCGCTTTTTAGCATTTTTTTGGATTTTTTTTTAAACTACGTAAAAAAACAAAAATTTAAAAAAAAAAAAATTAAATTTGGACCATTATTGAAGAAGTTATGAGTAAAAGAAGTTTGAGTGAAGGAACAAACTACCAATTGTTAAAAGTTCGATATCTTTTGAACGGGTCATCTAAAAAATCTGAAAATTTTCCGCGAAGGAGTTTTCGAAGGGTACTAAAAACTGTAAACAAATTGAGAAAATCTAGAAAAAAAAAAATTTCAAAGTGTCCGATTTGACATAATAAATTCTAACTCAATGGGATTATTATGTATTATAAACTATTATGGAATTTTAATATGTTTTAAATCAATAAAATTGAATTTTTAACTATTTTTAATCATTTTAATAGGATTTAAATGCACTGTAATTTATAATAACTTTATTAAAATACACTATAGCTCATTATAATAAGAGTATAATCTGAATATTTATCAGCAACAAAATTTTCAATTGACAAATTAGTTATCGTTAATAAAATTTCTAAAAGTTTTTTTATCGAATTTTAATGCACTTAAGTCATTGTAATGAGATTATAATATAATGTTAATCATTTTAATGCACAGAAAAAATTTAAAACAAATTTCAATCAACAAAAACGCGGATTCAATCAAATTTTTGATTGAAATTCCTCCAATTAAAAAAATTGTATATTAATATATAATTATACCAATCATCGAATTGTGGGTGATTGATTGAAAATTTTTTCAATCAAAAATTTTTTCGATTTCGATAAAAAATTTGATCAATTTTTTATTTATAGTCAATCAAAATAATGATTGATTTAACAAATGAATTGTAAGCTTATGACAAAATGATAAAAAAATTCGTCTTTTTTGTTGCCGACAATAAAAAAAGTAAAACCAGATTATTGTGTATATTTTTGAATTAATCTATTCAAATAAATTAAAGCGAAAAAAATCTGGTATATTGAAAATTTGTAATACGACAGTTAAAGAAAATATCAAAAATGTTAATCAAACCATTGATTGACTCATTTAAATTTTGTTGATCAATAGATTTAATTGAAAATTTTAGCCAATATTTTTTTGTGTGTGGAAAAAAACATAAACTTTAATTAATTAGATTGCAAGATTTTAATATAATTTAACTTATTCTAAAAAGATAAAAACACGTTATAACTTTATTTCACTTTCTTTTGAAAAAAATATAAACAATGAATAAATCTTACATTCTTTAACATTTAAATGAAAAAACAAAAGACTTAAGCGACAAACCCGAAAGTGAAAATATTCTATTGTGTGTATTTAACAAAGAATATTTATTAATAAGAAATTTCTCAAAATTTAAGATCGTTTTTAAAGCAAAAATGTCTTTAAATCTTGAAAAAAAATCTTATAAAAAAATTAAAAACAAAAGACTTAAGCAACAAACTCGAAAGTCAAAAAACATACATATTTTGTTTAATTCACAAATTACATTTTTTTTAAGCAAAAATGTCTTTAAATATTAAAAAAAAAACTCAACAAACTTTTAAAATTCTTAATTTTTTTTTTTGAGAAATTCTTAATTTTTTTTTATAAAAAAAAAAATATCTTTAATTCAGTGGTCGGCAGAAAGAGGGAACATTTTTCTCAAAATTTAAGATCTTTTTTTAACGAAAAAGTGTCTTTAAATCTCGAAAAAAAAAATGTTATAAAAAATTTAAAACAAAAGACTTAAGCAACAAACTCGAAAGTCAAAAAACATACATATTTTGTTTAATTTACAAATATTTTTTTTCTTTTCAAGCAAAAATGTCTTTAAATCTTAAAAAAAAACTCAACCAAATTTTAAAATTCTTCATTTTTTTTATAAAAAAAATGTCTTTAATCTTGCTGTTTGAAGCAATATCTTATGATACTCATTTTAAAACAAATATATTTCAAACTTTTAAAATTTTTTTTTATAAAAAAATTGTAAATTATATTTATATTTCTCAAAATAAGAAAAACTGTAGGAAAAAAATTTATTAATGAATTTTTATTTTGACAACGATTATAAATTGCAATATAATTATTATTTAATATAAATTATAATTACTAAAAAGTTTATCGGACTCTTTTTAACTAAATTTTTTTTCGATTGTAATTATTAATATGAAATTAATTTGTTGTTAGAGCTTTACTTTACATACATTTTTGTTTATTTGTTTAATACTTTCGATTTATTTTAAATTTCCAAATTAATTTCATAATTATAAAAATATTGTTTATTTTCTTAGTTATTTTTAGAAAGTATGGGCAATTTAAAATTAGTAAAACAAAATAAATTGAAGACCATTACAATTAAGTTAAGTAGTTGCTATAATAAAAACTAAATTTAAATCATAACAATAACTAAAAAATAGTTTTAACTATATGAGCCGTTCATTACTGACATTCTAAAATGCGTTTGTATTAAATATAAATTAATGAATGAATGAATGGATGATTTTTTTTTCAAACCATTTTAGTTTTTTTTTTTTTTTTAACCAATTCCAATGATTTTTTTTTTTTTTTTATTTACACATAAATATTTTCATTAAATTTAACCATAGGTGATGATCGTCATCTTCATCATAATTATCTTCATTAGCCATGAATTGATTGTGAAATATTTCCACTTAATTTGCTTATTTTCAACATCGTTAATAACAACGAATTTAAGTTTTACAGCAAAAAAAAAAATTGACAAAAAACTAAAAAAAAAAAACAACAAAAAAAATTTAAGCCAAAGAAATAAAATACCTACAATAACAAAAAAAAAAAAATGTCGCAAATGCCAGTAAAGTTCATTATCAAAATAAAGGTTTTTTTAATAACAATTTTTGAGAAAAAAAAATATAACACCAGGCTTAAAAAGGTGACATTTAATTATACGATTTTACAGGGTTTTTACACATTTCAAATGATGTAATGAAGGTTAAAGGCCTTGTCAATTACACCACAAAACTGTCTTTTTAAATTTGTAAAACAGCCAAAAATTTTAAACTTTTATTCCTTGAGAAAAATTAGTTTGGTATAGATTTCGGTAATTTTGTTTATAAATGCATGTCACATTATAACACCATTATAATGAGTTATTATGTATAATAATCTTATTATAATCATTTATATTTTTTATAATCGCATTCCAAAGAGTTATATTATAATTCCATTATAATTATATATTATAATTCCATTATAATAGGTTATAATGTATTATAATCCAATTATAATGAGTTTTTATACATAATAATCACACTATAATTAGTTATAACTTGTTATAACTCCATTATAATGATTAATAACTTATTATAATTCTATTATAAAAAATAATAATTTATTATAATCATACTATAAAGAGTTTGAATGTGTTATATTCCTATTTTCAATAGTTGTAACCTAACTAAAATGAATGTATCAATGGTTTGTTATATTATAATTCCATTAAATGATTAATTTTGTAACGAGTTATTATATTTAATAACATTATCAAAATGATTTATATTTTTTTATAATCACATTCCAAAGAGTTGTTATTTATAATAATTCCATTATAATAGGTTATAATGTTTTATATTGCTATTATAATGAGTTTTGATACATTATAATCCCACTATAATTAGTAATAACTTATTATAATTCCATTATAATGATAAATTGTGTATTATAATTGCATTATAATAAATTTTTATTTTTTAAAATCATATTATAATGAGTTTTAATATATTATATTCCCATTTTAAATAGTTATAATGAGTTATAATTAGTTATAATCCCATGATAAAGTTTATAATCATATTATAATTTCAAATGATGTAATGAAGGTTAAAGGCCTTGTAAATTACACCACAAAACTGTCTTTTAAATTTTTAAAACAGCAAAAAATTTTAAACTTTTATTCCACGAGAAAAATTATATATAGATTTCGCTAATTTTGTTTATAAATGCGTGTTACATTATAACCCCATTATAATGAGTTATTATGTATAATAATCTTATTATAATCATTTTTATTTTATTATAATCACATTCAAAAGAGTTATAATATATTATAATTCCATTATAATAGGTTATAATGTATTATATTCCTATTATAATGAGTTTTGATATATTATAATCACACTATAATTAGTTATAACTTCCTTGAGAAAAATTAGTTTTGTATAGATTTCGCTAATTTTGTTTATAAATGCATGTCACATTATAACCCCGTTATAATGAGTTATTATGTATAATAATCTTATTATAATCACTTATGTTTTTTATAATCACATTCCAAAGAGTTATAATATACAGTCCAACTCGGTTATAACGAACTCGGTTATAACGAATTCTCGGTTATAACGAACTAATTCTAAAGTCCCGACGTTTTAGCATCAATTTTCACACAAAATACTTCTTTTATAACGAACTCGGTTATAACGAATCCTCGCTTAAAACGAACTGCTTATTATGGTCCCACGAACACAATTTCATGTATATTTACCTTTTTATAACGAATATTTTTTAATGTGTGGCAATCATGTTTATCAAACTAACAAAAGGTTGGAATTTTTTGGTTTATATTATAATTTTGATGAAATTTATTTATATTTTTAATGATTTCTCAATAAGTAGTTTATTTACGAAAAAAAAAACATAAAATAAAACAAAATGGGATCTATTTTTTTGTATATAAAACTAGGTAGATAAAAATATGCCCCGCTTATAGCGAACTTCGCTTATAACGAACTAATTTTACTGGTCCCTCGGAGTTCGTTATAACCGGGTTCGACTGTATTAAAATTCCATTATAATAGGTTATAATGTATTATATTCCTATTATAATGAGTGTTGACACATTATAATCACACTATAATTAGTTATAACTTGTTATAATTCCATTATAATGATTAATAACTTATTATAATTCCATTATAAAAAATAATAATTTATTATAATCATACTATAAAGAGTTTGAATGTGTTATATTCCTATTTCGAATAGTTATAAAGAGTTATAACCTAACTAAAATGAGCTATAATTGGTTATAATCCCACAATTATTATAATGTATCAATGGTTTGTTATATTATAATTCCATTATAATGAGGTATATTTAATATAAATGATTTATACATTATTTTCCTTTTTTAACAAGTTATTATAATTACCTAAATAATGTATATTTCTTTATAATCACATTCCAAAAAGTTGTTATTTATAATTATTCCATTATAATGGGATATAATGTTTTATATTCCTATTATAATGAGTTTTGATACATTATAATCCCACTATAATTAGTTATAGCTCATTATAATTTCATTATAATGATAAATTGTATATTATAATTGCATTATAATAAATTTTTATTTATTATAAACATATTGTAATGAGTTTGAATCTATTATATTCTTATTTTAAATAGTCATAATGAGTTATAATCTAACTATAATGAGTTTTAATTAGTTATAACCCCATGATAAAGCTTATAACCATATCATAGTTTCAGAATAATGACTAGAGATGCATTATTATTTGATCAAAATATTATTTTCTATAAAATTTTGTTATGTATTGTAATTTTCTATAGAAAGTTTTTTATCAATGATTTGTTACATTATAATTCCATTATAACCTTTTAATAATGATTTATATTTTTTTATAATCACATTATAAAGAGTTAGTAGTATTATTTATTATAATTTCATTATAATAGGTTATAATGTTTTATATTCTTATTATACTGAGTTTTGATACATATGAATCTCACTACAATTAGTTATAACTTGTTATAATTCCATTATAATGATAAATTTTATATTATAATTGCATTATAATAAATTTTTATTTTTGAAAATCATATTATAATGAGTTTTAATATATTATATTTCCATTTTAAATAGTTATAATGAGTTATAATCTAACTATAATGGGTTATAATTAGTTATAATCCCATGATAAAGTTTATAATCATATTATAATTCATTAAAATGTCTAAAAGATGGAACATTATTTGTACTTTATAATTACATTATAATGACTAATAACATGCTAAAAAAAATCCATTATATTTATTTGGCATAAATTATAATTCCATAATAATGTGTTATAATATATTATAGTCCTATTATAATGAGTTATAATTTATTATATTCCCATTATAACTAGTCACAGTTAATTATAATTCTATTATACCGACTAAAATCACATTATAATTTCATTATAATGACTTGAAATTCACTATAGTTCATAAAAATATTTTTCTATAGAATTTAATTTGCGATAAATATATTTTTGTAGACAATTTTTCTACCGATAATTTATTACATTATATTTTTTTTTTATAATGTAATATAGTGTATTTTTATAAGTTATAGTGATCGAAATCCTGTTATAATGATAAATAATGTATAGAATTTTTTTTATATTGAGCTAACATATATAAAAATTCCATAATAACAGATTATAATACAATATAGTCCGATTATAATTAGTTATAATTTATTATAGTTCAGTTATAATGAGTAAAAATGTCTTACATTAGCATTATATTGAGCAAAGATACTTTATAGTACATTTGTTATGGATTATTATCCCCTAAAATGGATTATTATCCATTATAATGGATTGTTATCCATTAAAATGAATTATTATATATTATACTTCCATTATAATGGATTATAATAAATAACACTTTCGTTATAATGGCATAGAATTTATTATAATTTCATTATAATGTGCTAAAATGAAATACAATCTTATTATAACGAGTTAGACCATGCTACCATGCCGTTATAATTGGTTAAAATATATTATAACTGCATTATAATAAATTTCAATATATTATAATTACATTATATTTAGTTATAATTTACTATAGTCCCACAATAATTAGTTATACATTATTAAAATCTGCTGTAATGTATTTTAACAAGGTTATAATAAATTATAGCGTATTATATTGCCACTATATTGAGTAAAGATATATTATAGTGCTGTTATACACGATTATAATATATTATACTTCCGTTATAATGGATTATAAAATAAAAAACTTTTATTATATGGTATACAATTTATTATAATTTCATTATAATGAGTCAAAATGTATTAGAATCCTATAATAACGAGTTTAAACATGTTACCTTGTCATTATAATGAGTAAAGATATATTATAGTACTGTTATAATGGATTATATTATTATACTGCCATTATAATGGATTATAATACATAACACTTCCATTATAATGTGATACAATTTATTATAATTTCATAATAATAAGCTAAAATGTATTATAATCCTATTATAACGAGTTAGAATATGGTATCATGCGGTTGTAATGAGTTAAGGTTTATTATAATACCATTATAATGATTTACAATATATTATAATTCCATTATATTATCCATATCATTATATAATTTATTATTGTCCCATTATTATAAAATATAACACTTTCAGTATAATGGGATACAATTTATTATAATTTCATTATTATGAGCTAAATTGTATTAAAATCCTATTATAACGGGTTAAAATATGCTACCATGCGGTTATAATAAGTTTAGGTATATTATAATACAATTATAATGAATTACAATATATTATAATTCCAATGTATTTATTTATAATTTATTATAGTCCCATTATAATTAGTTAAACATTATTAAAATCTGCTGTAATGTATTTTAATAATGTTTTAATGAATTATAGCGTATTATATTATAATATATTATACTTCCGTTATAATGGATTATAAAATAAGAAAACATTCATTATAATGGGATAGAATTTATTATAATTTCATTATAATGAGTTAAAATATATTATAATCCTATTATAATGAGTTAAAATATATAACCATGTCATTATAATAAGTAAAGATATATTATAGTGCTGTTATAATGGATTATAATATATTATACTTCCATTATAATGGATTATAATACATAACACTTCCATTATAATGAGATGCAATTTATTATAATTTCATTATAATGAGCTAAAATATATTATAATCCTATTATAACGAGTTAAAATATGCTACCATGCGTTTATAATGAGTTAAACATATTATAACTCCATTATAATGAATTACAATATATTATAATTCCATTATATTCAGTTATAATATATTATAATCCCATTATAATTAGTTATAATTAATTATAATCTCATTATAATTATTCCATATACAATATAATTGTACTTTAAAGAGTTATATTTTATTATAATCTCATAATAATGATAAAAACACATTATAATTTCATTATAATGACTTGACTTAAATTTAGATAAAATATCTTTGACAAAATGTTATATATAACTGATTTGCTATAAAACAAACTTAAAAAAATACCACCCTAGTGTCTATGTTTAAGTACAATGAGAATTGTTTAGAAATGTATTTTGAAGTTAGTTTTTTTACTTGTTAAAAGTGATAGTAGGGCGATGATAATGAAAAAATAAGTATTTATCTTTAAATTATACTTTTAGTTTAGTTTTGAGATTTTTTTTGCTACAAGTAGATTTTTATTTTTCATTTGAAGTGTCGACAAACATAAGTGTAGCCAATTGTCTAAAGTGTATAATTGAGTTTTGGTGTTAGTTTATTATTGTTTAAACTTGTATATATATATTTTTATGTATGTACCTATGTGCATTTAATATTTTTTTTTTTATTTAATCCGCTGTAACTACTTAACTATATTTAATGTTTTTTGTTTTGTTTTGTGAGTTCAGGGAGATGACGAGCAAATTGCGTTTGAAATATTAAAGGTCTAATATGCCTACTTTGTGTTCAAAAAGGGCATTTAATTTTCATTAATATCTGTATTGAATTGTATGCTACTCATATATTTTGTAATATTATGGCACATGAATTATTTAAGATGATTAACATGATAGGAGTTATAATTATTTGGAAGATGACATTGATAGCTATAATAACAATATAAATTACAAACAAAAAAATATGATATTCATTATTTTACTTGGAAATGTCAAAAAAAAATATGTTTATGAATCATTTAGTTAAAAAAATAATAATAATAATATGCATTTAAATATTTTTTTTTCAACAAAATCCAATTATATGGCTAATATTAGCAAACTGAAATGATATTTTTTAAACAAATTGGCTAGTTTTTGAACAAATTTGTTTTAGCTAAGTATTTTCTTTTTGTGTAAATTTTATCAAATTTGTTAGTTTTAGCACATTTGCTAGTTTTAGCACATTTGCTAGTTTTAGCGCATTTGCTAGTCTTAGCGCATTTGCTAGTTTTAACACATTTGCAAGTTTTAGCACATTTGCTAGTTTTATAAAATCATTCTATGTGAATTATTTTTTTTTTAATTTAAGTAAATCTGTTTTTAATCAGTCTAGTTATTTTGCTAATTTAAGCAAACCATTTTTGAGTTTTATGGAATTTGCTAGTTTTAGAAAAAATATTCTAAAAATATAGCATTTTTTTTATTTATTTAGTAAATCTTGTTATTTTGCTTAATTAAGCAATAGTTTGCTTGTATTAATAAATGTTTTAAGTTTATGAAAATTTGCTAGTTTTTGCACATTTTGCTAACTTAAAGCTAACAATTTGCTAGTTTTAGCTAATTTGCTTGTTTTAGATAAATATGGTATTTTTTGTATATAAATCTATTATTTTGCTACTTTTAGCAAACATTTATTTAAATCTATTATTTTGCTACTTTTAGCAATTTTTATTAAATTTGCTAATTTTAGAAAATATTTTTTTTCTAATTTTAGCAAATGGTTTTTAGAATAGTAGTTATATTACCAATTTTACCGTGCTTTTAAATAGCTTTTTATCAAATTTGCTTATTAAGCACTTTCCAGTTTGAATTTGATAGGGTTAAAAAATAATTTCACCAATTTTTGTGAATTTGCTAGTTTTAGGAAAATTATATTCTATATATTGTCGGTGCACTGACCAGATCTTTGAAGAGTTCTTCATTTAAAATTTTTAAGAAATTCAATTATATGGCTAATATTAGCAAACTGAAATGATATTTTTTTAAACAAATTGACTACTTTTTAAGTAAATTGGTTTTAGCTAAGTATTTTTTTTTAATTTTATTAAATTTAATAGTTTTTGCATATTTGCTAGTTTTAGCACATTTGCTAGTTTTAGCTGATTTGCTAGTTTTAGCTAATTTGCTAGTTTTAGATTAATATGGTAGTAATTTAAATTTATTATTTTGCTACTTTTAGCAAACTTTTATTTAATATTATTTTGCTACTTTTTTAGCAAATTTATTAAATTAGCTAAAAAGTTTATTAAATTTGCTAATTTTAGAAAATATTTTTTTTGTTATTGCTTTTTTCTCATTTTAGAAAATGGTTTTTAGCATACTAGTTATATTGCGACCTTAGGACAACAATGTTGTATTTGTGCCTATTTCTTTAAGAAAATAGAACCTTGTGGTCCTTAGATCTCGATATTACCAATTTTACTATGCTTTTAAATAGCTTTTTATTTAATTTTCTTATAAAGCCTTTTCCAGCTTGGATTTTATAGGTTTAAAAAATAATTTCACTAATTTTAGCAAATTTGCTAGTTTTAGGAAAATATTAATCTATATATTGTCGGTGCACTGACCAGTTCTTTGAAGAGTTTTTCAAAGTGTTTTGAAGAGACTTTAAGGACAGAACCCGATAGGTGGCGCTGCAGTCGTAATATTTAAATTGTTTTTATTTATGTTACGATTTCGCTGTAATACACGAAATATATTTATTAAATAAAAATAAGTTTCCGTAAAAAATTTGGACCCGATAGGTGGCGCTATTGTCGCCATAATTTATTTTTTTGTATTTATGGTACGATTTGGCTCAATTTCACAAAATATATATATTAAACAAAAATAAGTTTCCTTATAAAATTTGGAACCAATAGATGGCGTTAGGGTGAAGTTATTAACAAAATTCTTAATTTCAGTGAAATTTTACTGCACTTTAGAATCTGTGTATGTTTCGTCATGGGAAAATTGTGCGTGTATGAATGGACCCGATAGGTGGCACTTGAAAGAAGCTTTTTAGGTATTCATATCTAAGTCGACCTAGATAACGCCGGGAGCTTCAGCTAGTATTATATAAATATTCATGAAAGAAATATTATTCTAAAGCACCGTGAAAGAACAAAAAAAGCTGATTTGTTCTCCTCTTCAAATTTTTTTTAAAAAAGCACATGGGGGTTTTTGTCGGAGTTGAAACGATATACATTTTTTTTACAATATAAACAAGTCTTTTTCTTTACAATCTAATTAGTTTCCTAAACCATTATGCTAGTTTTAGCAAATCTTCTATTTTTATTAAAAATTTACCATTTTTTAGCAATCTAGTTACTATGCTAACTTAAGCCAATAATTTAGCAAGTTTTATCCTTTTTGTAGTTTCAGAAAAATATCCTAGTTTTCAAAATATTATAATTTTGATACTTTTAGCATTATATTTTTTCTATTTGAATTAGCTAATCTGAGACAACTTCTTTCTAGGTTTACTTACCAATTTTTCTAATTTTAGCAAACTTTTTCTTAGCAATCTACTTTAGTGCCAAGTTATTAAATTTTGCCCTATTCATCTTGAATTAAGTAGGTTTAGCAAATAGTTTTGCTATTTTTAGCACAACCCGGGTAAAAATGAAATATATATGATCATATATGAAGATATATGGATCATATATGGATTTTTATAACCATATATTATCATATATGCCTCCATATATGATAATATATGGGTATATAAATCCATATATGATCCATATATCTTCATATATGATCATATATATTTCATTTTTACCCGGGAATTGCTAGTTCTAGCAAATTAGCTAGTTTTAGCGTATATGCTAGTTTTAGCATATATGCTAGTTTTAGCATATATGCTAGTTTTAGCATATATGCTAGTTTTAGCATATATGCTAGTTTTAGCATATTTGCTAGATTTAACAAATTTGTTGCAATATTTTAAATTTTAGCAATAGCTAATCTTAGACAACTTATTTCTAATGTTACATACCAATTTTTCTAATTTTAGCTAACTTTTTCTTAGCAATCTTATTTTACTGCCAAGTTATTAAATTATAGTTTTTATCAAATAGTTTTGCTATTTTTAGCAAATTTGCTATTTTTAGCAAATTTGCTAGTTTTAGCATATATGCTAGTTTTAGCATATATGCTAGTTTTAGCATATATGCTAGTTTTAGCATATTTGCTAGATTTAACAAATTTGTTGCAATATTTTAAATTTTAGCAAATCTGCTTTTTTAGTAACTAAATTATTTTTTCTAAACAGTTTTGCTAAATTTAGCAATCAATTTTTCTAACCTTAAACGTTTAGCTAATTTGCTAATTTAGCCCCTTCTGTCTTAAATTAAGTGGAAAACAAATGTTGCATAAGTACAGACAAAATTTTTTTCTATCATGCAAACGATTTTTGTTTAATCTTAACAAATTTTTTCTAATCGTAACAAATTTTTTCTAATCTTAAAAAATTTTTCTAATCTTAACAAATTTTTTTAAAATGTAAATTTTTTCTTAATTTCTTTACAGATGACTTGTGGCATATCTTGTGTGGACAAGACTTTAAATAAAACCTTCTATCATTTGGGTGTTTTTATATCAAAACATCCAGGATATTTTGTTATAGTGCCAATATTATTAACGCTACTATGTATAACAGGGTAAGTTGAAATTTTGCGAAAGAAAAATCTACGATGTAAAAAAATTTTTCCAATAGAAAAATTCTGAGATTCTAAAAGATTTTTAGAATTTTTAGGTTAAAATTTTTTTTTCAAAATCGAAGAAAAATGTCTAAGATTTCCCAGAACATGAGATTTTTCTTTACAAAAAAAATTCAGGTTCTGGGATATTTTTCTTATAAAAAAATCCCAGATTTTGAGAAATTTTTCACCGAGAATTTTCGATATAAAAAAATATCAGATTTTGGGACATTAAAAAGTTTTTTGATCCTAAGAAAGTTTAAAAAATTTTTTCCAATAGAAAAATTCTGAGATGCTAAAAGATTTTTAGAATTTTTAGGTTAAAATTTTTTTTCATTTAAAACATTTCCAAAATTCTTAGAAATTTTTAAAATTTAATTTCTTATCTCTTTTTTCCAGTTATCAACAGTTAAAATACCAATTAGATCCAGAATATTTATTTTCACCCATAAATGGAGAGGGAAAGGCTGAACGTGCTATTGTTGAACAATATTTTAAAGTTAACTATACGCATCGTTTTAATGTGGGACGCATAACAAGGCCAGGTAATTTTTAGAATAATTTTTTTTGTATTGAGTTTAATAAAAAAATACCGCCACAAAAGTGTCAATTGAGTAGGACCCTTAATTTAAAAATTTTAAAAATTTTATTTTTGTGTAAATTTGGGTGTAAACAATAACAGCCTCTATAAATTTATTTAAAAATTTCTTTTTTAATGCCAATTTCAATTACGAGTAGTTGATTTTTTTTGTTATTCTACGCCGTATTGTGTATTATTTGTTTGTTGGATAAATTTTTATTATAAGTATTTTTAAATAAGAGCGCGCTTTAATTCAATTTATTAAGCGAAACTGTAAATCTAAATCTGAGATCAAGAATTATCAACAGCATCACAAAACATTTTTTTTTGTTTAGTGTATTGGCTGAAATTTAAAAGAATTGGTTCTTATATAAATTTTTAATAAAAAAAATTCTTGAGCTTGGAGTTAGTTTTGCTAAAGAGGGTTTGGGAAAAAATATTAATTGTTAAAGCTTTCAAATTTTATTACGCCAAATTATTAATAATTCTTTTCAAATAATTATACTTTTTAAGTCATTATAATGAAGCTATAAACAGTTTTTTTTATCATTTTCAAAGAATTATAAAGAATTTAAATTTTTTTTAATGGGATTATAAGATATTGCAACTCATTATAATGGCATTATAACGTATTATAAATCATCATAATGTATAAAAAATTAGTATAATCAAAATATAACAAAATTTAACTTAATAATATGGGACTATAATAAATTGAAAAAAAAGGGAATAAAATAAATTATAACGGGAATATAATCTATGATAACTATTTATTAGGAATAATAACGGAATATAATGGTGTTATAATACATTATAATTCATTATAACCGCATTATAATAGAATTTAGCTCACGCATGTGCGATTATAATATATTGTAACTCATTATAATTGCATTATAATATATTATAACTCATTATAATGGCATTTTAATATATTATTACTCGTTATAATAGAATAATAATATATTCTAAATCAATATAATAGGATTATAATGCATTAAATTGCATTATAATAAAATTTTACGACATATAAGTCGATTTCTAACAGAATTATAATATATTATAGCATTATATAGGATAATAATATAGTAAAATACATTAAAATTCAAATTTAATGCATTGTTTTTCTGTAAAGACAGTCGAGCTCAGGCTCTAATTATAATTGTGTATTATAATTTTTTGATTTGTTATATATGGTTTTGAATTGAGAAAAGTGTGAAAGAAAAATTTTAATTTTTCTAAAAATTTAGACATCCTGGTTTGTTTCTTACTAGTTTCATATTATCCAGTTATAATAATCTTCAGAAAAACTTTTAATGTCAAGTTTATTTAGTTAATAGTCAATAAAACTCTATATGTGAAAATTATTTACAGATCGCAGCCGACAAGGATTGAACTCATCATCATCTGTAATACTTTGCTATTAACTGCTTCTAACGTACAATCACTCTAGACCGATACGCCAAGTAGGCTGTTAAGCAATGCATTATAACTCATTATAATGAGTTTATAATACATAATAATGCATTATAGCTGAATTATAATATAGTAGATCATTACATATAATGGAAATTTAACATATTGCAGTACATTATAATGGGATTATAATGTTTTTTAACACGTTATAATAGAATTAGAATGGGTTTTAACACATTATAATTGTGTTATAATTCATTATATCCTATCATAATGGAACCATAGGATATTATAATATACAATAATGAAATTATAATGTATTATAACACATTATAATGGGAAAATAATACTTAACAAGTCATTATAAGATAATTATAATACATTAGAAATCATTATAAAGGATTTCTAATACATTTTAGCTAATTATATTTGGATTATAGATTATTTTAAATAATTATAATTGAATTATAATCGATTTTAATAAAATTTAATTGTGCTGTATTATCTTAAATCTAATCATTATGAAATTTAATACATTATAACTCATTATGATAGGATTATAAATCATTATAATTCATTATAATGTAATATAATATATTTTTGTTTAGTGTAATTGGATTATAATATATAATAACTCATTATAATGGGATTATAATGCATTATATTGGATTATAATAGATTTTAACACAAAATAATTGCATTTTAGTATATTGATAACTCATCATAATGAAACAAAATAATTATAATAGAATTATAATGGGTTTTAACACATTATAATGAAATTATAATGTATTATAACACATTATAATGGGAAAAAAATACATAACAAGTCATTATAAGATAATTATAATACATTAGAAATCATTATAACGAATTTCCAATAAATTTAAGCTAATTATCCCAATATAATAGATTATTATAATTAATTATAATAGATTATTATAAATAATTATAATTTATTATTATAATTAATTAAAATTGATTATTATAATTAATTATAATTGAATTATAATCGATTTTAATACAAGTTAATTGTGCTTTATTATCTTATATCTAATCATTATGAAATTTAATACATTATAACTCAATATGATAGGATTATAAATCGTTATAATTCATTATAATGGAATTATAATATATTTTTGTTCAGTATAGTTGTATTATAATATATTATAACTCATTATAATGGGATTATAATAGATTATAATCCATTATATGGGATTATAATAGATTTTAATACAAAATAATTACATTTTTATATATTTATAACTCATCATAATGAAACAAAATAATTATAAAATATTATAACTCATTATAATGGGATAATAATGCATTATATCTTACGATAATTCATTTATAACTGGATATTAGTAGTAACAACTGAATATAATGGTGTAATAATAAATTATAATGCATTTTAACCGCATTATAATGCATTTTAACTTGCAAGTGCGATTATAATATATTTCTACTCATAATTATGGTAGTATATTATATTATAACTTAATATAATGTCATTATAATATATTATGACTCATTATAATGGAATAATAATCGATATAACTCAATATAATAGGGTTATAATCAGGGTTGGCAACCGAAACGAATAACGGTATCGGTAACGGTAACGGTATTGGTATTACATATTTTTTATATCGGTAACGGTAAAGGTAACGGTACTTTCGACAATTTCGGTAACGACATACCGTTACCGAAACATCGATACCGGTACGTACCGGAATTATGAATAAAATTTCCCCAACATGATAAAAACGCAGAAATTTGTTAAAAACGCGTAAAAAATCAAAAATTTATTTAAAAAATTAAAAAAACTGTTAAATTTAGTGCATTTTCAACACATAATAACTCAGAATTAAATTAAAATATTCACAAAATTTTGTAACTTAATAAATATTTTTTAATTTTTTACTTGTTAATTATAGTAGACTAGCTTACCATCCCGGTACTTCGTTACCGGTTGCATTGAATACCGGATAATAGAAAGGTCAGAATTACTCTACCGATTTCAAGAAAATTCCCCTACGCAGTGTTTGTTTTATTTACTTGTACAAATTTAAGTCTTTCATAAAATAATATTTCAATGAATAATTTAAACAATAAAATTTGAATAATTTTCGAGCCCTTATTTCGGGATTTTAAATTTTAAGTGAATGAATATTTCAGTGAACAAAGAAATTGGAATAAAAATAAGTTTGAGTGAAAAAACATATAGAGAGAAAAAATATGGAGTAAAAAAAGTTAAATGCGAAAAATTTGAGTAAAAAGTATCATTCCGTATTGTTCCCTACTCTATTCCATTTCGTTCCCCGTTCTAAAATTTAAAATTTTAAAATATGTCCTTTTGTGTGTTATTTTTGGGGCTTTTAGTTTAATAGTTAGATAGGTAAAAATAACCATTTGCCTCCTTTTCCCCTTAAAATTAAATTTTCCAAAAACAGTTTTTTTGTGCTAGGTGATTCTTTATTTAAAATGTCAAGTTTCTGAGCCATTATTTCAAGAAATATAGGAATAACCAAAATTTTCACTTTTTCATTATTATAGGAACAAAGAAAAAAGTACCAAAAGTACACTTTCTTACCCCCGTTAGAAACGGAATTTTCAAAAAGAACCCTTCCAGAAAGATTTTTCTTCACCGAAGGATCTTCTTTTCCAAATTTCAATTTTCTAGTATCATTGTTTGAGCAAATATTAAAAGTACAAAAAGGATTTTACATTCCTAATTTTAAGTTTCTAGAATTATTACGTCAAAAAATATCAAAGGTACCGAAAATACACTTTTTAAGCTATTTTATCCCACTAAGAAGCGGAATTTTAAAAACATATTTTTCCCAGAATGTTTTTTTTTTACCGAATTCTCCTTCATTACATTTTTTAAGATTCTAGGAAATATAAAAAGTTTCTATAAATAAAATTTCAGGAAATAAAAAAGTACCAAAAAGTGTACTTTTATAAAAGATACTTTTAATGAAAGTTACTTTTTATAAGAGGTACTTTTTATAAAAGGTATTTGTTATAAAATGTACTTTTTATAAAAGGTACTTTTTATAAAAGGTACTTTTTATAAAGGTACTTTTTATAAAATGTACTTTTTATAAAAGGTACTTTTTATAAAAGGTACTTTTTATAAAAGGTACTTTTTATAAAAGGTACTTTTTATGAAAGGAATTTTTTATAAAAGGTACTTTTTATTAAAGGTACTTTTTATAAAAGGTACTTTTTATAAAAGGTACTTTTTATAAAAGTTACTTTTTATAAAAGGTACTTTTGATAAATGGTACTTTTTATAAAAGGTACTTTTTATAAAAGGTACTTTTTATAAAAGGTACTTTTTATAAAAGGTACTTTTTATAAAAGGTACTTTTTATAAAAGGTACTTTTTATAAAAGGTACTTTTTATAAAAGGTACTTTTTATAAAAGGTACTTTTTATAAAAGGTACTTTTTATAAAAGGTACTTTTTATAAAAGGTACTTTTTATAAAAGGTACTTTTTATAAAAGGTACTTTTTATAAAAGGTACTTTTTATAAAAGGTACTTTTTATAAAAGGTACTTTTTATAAAAGGTACTTTTTATAAAAGGTACTTTTTATAAAAGGTACTTTTTATAAAAGGTACTTTTTATAAAAGGTACTTTTTATAAAAGGTACTTTTTATAAAAGGTACTTTTTATAAAAGGTACTTTTTATAAAAGGTACTTTTTATAAAAGGTACTTTTTATAAAAGGTACTTTTTATAAAAGGTACTTTTTATAAAAGGTACTTTTTATAAAAGGTACTTTTTATAAAAGGTACTTTTTATAAAAGGTACTTTTTATAAAAGGTACTTTTTATAAAAGGTACTTTTTATAAAAGGTACTTTTTATAAAAGGTACTTTTTATAAAAGGTACTTTTTATAAACGGTACAGAATTTTCAGAAGTACTTGTTCCAGAATGTTTTATTTCAATAAAGGATCCTACATTTCAAAATTGAAGTTTGAATGACCATTATTTCAGTATATAAAAAAAAGTACCAAAAGTACCGATTTTTACCCTTTTTACCCCCTTCGAACCACCACTGGCAAAAATCCAACCTTACTGGATCTATATTCCAGGATGTAAATATACAGTCCAAATTTTAAGTCTCTATGACCATTATTTCAGGAGATATAAAAAGTACCAAAAGTACAGATTTTTACCCTTTTTAACCCCTTAAAATCAACACTGGCAAAAATCCAGCCTTAGGGGATCTATATTCCGGGAGGTGAACATACAGTCCAAATTTCAATTCTCTACGACCATTATTTCAGGAGATATAAAAAGTACCAAAAGTACAGGGTTTTACCCTTTTCACCCCCTTAGAACCAACACTGGCAAAAATCCAGGCTTACTGGATCTATATTCCAGGATGTAAACATACAGTCCAAATTTCAAGTCTCTATGACCATTATTTCAGGAGATAAAAAAAGTACCAAAAGTACAGATTTTTACCCTTTTTACCCCCTTAAAATCAACACTGGCAAAAATCCTGCCTTAGGGGATTTATATTCCGGGAGGTGAACATACAGTCCAAATTTCAAGTTTCTACGACCATTATTTCAGGAGATATAAAAAGTACCAAAAGTACAGTTTTTTACCCTTTTTACCCCCTTAGAATCAACATTGGCAAAAATCCAGCCTTAGTGGATCTATATTTCGGGAGGTGAACCTACAGTCCAAATTTCAAGTCTCTAGGTTCAGCGGTTTGGGCTGGGCGATGATGAATCAGTCAATAAGTCAGTCAGTCAGTCAGTCAGTCAGTCAGTCACATTACTCTTTTATATATATAGATGTCTTTGCCCAATCAGCAGAAAAATCTGCATTTTGGGCCACGCGAAAAATTTGCGATTTTAGCCATTTAGAAAGCTGCTGATTTTTGCTGATGCTAATTATCTGTCTGAATAAGCTAGTTAGAGTCTGCAAATTTGCTGATAAAACAGCAGATAAATCAGCTGATTTAAGCAGAGAAACCTGCTGATTTCAGATAAACAGTCTGAACACTTTTATAAAAGAAACGATAAAAAACTAAGTTTTTTTATCGCTTCAAACCATAAAACTCAAATATTGATAGATACATTTCCAGGGGGAGGGGGAAGAAGGAAAACGCCGAAGTGCGAATGTGTTAAAAAAATCAGTAGGGGGAAAAAACAAAGAAACCCAAATTAGTAGCACAATAATTTTACAGAAAGAAAATTTTTGGTTTCTTCAATTTTTTTTTAATAAAATTTTGTATTTTTTTTTTTAAGAAATTAAGAAACAGAACAATCAATATTTCTGTAAAATTATCATATAATTGCGAATGTTTGGACCGATCCCCTAATTTTTTTGTCCAAATAATACGATTTGCAATGAACAAAAATTGGTTTATTTATTTAACAAACATTAAAAACATATTACTTCGTTTTTGTCTGCAAAATATTTAAAAAAAGTAATATTTAGACAACCGAAACAAAACCGATATAATACCGGTAAAAATCCGAATAAAGGTAATGCTTTTTTATCGGTAACGGTATTTAAATATTTTTATTTCAGTATTGGTAACGGTAACGGTATTCAATATTAAAGGGTTTTTAATCGGTAACGGTATTGAAAGGGTAACGGTAGCCAACACTGGTTATAATACATTAAATTTCATTATAATAAATGTTTAAGATATATTAGTAGATTATTACACGATTATAACATATTATAACTCACTATAATGGGATAACACCATATTATAACACATAAAAAATATATTATAACAAATTTAACCCATTTTGATCCTCTGTTCGATTTTCGAACAGTAGAGAACACCTTTTTCAAAAAAATATTTATGTATGAAAGAGCTGGAATTTCGGGTAAATGTGGTTATGAATATTAAGTCTCATCTTTCTGCAATTAAAAAAAATATACCCTCTTGACCACCGCAATTTATATGTCCATTAAATACAATGCAAATCAGCACAGAAATTGTTTCAAGCAAAAACGAAAATTTAGCATTTTTCTATTTTCGGCTTTTTATTTTTTTGACTAATTTAAAGTTTTTCTAGATTTAATTTATTATCAATTTCCAATAATTTGAATTATTTTGAAACTATTTACTTTGAAAATAATGAAATAAATTAATAAAATAGCAAATAAATCCAAATATTAAAATTGCATAAAAAGTTGGAATGCAGGCTTTTCTGGGAAAACGGCACATTGAAAATTTTTTTTGACAGGATTTTTGAGATCAGCGGGTGCTAATTACCTTGAAAAAGTACCTTTTTCCAAAAAATAAAAATAAAATTGAATCTTGGCCCAAAATGGGTTAATAAATTATAACTCATTATGATGAGACTATAACACAATATAATGCATTATAACGGAATTATAATAAAGTTAATCATTATAATGAAAATTAAATATTCTGCAGTTCATTATAATGGAATTATAATATTTTATAACTCATTATAATAAAATTATAATGGGTTATAACACAATATGATTGGGTAATAATTCATTATATCTTATCATAATGGAACTATAGGACAATATAATATATAATCACACATTATAGTGAAAATATAATATATAATCACACATTATAATGAAAATATAATGTATTATAACACATTATAATGGGTATATAACACATAAAAACTCATTGTGACATAATTATAATATATTTTTGCCAATTATAATGGGATTATAAAGTTTTATAATTTATTATAATGGCATTATAATTGATTTTAAAACAATTTATTTGAGTTTTATTATTTTATATCCCATCATTATGAAATAAAATACAATATAACTAATTTTTATAGGATTATAATGCATTATAAATCATTATAATGAAATTATAATATATTTTAATTCATTATAATTGGATTATAATATATTATAACTCATTATAATGCGATTATAATAGATTTTAGCACAAAAAAGATGTAACTCAATATACTAGGGTTATAATGCATTAAATTTCATTATAATAATTTAAGATATATTAGTATATTATAACAGGATTATAACTTATTATAGGTCACTACAATGGGATTACAATATATTATAACACATAAAAAATATATTATAACAAATTTAATGCATTTTAACTTTTTAAGATGAGATTATTATACAATATAATGCATTATAACGGAATTATAATAAAGTTAATCATTATAATGAAAATTAATTTTTCTGCAGTTCATTATAATGGGATTATAATATTTTGTAACTCATTATAATAGAATTATAATGGGTTATAACACAATATAATTGGGTTATAATTTATTTTATCTTATCTTGGAACTATAGTGCAATATAATATATAATCACACATTATAGTGAAAATATAATATATAATCACGCATTATAGTGAAAATATAATGTATTTTAACACATTATAATGGGTATATAATACATAACAACTCATTATGACATAATTATAATACATTACAAATCATTATAATAGAATTACAGTATATTTTTGCTAATTATAATGGGATTGTAAAGTTTTATAATTTATTATAACGGCATTATAATTGATTTTAGTACAATTTATTTGACTTTTATTATTTTATATCCCATCATTATGAAATAAAATACAATATAACTAATTTTTATAGGATTATAATGCATTATAAATCATTATAATGGAATTATAATATATTTGAAGTCATTATAATAGCATTATAATATATTATAACTTATTATAATGGAATTATAATATATTTGAAGTCATTATAATAGTATTATAATATATTATAACTCATTATAATGGGATTATAATAGATTTTAGCACAAAATAGTAGGATTGTAATATATTGATAACTCATATAAAACTAAACAATTATAATATATTATATCTCGTTATAATAGGAAAATAATAAATAAACCTTATTAAATTTAAATTATATTAGCCTATTATAGTAATTTTACCAAATTATAAAAAAATTATAATATATTGTAACTAATTAGTGTCCTATTACAATGTATTACTATTCATTTCACTTGGCCAAGATTTCCAGATATTTTTCTATTAAAAATTACAACATTTAGGCTGGATTTCTCAATGCTCCGTTATAAAATAACTCTCTGTTAAATTTTACTTTTCATACATAAGGCTCCGTTAAATCGGCAGTTAGCAGCTAACTTTTCATGGAGTAATCCGCCCTTATTGTTATAAAAATCACAGATTTTTAGAAAAACTTTGTAAAATTAATTCTTTTAAGCCTCTGTTAGATTAGTAAGTGTACCATATTCTTAAGAAATTTTTCTAGAACTGTCTGGATTATTCAAGTCAGTCCAATAGTTTATTGTACGTCATTTAATGCAAAAAATATATATTTTTTTTTCTTTTTAAGTGGCAAAAAAGAAAATCATGTTTTCGCAAATACAAAGAGTAATTGTGATAAAGAAAAAAGTCAAAGAAAAAAAAAGTGAGGATGATGAACTAATTTAAAATAATAATTTATTATCAAAATTTGTATGTAGAAGGTACCAATAAAGAAATTGTCTCTACAAATATCATTAAGAGACACTTTTAACAAAAGTCAAGTCATTTTAAATTCTTAGAAAAGAATTTGAACTACAATAATCTCAAAAAAAAAAATGCGTGATAATTCAATTCCCACACCTATTTGAGTAATAATTTATTAAACTAAAATCACGTTTTTTGGGGTAAATTGTTTGAAAAACTATAAATTTCAAATATGCAGCGTAAAAAATTTTTATGTTTGATCGGGGTGTTTTAAAATCAAGTCAATTAAAAACATTTATCCAAATTTTTAAGTCAAAAACTTTAATTGAGTGAAAACTTCAAATAATTCTGATATTAAATTTTATCAAATAACGCGACCCGAGTAAAAAAAATATGTAGTATACATTATTTTATAACTATTATAAAAACAGTTTTTACTTGGACATATTAAATTGCAAAATTAAAAAAAAAAAATTAAATTTTTGCAATCATTAGATTTGCTATTAGTTAAATAATAATACGCCATAAACTGTTTGCGCCAAATTAATAATAATAATTTAAAACACATGCGACAAATATGGAAAACATTGAATGAACATTTTGTGGTCACGTAGCTGTTAAAAACTCTATTTTTTCAATATTCTCTTATATTGGTATGAAAAATATTAGTAATTTTAAAAAAGCTTAATAATTTTTATAATAAATTTCATATAAATTTTTTGTTATACCTAAAGCGTATCTATACTTTCATCAATCTGTTTGTAACATCTTGATATTTTTACAATCCTGATGCAGTTCTCTATGAATCTAGTGACGTATTCTTTTATTGGGTCGGAAGAAATCTTGACCACAGCCATAAAAATTAGGTAAAACTTCAGAGTTTTGACAAAACAAGCAAGATAATTTAAAAATCGGCTGTGCTGAAACTTAAATACACTTCATCATATTTAAAAAAAAAATAAATGGAGAGTGTTTGCCTCAACACCTTCTCCTAAGACAGTTGGTTTAAGATATCAAAATTTTATATTGATTTTTATTATTTTTTTATGAGCCCGCCCACAAAAAAAAACGCCATTATAATCTAACCCCCTTAAGTAATTTCATTATAATGAGATTTAACAAATTATAATCTCATTATAATATGATCAAATACATTATCATCTTATTATATAGAGATTAGATAAATTATAAACCTGTTAAAATGAGATCAAATACATTATAATCGCATTATAATAAATTAAATACATTATAATCTCGTTATAATGAGATAAACTGTATTATAACCTCATTATAATAAAACTAAATTCATTATAATCCTATTATAATGAGCTTAAACACATTATAATGTAATAACAATAAAATAAAATGTATTATAATATTATTATAATGAGATTAAATAAATTATAATCTGATTATAATGAGATTTGCGACATATTGTAATCCCATCATTAGATTTAACACATTATAATCTCATTTTAATAAAATAAGATAGATTATTATGTCATTATAATGACGTAAAATGTATAATAATCTCATTATAATGATATTTCGTACTTTATAATTACATTATAATTATATTAATTAAATTATAATGTCATTATAATAAGCTAAAATACATTATAATGTCAATATAATGAGATTATGATGTGTTTAAATAAATTATAATCTAATTATAATAAAATAGAGCATAATTATAATAAAACTTAGTATATTAAAATTTCCTTTTAATGAAATTAATTATAATATGATGTAATTGATTATATTCAAATACTTAATAATCGCATTATAATTAATTAAATACATTATAATCTCTTTATAATAAAAAAAACTATATTATAACCTCATTATAATAAGATGATTACATTATAATCCTATTATTATGAGATTACTCTTATCATATTATAATTATAATGAGATAAAATTTATTATAATATCAGTATAATGAAATTTAATATATTATAATCTCATTAAAATGATATTAAATACATTATAATCTTATTACAATGAGATTTGCTAAATATTTTAATTCCATCATGAAATTAAATGCATTAAAATTAAAATTTCCTTTTAATGAAATTAATTATAATATGATGTAATTGATTATATTCAAATACTTAATAATCGCATTATAATAGTGTTTATAAAAAACCGACATTTTGGAAAACCGGTTTGTCGGTTAACCGAAAATTAGCTTTTCCGGTTAACCGGTTTTCTCGGTTAAACCGGAATGAAAAAACCGGTTAACCGGTTTTTTTTTTCTTTAACTGACAAACCCAAAAAATACTTTAAAATAGCTAAATTTTATTAAATACAAAAGCGAATATATAACTTAAGTTAACATATTTGTTTCTTTCAGCAAAGTTGGCAACTGATACCTTTTCAAAATAGCGGTATTTAAACACGGTGCTATTATTTTCCCATATTCTCCGGGGCTTTAATTTAACTTTTATTAATTTTATTTAAAAAATACATCACTTTGTTGTAAATTGCAGTACCGTATTTTATTTCGATGTTCTTTTATTGGCATTCTCTCCATTAACAGGAATTTTACTATCTGTAGCCCGTTTCTGTAATTAAAGTGAGAAGTTTTCGCATCGAAAAGTATGAAACAAAAAATTCCACAGTTTCTCGACTCCGGAATAAAAACTGTTTCTGTATGTTAATGCGAAAACGCCAGCGTTTGTATTGGAATATTCCAAGATAGCTGTCAAAAAAGTAATCAAAGTGAGAAATAGTAAGAAAACAAAAAAAATAACACGGAGCAATTCAAACTATTGTTTACGGATCATTTAAAAGCAATATAATAAATATAAAAAATTTAAATTATATATGTATTGTTGTTAATAATGTATAGTTTTGTATTGATAACAGCATTTTTTCATTTAGAGATTCTTTGATTTTTCTAAAATTTGTGAAAAAATATAATAAATTAGATATTTATACAAACACAAAACAAGCAATTTGTATTTTTCTCCATTTTTTTTTATTTATTATCATTTTTTTTATGTTTTTATTTCTTTTTGTCGAAGTCTCGCACCGTTTTAAAATGTGAGTTTTTTTGACACTTCAAATACAAAAGTTTTCGACCAATTACTTTACAGAAACAGTTTTCTCGCATCTTTCCAATAAGTTTAAAAGTTTTCGCACAACAAAGTTACAGAAACAGAAAAATGTGAAAAGTCACTTTTTGTGCCGATTTACAATGTTTTCGTTTCATTTCACATGTTTCATGCGAGAAATCTTTCGATTCGAGAGTTACAGAAATCAGCTACTGGTTAACAGTCACTTATAAAGTTTTCAATGAAAGTGCCCAAAACTTGCTTACAACAATGTGATTTTTTAATATTTACCAGATTCGGAATAAAATTCCTATTTGGAAAATTGTTTCTTGTAGATAAAAAATATTTTAGACTTTCTTTCTCACGAATTTTCAAGGTTTTTTTAACGAAATTTTGAAAATGTCATAAAAAATAAGTAAAAACCCTTAACAATTGCAAAAATAATCGGTCTTGCATGTATTTATAGAAACCGGTTAACCGACAGAAAAAAACCGGTTTTCGGTGCACCGGAAATTTTCAATTCCGGTTAACCGGTTTGCAAAAAAACCGAAATTTTTGGAAAAAACCGGTTTTTCGGTTAACCGGTTAACCGGTTTATAAACACTACATTATAATTAATTAAATACATTATAATCTCTTTATAAAAAAAACTATATTATAACCTCATTATAATAAGATGATTACATTATAATCCAATTATAATGAGATTACTCTTATCATAATATAATTATAATGATATAAAATTTATTATAATATCAATATAATGAAATTTAATATATTATAATCTCATTATAATGATAATAAATACATTATAATCTTATTACAATGAGATTTGCTAAATATTTTAATTCCATCATAAAATTAAATGCATATTATCGCATTTTATTAATATTATATTCACTATTATCTTAGTATAATGACATCAAATGCACTATAATCTCATTATAATGATACTTGAAACATTATAATCTCATTATAATGGGATTAATTAAATTATAATTTGGTTATAATGAGATTATATGCATTATAACCTCAATGTAATGAGATTATAATGAGTTATAATACATTATAATCTAATTATAATGAAATTTAATAAATTATAATCTAATTATAATAAAAAAAAATAGATTATAATCCCATTATAATGAGATTATAACGAAACTTAGTATGTTATAATATACTTATAATGAGATTGAATATACTATAATGTATTTGATTACACTCAAATACATTATAAACGCATTATAATGAATTAAAGACATTATAATCCGATTATAATGAGCTTAAATATACCACAATACAATTTTAATGAGGTAAAATGTATTATAATATCATTATAATGAGGCTAAATGCATTATAATCTCATTATAATGAGATTAAATACATCATTATCTCATTATAATCAGATTAAATAGATTATAATCTCATTATAAAGAAATTTAACGTATTATAATATCAAAATAATGATACTCAATACATTATAATCTCATTATAATAGATTATTCAAATTTGAATTTCATTATAATGAGCTTAAATGTATTATAATCTCAAAATAATGAGATTATGATGAGTTTAAATGCATTATAATACTATTATAAAGATATTTAATAAATTATAATACAACTAAAAAGATAATAATCCCATTATAATGAGAATATAATGAAACTTAGTATATTATAATATCCTTATAATGATATTAAATATATTATAATGAGATTAAATGAATTATAACCTCAATATAATGAAACTAATTACATAATAATCTTATTATAATGAATCTTAATGCATTATAATGATAATAATGCAGCATATAAACATTATAATGCTACCTTTTTCCTTAAACCCATTAAAAATAATCTCTCTTTATTTTATTCCATTTCTTCAGGACGTTTTGGTCGTGTTATCGTAATACCCAAAGATGGTAATGATAATATGATACGAAGAGAAATTTTCCAAGAACTTAGACAATTGGATAATATTATACAAAATGCTACGGTTACATATGATGGTGAAACATTTACCTATAAGGATAACTGTGCTAGATGGGAAAATGAATGTTTTGAAAATGATATTTTAAACTTGGACTATATAATGGATGATGTAAGAACCATTTAAAAAAAAAATAAACTTTATCTAATGTTCTATTTATTTGACCTTTAAATTTGTAATGTAAATGAAATAATTGAGCTCGAGGTCTCTTGATTTAAATAATTTTTATTTTATTTCTCCGATGTTTCGAAATTAATCGAATTTCATCCTCAGGGACACTTGTAAAAATTACACAAACAATATAATCTTTAAGTTATAGTTGTTTTAACATCGTCGTTTTGCATTACCATACGACGATATTAAAACAACTATAACTTAAAGTTTATTTTTTTGTGTAATTTTTACAAGTGTCCCTGAGGATGAAATTCGATGAATTTCGAAATATCGGAGAAATAAAAATTATTTAAAACAACAGACCTCGATCTCAATTATTTCATTTACATTAATAAACTTAATCATTATTTGCATTTTTTTTTATATTACAGATAGAGTCGGGAGAATTAAATTTAACATTTCCTTTAATGTTTAATCCAGTTACCTGGGATGCTCATGCATTTCCAGTATTCTTTGGTGGTACTAAATTAACAGAGGATAATTATATTATTAGTGTGCCAGCTATACAATTGGTATATTTTGTAACAGCTGATACCAAACGGCAAGATGCTAAGTAAGATTTTTATCGAATAACAACATTTTTGGAAAAATCTTAAATTTGGAGAAATTTATCTCACTTTTTTAATTTTTCTATATATTTTTTACTTTTTATTACTGTTTGTTTCATTTTACAGAGGTGCCGAATGGGAAGAAACGTTCTTACGAGTCGTGGGCAATGCCGAAGATAATGGTCTATTTAAACATATTTCTGTGGCCTATTTTGCCTCAAGAACTCTGGATCACGAACTAGAGAAAAACACTCAAACTGTTGTGCCTTATTTTAGTTCAACATTTTTACTAATGGCTTTATTTAGTATTTTAACTTGTATGATGGGTGATTCGGTACGTTCTAAACCTTGGTTGGGTTTAATGGGTAACATATCGGCAGTTATGGCTACATGTGCTGCATTTGGATTGGCCATGTATATGGGCATAGAATTTATTGGTATTAATTTGGCGGCACCGTTTCTAATGATAGGTAAGATTTTTAAAAATTATTTTCAAATTTAAAACTTCGCAAAATCTAGGACTTTTTTGGAGGAAAAATATCTCAGAATCTAAAAGTTTTTGTGTAAGAAAAATGTTTAAGATTCTTAGACTTTTTCTAAAAGAAGAATATGTTATTATAATGAAATTAAATACATTATAATCTCGTTATAATGAGATTAAATACATTATAATCTCATTATAATGAGATTATATACGTAAACATTTTGTTATAATTAGAATAAATACATCTGTGGCAAAAACCCATAACAACATAAGTCGAGTTATGTCCAAAACGTGTTTTTGCATTTTCGGAATCTCCTTGTCCATTTTCGTATTGTATCAAATTTTTATGAAAATCGGACCAATACTTTCTGAGATATTGATTTCAGAACTCCACAACTCATTTTTTTTTAAAGGAAAAATAAAAATCGTAACAGCATATCTGAGTTATGTTTTTATTCCTTATTTTAAAATCAGCAATCGTTGAAGACGCTAAAATGTATTTTACAGGTATACATAACTGCATATCTCGACATATGCTTGGATTAAAATGTAATTTTGCAAAACGCAATTACAACATCAATGGTTTTCACCCGATATCTCCGTTGTCCTAATATATATCAACTTTTAAAGTAGCAAAGATTGTGTCGATATTAATGCTTGAGATATTTACATGCCCAAAATGTTCAAATTTTTAAACCCAGATTTGGTATTTGAAATTAAAACTTAAAAATGCTCTCCTGAAAAGTAGTATAAAAACACTTATGCACTTATTCCTTTTTGCCACAGACATTATAATCTCATTATATTGAGGTTTAATGTATTAAATTTCAATTATAATGAGATTTAATATGCTTTAATCTTGTTATAATCTTATTATAATTATATTAAATACATTACAATCTCGTTATAATAAGATAGTGTGCATTATAATCTCGTTATAATGACATTAAATGCATTATAACTCTTTATAATGGAATTATTTTTATTATAATCTGAATATAATGAGTTATAACATATTATAATTTCATTATAATGTGATATAAAACATTATTTCTTCATTATATTGATCTTAAATACATTATAATCTCATTATAATAAGATTAAACACATTATAATGCCATTATAACGAGATTAAATACATTATAATCTAATTAATTATTTCTTCCTTCTCTTTAGGTATTGGCATTGATGATACCTTTGTCATGTTGGCTGCTTGGCGTAGAACTTCTTTAAAAATGTCCGTTGCTGAACGCATGGGTCATACCATGTCTGAAGCGGCTGTTTCAATAACCATTACATCTTTAACCGATTTAATATCATTTTGGATTGGCATTATAAGTCCCTTTAGATCGGTACAAATATTTTGTAAATATTCTGTATTTGCGGTTGGTTTTACTTTCCTATGGCATATTACCTTCTTTGCTGCTTGTATGGCGATTTCGGGCTATCGGGAACAACAGAATAGGCATGCTTTGTTTGGTTGTAAGGTACAATCATTATCGGTAGCTCTTAAAGGTGAGTTAAAATTATAATAAATATTAAGATTATAATTTTAATTGCAAATTTTCTTTCTCTTCCAGAAAAACGCAACTACTTATATCGTTCCATTATGTCAGGCGGTATTAATCGTGAAGATCCTGATAATCCCGTCGATAATAAAGATCATGTTTTAATGAAATTTTTCCGCAATAATGTTTCAGCAATTATTAATAATAAATGGTGTAAAGCTATAATTATATTAATATTTGCCGCCTATCTGGCGGGAGCCTGCTTTGGTATTACCCAAATTAAAGAAGGTCTGGAACGTAGAAAACTATCTCGCTCAGATTCATACTCTGTGGTATTTTTTGATCGTGAAGATGATTATTATCGTGAATTTCCTTATCGTATGCAGGTGGGTTAAAATGAGAATTTAACGTTTATAAGTAGCCAATCAAGTATTTCGATGAATAACTATTTAAGATTCGATATTTGGAAGCATTTTCAACAAATTTAGCTAATAGCTGAATTTTTATAATTTTTAAAAGCAATCGATGATGATTTGGAATGTTAAATATAATTTATTAAAATTTAATTATTATATTTATAATTCACTATAATCCTAATATAATGAATTATTTATTTATCCCGTTATAAGAAATATAATTGATCATAACGGAATTCTAATAAATTATAATTAATTATAATCAAGTTATAATCAATTATAATTATTATTAATCTCAATTATAATTAGTTATAACGCATTACAATTAATTATAATCCTATTATAATTAATGGCAATCTTAACAATCCCGTTATAATCAATTAAAGTTTGTTATAATCCCATTATAATTTATTATTATCCTTTTATATATAATTATAATTCATTATAATCCCACCATAATGAAATAAAATTCATTATAACCCCATTATAATGAATTATAATTCATTTTTTATACCGTTATAAGAATTATAATTGATTATAACGGAATTCTAATAAATTATAATTAATTATAATCCCGTTATAATCAATTGAAATTAGTATTAATCCCAAATATAATTAGTTATATCGCATTATAATTAATTATGACCATATTATAATTAATGGCAATCTTTACAATCCCATTATAATTTATTATCCTTTTGTATATAATTATAATTCATTATAATCCCACCATAATGAAATAAAATTAATTATAACCCCATTATCATGAATTATAATTCATTTTTTATCCCGTTATAAGAATTGTAATTGATTCAAACGGAATTCTCATAAATTATAATTAATTATAATCCAGTTATAATTAATTATAATTAGTATTAATCTCAATTATAATTAGTTATATCGCATTATAATTAATTATAACCATATTATAATTAATGGCAATCTTTACAATGCCGTTATAATCAATTAAAATCTGTTATAATCCCATTATAATTTATTATTATCCTTTTATATATAATTATAATTCATTATAATCCCATCATAATGAAATAAAATTCATTATAACCCCATTATAATGAATTATAATTTATTTTTTTATACCATTATAAGAATTATAATTGATTATAACGGAATTCTAATAAATTATAATTAATTATAATCCCGTTATAATCAATTGTAATTAGTATTTATCCCAAATATAATTAGTTATATCGCATTATAATTAATTATGACCATATTATAATTAATGGCAATCTTTACAATCCCGTTATAATCAATTAAAACTTGTTATAATGCCGTTATAATTTATTATTAGCCTTTTATATATAATTATAATTCATTATAATCCCACCATAATGAAATAAAATTCATCATAACCCCATTATAATGAATTATAATTCATTTTTACTCGTTACAATTAATTGCCATTTAGTATAATCCCTTTAAAAATCAATACAATTGATTATAGTGGAATTCTACTAAATTATAATCTCGTTATAATCAAATATAATACCGTTTTAATCAAATATACTTAGTAATAATCCCGTTATAAGCAGTTATAATAAGTTATAACGCATTACAATTAATTATAATCCTATTATAATGAATGACAATCATATTTAGGTGACTAAGAAATGATTTGAAACAAACTTTAACCTCTTCTTCTTTATTTGCCTATTCGTTTTTCGAATGTTAGCGACCAATACAATTACATTTCATATTATTTTCTAATAATGTCATAAAAGTTTTACTATTTCGGAAAATGTTTCCCGATTTCTCGCCTCACTCAACAGATTGCCTGCGTCACGGATACCAGTCCACGCTTGTATGTTATTAAGCCACGTTAATTCTTTTCTTCCTCTACTAAGCTTTCCTTCAATGTTTGTTCGTGTAATTACTTGTAACAGTTTGTATTTTGGATTTCTCATAATGTGGCCTAAGTACGCTGTTTTACGTTTCTTAATGGTTAGTAAAAGCTCTCTATTTCGATGTATTCGTCTCAGTACTTCGCCGTTTGATACAAAGTGGGTCCATGGTATTTTGAGAATTCGTCGATAGATCCACATTTCAAAGGCTTCGATCTTCTTTACATCAGCTGCTTTTATGGTCCATACTTCCATTGCATAAAGAAGAACAGACCATACATAGGTCTTGACAAATCGTATTTTTGTGTCAATATTAATGTCGTGACTGGTTAAAACTTTTTTATACTTAAAAAATGCGTCTCTTGCCATTTCAATACGACATCTTATTTCTTTTGAACTATCCCACTGGTCAGTGATTGTAACCCCAAGGTATTTAAAACTATGAACTCTGTCAACGTAGGAGTTTTGTATTTTTAATGTTGTGTTGTGGGTATTTTTCTTACTAACAATCATATATTTTGTTTTTCGTATATTAATCTTAAGGCCGTATTTTTCACTATATGCAGTCAGTTTGTCCAGCAGATGTTGGAGTCCAGAGATACTTTCAGCCAGTACGGTAGTGTCATCATCATATCTTATATTGTTAAGAAATATTCCGTTTATATATATTCCTTTACGAACGTTGCTGATGGACTCTTGGAAAATTCTTTCAGAGTAGATGTTAAATAAGTAGAAGTGGGGACAGTATACAACCTTGTCTGACCCCTTTAGATATTGCTATACTGTCTGTCATCTCGCCGTTGACATTTACTTGTGCTGTTTGATGCCAATACAGGCTTCTAATACATTGGATTTCCTTTCCGTCTATACCAATGGACATTAGAATTTCCATCAGTTTGTCATGTTGCACAGTGTCGAACGCTTTTTCGTAGTCAATGAAGCATAAGAAAACATCCTTCTGTACATTTCTGCATTTCTGAACTAATATCTGTAAAGAAAAAAGTGCTTCGCGGGTGCCCATGCCTTCTTTAAACCCAAACTGAGACTCACCCATTTGCTTTTCGCATTTTTTATAGATTCTGGAGTGAATTATTCGAAGGAATATTTTGAGGGCGTGACTCATTAGGCTTATTAATCTATAATCATTGCAATGTTTTGCATGGCTTTTTTTGGGAGTGGTGACAAAAATTGATTTAAGCCAATCTTGTGGGAATTGACCAGTGTCGTAAATAAAGTTAAACAACTTTGTAAGGAGATGGATGTTATTTTAACCAAAGAATGCTTTGCAATTTTTTTTAATGAATTTCAGACAAATTTCGAGGCTGGTTCAATTTTTGAAAACGCGATTTAAGAGGATTCTAATAATTTCGTAATTTTGTATGCTTTGATCAATTTGATTAATTGTGTCCAACAAAAATCCAACCTTCCTTGAATTTGTCCAAAATGTATTTAAACAAATTTCCAAAGATTCTCCTCTGATGCCTGTAGTTAAAATTTGTCTAAAATCATTTCTGAATTACATCTCAGATGATTGTCACTAAATATAATAGGATTATAATTATTTATAATGGGTTTATAACTAATTCAAATTGATTGGCACGAGATTATAATAAATTATAATTAATTATAACGGGATTATAATGAATTATGATGCATTATAACGAGATTATAATGAGTTATAATTCATTATAACGGGATAATAATGAATTATTATAGAATTTTAATAATTATAATTCATGATGTTGTGATTATAATGAGTTATAATTGTGCATATTGGGTTTATAACTAATTCAAATTGATTGGAACGAGATTATAATAATTTATAATTAATTATAACGGGATTATAATGAATTATGATGCATTATAAAGGGATTATAATGAGTTAAATTTCATTATAACGGGATAATAATGAATTATTATGGAATTATAATAATTATAATTCATTATGTTGTGATTATAATGAGTTATAATTGTGCATATTGGGATAATGATTAATTATAATGGGATTATGACAAATAAAATTTGTTTATAAAGAGATTATGATTAATTAATTGGGATTATAATGAATTATAATTTGATTATAAGCAATTACAAAAATTTTAATGGGAATATATCGGAGTTATAATTATTATAACTGTTTTATAAATATTTATAACTAATTATATAGGATTATAATAATTTTTATATTAATTATAACAAGATTAAAATGAATAATTATTCATTATATTGGTATAATGATAAACTATAATACTAAATGCTTTCAAGTACCGAATTCTAAACCATTTATCGTTTTTATATCGAACTATTTGATCGATTACAAACATTTGTTTTGTATATTCGTAACTAATTTTTCTTCCTCTTCTATTTTTTTTTAGGTTATTATTACCGGTAATTTAAATTATTCCGATATTGAGATACAAGATCAAATTGAAGAATTAACTCGTAATTTGGAAAACACTTCATATGTTACAAATTCTTTATATACCGAATCCTGGATACGTTCATTTGTTTCTTTTGTCGATCGTAATAATGATTATTTAAATTTAACTTTGGATACAGAACAAGAATTTATCGATGCTGTTAAGGAACATTGGCTATTCCCGGGAAATCCCTTTTCCCTGGATGTAAAATTCAACGAAAATGATACAAAAATTATAGCTTCACGATTTTTAATACAGGCCGTTAATATTACAGATACTAATCACGAAAAGGAAATGGTGCGGGATTTGCGACAAATTTGTAAAGATTCTCCTTTAAATGCCACCATATTCCATCCATATTTTGTATTCTTTGATCAGTTTGAATTGGTGCGTCCTACCTCACTGCAGGCAATGGTTATTGGTGCCATTATAATGATGATTATCTCATTTGTGTTCATACCCAACATTTTATGTTCCTTATGGGTGGCGTTTTCGGTGATATCTATTGAAATGGGTGTAGCTGGTTATATGGCTTTATGGGATGTTAATTTAGATTCAATTTCTATGATTAATCTGATAATGTGTATTGGTTTCTCAGTCGATTTTACGGCCCACATTTGTTATACTTATATGTCTTCCAAGAAAAAGAGTCCTAAAGCTAGAGTACGTGAAGCTTTCCATTCTTTGGGATTACCGATATTGCAGGGTTCCAGTTCCACCATTTTGGGTATTGTTGCCTTATTATTGGCTCAAAGTTATATATTCTTGGTATTCTTTAAAATGGTCTTCTTGGTAATATTCTTTGGTGCTATGCATGGTTTATTCTTATTACCGGTTTTGTTATCACTTTTTGGACCTGGTTCTTGGCAAACCTGGACTGGTCGTGATAATGGCAGCGAAGAAGAAGTAGATGAAGAATTGGAAAATAATCTAAAAATTGCCAAAATGGATAAAAATTTTGCTAATACGTTCTATATGCCTTACACTTCAGCTATGGGTGGTGTTAATAGTTATGGCACCAAAGGTTTCCTAGGTGCACCCTATAAAGCCTATGGTGATGAAAAAGATTTAGGTATTGGTACTTCGGGTGAAGATTCTTCAGAAAGTAGTTCATCACGTTCACAACGTCGTCAAGCTTTAGAAGATGAAAATACCCAACGTAGATATGAAGAAGGATGGAGAAAATCCTCCTATACAGATCTTTTTGCTAATAATGCCCAGTCACAATTCCAACCCCATCCAGCTTTATACAATCAAAAAGTAACGGCCCATGAGTGGAGAGCACGTTTGGAAGAACATCAAGAACGTAAACAAGCAATAGCAACACCTAGAGATAATTTTGCCTATGATAATTATGGAGCTGATTTACAAAGACGTCAGGGAGAATTTCTAGATGATTTAACACAACGTATAACACCTACTTCCTCAATAGATGAACGTTCTAGACGTAAATTTAGAACTTCCCTGCCACAACAGCATCTGCAAAATGCCACTGGTAGTGGTGATGAAAGTAATTATCATCAACATGCTGCCCCAGGAGGACAACCACTTGCCCCTACTTCTGCCGCCACAAAACGTTATCAACGTAGACGTTCTTCAGAAGACTCTACTAGACATTTTCAACGTTGGCCTGCGTCCAATATAGAAGAACGTTATTTACGTCGAAATGCCGCCGCCTCTCATGAAGATGATGAATATCCACCATCATCCTATAATCAATATCGTCCTCAGCCACCTAAACGCTCCTCTTCCCATCATAATTTATACTATCCCGCTCAAACACAAACACAGCATCAACAACAAAAACAACCGCCTACCTATCAATTTGGTGGTTCATATTATCATCACTGATGATTATGATGATCTAAAAAAGTGATTAATATTATTGATGATAAAGATGCTGGTGATAAAAAAAACATTTTGATATATTAAGGTTCACAGACTATTTTATTGTTTTTTTTTTTTATATATTAATTTTGTTTGTTTTTTTTTTTAAAGATTTGAACTAGAACAGGAATATGGATAAATGCAAATAATTGTAATTAAATATTTAAGTCTATTTGTAAGTAAGGCAAGCTGTAGAAACAAAAAAAAACCTAAAAGATAGCAGGGATATTATTTTAAAAATAATATGTATGAAAGAATGTTTTAAGAATCTCAAAAAAAAACTTTAGATATATTTTTGGAAATTATTTTATATCAAAACAAAGTCCCTGTATTATAGATTTTTTTTTTTTAGTTAGATAACAAAATGTTAAACGAAAAGTATCGAGAAATTTGTTTAAAAAAGGAGGATATAATGGATTATAATAAATTATAAACAAATATAATTGATTAAAATCACATTAAAGGGGATTAAAGTAATTATAATGGGATTATAAATAATTATAAAGGGATTATAATGGATTATAATTAATTATAATTGGATTATAATGGGATTATAATAAATTATAATTGGATTAATGCCATTATAATTAATTATAATACCATTATAATTAATTATAATACCATTATAATTAATTATAATGGTATTATAATTAATAATAATGGATTATAATTAATAATAATGGATTATAATTAATTATAATAGGATTACACTTAATTATAATGGGATTATAATTAATTATAATGGGATTGTAATTAATTATAATAGGACTATAATTAATTATAATGGGATTATAATTAATTATAATGGATAAATACTAATAATTATGGGATTATAATTAATTATAATGGGATTATACATTATTATAATTGGATTATAATTACTTATAAAAAAGGGGATATAATGAATTATAATAAATTATAAACAAATATAGTTGATTAAAATCACATTATAAGTGATTAAAGTAATTATAATGGGATTATAGATAACTATAATTAATTATAATGGGATTATAATGGATTATAATTAATTATAATTGGATTATAATGGGATTAAAATAAATTGTAATTGGATTATATTTAATTATAATGATATTATAATTAATTATAATGGTATTATAATTAATTATAATGGTATTATTATTAATAATGGATTATAATTTATTATAATGGGATTATAATTAATTATAATGGGATTATAATTAATTACAATGGGATTATAATTAATTATAATGGTAACATAATTAATAATAATGGATTATTATTAATTATAATGGGATTATACATTATTATAATTGGGTTATAATTACTTATAATGGGATTATATTAAATTATAATGTGATAATTATTAATTATAATGGGATTATAATTATTTATAATGGTATTATAATTAATTATAACGGAATTATGCGAAAAAAGTCTCAGAATCGAGATTTTTTCTATACGAAAAATGTCTCAGATTCGGAGACTTTTACCATACGAAAAATGTTTAAATTTTCTTGTCTCAGAATCTTATACTTTTTCTTTACGAAAAATGTCTCAGAATATTAAAACTTTTCTCTGCGAAAAATGTCTCTGAACCTGAGACTTTTTCTATACGAAAAATGTCTTCGAATCTGAGACTTTCTATACAAAAAATGTCTTATAACACTGCACAACAAAATCAAATTTTTTCCAAAATTACAAGGTCAGACCAAAAAATTTTGATAGAAGAGCCAAAAAAAAAATACACGTGTATCGGTTTTTGAAAGTTTACATCTGGGTTTCATTTTAGGGGAAGGTGAAGTTTCCCCCAAATGCAAATGTTGTATTGTAAATCGTCTTTGAATATCCAGTGAAGCTTACGTTTAAAGTATATGGTGTGTTCAGCAAATTTATATAAAATGATACGGAGAACATTTTTGTGGAATATATTAACCCTCTAGCTCCTCACGATTATGGTCTTTTTTGTCCTTCTTTTCAAAAAGTGCAAAAAACACCATTAAAACAGGGATTTAGGGGGATTAAAGGTTCCGAAAAAATATTAGCCGTAAAATTTTACTATAAGTCCTTGAATACACCAAAACGGAAAACTCAACCAGGAAGTCAGAAATAAGACACAACAAAAGAGATCTTAGGGTTAATTTCGCATTTATTAAGAAAATCGAGTAAAGCTTAAGTTTAAAGTATATGGAGTGTTCAGCAAATTTATGTAAAATATTACGGAGAACATTTTTGTAGAATATGTTAACCCTCTAACTCCTCAAGATAAGGGTCTTTTTTGTCCTTCTTTTGAAAAAGAGCAAAGAACGCCACTAAAACAGTGATTTAAGGGGTTAAAATGTTCCGCAAAAATATTCGCCGTGAAATTTTAATATAAGTCCCTCTCACGGCAAATATTTTTGCGGACCATTTTAACCCTTTAAATAGCTGTTTTAATGGTGTTTTTGCTCTTTTTCAAAATAAGGACAAAAAAGACCCTTACTTTGAGGAACTAGAGGGTTAACATATTCTACAAAAATGTTCTCCGTAACATTTTACATAAAATTGCTTTACACACCATATACTTTAAACGTAAGCTTAACTCGATTTTCTTAATAAATGCGAAATTAACCCTAAGCTCTCTATTGTTGTGTCTTACATCTGACTTCCTTGTTGAGTTTTCTGTTTTGGTGTGTTCAGGGACTTATAGTAAAATTTTACGGCGGATATTTTTGCGGAACATTAAAACCCCTTAAATCCCTGTTTTAATGGTGTTTTTTGCTCTTTTTGAAAAGAAGGACAAAAAAGACCGTTATCTTGAGGAGTTAGAGGGTTAACATATTCTACAAAAATGTTCTCCGTAACTTTTTACATAAATTTGCTGAACACACCATATACCTTAAACGTAAGCTTTACTCGATTTTCTTAATAAATGCGAAATTAACCCTAAGATCTCTTTTGTTGTGTCTTATTTCTGACTTTCTGGTTGAGTTTTCCGTTTTGGTGTATTCAAGGCCTTATAGTAAAATTTTACGGCGAATATTTTTTCGGAACATTTAAACCCCTAAATCCCTTTTTTAATGGTGTTTTTTGCTCTTTTTGAAAAGAAGGACAAAAAAGACCCTTATCGTGAGGAGCTAGAGGGTTAATATATTCCACAAAAATGTTCTCCGTATCATTTTATATAAATTTGCAGAACACACCATATACTTTAAACGTAAGCTTCACTCGATATTCAAAGACGATTTACAACACAACATTTGCATTTGGGGGAAACTTCAACTCCCCCTAAAATGAAACCCAGATGTAAACTTTCAAAACGCCGATACACGTGTATTTTTTTTTTGTCTCTTCTATCAAAATTTTTTGGTCTGACCTTGTAATTTTTTTTTGTGTTGTACAGTGTAATCAGTGTTGGCTACCGTTACCCTTTCAATACCGTTACCGATTAAAAACCCTTTAATATCGACTACCGTTACCGTTACCAATACCGAAATAAAAAATTTTAAATACCGTTACCGATTAAAAACCATTACCTTTATTCGGATTTTTACCGGTATTATATCGGTTTTGTTTCGGTTGTCTTAATATTACTTTTTTTTTAGTTTTTTTGCAGATAAAAATCAAATTAAAATATTTTTAATGTACGTAAAATAAATAAACAAATTTTTGTTCATTGTAAATTGGATTGTCATTTGGGCAAAAACAATGAAAAAAAATCTTTCAACCAATGATCACATTCGCAATTAAAAAAATTGGAAATCGGTCCAACCAATGATCACTCACATTCGCTATCTACCTAAAAATTTCTGAAGAAAAAAGTGAGTGTCTCGTAATGAAAACATTTTTCAGTGGGAATATAAAAGAAGAGACAAAGCTAATTCGCTTTAGTGTTGCTGGCGTTGTCATCCACGCAGGTAGCTTGGGAAGTCGTACAGTCTGAAGAAAAACTCTGTCGAAAAATTTGTAAAACAACTTTCAGTTTGAATTAGAAAACTTTTACCCGATTTTTCTACTATAATGAATACTTTTAACTTAATTCTCTGTCATTAAGTTTTAAAAAATAACAGACATTTTTCTGACTCTGTTTGCTGATTTTAAAAAATATTTTTGTTAAAATTTTAGCAGATTATTTTGTAATTTTACAAAAAATTTTGTTGGGATTTTTTTTTTAATTTCTGTCTAATTTAAACGATTAAAACTAAAAATTAATCAAATGTAAAAAAATCAGCTGACTATTTTAATAATTTTACAGTAATTGTCTTGTTTGTAAAAACATTTTCTTGAAAAAAAATGAAAAAATTTTTAAAAAACCAAACCGCGTCAGCTAAAACTAGCAGATTTCTTAAATGGCTCAAAATGCAGACATTTTTTTATAAAATAAATAATTTATTTGTTGAATTACAATATTGCGTGAATATTTTAATTAAATTCTGTGTTAATTAATAGTATTAAGTACTTCTATATAATTATATGTTGAAAATGCATAACATTTATCAGTTTTTTTTAAACAAATTTGTGACTTTTTAACATGTTGGGTAAATACCGGTACGTACCGGTATCATTGTTTCGGTAACGGTTAACCGTTACCTAAATAATCGAAAATACCGTTACCTTTACCGTTACCGATATAGAAAATATGTAATACCAATACCGTTACCGATACCGTTATTCGTTTCGGTTGCCAACCCTGATTATTATGAATAAGAATGTGTTATAATTTGATTATAATGAGATATAATACGTTATGATTTCATTATAATGAATTATGATGTGTTATAATTTGATAATAACTTATCATTATTTAATAATAATGCATTTATAATTTTATTTTAGGTGTACTAATTTGATTATTAGTTTTTTAACTTTTTTATATTGAATTCTAAAACACTAAAATAATTTTATAATTCTTAAAAGTTTATTAATATGAATTTTAATGTTCTATGATGGGATTTTAATAAATTATAATGTGTTACCATTTGATTGTAATGTGTTATAATTCAATAACAATTTGTTAAAATATATTTATAATGTATTATAATTTGTTATAATACATTTATAATGTATTATAATATGTTATAATATAATTATAATGTATTATAATATGTTATAGTATAATTATAATGTATTATAATATGTTATAATATAATTATAATGCATTATAATTTGTTATAATATAATTATAATGTGTTAAAATATGTTATAATATAATTATAATTTATTATAATTTTATTTTGAGTGTTATAATTTGATTGTTAGTGTTACAACATTTTTATATTGAATTATAAATTTTTTAATAATGTTATAATTCTCAAAAGTTCATTATAATGAAACTTTATGTTTTATTATGCATTTTAAACATTTTCTCTTGTATTATAAATTAATTATAATGTGTTATAATTTGGTTATAATTCAAATATAATGTATTATTATGTAACTTTAATTAACTATAGTATGTTATGACATGATTTTAGTTTATTTTAATTTGTTTATTATAAATTATAAAGTTAGTTTTTGCCTGTTTATATAAATTTATATTGCCAGCTTCCTTGAAATAACAAATTTCTTGATACCTTTTCTTTGACCCGTTCGAAAATATATATATTTTTTTGTTTGTTTTATATTTAGGTAAATAGCATTTTATAAAAATTTTCTCTGAAAGATTTATACTATTTCCAGTCATTACCCTTAAAATAACTTAGCTTTTTTATTCCAAAAAAAAAAATATGTTCTATAATGTTTTCTGCTGAAACCATTATGTGATCTTTAAGGCTTTCTATATTTTCTAAACTATAAAAAATGTTCTTTATAAATATTTAAAAAAAAAATACTCACACCATACATTTTATAATTATTTAAGCATTATATAAATTTCATTTTAAATATAATTTCAACTAAAAACCACAACAAAAAAAAAATAGTCACTATTTTTATAATGAATTTAAAAAAAATGGAAAAAAGGACAATTTCAAAACAATTGTTTATAAAAAAAAATAAATAAATTGAATTTTTATATATTTCTTTTTAATTATATAAATATTTTTGATTTTTTTTTTTTTGATTTTTTTAAATATTTTTGTTTTTCATTTTTATATTTTTTAAATAAATTTTATTGTTAGTTTTTGATTTAAAAAAAAATCAAAATTTTATAAAAATTAAAATATTTTTAAATTTTCTCTAGTTTAATACAACGAATAAAAATTAAATTTTTAGAAAACTTTTTAAGTTTTTTAAACAAATAAAACAATTTTGTTTTTTAATAAAGCTTTAGATTTTTTTTAATTTATTATTTTTTTTATTTATAATTATAGTAAATTAATTATTATAACTGAAAGTATAATAACATTGATTAGTGGAACCACATAATGGTAAAAGAGGTTTTGAGCAAATATAATAATAAGTATCAGCTGTAGTACAGTCGATTTCAAGCCATTTAAAGGATGCATCAGTAGCTACACACTGGCCCGTTTTAGATGGTGGTGAGGTAGCCCAATTGGTATATGAACCAATTGGCTTACCAGTTCCAAACCAGGAATATTTTGTATTTGAGGTGGATAAATCATTGCCAGATAGCCAATAACCTTTATCAAGAATACCTTTAATGTAAGCAGAAAAAAATTTAATTATTTTAGTAAAGTTTTTAAGCTCAGGACTTTAATTTTTTCTGCACTTATTGTCAGAAGAAAAACTCTTGTCAGAAAATCTGTAAAACAATTTTCAGTTTAAATTAGCAAACTTTTAGCAGACTTTTCTGCTGAAATGGTTATTTTCTAAAACTTATAATTAGAAAATTTTTTTGCAAAAAAAAGTAAAAAAAACACAACAGATTTTTCTGTTAAAATTAGCACATTTTTTTTTTTGGTAAAATTAACAGAATTTTCTGATAAAGTTAGCATAATTTTCTGCTAAAATTAGCAGATTTTTCTGCTAAAAACAGCAGATTTTTAGCTAAATTAGCAGATTTTTTCTGATGTCTTAGCAGATTTTCTCATATGACTCAAAATATGTGTATTTTCAGCAGATTTTTTCTGCTGATTGGACAGAGATTTTATTTTGAGTGTGCTACACAGTACAACAAAATTGAGGTCGTCGAGTCTATTTAGAATGAGACAAAAAAAGTGGCAATAGATTACCAGTATTTCAAAACCCCCAAAGGGCTTTGAAAAATTAGCTCCAGTTTTTTATAACAGTTTTTAATTTTTTTATTTTCAAAAACGTTTGAAATACGGTAAAAAAATTATAATAACTGCTTTTTTGTGCTTTGGTTTGGTAATTTTTTTTTTTGTCTCATTCAAAACTAAAAACACCTGTTGCACAGTGTAATTATATTTACTTACCATACGTTGTCAAAGCACTAGAAAGTTGTCTCAATTCCGTTTCAGATTCAATTGAGGCCAATGTCATGCCTAGAGATGCACATATGTGAGCAGCACGATACCATGTTACCGGTAAAACATTTCCAATATAATATTGTTTATCACCGGAAACTATACTTAAACCAGGTGGAATATCTCCTTGAACATTTACTAAAAACTTTAATAATATCACACTTAAGGTTAGTGTTATACTTTTTAGATTTGAAACCATTTTTTGAATTTTATCCGGTTTAGTTAAATTTTCAGTTTGTAAAATTCTAAAATCTTAAAAAAGTCTTTATATAGAAATTTTTGAAAAAAAAGAAATATTTATTATCTTAAAAAAAAATTAACATATTTATAACACTTTTCATTTGACATTGATAGATTAGTGTAATTTAGGAAGAAATTTAAACGAAACGAAAATATTTAAGTCGGCCAAGGCCAAATATATAATACCCTAAATCCAGTACCGTTTTAACCATTAGGGCACACTGGGCATGTGACCGGGCCTCCAACCATACGGGGGGCCCCGGAAGGCCAAAAAATTTGCTTACACGAAAAATCCGTTTTTCTTTCGAGACATTTTTCGTATCAGATTTAGAGAAATTTTTCGTATAGAGAACGTCTCAGAAAAAGAAAAAGTCTCAGATTCGTATCGAAAAAGTTTTTCTATATGAAAAATGTCTTAGAATCTGAAACTTTTTCAGATTATGAGAAATTTTTCGTTTAAAAAAAAATTCTCAGATTCTGATACATTTTTCGTATAGAAAAAGTTTCAGATTCTGAGACATTTCTCGTATAGAAAGAGTCTCCGATTCTGAGACCATTTTTCTATAGAAAAAGTGTTAGATTCTGAAAAATGTCAGATTCTGAGAACTTTGTCCTATAGAAAAAGTCTCAGATTCTAAGACCCATTTCCATTAGAAAAAGTCTCAAATTCGGGGACATTTTTCCTATAGAAAATGTCTCAAATTCGGGGACATTTTTCCTACAGATTCTTAAATTTTTTTTTAAAGAAAAAGTCTCAGATTCGTATCGAAAAAGTTTTTCTATATGAAAAATGTCTTAGAATCTGAAACTTTTTCAGATTATGAGAAATTTTTCGTTTAAAAAAAAATTCTCAGATTCTGATACATTTTTCGTATAGAAAAAGTTTCAGATTCTGAGACATTTCTCGTATAGAAAGAGTCTCCGATTCTGAGACCATTTTTCTATAGAAAAAGTGTTAGATTCTGAAAAATGTCAGATTCTGAGAACTTTGTCCTATAGAAAAAGTCTCAGATTCTAAGACCCATTTCCATTAGAAAAAGTCTCAAATTCGGGGACATTTTTCCTATAGAAAATGTCTCAAATTCGGGGACATTTTTCCTACAGAAAATGTCTCAGATTCTGATACCTTTTTCCTATAGAAAAAGTCTCAGATTTTGAGACCATTTTTCTATATAAAAGGTCTCAGATTTTGAGACCTTTCTCCTATAAAAAGGTCTAAGATTTTCAGACCTTGTTTTCCTATTGAGACCTAATTCCTTTAGAAAAAGTCTCTTTTTCTATAGGAAAAAGGTTTCAGAATCTGAGACTTTTTTATAGAAAATGGTCTCAAAATCAGAAACATTTTTTCTTATAGAAAAAGTTTCAGATTCTGAGACCTATTTCCTATAGAAAAAGTTTCAGATTCTGAGACCTTTTTCCTATTGAAAAAGGTCTCAAAATCCGAAACATTTTTTCTTATAGAAAAAGTCTCTGATTCTGAGACCTTTTTTCTATAGAAAAAATCTCAGATTCTGAGAATTTTTCCTATAGAAAAAGTCTTAAATTCTGAGACCTTTTTCCTATAGCAAACGTTTTAGATTTGAGACTTTTTTTCTATAGAAAATTGTTGTGAGACCTTTTTCCTATAGAAGAAGTCTCAGATTCCGAGACATTTTTCCTATAGAAAAAGTCTGAAATTCTGATATCTTTTTCCTGTGAAAAAAGTATCAGATTTTGAGAGCCTTTTCCTATAGAAAAGGTCTCAGATTTTGAGTGTCAGATTCTGAAACCTTTTGTCTATACTAAAGTTTCAGATTTTGAGACCATTTTCCTATAGAAAAAATTTCAGATTCTTAGATTCTGATACATTTTTCCTGTGGAAAAAGTATCAGATTTTGAGAGCTTTTTCCTATAGAAAAGGTCTCAGATTTTAAGTGTCAGATTCTGAAACCTTTTTTCTATAAATAAAGTTTCAGATTTTGAGACCTTTTTCCTATAGAAAAAATCTCAGATTCTGAGACCTTTTTCCTATAAAAAAAGTCTCAAATTCTGAGACCTCTTTCCTATAGAACAACTCTCAGATTCTAAGACATTTTCCCTATACAAAAGGTCTCAGATTTTGAGACCTTTTTTTCTACAGAAAAATTCTCATATTCTGAGACCTTTTTCCTATAGAAAAAGTCTAAGATTCTAATACCTTTTTCATTTAGAAAAAGTCTCAGATTTTGAGACCTTTTTTCTGTAGAAAAAGTTTTTTTCTTTAGAAAAAGTTTCAGATTCTGAGACCTCGTACCTATAGAAAAAGTCTCTGATTCTGATACCTTTTTCCTGTAGAAAAGGTCTCAGATTCTGAGACCTTTTTCCTATAGAAAAAGTCTCAGATTCTGAGAACTTTTTCCTATAGAAAAAGTCTCAGATTCCGAGACCTTTTTCATATAGAAAAAGTCTCAGATTCTGAAAAATTTTTTCTATATAAAAAAAGTCTCAGATTCTGAGAAATTTTTTCTATATAAAAAAAGTCTCAATGTCAAATTCTGAGACCTTTTTCCTTTAGAAAATGTCTCAGATTTTGAAACCTTTTTTTCTATAAAAAAAGTCTCGGATTCTGAGACCTTTTTCCTATAGAAAAAGTCTAATAGTCTGAGACCTTTTACCTATAGAAAAAATCTCAGATTCTGAGATCGTCTTTTCTATAGAAAAAGTTCCTAAAAAGTCTCCAATTCTCAGACTCTGAAAAATTCTTAGATTCTGAGACATTTTTTTCTATAGAAAAATTCTCAGATTCTGAGACATTCTCAGATTCTGAGACATTTTTTCTGTAGAAAAAGTCTCAGATTCTGAGATATTTTTTCTATAGAAAATTTCTCGGATTCTGAGACCTTTTTCTTATAGATAAAGTTTCAGATTCTGAGATCATTTTCCTGTAGAAAAAGTCTGAGATTCTGACACCTATTTTCTCAGATTCTGAGACCTAGTTTCTATAGAAAAAGTCTCAAATTCTAATTGTAAGACCTTTTTCCAATAGAAATAGCGATTAGTGAAAGCAAAAATAGTATCACCTGCATGATATCGATGGGCTCGTGAGTGGATTTTGACTCACACTCACTCACGCAAAAAATAATCGAATCACTCACTAATCACTCATGCAATTTTTTTTTTTACTCACGCTCACTCACATTCACGTGAGTAATAAAAAACTTACTCACGCGTAACTCACGCCATATTCAATCACGCGCACTCTTGAGTCACGCAAAATCTACTTACGCAATAAAATTTTCTTACCAAAAAGAAAAAATCAAAAAAAAAAAAAAATTTTATAAAAAATTAAAAAAAAATTGGGCAAATCAAAAAATCTAATCACTCAAAAAATAAATGACTCACTCACTCAGATTTTTTCAACTCACACTCACTCACAATCACGTGATTGAAATGAAAATCACCTCACACTCACGCGTTATTCACGCGTGATTCACGTGAATCACGCAAATCACGTGACCAGCGCCCATCTCTAATATCGATTACGATATCACCTTAAATTAAAATTATAATACTATTTTCGAATTTTAGGTGATTTTGCTACCGTCATTCATGGAAATTTTGGTAGCGAAAAAGATATAATTTTTTATATCAAAACAATATCGTTATCGCCTGGAATAACGATAGTTTTTCGATAAATTCAGGAAAATGACGATTTTACTATCGTTATGACTGGAATTATCAATAGTGAAAATGATATCATATTTTTATGGAAAAACGATATCATAAGAAAAGTTACGTTAAGAACGAAAACACTATCGTTTTCGTATAATATGTGATAATTAGGTGATATTGTCTCAATATCATAACGGTATCGTTTGGATTATTGGGTTGGTGGATTTTGTCCTGTTATATTTTTTTTTTTATCTTATTCAAGATACAAATTCGTGTTATAAATCTTTTAATAAAAAAATTATTTTGAAATCAAATTTTGAATTTTTTTAAAAATTTCGAAAAAGAATAAATTTTTAAAATATCGGATTCCTTATGAACAAAAATATATTTTTTTATTGTATAATGCTTTAATTTATTGTTAATTTATAATTGAAATAAACTTTTGTCTCAATTATTTTTTTTTAATAAATAAATTAAAATTTATTATAATTATACCGACAGCGTCCATAAAGACCACAATCCGGTATAACAGACTTCGAGCATATATAATATTTTGCACTTGCAGCTGCACTACAATCTGCTGTAATCCAATTAAAACTTGTATCGGTGGCAACACAGTGAAGGGAAGCAGCGGGTTGTGTAGAAGCCCATTTGGTGTACGCTAATTTATTGCCATTTGAGAGCCAAGTGAAATCCAATTCCGTGGCCAAATCATTGCCAGACAACCAAAAGGAATTACTTAAAGTGCCTAAAAAAAGAGAAAACAAAAATCGTTCGAAAAAATTTCCTTTTTCTAGAGTTTAATTGATTGCCACAAACATATTATGGTTGCTACAAACAAATTATAATGAAATTTATCAATTACATTATAACACACTTTATTTATGATTGCCACAATCATATCTACTTACTATTTGTGTACAAAAAGTCTTTTAGTTGTTGCCATTCACTTTCCGATTCAATAGATGTCAATGACATGCCAAGGATAGTACAGACATGGGCCGCACGATACCAATTTTCTTTTTGAGTTAAACTAATATAATATTTTTTATTTCCAATAGTTTTCGTAAGTTGCCCATTAGCTGATAATAGCAGATTTAACAAAATTACGCTCAAAATTAGACAAATACATTTTAAATTTAAAACCATTTTGCTGGTGATTTTACTTTTGTTTAAAAGTTAAAATTCTAAATGATCTTTTTATATAGAAAATTTGTATAACAGTTTTCAAATAGTAGCTAATTAATCATTATTCTTGTTTAACAAAAAAATTTACATATTTATTACCCTTGAAAAGTTACATATTTAAATTATTTCTTTTTGAATGAAATTAACTGTTATAAATATAACTGTTATACACTATTTGTTTGTATTCTGAAGACACCACGCCAACACGAATTTGTATCATGAATGAAAAAAGTCTCAGATTCTGAGACATTTTTTCTATATAAAAAAAGTCTCAGATTCTGAGACATTTTTTCTATAAAAAAAAAGTCTCAGATTCTGAGACATTTTTTCTATATAAAAAAAGTCTCAGATTCTGAGACATTTTTTCTATATAAAAAAAGTCTCAGATTCTGAGACATTTTTTCTATATAAAAAAAGTCTCAGATTCTGAGACATTTTTTCTATATAAAAAAAGTCTCAGATTCTGAGACATTTTTTCTATATAAAAAAAGTCTCAGATTCTGAGACATTTTTTCTATATAAAAAAAGTCTCAGATTCTGAGACATTTTTTCTATATAAAAAAAGTCTCAGATTCTGAGACATTTTTTCTATATAAAAAAAGTCTCAGATTCTGAGACATTTTTTCTATATAAAAAAAGTCTCAGATTCTGAGACATTTTTTCTATATAAAAAATTCTCAGATTCTAAGACATTATTTCTATATAAAAAAATGTTCCAAAGTTAAATCTTTTTGCGACCTTAGAATCGAAAATTCCAAAAAGTCCTTTTTTGAGAATGTTTTTTCCGGGGATCCTACAAATTTCAAGTTCCTAAGACCACATTTTAAGGAATTATGCAAAAAAACACCGAAGTACACTTTTAATCCTTCTTAAATTTTTTAAAAAACCAAACCTAAGTTGATCTGTATCTTGTTAAAAACAAGCAGGTTAAGTTTGTAAATAGCTAATTTTCTCCAAATCGGTACAGAGGTAAATCTATTTTCTTGTAGAACTGACAGCACCGAAAATATCGGTCTAGGACCCAATAAATTATTTATGTTATTGATTCATGATCAGTTCTAAGACATTCTTTGAAAATCTGTCTGTCTGGACTTTGGCCCTTGAAGTTCGCAAGTGTATAAAATCGAACCTGGAGGAAAACATTTCCCCTTTAAGAACTAAACCAGCCAAAATGAAAATTTTTTATGTCAGCAGAAGTTTAAAGTTGTAACAGAATCATAAAAACCTATTATATCAGCAGCATAATGTGTTATAACACATTATAATACGATTATAATAGATTTTAACCAATTATAATACGATTATAATAGATTATAACAAATTATAATACGATTATAATATATTATAATCAACTATAATACGATTTTAATAGATTATAACTAGGGATGAGATTTTCATGCACTAAAAAATCGAAAATATGCGCTTAAAATATGCGCTAAAAAATTCAAAATATGCACTAAAAAACCTAAAAATATGCACTAAAAAATGAAATGTGTGCAATAAAAATCTTGTTTTCATAAGAAAGACGTCCTAAAAAGCACAAAGTTACGCCGGGTTCAAATAGTAACATTTAAAACTTTATGTTAGCAAGATTGTTTTAAAAATTAAGACAATCCCTAAAAAAAAAATTAAAAGAAAAAACAAATTTTTCTTATGTTTAAAATAAATTTTTAAAATTTAAAATATTTTTTGAAACACATAAATTTTAATTTGTGTTTTTGCGAATTTATGCCAAAATATGCTAAAATATGCACTTAAAAGTTGGAAATATGCACAAAATAAACATTTAAAACCAAAATATGCAGACATATGCATTTTCACCAAAATATGCAAAAATATGCAAAAACAAATCGATGCCATTTTCATGCAAATTTCTTGATTCGGAAAGATAATTGGTCGATATCGTTTTTAGACTATCGACAAAAAACATGCATTTGCATGGAAATCTCATCCCTAATTATAACCAATTATAATACGATTTTAATAGATTATAATTGGGCCCGGGGATTAAAAAAATATAATTTTTTTTCGATCCGCCTCGATTGTAAGTAACTGTTTTTTAAAAAATTTTATGTTAAAAATGGAAATTTGTTTTCCCTAAAATCCTTTACAACCCACAACTTCAAAAGCTAGTAGTAACGCCCTTAAAATGCTCGCGAAGTTTTTGTTTTCTCATAACAATCTCAAAGAAAAAAATAATTTTTCATGCTTTCGTATTATTTTTTATTAAATTTATTTAAAAACCCTGTTATTAAATTAATTACAAAAATATTTATTAAATTAAAGTGTTAACATTAAAAGAGCAACGTCCAGTTACACCACAATCTGGTGTTACAGGTCTTGAACATATAAAATAATGTGCATTTTCACAGACATCCACAATCCATTCTAATTTTGCATTTGTTTGAACGCAACGTTTTTTAGTACCAGCAGCTGGCTCACTGGAAGCCCAATTAGAGTAAACACTTAATTTTTTGCCCGATGAAATCCAGGTAAAATCTTTACTTGCAGCCAAATCAGAGGCAGATAACCAAAATTCGTGTGTTATGACGGCTGAAATAAAAAAAAACAAGTGTTAATGATGGTTTAAATTTGTAAGAAAATGTTATTTTAGAAATCTAATGAAATATAACACATAAAAAAACGTTATAACAGCATTATAATAAGTTTTAACACATTATATCAAGAACATAATGTGTTATAACACATTATAAAACGATTTTAATATATTATAACACATTATAATACGATTTTAATAGATTATAACACATAATATTACGACTATAATAGATTATAATTCAATTATAATGTATTATAACACATTTGAATACGGGTTTAAACAATTATAACACATTGTTCTTAATTATATATATAATAATATTTATAACACATTATATCAGGATTATAATGAATTATAACACTTCTTAAGACGATTATAATACATTATGACACACTATCCCGCATTATAACACGATTATAATGCATTATAACACATTTCTATACGATTGTTATATGTTTTAACACACTTTAATACGATTATAATTTATTATAACACATTATTCATGATTATAATAATTTATAATTCATTATACCACAATTATTAAAATTTTTATTATAATTTATTATAGAATCTTTATAAAAATACGTTATGACAGAATTATAATAAGTTTTAACATAGTATATCAATAGCATAATGTGTTATAACGCATTATAATATGATTATAATAGATTATAACACATTATATTACGATTATAAGGTATTTTATATAAGGTATTTTAGCACATTAGACCACAATTATAACGAATACAAATATTATCCAAGTTTTACCCTGCAATTGCCGTTTTCTACCCAACATATTAATAGATTATTATAGATTATAACACATTATAATGCGATTATAATGTATTATAAAACATTTAAGTGTGACTTTAACAAATTATAACACTTTATACTTGATTATAATATATTATAACGCATTATACCACAATTATAATTTATTATAATACATTTTAACCACATTATAACGTGGTTTAGTACATTAAACCACAATTATAACGAAATTTTACCCTGTAATTACCCCAATTTTCCCCAACATATTGAGTATACTTACATTCCGAAAATAAATAGTTTTTTAGATTTGTCTGTTCAGTAGCCGAGTCAATTGATGCTAATGACATGCCAAGACTTGTACAAATTTGGTTAGCCCGATACCAATTAACTTTTTGTGTTAAACCAATATAATATTCTTTATCACCTAAAGTCGTGCTTAAATTTGATCCCTGACCATTTATAGTACAAAGAAAGTTTAATAAAATTACGCTTAATAGCAAAGAAATCGTTTTTAAATGGGAAACCATTTTGTTTGGTGATTAAACTTTGGCGTTTTAGATAATCCTGAGGTTTTGAAATGCTTAAAGAGTTTTTATATAGACAATTTATAAGATAAATTTTTAAGAAAAGCAATCAATCAAAAAAACTTGTAAAGTTTTTGCAAATTGTTACGATTTTTTAAATAGGGAATATTTAAAATTGAATAATCTTTAGCTTTTCATGTTCGTTTATTATCAGTGAAATGACATTGATGGATTTCTTTATTTTTGACAGTTATCAATTATTTGGTTTATAACATTACGAATACTGTAAATTAACGTAAATATTGGATGTATTTTTATGTGGGAACTAAATTTAAAAATAGTCTGATTACAATCAGATTTAAGTAGTTTCTAAATTACACATTTTTATCAAATATCTCCCATTTTCATTGTATTTATGTGAATGTCGCTATTATTAATGTTTGAGACCTATATCGACAGACGAACGGAATCGTCTAATCGACTACTCCCATCATTTTTCTCCCTCAAAATGTAAAAATCTCAAAAATTTTTACTTTTTAACTTAAATTTTACTACTTAACTGAAAGAAGAAAAAAATACCTCGAACTAGAATAAACCTACTCAAAAATATAATATTTTAAAGGTCGAATAAAACAATTTTTATTTGTTAATTAAATTTAATCAGAATTTGAAAAAAAAAAATTTATAAAACAAAATTTCATTCCAGTTAACCAACTTTTACCATTGTTTACCACTTTTTTCCCCTAAAAACTAAAAAAAAACTCTGGGACGCTGATTTTACAGAACGATCCTATATGACAAATTTTGGCATTCTATATACCAATTTTCCCGTTTTTACGCTTAAAAAATTAAATTTCCTTATATGTATTTCTCTTGGATGTTAATTTGCCAGAGGTTCCTACATGTCAAATTTTAAGATTCTGGGGTCATTTGTAAAAAAGTACCATTTTTTTTGACTATGAAAAAGTACCAAAGTACACTCTTTTTTTTACCCTTTAGAATCATCAATTAAGTATCAAATTTAAATGAGATTTTTTTCAGGGCATCGAAAAGTAACAAGGTACATTTTTTTACCCTCTTAAAATCGAAACTTTTAAAAAGGTACTTACTAAAAGTTACTTTTTTCAGAATGTTTTTTTTTTCAAAATTTCATGTTTTTAGAACCGATATTTTAGAAAAAAGAAAATGTAGTACTTTTTTCAAATAGTTTTTTTTTTGCTAAAGGGTCCAAATTTTAAAATTAAAATTTTCTATGACTATGAAAAATACCAAAGAACACTTTTTCACTCTTTAGAATCATCAGTTAAATATAAAATTTAAATGGGAATTTTTTCAGGGCATCGAAAAGTAACAAGGTACATTTTTTTACCCTCTTAGAATCGAAACTTTTAAAAAAGCACTTACTAAAAGTCTTTTTTTTTTCAGAAAGTTTTTTTCCACAAAGGATCCTACACTCCAAATTTCATGTTTTTAAAACCGATATTTTAGAAGAAAAAAAAAATGTACCAAAAAAGGTACTTTTTTAACAAAGTACACTTTTTTACCGTCTTAGAATCGAAATTTTCAAAAACAAAAAATTACTTACTGAAAGTTTCTTTTTAAGAATTTTTTTCCCACTAAAGGTTCCTACACTCCAAATTTCATGTTTTCAGAACCGATATTTTAGAAGAAAGAAAATGTACCAAAAATGGTACTTTTTTGGAAATTTTGTTTGCTAAAGGGTCCAAATTTTAAAATTTCAATTTTCTATGACTATGAAAAAGTACCAAAGAGTGTACATTTACCCTTTAAGAATCAAAATCTCCAAAAAGTCCGTTTTTCGGTATGTTTTTTCTTACACTATTTTAGCCCTTTTTACCCTCAAAGAATCAGAACTTCTTAAATGTAGAACTTTTGGAATGTTTTTTTTTTTTAAATAATCTCCTAAAATAATGATTCTCCGACTAAAAAAAAAACATTTCGAAAAACAGTCTTTTTTGAAGATTTGATTTTGAGACAGTGTTGGCTACCGTTACCCTTTCAATACCGTTACCGAATAAAAACCCTTTAATATTGACTACCGTTACCGTTACCAATACCGAAATAAAAAACTTTAAGTACCGTTACCGATAAAAAACCGTTACCTTTATTCGGATTTTTACCGGTATTATATCGGTTTTGTTTCGGTTGCATAATTATTACTTAATTTATAAATTTTTGTGGATTAAAAACATATTAAAATATTTTTAATATACTCAAAATAAAAAAACAAATTTTTGTTCATTGCCAATCCAACCAATGATCACATTCGCAATTAACTAAATTCGAATATCGGTCTTGGACCTCAGAAAGATTTTATATTATTGATCAGTGATCGATTGATTGAAGACATTCGTCTTTCCGTCTGTAGAAGACACGATACGGTCCAAATAAACGTGCTACTCTGCTGGTACGAATACGTCTTATGGTCATAGGCTGGCTAAGTTCCGAAATGGGAAAAATTTTTTGGCTTAAGTTGAGTTTACTGGCATTGGTCGGATTGATCCCAAATTTTTACCAGAGATAGATCTTTTGATTACAAATCGAAAATATTAGGGTGATTTTTTGTGGGCGAGATCTGGTTCGCGAGTTATGTCGACTTGAAATTCGAATATTATAACTGGAAAAAGGCTTAAATCACAAAAAAACTTTATTTAGCGAAGACGCTTAACTAATTTATGGAGTTTGTAATCCCTAAGCCCGGCCGAAGGCCGCTACGCAGAAAAGCTTTTTTTACGAAAATTCTCAAAAAAAAATTTTTTTCTCAAAAAAAAAAAAAAAAATGTTTGGCCTTTTATGGGTTAATCTCTTTTTTTTTACCAAAATGAAAGATATTTTAATTACCTTTCGAATGACACCAATATTTTTGAAATCGAACAATAAATAACGAAGATATATGCAAAAAACTTCAAGTCAAGATAACTCGCTAAATACGAGTCGCCGACATTTTTTTTTCGAAATCATCGCTAAAAGGGCTATTTTCAATTTTTTTTGGACCAATGCCAGTAAACTCAACTTGTTACAATTTTTTTCAACAGGACAAACAATTTTGATCATTTTAACAGAGAAATCTGCTGATTTCAAATAAACAGTTCTGGCTGTTTTCTCTATTAAAATCAGCAGATTTTTCTGCTGTCTTGACGTTTTTTTAGCATATTCTACCTGCAGCATATTCTACCATGGATTATCAGCAGATTTCTCAAATGGCTCAAAATGCATTTTTTTTTGTTTATTGGACAAAGGTGTCTCTTTGAAATTTTTTTATTTTTTAAGCGTTTTTAACAAATTTGTGACTTGTTAACATTTTATTTATAATACCGGTACGTACCGGTATTGGTGTTGCGTTAACGGTTCACCGTTACCGAAATAATCGAAAATACCGTTACCTTTACCGTTACCGATATAAAAAATATGTAATACCAATACCGTTACCGATACCGTTATTCGTTTCGGTTGCCAACCCTGTTTTGAGAGGATAAAAGGGTGTACATTACAAAGTTTCAAATTCTAGAACCGATATTTCGAAGATATAGAAAATGTTATGAAAGGGCAGAGCTCTGGGATTGCCAGTCAATTTTCTTCCTACACTAAGAAAAAAAAATGTTAAAATCAAACAGAAACAACTTTAAATTAAATATAAAACAGTGACGAAATAGAACAAAGTTTGTTTTTATTTAATTTAAATATGTTTCTAGTTGTTTTTAACATGCCACGATTAGTAGACAATATTTTAAAATTAAGATGTAACAATATTGTTTTAAAATTGGCCATGCTAAATTTAAATATGCAAAAAATTTTAATTTAAAGTTGACCAATATTAATTTAAATATGGGAAATTGTTTTCCTTTTGCAGCTTTTTACTTACCTATAAACCATGAAATAAAACAATACATATTTTTATTTTTTTTTTATTTTCAAATTATTTTTACAATATTTTTTAATAACACACCAAAAAAAAAAATTAACACTACTCTAATTGTACATCTAAGGGTAGAATTACATTCAAGGCTTTGGCTTTAAATATTGCTTGTTGGCTTTGGTTTTCGCTATACATAAAAAAATCAAAGCCAAAGCCTTGGATGTACTTCTTCCCTTATTATAGCACTACATCTAATTACAACAAATGTAAAAATAAAAAAAAACACATTTAGATTAATATTTATATACCATATATGAAAAACTAAAGTTAGAAGTCTTCATTTTCTGCCAATTACATAGATACATCCCCTCCTCGTTCTTTAGCACTTCTTTTTTATATTTTTCCGTCTTTATATTTGTTCACTTTTTTTTAACTTTTTCAGTTTTATTTTTGTTTTTATTGTTAATAATTTTCTTTTTCACTTTAGTTTTTTTTTTTTAATTTTATATTAGTTATTTTAATTAAGTTCACTTAAATTAATTTCACATCTAGAGAAGTGAAAAAATGGGCGTCTTTTCTTAATGAAACAATATTTTAACATTGTTTCTACTTAAAATAAAATTGATCAACTTTATTATAGTTTGACATTTAAAAAAACTATAAATGTCAAAAAACAAAATTGTGCAACTTTAAAATAACCATGAAAAATATTATTTTTAATACAAATATTTGAACAAGATATTTTTAAAATTTTTAACGACTTTTAATGACAGCATATTAAATTTAAAGGGATCAATTTTAAATCAAAATTGTATGCAATTTTAAAACAAACATGTTATGTTAAAATCAATCAAAAACATTATTAAAATTAAAATTTTTTCCAAAAATATGTAGCATACTTAAAATAAACATGAACATATTTGATTTAAATATGTTTTTTTCCCTCAGTGTAACCTCAAATTTGCCCACCATGTGTAATTAGACTGGCATTTTTCTGTATAGCAAAATTTTTTCTTCTCCGATTTTCAAAGTCCGGGCATTTTTTTTTTATTCTACTAGGCCTAAACCTCATGTGGTACCAATTTAAGGCCAATCGGATTAAATTAACCCGTGGCGACCGGCCGTCAAAGTTTTGGATTTTTGAAAAATTAAAAACAAATAATTAAAAAATAAATATATCTTTCGACACATCATATTTGTTAATTTTGATGTGCTGAGCACGAATATAAAAAAAAATTAAAATCGGTCGAACAGTTTTCGAGATATCGCTATTTGAAACTTGCAAAAAATGGCGGTTTTTTCCTACGTTCAAGAAATATTTAAAAAAAAATGTCAAAATTTCAATCCGCCGACCCTTTTGTAGAGCTTGAGACAATCTTTCATTTAAAGCTAATTTGAGCCAAATTCGATAATTTTAACCCGTGGCGCCCTTCGATTAAAGTTTTGGATTTTTGGAAAATTTCCACCAAAATTTTGGATTTTTGAAAATGAAAAAAAAAAAATATTGCGATACATTATTTTTATTAATTTTAGCATGCTGAATACGAATATCAAAAAATTTATAAAATCGGTCGAACGGTTTTCGAGATATCGCCATTTCAAATTTGTCAAAAAATTTCAAAATGGGGGGTTTTTTCCTATGTTTAAGATTTTTTTTTAAAAACTCTAAAAAAAATTTTATTTTAACCCTTTTATAGAGCTTCATGCAATCTTTCATTTAAGCTTAAATGGAGCCAAATCCGATCATTTTAAACCATGGCACCCTTCGCTAAAAGATTAGGGTTTTTGGTAAAAAGTTTCTAAAAAGCCAAAACTTTGATCGATGGGCGCCACGGCTTAAAATGTTCGGATTTGGCTCGAATAAGTTTTAAATGAAAGATTGTCTCAAGCTCTACAAAAGGGTCGGCGGAATGAAATTTTGAGACTTTTTTTAAAAAATTTCTTGAATGTAGGAAAAAACCGCGATTTTTTACAAATTTGAAATGGGTATATCTCGAAAACCGATCGAGCGATTTTAAAACAAATATGATGTGTCGAAAGATACATTTTTTTTTTTAATTTTTTGGGAAAATCGAAAGATGACAAAAAAATGTAATACACATAGCGTAAACTATTTTTTTTACATGTTTCAGACATAATACCTACAATAAATGAGGGATTATATTCGATATTGTTTTTGACCTAATTCCCCTATGTCCAAAAATATATTTTGTAGTAATTTGCACAAAAAGTCAGGAAAAATTATACTGATCTTTTTAAAAGTGGTCATAATCGCCCCACTAATATGAAGTTGTTAACCGAGATATGTTGGGTCATATCTCGGATTCTGTTGATACTACCCATTGGTTTTATAATCGGTTACCCTTCTAATCTTTAGGAAACTATGTCTCCTTAATATTAATAGATATCAAAAATTTATTACCCTATTCTCATAATTTATTTAAAATAAATTAAACACTTTAGTTTTATTTTTAATTCAAACATTTATTTTATTGTTAATTCGAATTTAAATTTATGAACCATAATTATACAGACATCTATTATCCTTACCGCAAACTGGTTCAATAGGTTTTCCACATACGAAATAATGTAGTGAACTACAAGATTCTCTAGCCCATTGGAAGTTAGCATTTGTAACTATGCAACGTTTTGAAGAAGCACCACCAGGTTGACCAGAAGCCCATTTAGTGTATGTTACTTTTTTGCCAGTGCTAAACCAAGTTATTTCTTTTGATAAGGCTAGATCATTGGCAGCCAACCAAAAACGATCAGCTAATATGCCTGAAAAAAATATGTTGTTAGGTTAAGGTGTTAGGTTTTTTATTTGATGACAAAATAGAATATCATTTTTTTAATAGAATAAAAATTATTTTAAATGAATTATAACTCATTTCAATATATTATAAACACATTAAAATAAATTTTAATACATTATAATTTGGTATAGTTTGTTATAATGGTTTTATAATACATTATAATGTATTATAATAGCATTATAATGCATTATAATAGCATTATAGTACTTTATAATGCTTAATAATACACTTTTACATACTACAATACAGTATAATATTTAAATTATAGTTATAATTTATTATTTAATTATAAATTTAAAATCATTATAATAAATAATAGCATGAGAAGACCTTATAAAGTATTATAATTTATTTATATAAATTTTAGTGGCATTATTACCAATTATAATGACATTATAATGCAGTATAATGATATTATAATGCAATATAATGGCATTATAATGCATTATAATGGAGTTATAATGCATTATAATGGTATTATAATACATTATAAAGGATTATAATACATTATAAAGCATTTTAATATCTTACTATGCAATATAATACATTAAAATGTATTATAGATCATTTCGATGTATTATAATCTCAATATAATCCATTATGATGACATAAAATGCATTATTATACATTATAATGACATTATTGTACATTATAATGACATTATTATACATTATAATGACATTATAATGACATCATAATACATTATAATGACCTTATAATGACATAATACATTACAATGACATTCATATAATGTATTATAATGCATAATAATGTATTATAATGCATTATAATGACTCTATAATGCATTATAAATATATAATGCCATTATAATGCATTATAATGGCATTATATATTTATAATGCATTATGGAGTCATTATAATGCATTATAATGTCATTATAACGGATTATAATGTATTATAATACATTATTATACATTAAAATGTAATTATAATCTATTATAATGACATTATAATACATTTTAATCACATTATTATACATTATAAGCCTTTAAAATGTGTTAATATAATGTATTATAATGCATAATAATGTATTATAATGCATTATAGAGCCATTATAATGCATTATAATGGCATTATATAATTATAATGCATTATAGAGTCATTATAATGCATTACAATGTAATTTTAATGGATTATAATGTATTATAATACATTATTATACATTATAATGTAATTATAATCTATTATAATGACATTATAATACATTTTAATCACATTATTATACATTATAAGCCTTTAAAATGTCTTAATATAATGTATTATAATGCATAATAATGTATTATATTGCATTATAATATATTATAATGCATTATGGAGCCATTATAATGTCATTATAATGGATAATAATGCATTATAATATCATTATAATGGTTTATAATGTATTATAATACATTATTATACATAATAATGTAATTATAATCTATTATAATGACATTTTAATCACATTATTATACATTATAAGCCTTTAAAATGTGATAATGTAATGTATTATAATGCATAATAATGTATTATAATGTATTATTTTGCATTATAATGTATTATAATGCATTATAGAGCCATTATAATGTCATAAAATGTATTATAATACATTATTATTCGTTATAATACATTATAATGTATTATAATTCATTATAGAGTCATTATAATGCATTGTAATATCATTATAATGGTTTATAATGTATTAAAACACATTATTATACATTATAATGTAATTATAATCTATTATAATGTAATTATAATCTATTATAATTACATTATAATCTATTACAATCACATTATAATCCTTGTTAATAACATTATATTCCATTTTAATACATTACAATGAAATTATAATACATTATAATGTTAATATAATGCATTTTATTAGCACTGTAATACATTTTATTCCTTTATAATACATTGTAATGCATTCTAAAGTGTTATATTTATATTATAATACCTTTTTTTCTGATTAAAATTTCTGATAATATTTTATATTGTAATTATAATGAATTATTAATTATTATTTATCTGTTATAATGTCTATAAAACACCATCATGACATTTACATTCATTATAACCTGATTTTTAATAATTATAATTAATTATAATGCATTGTTTATAATTTTTTAGCGGTCAGAATGCATTATAACTTTATATATTTTTAATTTAATATATGTATTTTAAAATATTTTATAAAAAATTATTTAAAATCTCCTTAATAAAATTCAGTACATTATTTTGTTTTATAATCTTCGCACTTACCATTGTTATATAAAAAGTTTTGAAGACTTGTATTTTCCGTATCAGATTCAATTGATGCTAAAGACATGCCTATAGCAGCACATGCCTCATTAGCACGGTACCAATTAACTGGCTCAATTGTGCCCACAAAATACTGTTTATCACCAATAATTGTGCTTAAGCCAGTAGAAGGTAGATTTACCTGGCCATTGCTGGGTAAAAAAAGTTGTAAAAGTATAACGCTTAATAGCAAAGTTATATTTTTTAAACTTAAAACCATTTTATTAACAATAATTTTACTTTAAATATTAAGTCTGTCCTAAAGATTTTATAGCTTTTCATGAGGTTTTATAAGAGATTTTTTGGTTTTTAAGAAATTAGCAAAAAAAATTTTTAATAAATAATTAAATTTTAATCTTTAAATTTTATTTTTTTAAAAATTAACATTTTTATTACCTTTTTAACTGGCATTGATTGATTACTTTCTTTTTAAAGTAAGTTATTTTTTTGGTATATAAAGTTGGAAAAATTTTTAGACAAACTATTTCTCAAAGCAATGAAAAATAATAATAATTGGTCAGTGGGGGACTTTGAGAGCACCTTCCCATCGCGATAAATATACCAAATGTTTTATTTATTTAACAAAAATACAAAAAAACATGTAAAAAAGTGTATTTTTTCAGAGGTTGGTTTAGTTCTTCAAGGGGGAACTTTTTTCCCCCTGGCCCGATTTTGCCCATTCACAAACTTAACCTGCCTATGAACATGAGACATATTTGTGCCAAACTTCTGGAGTCTAGCTGTTTTATTTTGGACTGCAATGTGTTATCTACAGACAGACGGACGGACGGACGGACGGACGGACGGACGGACGGACAGACGGACATTCACAGAATGTCTTAGAATCGATTATGGATCAATAATATATATACTTTATAGGGTCTCCGACCCATATTTCGATGCGTTACAAACGGAATGACAAAGTGAGTATACCCCCATACTGTGGTTGGAGAGTATAAAAATATATGAAAATGAGTTAATTAAATGCAGTGGGACTAAAATAATCCGTTATCACTTGATTTGTCTATTATGCTTTCAAATTTCTGAACAAATATTTTGGTTGGACTGTTATAATCTTTGTCTCTGTTATAAAATAATCCGTTATCACTAAGATTTGTCTATTATGCTTTCAAATTTCTGAACAAATATTTTGTTTGGACTGTTATAATCTTTGTCTCTGTTATAATGCATTATAGCAAGATTAAAATGTTTTATAACACCTTAAGTTACAATATAATATAACATAGTATAAAACTGTTATAATATATTATAACACAATAAGTTAAGTTCAAATATATTTTAGCCTGATTATAATATTTTATAATACATTATAACATGATTTTGATATGGTAAAACACTATTATAATAAATTTAAATATACGATATATTATAATCTTGGTATAATGTGTTTTAAAATTTTATAATCGTGTTATAATGCAGTATAATATATTATATCACGATTTTAATATTTTTTAACACGTTATAAGCGTGGTATAATGTGTTATAAAACATTATGATCTTGTTATAAAACATAACCTCTTTATTATTTATTATTATATGTTATATCATGAATAATATATTTTATAACACATTTTAATATAATATTTCGTGTTATAACACATTATTCCGCAGCTATAAAATATAGTACACATTTGTGGCTGATAAAATTTTAAACAAATTCTGTAAACATTTTATCACATTATACCACGATTATAATGTTTTACAACACATTATATACCAATTATTATATAGTATAACACATTATAACACTATTAAAATAAGTTATAACAATATTAAAATAAATTATAACTCATTACACTACGATTATAACGAAAGATATTTCGTGTTGAAGATATTATAAATATCAAATAAGCAAATAAGTATAATATATCAAAAAATATTATACCAAAATGTATAACAACAAATTATACCATATTTATAATGTAGTATAACATATTATATCAACATTATAATGTATTATAGCACATTGTTCCATGATTATTATATTGTATAACACATTGTACCATGATTATAATATTGTATAACACATTATATCACTATTATAATGTACTGAAACACATTATACCACGATAATAATATTGTATAACACATTATACAACGATTATAATATATTTTAACACATAATACCACGATTATAATATTGTAAAACAAACTATACCACGATTATACTATATCAAAAGATATTATACCAAAATTATAATTTAATATAACACATTATACCACTATTTTGACATTGTATAACACATAATGTTACAATTACGGTATTGTACAACACATTATACCACGATAATAATATTGGATAACAAGTTATACCACTATTATAATAAAGTATAACACATTATACTATAATTATAATTTAGTTTAAAGCGTTATACCATGTGTATAATAGTGTTTAGAACATTATACCACAATTATAATATTGTATAACACATTATATTACAATTATTATATAGTTTGACACATTATAACTAATTTATAATTCATTACACTACGATTATAATGAAACGTTTTTCATGTTAAAGATATTTTTCTGACAAAAAGATTCTCAAAATCATTAAAAAAATGCCCTTCCTGTCTATCAAAAAACCCACTGTCCTTTTGTATAACTTAGCTTTATCTAAAAAGAGGGTGATTCTTTTTTTATAACTTTTTCTTACAAAACCAGTAAAAAATAATATAACAAACTCTAATATAATGCTTAATTTTTTTTTGTAATTAGTTGATGATACTGCACTGATACTATACTAATACCCAACAACTAACAATCATAAAAATATCTTGTATGCATTTAAAAGTAAATTAAGCGCAAATGTCATTTAATGGAATTTTAAGTCAAAATGAGGGGAGTTTAGTTCTTTGATGGACTTGTTTGCATTTTAAAAACTTAATTAGTTGAACAATATACATAAAGAAGTAGTAGCTATAACAGGATATGGCAAAGGATAGAGTTGCTTATATTCTTGTCAAATGACCTTGTCAACTAACTATTATTTGTTATTTTTTTTTATATAAACATTTTTAATAATTCTTTTAAATATTTTTACTTGCATCCCTATTGTAAATACAAAGGGATCCTTATTATCCTTCAAAAATTTGACCTTTTAAATATTTCAATGATTTAATTCAACACTTAAATATTTTTATATACAAGTTTTTGAAAAGTATAAGGAAGATTGTTTGTAGTAAATATTAAGGATTTTTTTTTGAATAATAAAAAAAAATCTTCATTTTGTTGTCAAGTTATAAAAATCTTTATAGCCATGTTATAGTTTAAAGAGAAAGAAAATCTTTAAGAAAATGAATAAAATGATTTTGGCAATGTGTTTATAGTTGGGGATTTTTGGTTATTGTAAAAAGGGATCAAATATTTCTTTATAAACAAAATTTAGTTATTTGTTTTTTTTGGGGGGGAAGTATATCACATTTTAGGAAATTGATTTTTGATTAATAATTTTTAATGTCAGACAGTCGATAATATTTTAATTTGATTTGACTATTACATAAACACGATTATAAAATTTATAGCAAGTTGAACTAGAATTAATATATACTATTACTTATTATACCACAATTATAATGTGCCATAATTTATTATACAGCGATTATAATAAATTATAACATATTATAACGTAATTATAATGTATTATAACACATTATATTATGATTATAATAATTTATAGCGCATTATATTAATATTATAATATATAATAACATGTTATACACCAATTTAAATATATTATAACATCATTAAAGTGATTTGTAATAAATTATAACACATTATAAAACAATACTAGTGAGTTATAACACATTATATCGCGATCGTGCTTTAACACATTAAATGAGGATTATAATAAACTATACCACATTACACAATATATTGCAACTATTATAATATATTATAACACATTAACAACAAATTTTTTCACGATTATAACACATTAAATGACGAAGATAATATATTATAACACATAAGCAAAAAAATTTCTAACGAATAATAATAACACATAATAATTACACATTATGCTACGTATTACAACTGTTATAATATATTATATCACATTAATGACAAATTTTTAAGTGATTATAATAATCATTATTATTGGATTATACTATGATTATAATATATTATAGCACATAATACTTGGATTATTAGAAATTTCGACCAGATTGTTAAAAAATAACTGCACATTATACCACAATTATAATGTATTTGAACGCACTAAATGAAAGTTACATCAAGAAGAGGACTTTCACGCAAATGCATGTTTTTTTCCTGTTAGTCTTAGAACAGCATAGACCGAATATCTTTGCAAATCAAAGAATTTGCTTTAAAATAGCATCGATTCGTTAGTGCATATTTTTGAATTTTTTGCTGATAGTGCATAATTTGGCATATTCTGCTAGTATTTTGCTATAAATGCATACTACATTTTTAGGTCAAATTTTGTATAAAATTTTAGTTTTGGCTTTTTTTTTAATTTTTTTATGATTAAAATACATTAAATGAGAATTATAATAAATTATAACACATTATACTATGTATTGCAACTGTTATAATATATTATAACGCATTAGCAACAAGTTTTCTAACGAATATAACACATTAAATGAGAATTATAATAAATTATAACACATTATACTATATATTGCAACTGGTTTAATGTATTATAAAACATTAAATGAGGATTATAATAAATAATAACACATAGTACTACATATTACAACTGTTATAATATATTATAACACATTAATAAAAAAATTTTAAGCGATTATAATAATTGTTAATGGATTATACTACGATTATAATATGTTATAGCATAAAAAACTTGGATTATTAGAAATTTCGAACAGATTATTATTAATTACTGCACATTTTACCACGATTATAATGTATTTGAACACACAAAATGAGAGTTATAATGAATTATAGCATATTATTGAACTAATATAATTTGTTATACCGATAAAGAAAACTTTTTAAGAAAATTTGTTTAATTTATACATTTTTATTACAAAATTTGTCTATAGCAAAAATTTGCAAATTAAAAATTGTTTCCAATTAAAAAAAAAAAAAATTATAATTTAAAATAAAGTTCGACCAAAAAATCTTAAATATTAAGGAGGTTATATCAACATTTTTGACAAAACCTAAGTTATTGTAATGAATATATTTTTAAGTAAAAACAACAAATTTTGACTGAATATTTTTTAAATTTTAAGTGCATATTTTTGATTTTTATAAGCATTTTTTTGGGCATATATTTTTGATTTTTAGATGCATGAAAGTACTTGACCAAATTATATAGCAAAACATGTGGGTTATTATAAATTATAACAAATTATAAAACGATTACAACAAATTATTTTACATTATACCGCGATTATAATAAATATTTAAACAATAAATGAGGATTTTAAGTAGTTCATTATAACACTTTATAACACTATTGGAATATATTATAACACATTATGCTGCCATAACAATATATAATAACACATTTAATTAGGACTATAAAAACTAAATTATGTTTACAAAATATTATAATATATTATACCACGATTATAATGGTGTATAACGCAACAAATAAGGATTTTACTGAATTATAACAAATTATAAAACTGTTATAATATACATTATCATGTTATACCATAATTTTAATATATTTTAATACATTTGACCAAGATTATAATATATTATAAAACAGGTAATGTGGGTTTTTTATAAATTATAGCACATTTATAAACGAATATAAAAAATAATAATTTATTATACTGCGTTTACAATAAATTATAACACATTAAGTAAGCATTACAATATATTATAGCGTATTATTACATGATTTTAATGTATTGTAACATTTTATACTGCGATTTTAATATATTAATTAAACTTTAAATTTATTTGATTTTGGTGTGAAATTTTTTTATAATAATGTGTTTTAATATATTATAATCGTGTTATAATGTATTATAATTTATAATATTTGTTTAATAAGGCATTATAAAGCCAATATAATAAATTATAACACATTATAACACAATTATAATATATTATAACACATTATTATAAGAAAATTTTATCTCAAAAATCAAATATACGAAAATCAAACAAAAAAATCCCAGATTTCTTAGGTTTTCAAATATTTCTACAGTCATCTTTCCCAAAAGTTATAGCTTTCTTAAAAACTATATTTGTAATCGTTGCAATTGCATGTTCATTTACACTTTTGTTTGTTTCCCTATTCTGGCATAAACAAATATCTGAAGTATCCTTTAAAAAATAACAAAAAAAATGCAAAAGCATTTATTGTAAACCCAAGCAAAAGACCAACCAACAACTTAACATGAGTTAAATGTGGTCTTCATTTTAGCTTCTTTTTTTTTGTAGAAAAATGTCTTAATTCCCAACTAGAGGGTGTAAAACATTTTAAATTGTGTTGTGTATGGCGTGTGTTAAGGATATGATAAACAAATCCTTGACCTGTCATAACTCAGATTTTTTTTTTTTTTGTTATTTTCATAGCAACTATTTCCATAAAAATGAATCCACCAAATCTCCCCCAATTGTAAAATCAACAATTTTTTGTATTGGGATATTTGAGCCAATAGTATGCAAAAAACTATATAGAAAAGATGCAGTTTGCTCCTTAAGTATTTTAAAACTTATTCCCCATTTTATGATTTTTGATTATTTTTTTGGTAACTTTAACAACAAACTATTGAAACATATCAAAATTTACGATCACTACGTGAAATTGGATTATTGTAACATTTGTAAAATACGCACATGCAATCAATAAGGTGATATTTTTTTTTTTTTTTTGGTAAGATTGTGGAGGTTGGATATATAATGATTCTATAATAATGTTTTCTTTATTAAAGTCAAGGTATTATTTTGCTAATAATTATTAAAATTTTGTTTTAATTTTTTTGCGTCGTGGTATAATGGGTTAAAATTTATTATAATTCCGGTATAATGTGTTATTATGTATTATTATCACAGTAAAATGTGTTATTATGTATTATAATCATGGTATAATGTGTTATAATAAATTATAATAAAGGTATAATGTGTTATAGTGTATTATAATCATGGTATAATGTTTTATAATAGTTTATGTTTATAGTATAATGTGTTTTAATCATAGTAAAAGATTTTATAATCGTAGTATAATAAGGTATAATACATTATAATTATGGTATAATGTGTTATAATAATTTATATTCATAGTATTATATGCTATAATTTGTTAATATTTATAATAATTCTATTTTGATTAATTTGAATCCTGGTAAAATGTGTTATAATATATTATAATCACGGTATAATGTGTTATAGTAAATTATATTCATAGTATTATGTGCTATAATTTGTTAGTATTTATAATAATTCTAGTTTAATTAATTTGAATCATGGTATAATGTGTTATAATATATTATAATCATGGTATAATGTGTTATTATGTATTATAATCACAGTATAATGCGTCATTATGTATTATAACTATGTTACAATGTGTTATAATAAATTAAAATCATGGTATAATGTGTTATATTGTATTATAATCATAGCATAATGTTTTATAATATTTTATGTTTACAGTATAATGTGTTTTAATCATAGAAAAATGTTTTATAATCGTATAATGTGTTATAATAAATTACATTCATAGCATTATGTGCTATTATTTGTTAATATTTATATTCTACTAGCTGGCCCGGTCCGCGTTGCTGGCCCAAATATAAGATAAGTGTTATATTTCGTCTCAATTCAGACATATAGCCCTGCAAAAAAGTCATGAATTTCTTGCCTTAGAAAAATTGGTGGGCATGGTTGTAAAGACCCGATTATGTAGATAATCATCCTTAAACCATTAATAGTTTTCCCGAATTTTCCATTTTTCTGGGACACTTTTCTCATTTATATTTCATTCAAAACCTAATTAGAACTATAATTTACATCCAAGGATTTAAAATCATGTGTACCAAGTTTAAGCGGAATCTATTAGGAAATATTTTTTTTAATATATCGAATTAGAGTAAAGAATATATTTTAGATAAATCGAAAAAAAGTTGGCGAGGACAATTTTTCTTTCCGAACAATTATATAGACTATTACGAACATTTAAAACCAAAAAATAGCCAAATCGGTCCACACGTTCTCAAGTGTTATAAATTTTAAGGATATTGAAAAGTGTGGACTTTGAAGTGGGGGAGGACAATAAATATTTCCGTAAAATCCTTATTTGGACTATAATGATCTTTAAGAAAAAAATTAGTCGTTCTCCGATTTTAGATGTATTGAAAAATGTGTGTGTGAAAAATTTTTATTTCCGTTAAAACCTAAGTTGGACTATGACGAACATTTAAAAAAAGTTTAGTCAAATCGATCCAGCCGTTCTCCGATTTCAGATATATCGAAAAAAGGAGGCGTAAAAGTGGGCGTGATTAGTTTGTTTTCCGAAAAAACCAAAGAAAAACATTAAAAAAAATAAGACGAACATTTAAAGAAAAATATTATCCAAATCGTTCAATTCTCAAGTGATGCGATTACCAACGAACTACTTTTGATTTTATTTATATTTTATTTTTCTATGAAGCAAATTTTATATATATCGAAAAAAAGGAGTGGTGGACAACTTTTCTTACCATAAAAACCTTATTTGAATTTAACCAACTCGGTCCATCCATTCAAAAGTGGGCATAGAAGTGAAAAATTGTTCTTTCCAAAAAACCTTTGCTGGACTATGACGAACATTAAAAAAAAAATTGGACAAATTGATCCACCCATTCCATGATATATGTTTATCGGGAAAAGTGAGCGTAAAAGTAGCCGTGCACAATTTTTCTTTCCTTTAAAATCTTTTGCGGACTATAACCAAATCGGTCTAGCCGTCTTAGTTCTTTCGATACATAGAAAAAAGTGGCCTAATACCCATAAAAACCTTAGTTCAATTATGACAAACATTTTCAACAAAAATTAGCCAAAGTGGGAATGGTAATTTTTTTTTTTTTTTTCGTAAAAACCAAAGATGATGAAAATGCATTTAAAAAAAAATTTCAAATCGGTGCAGCCATTCTCAGATTTTATATAAATTGAAAAAGTGGGCGTAAAAGTGGGCATGGTCGATTTTGCTTTCAGTAAAAACTTAAATTGGATTATTACGAATATTTAAATAAAAAATTACCCAAATCGGTACAGCCGTTTTCCGATTTTAGATAAATCGAAAAAAGTGGGCGCAAAAGTGGGCGTGGTCAATTTTTCTTTACGTAAAAACCTAAGTTGGACTATGACGAACATTTCAAAAAAAAAATTGTCCAAATTGGTCCAGCCGTTCTCAACTGATGCGGTTACCAACGAACGACAATTGATTTTTATTTATATAGACTAGCTGGCCTGGTCCGCGTTGCTGGCCCAAATGTAAGATAAGTATTATATATCGTCTCGCTTTAAATATATAGCCCTGCAAAAAAAGTAATGAATTTCTTGGCTTAGAAAAATTTGTGGGCGTGGTTTTAAAGACCCGATTAGGCAGATAATCATCTTCAAATTGTATTTTGGGAACTTAAAAAAAAAATACCATGTCTTCGACTTTGCGAACTGTTTAAATTTAAAACTTCTTTAGTATCATTACGAAAAACACAAAAATAAATTACGCATATTCTTCGTTCTTATCGTGAGCTATTGCCTTAAGTTCAAACAAACCTTTATAGTTTTCCCGGATTTTCCGCTTTCCGTTACACTTTTCTCAGGACAATAAATATTTCCGTATATTCCTTACTTGGACTATAATGATCATAAAAAAAAAATTAGCAAATCAGGCCAATCGTTCGCCGATTTTAGATGTATTGAGAAAAGTGGTAGTGGACAATTTTTCCTTTCGTTAAAACCTTAGTTGTACTATCACGAACGTCCAAATACCAAATACGCCAAATCGGCCCTGCCGTTTTTTCTATTTTAGATATATCGAAATAAAAGTGGGCGTGAAAAATTTTTATTTCCATTGGACTATGACTATAAAAAATAATGTTTAGTCAAATCGATCAAAGGAGGCGTAAAAGTATGAGTGATTATTTTTTTTTTTTCGAAAAAACCTAAAACGAACATTTTAAAAAAATATTATTCAAATCGGTCAGTTCTCAAGTGATGCGATAAGAACGAACTATGTACATTTGATTTTAATTTATATTTAATTATTCTATATTTTATTGTTCTATATTTTATTATTCTATATTTAATTTTTCTATAGCATAAAAACCTTATTTGAATTTAACCAACTCGGTCCATCCGTTTAAAAGTGGGCGTAGAAATGGAAAATTGTTTTATTTAAGGAAATCTTAGTTGGACTATGGCGAATATTAAAAACAAAATTAGACAAATTGATCCAGCCATTCCATGATTGAAAATATATATATCGGGAAAAGTGAGCGTAAAAATAGGCGAGGACAATTGTTCTTTCCTTAAAAATCTTTTGCGGACTATAACCAAATCGGGCTAGCCGTTATAGTTTTTTCGATACATAAAAAAAGTGAGGGTGGGAAATTTTACTATGTGTAAAAACCTTAGTTGAATTATGACGAACGTTTTCAACAAAAATTAGCCAAATTGCGCGTGTTCAATTTCTGATTTCGTAAAAACCAAAGTTGGAATGTGATGATAATTCATTTAAAAAAAATTTAGTCAAATCGGTCCAGCAATTCTCAGATTTTAGATAAATTGAAAAAGTGGGCGTAAAAGTAGGTGTGGTCGATTTTTCTTTCAGTAAAAACTTAAAATACTTTATTATGAACCTTAAAATAAAAAATTACCCTGATCGGTGCAGCCGTGGGCGTAAAAGTGGGCGTGGTCAAATTTTCTTTACGTAAAAACCTAAGTTGGACTATGACGAACATTTCAAAAAAAAAATCATCCAAATCGGTCCATCCGTTCTCAACTGATGCTGTTACCAACGAACGACAATTGATTTTTATTTATATAGATTTTAATCAATTTGAATCGTGGTAAAATGTGTTATCATATATTGTACTGTATAATGTGTTATTATGTATTATAATCATGTTATAATGTGTTATAATAAATAATAATCATGAAATAATGTGTTATAATGTATTATAATCATAGTATAATGTTTTATAATATTTTATGTTTATAGTATAATGTGATTTGATCATGGTAAAATATTTTATAATCGTAGTATAATTATTTTATAATACATTATAATAATGGTATAATGTGTTATAATAAATTATACTCATAGCATTATGTGCTATAATTTGTTAATATTTATAATACTTATACTTTAATTAATTTGAATCGGGGTATAATGTGTTATTATATATTATAATCACGGTATAATGTGTTAATATGTATTATAATCACAGTATAATGCGTCATTATGGATTATAACTATGTTAACATGTGTAATAATAACTTATAATAATGGTATAATGTGTTATAGTGTATTATAATCATAGTATAATGTTTTATAATATTTTATGTTTATAGAATAATGTGTTTTAATTATAATAAAATGTTTTATAATCGTTGTATAATGTTTTATAATACATTTTAATTATGGTATAATGTGTTATAATAAATTATATTCATAATTTATTGTAACTATAATTTGCTAATATTTATAATAATTCAATTTTAATAAATTTGAATACTGGTAAAATGTGTTATAATATATTATAATCACGGTATAAGGTGTTATTATATATTATAATCACAGTATAATGTGTCATTTTGTATTATAATCATGTTATAATGTGTTATAATAAATTATAATCATGGTATAATGTGTTATATTGTATAATAATCATAGCATAATGTTTTATAATATTTTATGTTTATAATATAATGTGTTTTAATCATAGTAAAATGTTTTATAATTGTATAAGTGTTATAATAAATTACATTCATAGTATTATGTGCTATTATTTCTTAGTATTTATATTCTATTTCAATCAATTTGAATCGTAGTAAAATGTGTTATAATATATTGTACTGTATAATGTGTTGTTATGTATTATAATCATGTTAAAATGTTTTATAATAAATAATAATCATAAAATAATGTGTTATAATGTATTATAATCATAGTATAATGTTTTATAGTATTTTATGTTTATAGTATAATGTGTTTTGATCATGGTAAAATATTTTATAATCGTAGTATAATTATGGTATAATACTTTATAATAATGGTATAATGTGTTATAATAAATCATACTCATAGCATTATGTGCTATATATATATATATATTCCTCTAACTCCCACTGGAGCATAGGGCGCCACATTTAGAGGCTGTGTGTTTGGCGATTCGTTAGCAAGATAGATTTCGGAAAGGTGGGTTGCTAGCCCTCCTTTCTTAGATTGGTGATAGGGCTGCTATCTTCGTGTCCAATCCCACGGTGCAGTCATGCTTCAGCAAACTTTTATTTACCTACTGGCCTGAGACGTCAGGATCTACCATGACCATTCAGGCTACATGACTGGTCGCCTTCTCACTCTAGCTAGCTTTTAGCGGATGCTGGAAAGCCATATTTCAAATGTGTTTTGGCATGTTAAAATATTTATTTTAAACTAAATAAGATTAATCCGAAAATAAATCCACTTATAGAAAAACACAGCAAATGTGTTTTAATCATAGTAAAATGTTTTATAATCGTTGTATAATGTTTTATAATACATTTTAATTATAGTATAATGTGTTATAATAAATTACATTCATAGCATTATGTGCTATAATGTATTATAATTATGATATTTGTCATAATATATTATAATTGTGGTATATAATGTGTTTTACAATATTATAGTCGTGGTATAATGTGTTATTATATATTATAATCACAGTATAATGTGTCATTATGTATTATAATCATGTAATATTGTGTTATAAAAAATTTTACTCATGCTGTAATGTGTGACAATGTATTAAAATCATGGTATAATGTTTTATAATACATTATGTTATATGTATAATGTATTTTAATCATAGTATAATGTGTTATAATGCATTTTAATCACAGTATAATGTGTTAGAACACATTATTACTATAATTTTATATAAAATAATAAATTATAATCATAGTGTAATGTGCTATAATGTATTATAATCATGATAAAATGTGTTATAATGTATTATAATTCTGTTATTATGTGTTATAATATATTATACCTATGGGTAATAGTTTTATAATCACAATATAATGTGTTATAACGTATTATAATTATAGTTATGTGTTAACTGTAACGTTATGTATAACTTTAACAACAAACTATTGCACGATACCAAAATTTACGATCACCACGTGAAATTGGATTATTGTGCCATTTGTAAAAACGCACATGCAATAAAAAGTATAACATTTTTTACTTACTTAAAAATATATTACTACTATTATTTAGTAGTAGCTTTAGAAACCTAGAGTGTTCTTGAAATTTTTATAAGACTGTGGAGGTAAGGTATTTGATAATTCTATAATAATGTTTTCTATATTAAAGTTAAGATATAATTTGCTAATATTTATTATAATCCTGTTTTAACTCTTTTGAATTATGGTAAAATGTGTTATAATATATTATAATCGTTGTAGAATGTGTTTCAATATATTATAATCGTTGTAAAATGTGTTATAATATATTATAATCATGGTATAATGTTTTATTATGTATTATAATCACATTATAATATGTCATTATATATTATAATCATGTTATAATGTGTTATAATAAATTATTATTACGTTATAATGTGTTATAATAAATTATAGTCATGGTATAATGTTTTATAATATATTATGTTCATGAAAAAATGAGTTATAAGATATTTAGATTATGGTATAATATATTTTAGTCATGATAAAATGCATTTTAATATTAGTATATGTGTAATGTTACATTATAATACATTATAATTATAAAATAATGTATTATAATCATGGTAAAATATATTATAATTAATTATAATCATAGTATAATATGCTATAGTAAATTGTTACCATGATATGATGTGGTATAATCGTGTCTGTCATGACTTCAGAACGTTTTCAATTAGAGCGAAAATTTTCGAATCACATAAAAAAAGATTTGGTGTTTCCAAATCACATATTTCTTAATTATATGTTCGAAAAATTTTACTAAGATATGCTAGATGCGAAACACGGGCTTTTGTTTGAAAATAAATAAAACTAAATAAAATAAATAAATAAAAAAGTTTTGCACAATTTTTAAACAAAAATATATATTTAACACCAATTTATCATTGAATTTCTCATTAAATAATATATATTCACGAATATGAGTTGAATAAATTACTCTTATGTACCTTAAACTCAACAATGTTTCGCATCTTGATAATTCTATGAACATATGGTAATAAATCCCAGTTGTAAAATGTAGTACTTTTCAATAGTAATAATAACTGGCAACACCATGGATTGGCATCACCATTTATCGAAAATTTTTCGAAGATAAACAACGCCATGTTGAATTTTGTAAAATTTTATAATTAATTTATTTTTACAATTTTTAAGTATTTTAAGTGAGTTAAACTAAAAGTGTTGTGCATTAAAAAATTTAAAATTTTGTGCTCTTTCTTTTGAAAGTATTTCTCAGCCGGGAAAACGTGTAGTTATTGATATATGTGATTTTTTTAATTTGTATACTTTTGTTGTTGTTTTTGCACAACTTCCGAACAAAATTTCGATAAATTATGGAGTGTTTTTAAAATAATTTTTACATATATTTAGTCCGAAAAAATTCGGAAGTGAAACCCAGGACACCAAAATATTCGGAAGTGTTTCACTTTCACGTGGATGTGAAAGTCATGACAGACACGAATGTATTATAATGATAAAAAATGTATTATAATATATTATAATCATGGTTTTATATGTTATATTCAAAGTATAATATGTTATAATCATGGTTAGGATTTATAACGTATTGAAATGTATTATAATCTTGGTATAATGTTTTATAATATATTATAATCATAGTATAATGTACTAAAATCATAGTATAATGTGTTATAATAAATCATTATCAATGTATTTTACAATTGTGGTATTAACACGTGTTACAAAATATTATTTTCCTGATATAACGTTTTATAATATGTTTAACTCATGGTGTGTTATAAAACATAAAAGACATAATGTATTTTTATATGTTCAGGCATATTGAAGAGAGTGAAAACATATTTATTAAATTTTCGTTCCGAAATTTTTCAAAATTTAAAATCCACTAATAAATGTCAGCCTACTGCTACTAAACTTGCATTTGCAACTTTATGCACACCCTTTTTTTTTTCTTTTAAATACAATCACTTTAAATAAATGTGATAATACCGTCATCTCTAGCATTGTTATACTACATAGCATTGAATTGACATTGAAACAACCTTGTTGTATTATGAAACATAAGCTAATTTAGCCACTGTGACTGCAACTACAAGTATTGTGCTCTACCTCCTACTAAGAACTGAAGTTAAATATTTTTGCATTTCTTTTTTTGCAATCCATGAAGAAGAAGGGATAAAGGAAATACTATAAAGAGGAAAATGGGAAACTCAATGAAGGAAAAGGAAACAAATATATGGGGGTTTTCGTGTCAACTGACACAACTTTTGAAACCGATGTCTTCCGATCGGGATGAAATTTGCACCAAGTTTAGTCCTATTGGATAGTAGTTCAGACACAATTTTTCAGTGAGATCGGTCAAGGACTCTCTGAGTTAGAGGGGGTCGAAATTTGACATTTTGGCCAAAGAGGTGTTTATTCTGATCCATGTAACTTCTTACCTATTGCTTTTAGCAAAATGTGTCCCAAAGAGTTTAGATAGCCATTTCTTCAGTCTTTCGAAAAAAAATTATAAAAAAAATAAAAAAAAAAATTTTGATTTTTTTTCTTAAAAATCAAAAACTTTTTTGACTATTTCCTCAAATTGGGCCCTTTTTTTTTTTTTTTTTTTTGATTCAAAAGAAAGCTTAGGTCTTTCCCTTTAAGAGCTATGGGGTCGCTTAGTGGGATGCGAGTGGGATATCTATGAAAAAATTATTTTTTTAACTTTGGAACACAAAAAAAGGTTCTTCAATTTGCACTATTAGGCGTGGGATAGCTAACCAGTTTTCGATTTCGATCCGCGATACCCCCTAATTTTTATAGGTTCGAAAAAGAAAGCACGAGCCAAAAAATGAGGGCGGTGGGGTTGGGCCATATGGCTCCTCATCGGGGTCAAAATTGGGCGTAAAGAGGTTACAATCCTCAAAAAGCCCCACAACTGCCCTAGAACTGCCCACGGAGGGGTGCAATGTGAGACCGACCTCTATTAATTTTCTGCCCCCAACATTTTTCTTGAATATACCTAACCTCTATTTACACTTCCTAAGGGGGCTCCCATACAAAATGACATTTTTATAAAATTTGCTCCTACCGCTCTAACTGTCCATAGGGTGCCCCTAGAGAAGTACAATGTATGACCGACCCCCAATATTTTTTCATCTCCAACATTTTCTCAGAATATACCTACCCTTTATTTTCAACTCTTAAGGGGGTCCCCATACATTTTTTTTTAATTTTTTATTAGTTTTTAAAAATACGTGTTTTTATAACGTATGGGAGCCCCTTAAGGAGTGGAGATAGGGTGTTATTATGTTCGGACAAAATGTTGGTAACTAAAAAATAATGGGGGTTGATTATAATTTTTGCCACTCTAGGAGGCACGGTAGGGGCGGTAGGAGCTGGTTAATAAAACAAATTTATAAAAAATAAAAGAAATGTATGGGGACCACCTTAAGGGTTAAAGATACATTGTAGGTGTGTTCGCAAAAAATGTTGGAATTAATAAAATAATGGGGGTCGGTCATACATTTGGCTCCACTTGGGGCACTTTAGGGTAAGTTAGAATGGTAGGATCAAATTTTTTAAAAATGTTTTGTATGGGAGCCCCCATAGGAAGTGGAAATAGGGGTAAGGTATGTTCAAGAAAAATGTTGGGGGCAGAAAATTATTGGAGGTTCGTCTCACATTGCACCCCTCCAGGGGCGTTTCTAGGGCAGTTTTGGGGCTTTTTGAGGATTTTACCTCTTTACGCCCAACTTTGACCCCGATGAGGGGCCATATGGCCCCACCCGACCGCCCTTATTTTTTGGTTCGTGCTTTCTTTTTCGAACCTATAAAAATTAGAGGGTATCGCGGATCGAAATCGAAAACTGGTTAGCTATCCCACGCCTAATAGTGCAAATTGAAGAACCGTTTTTAGTGTTCCAAAGTTAAAAAAAAAAAAATTTTCATAGATATCCCACTCGCATCCCACAAAGCGACCCCACAGCTCTTAAAGGAAATCACCTAAGCTTTCTTTTGAATCAAAAAAAAAAAAAAAAAAGGGCCCAATTTGCGGAAAAAGTCAAAAAAGTTTTAGATTTTTAAGAAAAAAAATCAAAATTTTTTTTTTTATTTTTTTTATATTTTTTTTTCGAAAGACTGACGAAATAGCTATCTAAACTCTTTGGGACACATTTTGCTAAAAACAATAGGTAAGAAGTTACATGGATGAGAATAAACACCTCTTTGGCCAAAATGTAAAATTTCGACCCCCTCTAACTCAGAGAGTCCTTGACCGATCTCGCTGAAAAATTGTGTCTGAACTACTATCCAATAGGACTAACCTTGGTGCAAATTTCATCCCGATCGGAAGATATCGGTTTCAAAAGTTGTGTCAGTTGACACGAAAACCCCCATATACTTACGTTCTTTATTGAATTATAATGTTCGCTTTTTTGCATTTGAATTGCATACAGTTAAATTTTTTGCAATTCTACACTTTATGGAACATGAAAATCTACTTGAAAGCACGTAGTATTTACACACAAGATAGAAATTATTTCAAATCACAAAAAAATTAAATGAAATTAAAAAAAAAAATTAAAAGAAATTCATAGAATAAATATAGAAATTTTGAAAATTTTTAATTTAAATAACTACTGAATTTCATAATTTTTTATCTCGTTATAATGTGTTATAATATATTATAATCGTGATATAATGTGTTATAATATACGGAGATCTTGGTTTTGATGTTAAAATATATTATAATGTGTTATAATGAATTATAAGAGTGGTATAATATATTATAATCGTGATAAAGTGTTATAATATACAAAAATTATGGCTTAAGATGTTATAATATATTATAATCGTGATATAATGTGTTATAATACATAAAAATCTTGTTATAACCTTGTTATAATGTGTTATAATATATTATAATTTTAGTATAATATGTTATAATGCATTATACTTACTTACTTATTTTGTTATAATGTGTCATAATTTATTCAAATTGTGGTATAACGTATTATAACATAAATAGGATGAAAATTAATTCTTCTTATAACAAAAATACCAAACGAAATTTCCAAAAAAAAAAAATAATGGAAATTCATAGAATAAATATTGAAATTAAATATTAATAATTGAAATAAGTTAATTACTGTATTTAATAAATTTTTATCTTGTTATAATGTGTTATAATATATTATAATCGTGTTTTAATGTGTTATAATATACGGAGATCTTGGTATCGACGTTAAAATATATTATTATGTGTTATAATAAATTATAACATTGGTATAATGTATTAAAATCGTCATAAACTGTTATAATATACAAAAATCATGGCTTAAGGTGGTATAATATATTATAATCGTGATATAATGTATTATAATGCAAAAAAATCTTGTTATAACCTTGATATAATGTGTTATAATATATTATAATATAAGTATAATATGTAATAATGCATTATAATGTATACTTATTTTGTTATAATGTGTTATAATAATATTCAAAATGTGGTATAACGTATTATAACATAAATAGGATGAAAATTAATTCTTATAACAAAAATACCAAACAAAATTTCAGAAAAAAATTAATAGAAATTCATAGAATAAATATTGAAATTAAATATTAATAATTGAAATAAGTTAATTACTGTATTTAATAAATTTTTATCTTGTTATAATGTGTTATAATATATTATAATCGTGATGAAATGTGCTATAATATACGGAAATCGTGGGTTTGATGTTAAAATATTTTCAAATCGTCGTATAATAAATGTTGATCGTAATAGAGTGTTATAAGTAATACGCGAAAATCATGGCTTAAGGTGTTATAATATATTATAATCGTGGTATTATGTGCTATAATATACGGAAATCATGGTTTTGATGTTCAAATATTTTCAAATGTGTTATAATATATTAAAATCGTGTTATTATATATTATAATCGTCGTTTAATATATATTGATCGTGATAAAGTGTTATAATACGCAAAAATCATGACTTAAGGTGTTATAATATATTATAATCGTGATATAATGTATTATAAAATAGTCTTACCATGGTATAATGTGTTATAATATATTATAATTGTAGTATAATGTATTATAATGTGTTAAAATATATACTTGTTTTTCTGTAATGTATTTTAATATATTAAAATCTTGTTTTAATGTTTTACAAGACATTTTGATATTGTTATAATGTGCTATAGTATAATAAAATCGTGTTATAACGTGTTATAATATATAATAGTCTTCTTTTAATGTGTTATAATATATTAAAATTGTGATATAATGTGTCATAATATATTACAATTGTGGTATATTTTGTTAGAATATATTTTAAGCATAGTATAATATATTATAATAAATTTTTATACTGTTATAATGTGTTATAATAAATTAAAATCGTGATAAAATGTGTCATAAGATACGATAGTAAACGTATAATTTGTCATAATCAATTTTAATCGTTTTGTAAAGTATAATAATAATTAAGTGTCTTTTTATAAACTGTTATAATCAGTTTAAAAACTATTAAAATCGTGGTATAACTTATTATAATATATAAGGGTATTGTTATAATGTATTATTATATATTATAATCAGAATATAATGTGTTATAAAGCATTATAATCACAATATAATGTGTTATAAAGCATTATAATTTAGGAATAATGTGTTATAATATATTTAAAACATGGTATAATATTTTACAATATATTATAATGTTGTTATAATGTTTTTTAATGCATTTATATCTATTGTTGGCATATTACACCGTCCGACACACTTTTGTACACATGGACCGGACCCGAAAATTCTGAAAGTAGGACCAAAACAAAAATACCCGTGTCTCCCAGTTTTTCTAGATCAATTCGCGTTTTCGCGAAAAACGCAAAACAAAAAAAAAATTACATGTAAAAAAAATGTTCGCTTTTCAGAAAGTTGGGCTCAAAATAGCATTTTGGGCTCAAAATAGTTTTGGGCTCAAAATAGTTTCCCGGTTTTTCTATATCAATTCGCGTTTTCGCGAAAATGCATTTTTTTACACACTTGAAAAAATTTACTGCATTCCGAAAATAGGTCTTAAAATAAAATATTGTTCTAGTTTTTCCATATTAATTCACGAAAAATGCAATTTTAAAAAAATGTATTGCATTATTTTTTATACATAAATATAAAACATAAATATTAGAGATATTTTTTTGAATCACGCATACTCACTCACGAGCATATTTTTTCCACTCACACTCACTCACAATCACGTAAGTAAATTTAAAACAACTCACACTCACGTGCACTCACGCAAGCTTCACTCACACTCACATTGACTCACACTCACGAAAATTTCAAAAACTATAATTTCAAAAATCTTTCAAAACTTTTTTTTTTTGTTGCATTTTTCGCGAAAACGCGAATTGATCTAGAGAAACTGGGAGACACGGGTATTTTATTTTTGGCCCAACTTTCCGAATTTTCGGGTCCGGTTCATGTGTACAGCCAAAAGTTGCAATTTGTTGGACGGTGTTATACTATAGAAATTCTTAATTATTTGTAAATTTTTTATTTATTTGATAAAAAATTTCTAATTTTCTTCTAGAAATGGTGTAACATTAACAATCACGAACACTTCTTCTTCTATATAAACCAATATCAAACTAACCGTCTAACAGGTTGTATGAGTAACAAAAAATACACTGTAATACTGTGTTAAGCATACGCCACGTTGGCCTTTTAATAAACAGCACGACAATGATGATAATGTTTGAAGGAAATATGTACTAATACATAGAACTTGTAGAACAGTTACTAACCAGTTACTTCTTATACACTTTATGACACAGCAGGTGGTGGTATTGGAAAATACTTTTAACTATGTTATGGTAACAAGTGGATTTAAAAGTAAAACCATTTTTTTTTTTTAATGGAAATAAAACTAAAGCAACAATCAAGGTAAGAATTTTTAAACAATGAAAGTTTTTCATAATGAAAATGTACAGTATATTGAACAAATATCACTATATATGCGATTTTAAAAGGAAGATAAATTGACACCATTTCAAAACATTATTAAAGGACTACTAGAGTTTTGCAAAATAAATCGTTGATTTTTAAAGGATACTAAAGTAATCAAAATGTACTAAAAGAAGTACTAACATCTTTAAAAAAATCGTGGATTTCTAAAGGTACTAAAATCTTAAAAATTAATGTGTATTTCTATGTGTGTACTAAATGTTTATAAATGTACTAAAAATAACCGTAGATTTCTGGAGGTACCAAAATCTAACAAATTCAAAATAGTCTTAGATTTCTAAAAGTACTAAAGTCTTAGAAATAGTAGTTAATTTTTTAAGCTCCTAAAGTCTTAAAAATAATCGTAGGTTTCTAAAGGTACTAAAGTCTCATAATATACCAAAATCTTAAAAAGTACTAAAATCTCGAAAAGTAACAAAATCTAAAAAAAATAACCTTGGATATTCAAAGGCAATAAAATCTTAAAAATAATCAAGGATTTCTAAAAGTACTAAAATCCTAAAAATTTTCATAGATTTCTCAAGGTACTAAAATCTTAAAAATAATTGTGGATTTCTAAAGATACTTAATTCTCCAAAGTCTTGCAAATAATGCTGGATATCAAAATCTTACAAATAATCAATGATTTCAGGTACTAAATTCTTACAAATAACTCTAAAGTTACAAAAATCGTTTTAATAACATAAAAAAGCCTCTTAAATATAGAGGTACTAAAACTAGATCTCTAAAATAACAGTGGATTTCTAAAGGTACTTAAATCTTAAAAACAACGTAGATTTTTTAAAAAAGTACTAAAATTTTATATAATCCTGTTTTTCCAAAAGTACTTAAATCTTAGAAGAAAATAAGAGTTTTTTCTGGTACTAAATTCTTAAAAATAACTCGGAATTTTATAAAAAAAAGTACAATAGTCTTAAATTAAAGAATCTTCTTAAGACACTATAATCTTTAAAAAATTTCCTTGTTTTTCTAAATGTACTAAAATCATAAAAAAATCTATTATTTCTAAAAGTAATTATAATAAATTTTGTAAAGTATGTACTAAGATCTTTAAAACAATCAAGAACTTCTAAAAGTGTTGAAATTTATTAAATAATCGCCAATTTCTGACGGTACTAAAATCTAAAAGTAATTATTGAATTTCTAAAGGTACAATAATTTAAAAAGTAAGCTATGGTTTCTAAAAGTACTAAAGTTGTAAAAATAAATAAAAAGAAAAAATTGTGATTCCTAAAAGTACTAAAATTCCAAAAATAAATAAAAAGAAAAAATTATGATTTCTAGACCAAAACTTATATTTTTAGTTTGGTAAAAATAATGGTAAATATGTAAAAGTACTAAAATCTTAAGAATTGTCGTGAATCATTAATGGTACTAACATTTTTAAAATATTTGTGGATTTTAAAAGCACTTATATCTTTTAAACAGTCGTTTTTTTTAAAATACTAAAATCTATATAATAATTATCAGTTTCTATTGGTACTAAAATCTTCAAAATAGTCTATATCTAATGATACAAAAGTCTTTAAAGAAAATTGGTGAATTTCCAATGGTACTAAAATAATTTTTAATATTTAAAGGTATTAAAAAAGTTTAAATTTGGGATTTTCAAAATTTATTTTGTTATTTTTAATGAATGAATATTTAAAAGTACTTATATTTTACAAACAATCGTGTTTTTCCAAAGGTATTTAGAAAAAAATGTCGTAAACTTCGACAAGTACTAAAATCTTAAACATAGTACTAAAATCTTTAAAATATTTGTGGATTTCAAAAGGAACGAAAATGTTCAAAATTGTCGGTTTCTAATGGTACAAAAATCTGTGAAATAATAATCAGTTTCTATTGGTACTAAAATCTTGAAAATCTTCGGTTTCTAATGGTAGAAACCGAAGATTTTCTTGTCGAAATTTTCTACAAGAACTAAATTCCTTAAAAAATGCCATTAATTATTAATGGTACTAAAATCTTTAAAATATTTATAGATTTCCAAAGGAACTTAAATCTTTAAAACACTCGGTTTCTAATGGTACTAAAATCAATGAAATAATTATTAGTTTCTATTAGTACTAAAATCTTCAAAATCGTGGGTTCCTAGTGGTACTAAAATATTTGTGATTTTCTAAATGCACTAAGATATTAAAAAAATAATTTTCTGAATTTTTATTGGGATTTCTACAATTTAAAATGCGATTTTCAAAATTAATTTTCTGATTTTTAATTGGTGGATATGTTAAAGTACTAAAATCTAACAAAATATCGTATTTTTCTAAAGGTTTTAAACATTTTTTTCGTTAATTTCTAAAAGTACTAAAATTTTAGAAACAGCCGTGTATTATAAATGGTACTAAAATCAAAATTCTGTTTTAATGTCTAAATTATAAAAAATTATTTAAATTATTTTATGTGACCTCGAGCTGGAGTAACCATTCTCAGTAGTACTAAAATATTTGTGGATTTCTACAAGAACTAAAATTTTTAAAATTGTCGGTTTATAATGGTAATAAAATCTATGTAGAAACTATAAATACTCACATATATAAAAAACAGTTTTCATTAACAAGACAAACCGACATTTAAAATCCTACTGATGATGACACTAACTGGGGTGTTTGAAACCGGTATAGGAAATACCAGAAATGACTATAATTTTTAGAAATTCAATTTTTCTTCTGCATTTTTTCAACTTGAACCCTTATAACAAATATAATTAGAGCCCGTGCTCGATCTGTACTTGCAGAAAAAATCAAATATCATTAGTTTCCACTAGTACTAAAATCTTCAAAATTCTCCGTTTCTAATGGTACTAAAAAATCGTGAATTTCTAAAGGTACTAAAATAAGTGGATTTTTTAAGGTACTAAAACAATAAAAAACTAATTTTCATAACTTTTATTGAAATTTCAAGAACTTAAGTTGGGATTTTAAAAATTTTCAAAATATTTCTAAATGTACTAAAACATATGTTTTTTTTTAATTTCTAAAGGTACTAAAATATTTGTGGATTTTAAAAAGTACTAAATAAATTAAAATCGTCGGTTTCTAATGGTACTAAAATATTTGTGGTTTTCTTAAAGTACTAAGATATTAAAAAAATAATTTTCTGAATTTTTATTGGGATTTCTACAATTTAAATTGCGATTTTCAAAATTAATTTTCTGATTTTTAATTGGTGGATATGTTAAAGTACTAAAATCTTACAAAATATCATATTTTTCTAAAGGTATTAAAAAAATTGTTAGTTAATTTCTACAAGTACTAAAACTTTAGAAACAGACGTGAATTATAAATGGTACTAAAATCTAAATTCTGTTTTAATATCTAAATTATAAAAAATTATTTAAATTTTTTTTGTGACCTCGAGCTGGAGTAACCATTCTTAATGGTACTAAATAAAATCTTTAAAATATTTGTGGATTTCAAAGAGAACTAAAATCTTAAAAATTTTCGGTTTCTAATGGTAATAAAATCTATGAAAAAATCATAAGTTTCCACTAGTACTAAAATCTTCAAAATTATCCGTTTCTAATGGTACAAAAAAAATCGTAAATTTTTAAAGGTACTAAAAAAATTTTTGATTTTTTAGCAATAAAAAATAATTTTCTGAATTTTTATTGGGATTTCAAGAATTTAAGTTGGGATTTTAAAAATTTTAAAAATATTTCTAAAGGTACTAAAACAAATGAAGTTTTTAATTTCTAAAGGTACTAAAATATTTCTGGATTTTAAAAAGTACTAATATATTAAAAAAAAATATTTTCTGAATTTTAATTAAGATTTCAAGAATTTAAATTGCGATTTTTAAAATTAATTTATTGATTTTTTAATGGTGGATATGTAAAAGTACTAAACTCTTACAAATAATTGTATTTTTCTTAAGGTATTAAACATTTTTTGTTAACTTCTACAAGTACTAAAACTGTTAAAGCAGTTGTAAATTCTAAATGGTATTCAAAATCGTAGGTTTCTAATACTACTAAAATCGTGAGGTGCTAAAATAATAAAAAAATAATTTTCAGAACTTTAATTGGGATTTTATGAGTTAATATTGCAATTTTCAAAATATATTTTCTGGTTTTTGCTATGTAAAAGTACTAAAATCTAACAAATAATCGTGATTTTTTAAAGGTATTAAAAACAACTGCCGTAAATTTCTACAAGTACTAAAATCTTAAAAATAGTTCTGAATTATTAAAGTTGATCAAATCTTTAAAATATTTCTGAATTTCTAAAGAAACTAAAATCTTAAAAATCATCGGTTTCTAATGGTACTAAAATTAATAAAATATTCATCAGTTTCCATTGGTACTAAAATCTTGAAAATCGTCTGTTCCTAAAGGTACTAAAATCTCAAAAAAAATTTGTAAATTTCTGAAAGTACTAAAATAATTTTGGATTTTTAAAGGTACTAAAATAATAATAAAAAAATCGGAATTTGGTACTAAAATCTTCAAAAAACCAAACTTTTTAAGGGTGGTAAAATATTTTTTGATTTTTAAAGGTAACAAAATAAGAAAAAATAAATTACGATATCAAGAATGTAAATTGGAATTTTCAAAACTTATTTTCTGATTTTTAATTGGTTTGTATGTTAAAGTACTAAAATCCTACAAATAATCGTGTTTTCCAAAGGTTTTAAAATATTTTTCGTAAATTTTTACAAGTACTAAAATCTTAAAAATAGTCTTGAATTATTAATGGTACTTAGATCTTTAAAATATTTTAAGATTTCTAAAGGAACTAAAATCTTTAAAACAGTCAGTTTGTAGTGGTACTAAAATCTATGAAATAATTACTAGTTTCTATTGATACAAAAATCTTCAAAATCGTCCGTTTCTTTTGGTACTAAAATTTTCAAAAAATTCATGAACAAAATAATTTTGGATTTTTAAAGGTACTAAAATCTTAAAAAAAAAAACTTTTTAAAGGTGCTAAAATAAATTTAGATTTTTAAAGATACTAAATACTAAAATAATAAAAAATAAATTTCAGAATTTTAATTGCGATATCAAGAATTTAAATTGGAATTTTCAAAATTTATTTTTTGATTTTTAATTGGTGGGTATGGAAAAGTACTAAAATCCTACAAATCGTGTTTTTTAAAGGTATTAAAAAACACTTGTCGTAAATTTCTACAATTACTAAAATCTTAAAAATAGCCATGAATTATAAATGGTACTAAAATCTTTAAAATATTTTTAGATTTCTAAAGAAGCTAAAATCTTTTAAATCATTAGTTTCTAATGGTACTAAAATCTGTGAAATAATTATCAGTTTCCATTAGTACTAAATTTTCTTCAAAAAAAATTTTAAATTTCTAAAGGTACTAAAATAATCTTACAAATAATCGTATTTTTCTAAAGGTATCAAAAGAAATTGCCATAAATTTCTACAAGTACTAAAATTTTAAAAATTGGCTTGAATAATTAATGGTACTAAAATAATAAAAATATTTTTGTTTTTTAAAAGGAACATAAATACTAAAATCTTCAAAATCGTAAGTTTCTACAGGTACTAAAATCTTTAAAATCGTCGGTTTCTAATGGTGAATTTCTAAAGGTACTAAAAAAATAGTAATTTTTAAAGGTACTAAAAAAATAAAAACTAATTTTCAGAATTTAAATTAGGATTTCAAGAATTTAAGTTGCGATTTTCAAAATTTATTTTCTGATATGAAGGATATGTAAAAGTACTGAAATCTTACAAAACATCATGTTTTTGTAAAGGTATTAAAAAAAATTGTAGAAAATTTCTACAAGTACTAATATTTAAAAAAAAACAGTCGTGAATTATTAATGATACTTAAATCTTAAAAGTACTTGTGGATTTCTAAGAGAACTAAAATCTTCAAAACAGTCGGTTTCTAATGGTACTAAAATCTATGAAATAATCATCAGTTTCAATTGGTACTAAAATCTTCACAATCGCCAGTTTCAAGAGGTAATAAAATCTTCAAAATATTTGTGAATATCAAAGAGTACCTAAATAGTTTTGAATTCTTTTAAGGTACTCAAATAATAAAAAAATCTATTTTTGGATTTTCAAAATTTATTTTCTTATTTTTAATTGGTGGTTATGTAAAAGTACTAAAATCTTACAAATTATCGTGTTTTTCTTAAGGTGTTAAAAAATTTGTCGTAAATATCTACAAGTACTAAAGTTTTAATTGGTGGGTATGGAAAAGTACTAAAATTCTACAAATCGTGTTTTTTTAAAGGTATTAAAAAACACATGTCGTAAATTTCTACAAGTAAAAAATAGTCATGAATTATAAATGGTACTAAAATCTTTAAAATATTTTTAGATTTCTAAAGGAGCTAAGATCTTCTAAATCATTAGTTTCTAATGGTACTAAAATCTATGAAATAATTATCAGTTTCCATTAGTACTAAAATCATAAAAAAAAAATTTAAAATTTCTAAAGGTACTAAAATAATAGTGGATCTTACAAATAATCGTATTTTTCTAAAGGTATCAAGTACTAAAATTTTAAAAATTGTCTTGAATTATTAATGGTACTAAAATTATAAAAATATTTGTGTTTTTTAAAAGGAACATTAATACTAAAATCTTCAAAATCCTAAGTTTCTACAGGTACTAAAAATTTTAAAATCGTCGGTTTCTAATGGTGAATTTCTAAAGGTACTAAAATAAATGTTAATGTTTAAGTGTACTAAAATAATAAAAAATAATTTTCAGAATTTCAATTAGGATTTCAAGAATTAAAGTTGCGATTTTCAAAATTTTTCCAAGTACTAAAATCTTAAAAATAGTCGTTTACCCTTAATTAATGGTACTAAAATCTTTATGGATTTTTTAAGGAACTATAATCTTTAAAACAGTCGGTGTCTACTAATGGTACTAAAATCTTTAAAATATTTAAAAATTTCTAGTGAAACTAAAATTTTAAAATCATCGGTTTCTAATGGTTCTAAAATCTACGAAATGATCGTCAGTTTTTTTTAGTACTTAAATCTTCAAAATAGTCGGTTTCTAATGGTACTTAAATCTTTAAACATTTTGGGGATTTCTAAAGGTGGTAAAATCTTTAATATAATTGTGGATTTCTAAAGGTACTAAAATATGCTAGAAACGGTTTAGTTTGACTTACTTCAAAAACATGTAATTTTAAACACCATTCCCTTTTTAATTTATTTTTTTTTTGTTTGAAAAACTATAAAGTCAGCTTTTCTTTGTCGTTTTTTTTTTTTTTTGTAATTTATGACCAAATATAAATCTTAACAAATAACATTCTATATTGCCACAACTAACTAAAAACAATGACGTTATTTTCCCCCTAGATTTTGTGCTGCTCCCTTCTAAGATTTTATCAATACATGGTTGATTTGGTTGAATGTAAAGTAGTACTGCGAAGTGCATTTTTTTTTTTTAACGCGCAGTAACCTTTAGTTATTGCTTTAAAAGTAATGGACAAGTTGACATTTTATTGTTTAAATAAAGTTAAAGGATGCGTAAGATTTATTTGTTTAGCAAAAGATTGCAAAAAAACGAAGGAAAACAATGAAATCTGGTTTTAAAGGACATTATCAAAGTTGGAACACTTCTTTTTTTCTATGGAAACTTTGACAAAATCACCATGGAATTTTGCAACCTTCCATATAATGTTTCAACTACACCAGCTATAACATATTTCTCGTTAGGGTATGACTACACCTTCCATAATTATGTAGACATAAAGTAATAAACACACACAAAACATTTGTTTTGTGTGTGTTTGTTTTTTAATGTCTACATAATTATGTTAGTGTAGCCGGGGAGTTAGGTAAGTTGCATTTAATATCATTAAATGTCACATTACAATCTCAAGCTGACAACTTGACATACATGTTTAAACATCGCCTACCATAAAATCTGACATTACTCGAGAGAAAAAAAAGCTAACAAATTTCAATAATTTTTTAATTGACTCAATTAAAAAATTAATTAATATAGAAAATATTACAAAACAATTAATTTTTTTAACAACTACTTTTATTGAAAATATTTTTTTTTTAACATTTTCGTTTATTGAACATATTTTTTAAAAATTTTATTATTGATTAATATTAAAATTAAATTAATTAAAAAATTAATTGAAATATTTTTTTTAACTAGATTAAAATTTCAATCTAGACATTCTGTAGGTCGATTCTCAATAGTTTCTAAAGCCCTCACTGCAAATTGTCGTTTTTTTTCAATTATTGTCCTTCTTTGTTAGTTTTCACTGTAATTAAGTAGTTACCCTGTATTTACATGCATTTGGTTTGGTTGAGTTTTTAGTTTTTTTATTCTCCCTCCAATGATGAATGACAAATTATTTTCAATTTAATTGCAATTTGTACGTACATCTTTCTTTTCTTTGTAATGCTTGAATTTTCTTTGAATGACTTCATTTTAAAGTTTGTTTATAGTGAAAATATTGTTGTTAATGGTTCATAAAATTTTAAATTTATATAAATTTTAAAATAAACTAAAAAAGTGACATCTTGTTATCACCCATAAATTACTTATTTAAATCTTAATAATAATGGTGGATTTTTAAAGGTACTAAAATCTTCAAAATATTTGAGGATTTCCAAAGGTACTAAAATCATCGACCTTAACAAAATTTTAGATTTCAAAGAGTACTAAAATTAACAAATAATTGTGAATTCTAAAAGTACTAAAACTTTTCAAGTTATTTTAAAATTTCGATTTCTAATGGTACATAAATCTTAAAACGATTAGTAAAATTCAAAAAATTCTAAAATAAAGTTTTTAAAATATTTCTGGATCTCAAAAGGTACTGAAATTATTATTCCTAAAGATAGTAAAATTTTCAAAATTGTCATGGATTTTAAAAGGTACTAAAATCGTTATGCCTAGAGGTACCAAACTCTTAAAAATAATCGTTAGTTTCTAAATGTACTTAAATCATAAACATATTGGCCCTTACCACAAGAAAACAAAAAGTCTATTTTAACAAAAGTTTTATTTTAAATTTCAAATTTTCAATACATTTTTTGAAAGTCGATTTTAAAAACAAAAACAATTTGTATGGAAATAAAATTAAAACCTGATTTTAAATATATTTTATTTTTCTATGGTAAGGCTGATTGTTTTGTCCTTGAGAAAAATCTTACTAATTATAGGTTTCTAAAGGTACTAAAATATTAACAATAATTTTGAATATTTAAAGGTACCAAAATCCTAAAAATAATCAGAGATTTATAATAGTACTAAAATAGTATAAATAATCATGGGTTTTCTAAAAGTATTAAAATCTCTCAAAAATGATTTCGCATGGTACTAAACATTTACAACTAATCAGTGAGTTTTAAAATATTAAAAATAATTATTTGTTTCTTAAAGTACTAGAATCATAAAAATAAAATTTAAAAAAAAAAGTTATGACTAAAGGAACTAAAATCTAACAAATGAGCATGAATTTCTTATGGTCATAAAATTAAAAAAATACATATCTGGGATTTCTAATGGTACTAAAATCTTTAATATATATACGGATTTGTTAAAATACTAAAATTTTAGACTTACTAAGGCTTTTAAAATATTTTTGAATTTCTTAAAGTACTAACATTTTAAAAGTACTAAAATCTCAAAATTATTCTTGTTTTTGTTTAAGTACTAAAATCATAAAACACATCGTGGATTAGAAAAAAAGTCTGAACTTTTTAAGACTTTTTTATATACAGAAAAAGTCTCAGATTCTAAGACATTTTTCCTATAGATAAAGTCTCAGACTCTGTTACATTTAACCTATAGAAAAATTTTTAGATGACATTTTTCCTATAGAACAATTTTTAGATTCTGAGACATTTTCTATAGCAAAATTCTCAGATTCTGAGACATTTTTCTTATATAGAAAGAGTCTCAGATTCTGAGACATTTTTTCAATAGAAAAAATCTCAGATGCTGAAAGATTTTTTCTATAGAAAAATTCTCAGATTCTGAGACATTTTTCTTATATAGAAAGAGTCTCAGATTCTGAGAAATTTTTCTATAGAAAAATTCTCATATTCTGAGACATTCTCAGATTCTGAGACATTTTTTCTATAGAAAAATTCTCAGATTCTGAGACATTTTTTCTATAGAAAAATTCTCAGATTCTGAGACATTTTTTCTATAGAAAAATTCTCAGATTCTGAGACATTTTTTCTACAGAAAAATTCTCAGATTCTGAGACATTTTTTCTATAGAAAAATTCTCAGATTCTGAGACATTTTTTCTTGTATAGAAACAAGTAAGAAAGTTATAGTCGGTCAAGACCGACCATTTGATACCTTACACCAATGTTTCCCGGAAAATGGGTCCCAAGTACAAACATGGAACGATTGGATCTGTCGTTGCACAGAAAATAATATCGCAAATTTTATTTTAATTAAAATTTTATTTGTTTTTTAATTTAATTTCAATTAAATTATTAATTAATATAATTAATTGTTTAATTAAATTTTTAACTTTATTTTAATTAACATTTTAATTGTTTTTAAATTTAATATTAATTAAATATTTAATTTATATAATTAATTGTTTAATTACATTTTTAGTTTTACTTATTTTTTTTTTGTTTGTTTTGTTTTTCGTGTGTGTGCTACTGGGTGTTTTTCTCTTGCATTGTCTTGCAGATAAAAAAAAAATACATAAGTTTAAACAGTTTGTTGATTTTTTTTTTATTTCTCATATAGTTCTTTGAATTCTCATTTTGTTTATAGTTTTATGTGTATGTATATAAAAGGTTTATAATCAACTTTATAAAATTGTCTCATTGAATATGTCTTCACGGCATAAATATATTTGGTAAAGAAACATTTTTTTATTTAAAAATTTTTTTTTTTTAAATTATTTATTTTTTAAAAAATGTATTATTTTTAATTAATTTGTTAATTTATACAATTAAAATTTTAATTGATTTCAAATTTTTTTTTAATTAAATTTTTAATTTATATAATTAAAATTTTAATTATTTTTTTTTTCAAATTTTAATTAAATTTTTAAATTTATAGAATTAAATTTTTAATTAAATAAATATTCATTTATTTTTAATTAACGACATACAAATATTTTTAATTTATATGCGCATTTTAGTGATTGGTTCGGATTTAATTAATTTTTTAATTAAATCCACGAATTTTTTAATTAAATTTATTTTTTATTTTTTTCTGTGTGTTAGATCTTTATTTGGTGTAGAAAACACACACAGGTAAAATTTTAGTGGAATTGGCTTATTTTTTGTCAATTGACCGATTTAACTGAATATCGGTCCAAATTTGTATATGGGGGACTAAGTCCAAAAATGGTCCAATTATATTCCGATTTGATATGGTTACTTAAGTACACGTTTAAAACCTAAAAATTAAACGTTATCAAATATTTCCATTTTTATGAATTTTAGGAAATTATGTGAATATCGGGAAGGTGGTTTGTATGGGGACTGGTAGTTATTACCTGTTAAATTTCAAAACGATATCTATTATAATACGGTTATTAGAGGCTCTTAAGCGAAATTCAAATTGGGCGTTTGTATGGGAGATAGGTCTTAACATGGACCGATTTTTTTTTTCCAATTTCAATAGGCTTCGTCCTTGGGCCACAAGAAGCTTAAGTTTCAAATTTCAAGTAAATTGATCGAAAATTGCGGCCTGTATCGTGCTTAAACCGATAGATGGACAGACGGACGGACGGACAGACAGACGGACGGACATCGCTAAATCGACTCAAAAAGTAATTCTGAGTCGATCGGTATACTTAAAGGTGTGTCTAGGACCAATATTTCGGGTAGTTACAAACATCAGCACTAACTCATTATACCCTGTACCACAGAGTGGTGTAGGGTATAAAACGGTTCCAGAATCTGAGACTTTGTTTATATAGAAAAAATGTCTCAGCATCTGAGACTTTTTTTATATAAAAAAATTTCTCAGAATCTGAGACCTTTTTTATAAAGAAAAAATGTTTCAGAATCTGAGACTTTTCTTATATAAAAAAAATTTCTAAGAATCTGAGACATTTTCTATAAAGAAAAAATATAGAAGAAATGTTTCAGAATCTGAGACTTTTACTATATAGAACAAAATGTTTCAGAATCTGAGACTTTTCTTATATAAAACAAATTTCTAAGAATCTGAGACTTTTTCTATATAGAAAAAATATAGACGAAATGTTTCAGAATCTGAGACTTTTACCATATAGAACAAAATGTTTCAGAATCTGAAACTTTTTTTATAAAGAAAAAATGTCTCAGAATCTAAAGACTTTTTCATAAAGAAAAAAAAATGTCTAAGAATCTGAATTTTTTTATAAAGAAAATATGTTTTAGAATCTTAGGCTTTTTCTATATAGAAAAAATGTCTCAGAATCTTGCACTTTTTCTATTTAGAAAAAATGTCTCAGAATCTTAAAATTTTTCTAAAAAAAAATGTCTCAGAATCTGAGAATTTTTCTATAGAAAAAATGTCTCAGAATTTGAGAATTTTTCTATAGATAAAATGTCTCAGAATCTGAGAATTTTTCTTTAGGAAAAATGTCTCTGAATTAAAGAATTTTTCTATAGAAAAAATGTCTCAGAATCTAAAAATTTTTTATAGAAAAAATGTCTCAGAATCTGCGACATTTTTATATAGAAAAATGTTTCAGAATCTGCGACATTTTTATATAGAAAAATGTGTCAGAATCTGATACTTTTTTATATAGAATAAATGTCTCAGAATCTGAGAATTTTTCTATAGAAAAAATGTCTCAGAATCTGAGAATTTTTCTATAGAAAAAATGTCTCAGAATCTGAGAATTTTTCTATAGAATAATTGTCTTAGAATCTGAGAATTTTTCTATAGAAAAAATGTCTCAGAATCTGAGAATTTTTCTATAGATAAAATGTCTCAGAATCTGAGAATTTTTCTATAGATAAAATGTCTCAGAATCTGAGAATTTTTCTTTAGGAAAAATGTCTCTGAATTAAAGAATTTTACTATAGAAAAAATGTCTCAGAATCTGAGAATTTTTCTATAGAAAAAATGTCTCAGAATCTGAGAATTTTTCTATAGAAAAAATGTCTCAGAATCTGAGAATTTTTCTATAGAAAAAATGTCTCAGAATCTGAGAATTTTTCTATAGAAAAAATGTCTCAGAATCTGAGAATTTTTCTATAGAAAAAATGTCTCAGAATCTGAGAATTTTTCTATAGAAAAAATGTCTCAGAATCTGAGAATTTTTCTATAGAAAAAATTTTTTCTCTGTAAAAAAAAACGTTTATAGATTTTATTTATATTTAATTTGTAACGGAAATTTTAAATTATCAAATACAAATTCCAGCTGGCAATACTGTATATTAAATTTGAATTTTACTAACAAAAAACAAAGACAACTAAACCAAAAATAAGTATGACCTTCTCTTTCATAAACTTTAACTAACCAAACAACAGAGACACATTTATTTTAGTAAACTCTCTCTTTGTCTCTTTTTAACGGTATATTAAATTGCATTGTATTTGCAATTCATAAACAGTGTTGCCAGAAAATATTTGGCTCTTGTCCCCAATTTGAAAAATGAAATCCCCAAAAATACCCTACAAATTATATAAAATCCCCAAAAAAAAATTTTATGAATATTCAAATATAAACTTTCTTTTAATTAAAAAAACGGTATTTATTAAACAATATTTTTATATTAATTTTAAGGTTATACCTTTTTATGATATTTAAATATTAAATTTTAAACAAAAAAGTTGTAGAAGGCGATTTACCTTCTAGAGATATGGGAATTTGAATTTGTTAATCAAGCCCACAAATCCAAGAATTCTGTTGATATTAAAAAAGGTGTAAATGTTGTCTTTTTATTTCTCTTTTATTTTTTTCTACATAACTTTTGAAAAAAAAAAATCCGGCATCGATAAGATCAGGAATACCATCAGAACATTTTAAGGAAGTTTAAAATGTAATTTTTTTGGTTTTATCCTTCGAATTTTGAAAAAAAATAAAATATACTGTTCAAATCAGATATTTGCTTTTGCAAATATTTCTGGATATACTCAACGAAATTTGGATTTTAACCCCACGTTCTCTTAATTTGAGTATCTATAGGATTTTTTTCACAATTCGAATAAGTAGTTAAGGATAATTTTTAGAAATTTATTTTTTCTGATGAATGATTTGTATACTTAAAAAAATGTCTTTTAAAATCCTTGACATTACCTGATGGTACCCTGATCGTATCGAGCCCGGAATTCTTGGATATGTTAGGATTTTTTATAAGAAATTTGATTAAAAAATTTATTCCTTTAACATACACTTTTCCAATATTTAAAGAATTGTTTGAAGGCTTGTTCCACAAAATATTAAAATGCCTATATCTCGTTTGTCAAATAATTTTTTAAACGACCAACAAAAATACTAAAAGTCAATCAATACATAAATTTGTTGATTTTTCTGTTAGTACAGATCGAGCACGGGCTCTAATTCTATTTGTTATAAGGGTTTGAGTTGAAAAATGTAGAAGAAAAATTGTAATTTCTAAAGCTATAGAAATTTCTGGTATTCCTATACCGGTTTCGGACAGTTCCAGTTAACTGTCTTCATCAGTAGTAGTCAATACAGTTGGAGACACCACACACAGAAAACAAATTTGCTAATTTCCAACTGAAATTCTGTTGTTGCAACAAAAAATCGGTGGATGCATTTGAATTAAGGTTGAAACAACTAAATATCGGTAGTTACAACAAAATGTTAATATTACAACTGTATTTTAATTGAAACAGCTATAAAATTCATTAGCCACATCAAAATGTAGTAGCAGCAACCGAATTTTGATTTAATACAACTGAAAAATTCAGTTGGAAATTCATTTTTCTCCGTGCAGTACCTATTTTTTGGCCCCCAATACTTTTGACCACCAATTTTTTTGTAAACAAAGAAAAAAAATTTTATTTTAATATTCCATTACTTTGCACTTAAGTAGATCTAAAATAAATAAACAAAATATTTTTTTTATTGTTCCCAAATAAATTGGTGGTCAAAAGTATTGAAGGTCAAAAATAATGGTTTCTTTAGCTGTATTGATTGACTTTTAGTATTTTTGTATGTCGTTAGAAAAATTATTTTGAAAAAAATTAACTTTATTCGACCCTCGTAAAACATTTATGATTTACTAAAATTACTTACTCCCGACCTAAATTATTTCATCTTGCCCAATCCAAATGATGGGATTAAGGACAGTTTTACGGGGAAATAACAAAAAAACTGTTATCTTCCAGCTTATGTATAAAGACTGCAATCTTAGTTCATTTAAAAAATAATATTTTTGTTTTTCAAAAAACGTCAAAAAATAATTAAAGCATTGTTATTCCAATTTTACTACTTTGACATTAACAAATGAATGCAGCTGTAATTTTTGACTGCATTCTGTACCAATGTCAATCTTGTAAATTGGTAATAGTCTTAACAATTTTAAAAATTAAATTTTAAATTGTTGAAAAAAAAAAATCCCCAAAAATTAGCGAAATCCCCAAATCCCTCCCCTGGAAATCTTGTCCACAAACCAAACTCGAAATCCCCATTTTGGGGACAAATCCCCTTATCTGGCAACACTGTTCATAAATACAATAGGGTTTGTTTTCTTTTTTGTTGTTTTGTATTTTGCACTAAATTTGTTGTTATTGCTTTTTCTTCTTTTGCTAAATTTTTGCCTCTTCTTCTTTAAAAGCAAAATTTAGTGAGACTTTAAAAGCCAATAGTAAGTTGAAAGTTGTTATGAAAATACGTGTGCGGGTGTTTTTTTTTTTTTTAATTTGCCACTAAAAACAAGAAAATTCAATAAAGTGTAATTATTAACAAAAAAAAGATTGTTAATTTAACAAAAAAATATAAAGAAAACTTTAAATTTATTAATAAATGAATAAAATAAGTTAAAAAGTGTTTAAAATTAAATAAAATTTTCGTTTTTTTCTTTTCTTTCAAAGAAAATTCTCGGGGTAAACGCAAAATTAAGAAAAAAAAGTAACAAAAGCAAAAAAACAAAAATATTTCGATGGCAAAAAAAAAAAATCGCGAGCGTGAATGTGCATGAAAGAAATAAATTTTAAAAAAGAAATAACAACAAAAATACAATATCAACAACAAATAAATTGTTATTAAAAGAAAAAAAAAAAGTGAATAAGAAGTGGAAAAAAAAAATAACATGAAATAAAAATGAAATTTTTTTGCATGAATGAGTGTGTTTATTAATAAATATTTTTTTTTTTGATATAAGAAATACAAGATAATTTAACAAAAGGAAGAAGAAAAGTGTGTACATAAATAAACAATGTAACAAATAAAAAATAAAAGTAAATGTGCAATAATTAAGCTAAAATAAGAAGTAAAAGAAAAATAAAAATTGATACCAAAAACAACAAATAAAAAAGAAAAGCAATAGAAAAAAAAAGTGTGTGTGTTTGTGTGCCTAAGAAAATTATTAAAATAAAGTTTTAATTATTACAGCAAAATCTTAAAATATTAATTAAAAATAATTCCAATTCTCTGATTTAAACACAAAAATTTGCCAATAATTTTGCCCAGTATATAAAAATAACATAAAAAAAATGTTTTTTTAAACAATTTGAAAAAGTTACATTTGCAAAAAATTTATAGAGCTGCATTATAAATTTATTATTGCAAATTTTGTTAAAGGTAAGTCTAGTTTTTTTCATTTTCTTTTATCGTATTTCCTTCTTTACTTTATTGTGCAACATTTTTTTTTACCCCTTCTAGCCAATGTCACATAAATAAAACTCCCTTTAGTTAGTACTCCCCCAGTCAGTGATGTTAATTTAGTGATTTTCTGTTTAGACTTTGTCATCACTATTTAAATTGATTTTGTGTTTTTATCAGGAGCGTGTTCAGCGCTTGAGTTTGGGGGGGGGGGGGGGGGAAATATATTTTTTTTTACTTAAAAATTTTTTCTTACAAGCAAACTTAGCATGGATTTTCAAAAAAAAATATTTTTGAGTGACAAAAATACGTTGTAAAATATTTTTGTGACTTACCAATGTTTTTAACACTTGTTTAACTATTTTTTCAACACGTGAATTTAAAGTGAAACCAATCTGTAATTTACTGGTTTGCAAATAACTTTTGAACCACTGTAACGATTTTGCTGAAATTCAATACCAGCCGTGCCAGAAAAACCACAATTGTGTTTCGAAAGTTAGCGTGTTGTTTATCTCGTAAATTCTCGAAAAATCCTTGCCGAACTACACTCTTTTGTTACAAACGAAATGACAAACTTAAATATACCCTCTGCAATATTTTCAAAAGAGACTTCAATAAAAATGTGTTCAACGATTTAGTTGTCATCTATAAAATTAATTTTAAACTAAAATATTATTAAAAAAACAAGTTTTTTAAAATAATATTGTAGAAGAAAAATTAATTATAACTCTTAGAGTTACCTAAAAATATTTTTTTTTGTGATATCCCAAAAATTTTTCATTATGCAGATAGCAAGTTTTGAATATAAGCTCTTGATATATTTTTAAATTGTCCAAATATATTTTTAAATTGTCCAAAGGAATTTTAAAATTGTCCAAATGTATTTTAAAATTGTCTAAATGTATTTTAAAATTTTCTAAATGTATTTTAAAATTGTCTAAATGTAGTTTAAAATTTTACAAATGTATTTTAAAATTGTCCAAATGAAGTTTAAAATTTTCTAAATGTATTTTAAAATTGTCTAAATGTATTTTAAAATAGTCCAAATGAATTTAAATGTATTTTAAAATTTTCTAAATGTATTTTAAAATTGTCCAAATGTAGTTTAAAATTTTACAAATATATTTTAAAATTGTCCAAATGTAGTTTAAAATTTTCCAAATGTATTTAAAAATTGTCCAAATAGATTTAAAAATTGTTCAAATTATTTTTAAAATTGTCCAAAATTATTTTAAAACTGTCGAAATATTGAAATGTATTTTAAAATTGTTCAAATGTATTTTAAAACTTTATTTATTTTAAAACTGTCCAAATATAATTTTAAATTGTCCAAATACAATTTAAAATTTTCCATATGTATTTTAAAATTGTACAAATGTATTTTAAAATTATCGAAATGTATTTTAGAATTGTCCAAATGTAGTGTAAAATTTTACAAATGTGTTTTAAAATTGTCCAAATGAAGTTAAAAATTTCCCAAATGTATTTTAAAATTGTGTAAATAAATGTATTTTAAAATTATCCAAATGTATTTTAAAATTGTCCACATGTATTTTAAAATTGTCCAAATGTATTTTAAAATTGTCCAAATAGATTTAAAAATGTTCCAAATTAATTAAAAAATTGTTCAAATTTATTTTAAAATTGTTTAAATTTATTTTAAAACTGTCCAAATATAATTTAAAATTGTCCATATACAATTTAAAATTTTCCATATGTATTTTAAAATTGTCCAAATGTATTTGAAAATTATCCAAATGTATTTTAAAATTGTCCAATTGTATTTTAAAATTTTCCAAATGTATTTTCAAAGTTGTGCACAAGTATTTTAAAATTTTCAAAATGTGTTTTATAATTCTCCAATTGTATTTTAAAATTGTCCATATGTATTTTCAAAATGTCCAAATGTATTTTAAAATTGTCCAATTATATTTTTAATTTTTCCAAATGTATTTTAAAATATTTTATGTAGAATTAAACATACATTTGGAAAATTTTCAAACACATTTGGACAATTTTAAAATACATTTGGACAATTTTATAATACATTTGGACAATTTTAAAATTAATTTGGACAATTTTAAAATATATTTGGACAATTTTAAAATACATTTGGACAATTTTAAAATTAATTTGGACAATTTTAAAATACATTTGGAAATTAAAAAAAAAAAAACATTTTGAAAATTTTAAACTACTTTTTGAAATTTTAAATTACATTTTGATAATTTTAAAATACATTTGGACAATTTTAAAATACATTTCGACAATTTTAAAATATTTGGACTTAAAATACATATTGGCAATTTTAAAATTCATTTGGACAAAATTTAAAAAATATTTGAACAATTTTAGAATCCATTTGGACAATTTTAAAATACTTTTGGAAAATTTCAAAATGCAATTGGAAATGGTGTAGAATATTTAAAATATATTTGGAAAATTTTAAAATATGTACAATTTTAAAAAGCGTTTGGAAATTTTTAAAATACATATGAACAGTTTTAAAATACATTTGGAAATTCTTAAAATACATTGGAAAATTTTAAAATACATTTGGTAAATTTTAAAAATACATTTGAAAAACTTTAAAATGCAATTGTTCAATTTTAAAATACATTTGGACATTTTTAAAATACATTTGGAATATTTTAAACTACATTTAGAAATTTTAAAATACATTTGGATAATTTTAAAATATATTTGGACAATTTTAAAATACATATGGAAATTTTTAAATTATATTTGAACAATTTTAAATTATATTTGAACAATTTTAAAATTACCCAGTTAGCAAAATAAAATCACCGCCGTCAAACTGCTGACTATTCCTTTATGAAATTGGTGACATCTTTATACAATTTTTCCAAATGTCCCAATGACATGTCAGCAGTTAGTCAGTAGTGCCACTAACAGTTCGTTTAAATGGCCGCTGACCAAATGCTGACATGTCATATAAAGATTAGGGTGTCCCAAAAAAAAAATTGTCCGGGCTCAAGCATAATTTGAAAGCTTATAGGGTAAAGTATTTCTGAGATTTTTTTCAGATTTTTCGGAAAAGGTTATAAGGTCGCGCAAATCGATTTTTTGCTGAAAATCGGCTTTGCCGACCGTTTTATTAACTTTCTTTATAAAATCGTCAACAGCCACGAGTTTCTTCACTACTGAGGTAATATTTTTAAAGAAAAATGTCCAAACTTTATTTTTGTGTGCATAAACTATAAGTTTTGGCAACTCTTTTGCTCATTTGGGTACCCTACATTAGATTTTTTCGTAAATTTTTCATAAATTTTGAAATAACGCTTTGTAACTTTTAAAATTTCTATGAAAGTCAAAAAAAATAATAATGCAGTTTGAAAGATAAATTAATTCTCTATAATTTAGCAACAATTGTTTTTGAATTTGCTCTTACCGTTCCAGAGTAATACCATTTAAAGATTTCTATCCATTGTACAAAACTAATAGTAAAATAATAAACTTCTTATAAAGACCTGAAAAATTCGAGTTTTGGTCAGTAACAGAAATGTTAGAAGGTGGATCCTTAAGATTTTTTGATGCTGAACACAAAACTGATTTTAGCAACTCCCTAACAAGTCACGTTTGGTGTAATTTAGGACAGTAGGTCAAAATGTCCGTCCATCCGGCTGTATAAGACACGATGGAGTCAAAAATAAAAGAGATAGACTACTGATGTTAGGCACGAATATGGCTTATGGTCATAGGAAGGTTATCTTTACAAATGGGAAAAATCGGTCAAGGGGGAAAAAAGTTGCCCCTTGAAGAATCAACAAATAACGTATTTTTTTACATTAAATTTTGTATTTTTGTTAAAAAAAATAAAACTTTATTGTAAAAGAAGATGTATAAAGTCATGCATCTGCGCCTAGGAAATAAGAAAATGCTTATTTTCGGCTCGCCCCATTTTGTGGGCTCGGATTTATTCAAATAATGATAAAAATTTGATTACTTCAGTGGAAAAAGCACAATGAATGTATTGGTAATATTTATCGCGAGGGGAAAGGTCTCCCCTTAAGGCCGCCGCTTGGGACCACCACGACGGCCTTGTCAAAAAACATTTTTATATATATTTTTTTTATTTTTTTTTACATATTGCAGGGCATAAAATATTCTGCACAACCGAATTTAACACTTTTGTTTATTATTTCTGAAAGCTGCATCTCATAGTCCCGGTATTCAGCTTTTAGATCCATCATATATAGCCTATTTACAAGTTTTTACCCTAAGATATTAAATAGTGAAAGACAATATCTTTTTTAAATTCAATATTTTATTTTATTATTAGTTTTATACAATGGGTTGAAAGCTTTAAAATGGTATTACTTTGGAACGGTAAGAGCGAATTCAAAAATTATTGTTGCTAAATTATAGAGAATTAATTTATCTTTCAAACTGCATTATGACTTTTTTTGACTTTCATAGAAATTTTAAAAGTTACAAAGCGTTATTTTCAAAATTTATGAAAAATTTACGAAAAAATCTAATGTAGGGTACCCAAATGTGCAAAAGAGTTGCCAAAACTTATAATTTATGCACACAAAAATAAAGTTTGGACATTTTTCTTTAAAAATATTACCTCAGTAGTGAAGAAACTCGTGGCTATTGACGATTTTATAATGAAAGTTAATAAAACGGTCGGCAAAGCAGATTTTCAGCAAAAAATCGATTTGCGCGACCTTAAAAACTTTTCCGAAAAATCTGAAAAAAATCTCAAAAATACTTTGCCCTATAAGCTTTCAAATTATGCTTGAGCACCCAAGAAAATCGAATAAAGGTTTTATTTTGGGACGCCCTAATGAAGATGTCAGCAATTTTATATGGGAGAGTCAGCAGTATACTGCATATATGTGATTTTTTTCCCTACCCATTCGGCGTTTTGAAAGTATATTTGGACAAATATAAAATTAATTTAGACAGTTTGAAAGTACATTTTAAAATACATTTGGGAATTGTTAAAATACATTAGAAAATTTTAAAATACATGTGGACAATTTTAAAATAGGTACAATTGGAAATGATTAACCCCCAGTTTCTTTAATACGAACGCCATTCGTTCGTGACGAATTTGTGTGTATTTTGTTATTGTTACAAAAACAAAATACATGCAAATTCGTCGCAGACGAATGGCGTTCGTATTACAGAAACTGGAGGTAAGTGTAATACGAACTCGTGCCCAGAGGCACGAGTTAAAATTGTCCGATTTCGCTAAAAATTTAAATATAGAGCATTTAGACCAAAACGAGCTATAGTCGTTTGTTTCTTAAAAAAAAATTTATATCAAACTTTTACAGTATAGACGAAAGTACACACAATCAAAATACCGGAGTAAAAATGTAAAGGATCAGTACTGATCCGAAAAATAGATCGCTAAGGTTAAATTAGTTTTAATCGGGCGGATATAATTGCATCCGGAAAATGGTATTATCTAACTATATAAACCCAATCTTCGGATAAAATTGTATCCGTCCGATTAAAACTGATCCATTTTCCGGATCGGTACTGATCTTTTAAATCACGGATCACTACGGATCTTACTCGGCTCAGTACTAATCTTTTAAATCTCAAATCAGATGTGATATATTAGAATATATACAAACATTTTTACTCGGGTAATTAAAAAAAATTTTCAATTCCAAAGTGTAAACTCCCCTTAAAACGAAATGTACTATTTACGAATGAGTACTCGTCTACAATTGGTATTTCTTTAATATTGTATGGGGTTTTAAAGTCTTGTTGTAGTCTGTCTATATGCCCCACTAACCGGTTCCACTAAAATACGTACATCTACGTCGAGAGTCGTCATTGTTGCTGCCACTAATACTACAACTGCTGTCGTTATTTATCTAGCCAGTCGGCCAAACAACCATCCAAACCAGCCAGCAAGTCAGTGGTGCAAGAGTCGGTTAAAACAAAATGATTTTGTTTTCAATTTGATGGCTTAGTTGTTGAGCAACTTGTTTATTGTTGTGCTGTTGTTTTTTGCACATTTTTTTTTTCGTTTTGTACATTAATTTTTTTTTTATACCCTCCACTCTAGTGATAGAGGGTATATATAAGTTTGTCATTCCGTTTGTAACACCTCGAAATATTGGTCTAGGACCCCATAAAGTATATATATTCATGATCCTCGATCGATTTTAAGACGATCTAGCTATGTCCGTCCGTCCGTCCGTCCGTCCGTCCGTCCGTCCGTCCGTCTGTCCGTCTGTCTGTCTGTCTGTCTGTCTGTTGAAAACACGCTAACTTTTGAAAGACTTTACGGAGGCTCCTGAAGTTTGGCATATATGTTGGACATTTACCTGGTCAGGTTGGTATTGCAATCCAGCGAAATCGGTCCAGTGGTTCAAAAGTTATAAGCAAGTGAGTGAATTTCGGCAAGGGATTTTCTGGAATTTACGAGATAAAACACACTGTAACTTTCGAACGGCAATTCTGAGGGTGCTGAAGTGTGGCATATATATTTACCGTTCCTCTTGTCCGGTTCGTTTTAAATTTCAGCCAAATCGGTCCGGCGGTTAAAAAGTTATTAGCAAAACCGTAAATTTCAGATTAGTTCACCTTAAATTCACGTGTTGAAAACCCGTTAAACATGTTTTAAAAACATTTGTAAGTCAGAAAAATATTTTAAAAGGTATTTTTGTCACACAAAAATATTTTTACACTAAACCAAAAAAAAAAAATACACTTAAAAAAAAAGTTTACACTCAAAAAAAATTTTACACTCAAAAAAAAAATTGGTAAATTATTTTTTTTTTTTTTCAAAAATTAACAAAAAAAGTTTTTTTACACTAAAACAAAAAAAAAATACACTCAAAAAAAAAAAATAGTATTTTTATTTTTTTCAAAAATTAATAAAAAAATTTTTTTTTACAGAAAATAAAATATTTCTAACCAAAAAAAAATTTTACACTCAAAAAAAAAAATTGGTTAAGTATTTTTTTTTATTTTTCAAAAATTAACAAAAAATTTTTTTTTACACTAAAACAAAAAAAAAATACACTCAAAAAAAATTTTACACTCAAAAAAAAAATTAGTAATTTTTTTTTTTTTTTTTTCAAAAATTAATAAAAAAAAGTTTTTTTACAGAAAGTAAAATATTTCTAACCAAAAATGTTATTTTTCTCACGTCAGAAAATTTACTATCACTTAAAAAGGGCATTGTGGAGGGTATTCATAGATTCGGCCAAGTCGAATTTAACTTTTCTACTTGTTTTTTTTTGCAATTTACCAAAGAACAAGTAGTTATTTTTTTTCTTTAATGCCAAAATGTGCTTGACTTCTACGCGTCTAAATCCTTTCAAGGACCATAAACTTGATATTGTACCTGTCTCTTAGCAAAAAAAAAAAAAAAAACAAGTTAACGCATATGTAATGATTAGGTTTAAAGATATTGGAATTATATTTGTCGGTTTTACAAACAAACTAGGACTTTTTTCTCAACCTAGACCGATCAAGTTCATCAAGGAACGTAACCTGCTCAACAAACTATTTTTAAAGAGATTTTATAATGAACTGATAATGAAGAAGCGCTATAGATTCTGATTGTAATTCGTAAAAGATCAATTAAAATTCGAAAATAATCTGTTAAAATTCGTAAAAGATCAATTGTAATTCGAAGATCCCAATTGAAATTCGTAAAAGTTAAATAAAAAACCAAATATGTTCAGGTATATGCATAACCTGACCAACTGCTTTTGACTGAAAAGCGGGATGGAAAGGTTGAAAAAGCGGGATTTTGGTCTAAAAAGCGGGATTTTTTTTAATTAGTTAAAATCGACTTGACCGAACGAACCTATGAATACTCTCCACAATGAATATACTTTTTATGAATTGTAATATTTTTAATGTAAACAAAATTTATTACAATTTTTTTGAGTGTAAAATAATGCATACAGAAAAATCCCTCAGCAACTGGGAATTTCTTTAGAAAAAAATGTTTCGGAATCTGACAAGAATTTTTCTGGAAAAAAATTTTTAAAATCGGATAACTTTTTAACAGGAAAAACGTTTCAGAATCTGAGAGTTTTTTTTGAGAAATATATTTCAGAATCTTGTGGAATCTTAGAATTTTTTTATGGAGAATTTTTCTGTTGAGAAAATAATTTAGAATCTGTGAATTTTTCTATAGAAAAAGTTTATCAAAATCTATAATTTTCAGTAGGAAAAATGTTTTAGAATTGTTCTATAAAAAATATATTAGAATCTAAGTTTTTTTTATGAAAAATTTCCGAGAATCTGAAAATGTTTCTGTTGGATTTGGAAATTTTTATATAGAAAGAATGTCTTTGAATCTTAGATTATTTCTATGAAAAGTCTAAGAATCTGAGACATATTCTATAATAAAATGTTTAATCAGAGATTTTTTCTACGATCTGAGAATTAAAGAACTTTTTATGTGAAAAGGGTTTGAGAATCAGTGAATCAAGCTGACCGGCTCAAAATCGGCTGCGCGGCGCCGCCGGCCAATTTTTAACCTTTTTTCGCGCCGCCGCCTATCAAAAAACAGATTTTACAACAAAAATAGAACAAAAAAGTTCAGCCGACACTGAGACGCCGCTAAGCAAAATTGGTCGAGCCGCCGCCGCCGAAAATTTTGGGTCGGCTTGATTGACTGTTGAGAATCTGAATATTTATTTTTATTATGAATATTTTTTCTATGTGAAAAATATTTTGGATTCTATGTTAGGCACTCGTTTTTCATTTTGAATACGGCCGTAAGAGTTTTCCTATAGTAAATATGTCTTAATATCCGTGAAATTTTGTAAAGGAAACATGAATAAAAGTTTAATACTTTCTTTATTGAAAATTGTTTGGAAGTGTCACAATTAAAAATTTTTAAATAAAAACTTAATTTGACTAAAAAGGGTCTTATTTATGATGTAATTAGATCCAAAAGGGTTCTCTTGTGAACATTTTTTTTCTAATTTTCTTAACATTTTCTTTACAAGCTAAGAAATTGTTAATATGCTTAAAAATATCTTACTCAAAATAATTAAAAAAAAACTGAAAAATGTACTTTGTTGGTCGAAAACCCAAAAAGCGGGATGAAGCGGGACTTTTGCTTAAAAAGTGGGATGGGAATTCAAGGCGGGATGAGACATCAAAAAGCGGGATAATCCCGCCAAAAGCGGGATGGTTGGTCAGGTTATATATGCATGATGTCTGACAGTCATACTGCACTGAAAGCTCTTGTAGCTTATAATATGTCATCCGGACAGATACTGTGTGGAATCACTTAACAAACTAGGACGAAATAAGGTCCTCACCCTAGTATGGATTCCGGGTCACGAAAGTCATGCGCGAAACGAACGTGCCGATTGGCTGGCAAATTGTGGTGCCCATAGTCCCTTCATTGGCCCTGCACCATTCGTTGGTCTGCGACTGGAAAGAGTCCGTGGAACTTTAAAGATAGTCAACGGCATGCGAAGAGATTCATAATTCATATCCAACCCGTCACACATTGGGAACTTTGTATGGAAAAGGCGCGCATCGACGTTTTTTTATTATAACTCTTGAACGGATAGGAATTTCACGACATTCTTTACCATTATAAAAACTGGAGACCTTAAAGAACTCATACATGTAGATTGGACATTTTTCGCATTAGTACCCTATTTGTTCCCCACAAAAGTTGCAATCCAAAATATAAATAGTTTTTTTCTAATTTTTCAAAAATTGACACTTTTTGATGGCCTGTATTTCCTACTTAAAAAGAGTAATATTAAAAACCATAAAATGGGTAACAAAGCTAATAGTTATAACTACAATCTCCACTTAATTTCAGGAAAATCGCATTATTGGAAGTAGTTTTAAAAAATAAAATAAAAAAAGTCTTCAAAAAATATTATTTTTTCAAATTTATGCAAAAAGTCCTTATTTTGAATTTATGTCCTGACTAAACTAAGCGATGGATTTTCTTTCTAGGAATGGTTTTCTTTCTCCTAGGGTATCTACTTAACGAATACGAGCATTTACTGTAAATAACTAAACATTTGTTTGGCTCTCAAATGCGCGTCTAGAATCCAATGTGCGTCAGCAAAGCTGCTACTCTCCTTCGACCTAAAGGAATTCTAACGTCATACCTAACTGGACTTTCTAACTTTTGAGTTGAGGGTGGGTTGGAAATAAAATAAGGAAATTCTTTAGGGAAGTCCATGACGCTCAGGCCTAAAATAGTCCATTGTACCGTAGCGTTTTAACTTACGTTACCACTTTACAAAAAGAAATCTATCTGACACGGACACGTGCAGATTTTGCGTAACAGAGGAGGAGAACATATTCATTACACATGCCCCAGACTGACCGGTAGAAAGAAAATTCAACTGATCTTTTTCAATTCATTTGGAATCTTTAAATTAAAATTTGAATCTTGGAATCGCAATTGATCTTTTGCGAATTGCACTGGATCAGTTGCGAATTACTATTGAACTTTTACAAATTACAACTTATCTATTACGAATAACAATTAATTTGTTTTTTCGAATTTTAATTCATCTAGAATAACAATTGATTGAAGTTCAAGCAGCAATTACAAATAAAATCTTCGAATTACAATAAGAATCTTAAAATTTCTATTGGAATTTAGAAATTTCAAATGAAATCTTCGAATTACAATAGGAATCTTAAAATGTCAATTAATAAACATGTCAAGTCCTTCAGTATCGGGATGCCAAAATGTTCGGCAATGGGCGTATGCCGGACATTAACAAAGAAAGTGCGATGCCTTCCTTCTCCATGTCCTGACATCTTCCGCAATAGTCGGTATACGCTCTCGTGTACGCCGAAGATAACACTGTCCAGGTTTCTTAGCTGGTTTTGAGGTAGTTAAATCTTACCCGTACGCCAGCGATCATATAAGGGTCACAACAATCCTTGTGTCGTTGGCGATCTATAATAGAACATTTTTGTTCCGCCGCTTATGATCGTCCAATCAGATCTGTGCTGATATCATCAAGGCATACCAATATGCAGGATAAAATTGACAACCTTATCACCTTAGATTCAGTGTCGGCTTAAAGATTAACTCCGCAAAGACCAAAGCGATGAAAATAAATGCGATCAACTCTGACGCAAACTTTAAAGCCGGTGAGAATGCTATTGACAACGTGAATTCTTTCACCTACCTCGGAAGTGTCATTTCCACAGATGGCAAAGCTGCAAACGACATCCATAGTAGAATATCCAAAGCGCTAAGAGGTTTCTCACAGCTGTGGAAAATCTAGAGATCATTATCAATCTACACCCGCATCAAATTAGTATCTTCAACTCAAACGTAAAATCGGTATTTTTATACGAATGTGAGACCTGGCTAATGACGAAAGCACTTGAAAAGAAACTTCAAATTTTCGTAAATAAATGCGTCAGGAAAATTTTGAAGATCTGTGGGGGTGTTCTGTAATTTATGCGAAAAGTTTTCGCATCGAAAAGTATGAAACAAAAAATTCCATCGTTTCTCGATTCTGAAAAAAAAGCTGTTTCTGTATATCAATGCGAAAACGGCAGCAAATTTATTGGAATATTCCAAATCAGCTGTCAAAAAGGTAAACAAGGCGAGAAAATAATAAAAATCACAACAAAAAAAAACGCAATTTCACATTTTTTTAAACAACACTCGTAACATTGGCAAACAAAAATTAAATAATAAATTAAGTTAATAAAAATAATGTGTACACTCAAAATAATTACTCTGTTAAATACTCTGTAAAATGACTGTAATCTCAATTCGACAGATATTTGACAAAGTTATCTGTCGAAATACAGATTTTAAGAAAATACTTCGTATTTTCTTGTGACCGAAAAACAAAATTTTGTAAAATTATAGTTACTCGCTAAAAACTTGTAATTTTCACAAAAATAAAAAAGTAAATTTACAATTTGGAAGCATTAAAGCGGGAAAATTTAACAAAATTTTAATTAATTTAATTTTAATTAATGTTTTTGAAGCAGAGAAGTTTTACTCATAAAATGGATTTAACTAAAACTTTGTAAATTTACAGTTTTTTTTGTAAAATTTTGAACTCATAAATGCATTTAACTAAAACTTTGTTAATTTACAGAGTTTTTTGGTAAAATTCTTCTTGGTTTTATCAGTATTTTACAGATAATTCTGTAAATTTACAGTTTTTTTTTGATCGAAATCATATTACAGAGTTTTCTTCGTAAAATAACAAAAAATCTTGCTGGTTGGAAATCTATGGTATTTTCTGCTGGCTCAGCAAAGTATCTCTGTAATTTAACAGAGTGATTATTTTGAGTGTAGTATATCATTAATAATATTAGTTGATAGCATTTTCTTAAAAAAAATAATGTTTTTTATTTATTATAACTCAAAAGTTGTTTAATTTACGAAATATCGCACCATTTTTAAATGTGAGTGATTTTGACACTTCAACTTCAAAAGTTTTCGATCAATTGGTTTACAGAAACAGTTTTTCTCGCATCTTTCCAATAATTTTGAAAAAAATCATATTTGACAGAAAGTTTCCGCATAACAAAATTACAGAAACAGTCGAATGCGAAAAGTCAGGTTTTGTACCGATTCACGATGTTTCTGTTTCATTTTTCATATTTCATGTGAGAAATCTTTCGATTCGAGAGTTATAGAACACCGCTACTGGTGGCCAAACACCATATCCAACAAATTACTTCTCGAGAAATGCAACCAAATTTAAATACAAATCGAAATTAATTAAAAAGAGACGATAGAATTGGATTGGAAATATACGGACAAGCTCTAGAATGGAACCCGCATACAATTTCAACCGGGCAAAAATCATCGCTCGTGATAGAGGAGAATGGCAAGCTATGTTGAGGCCCTATGCTCCACTGAAAGCTAAAGGAATAAGAAAAAGAGGACCTGTCCAGAATCCTTGTTTAAAACACGGTGCAACATTCAATGTTACCATGATGCGCCAAGATTTTCGCATGTTCGTATGGTTTATAGCCGCAAGACTAGTGGCTGTAGGGTTGCCAGATACTAGAAGTCAAATAACTGGAAAATGGAAAATTTTCAGCTGGATTTTGAAAAAGTAACTGGACCCATACATAATTTTTTTTAATAACACCGCTCAACAAATCTAAGGTTTTTGGCTCCGGTTTGAAGTTTGATATAAAATTTTTAAAGATTTTGACTAGCTGATTCCAAATCTGTGCTCCAAATTTTTCCATCACGTCTAGAATTTTAATTAATCGTTGTTGCACTATTATTGGCCAAACATGTATTTTAAAAAAACACTGTGAAAAAAATTAGAAAAAGCACCATTTTTAAAAGGCTCTAAAACAAAAACCAGATGATCGATCATTACTCTGATGAGCTCAAAATTTAGGCAAAAGTTCATTCTTTCTTATAGGCTTTTAACCCCATAAAAGATATCTTCCGGTTTGTACGAAAAATAACACAGAAAACTTAAATTTGTAAAATATTTATTTTTTTACCTTTTTTACAAAAATGATTATTTTAACAGTATCATTTTACAACGCAAGTGTAACCCAACCAAACGCAATAATTAGAAAAAAATTGTTTTCTATGTTGGAGACAATTGACAAATTATATGTGCCTTTTTTAAGCATTTCTATTACTTTTTCGTCATTGGCGACAACAACTGACCATCATTTGCAGATTTGACCCATCCAGACATATTTTTGTGGTGTTATTTTAAAAGCAAAATGTACGCCAAGAATCCTTAAATCATCGATGAAACCATTCCTGCCGAAATCAACGCTAGACTGGCCGAAATGCTCGAAAAAGTTGTAAAAAAATTTGTGAAAATGCAGCAAAAAGAGCACATTTTCCGTATACAAAAGAGGCATCTATGTTATATTTATGATTAATGTTTTAATCAAAAAGTAGTCTCAAAAAATTGTAAAAAATATTTAATAAAAAAAAAATAATTGTTAAAATAAAAGAAATCCTTTTTCAACTGGATAAATTATGTTTTAACTGGAAACTGGACCAGACCTCAAATAACTGGAAAATCCAGGCCATTCCAGGCCGTCTGGCAACCCTAAGTGGCTGTGTTTCCGGCTAGCTTTCTTGCGAGAAGTTCTATTGGCTGCCTGTGAAGCATTACGCCTGTTATCATCAGCGCACTTGTCTTACAGATCCTATTTAATGTCTTCTGATGAGTATAATGCCCCGTTGCCACCAAATAGATACTCCATACAAAAGTACACCGTGTGTTCAATGCCGCCTTATCTCGGAGGGCTGAACGTGGGAAGCTTGTTCCTGTTGAAAAATAGAAGATGATCGCTTTTGCCCCCAGACCGTTTTCTAAACACCATTGATATAGAAGTCCAAAGGATATTTCCTCATTACCCGGCAAAAATAAAACGAGATTTTGGCAGCATAGAATATTGTTATAGCATACCGTAGCCCATCCAAAGAGCGCTCTTGAGGATGCAGTGAAAGTGGGAAGAAAATTTTACATTTTTTGTAAAGACTTTTTATATAAAACTTTTAATATAAAATTATTTTTTGAAAAAACATACTTAACTTAATTTTTAATATTTTTAACACTTTTTTGAATAAAAAATCATGAATTTTTGAAAATGACATATGATTTCACTGAATAATTTTTGCGCATGAATCGGCGCTATAAAAGAATACTTTAATCAGCTCTCTAAAGACTCGTGATTTCAGTGCATCTTAAGAGCGCTTTTTTAGTACTACCAACTAGCGCTCTAAAGTGTGACATCGCCTTAGAGAATTATGCATGAATTTAGCAGGTGTGGATGTGCTCTTTGATTTGGGATGCCTTTCCAATATCTGCTGCCAGTGCAGCAAAATTTCTGCTGGATATAGATTAAAGAAACTTCCCCAAAACTTTCTGAAAAAACAAATATTATACTAAATTTTGAAAATCTTTGACAAAATTTCCAATACTGAAAATTAACCCATTTAACATTTTACACAGAACTCTATACATTAAAGAAAAAAAATTGACTCAACACACTTGAGACTTTGACTTTGACAGTGTAATTTGCCTTTGGTTAAACTACAAAAAAAAAAAACTATAAAATGATATGAAGAAAAAATCCAATTCGGAAAATGCCAACGAAGATTAAAAGAAAAAGTGAATACAGAAAAAAAAGTGAATAAAGAAAAAAAATGAAGTATTAAAAAAAGAAGAATAAGAACAACAAATAAAGCCATAAAATAGAGTACTGATACGAAACGCAAGAGGAAACAGTCAATCCATATTCTTGCCCAAGTTGTTTTTGCGTATGAATATAAATACTAAATACAGTGAGGTGAGAGTAAAACGAACATTTAATGATTATTATTACATTTCTGAAGGAGGGGCCCCTGTAGGCTAGTTGGTATCGTGCTGGCCTTTGAAACTGGGGGTCTTGGGTTCAATTCCCACCAGAGCCCTTGGTTTTTCGCCACAACGAGACGACGGTCATTGTTACCAGTTCTGGCGTAGGCTGAAATTATTCAAAATTTATTGTAATCAAAATCAAAAAAAAAAGGATATTTCTGAAGGTTCCTGAAAATTTACGAAAAACTTCTTAATCAGTTCCCACTGTCGCATAAATTCTTGTAAGGCCTGCACTTTTTTTAAGATCGAAACTTGTGCACCGTGCTACACACGATCAAATGACTTGAAAATATCTAGAGCAATAATTTTGCTTCTACCAAATTGGTGAAGAGAATGACTCCAACTTTTCGAAAGGTACGCTAATAGGTCTCCCGTTAAACGACTTCTACGAAAGCCATTCTGTCGATCGCACAAAAGTGAATTGGATAATCCAGATAATTTACAAGGTGTTGATTAAAAGTTTTTTCATCACCTTCGAACCATCACCGGGTTCATAGCCTTACCCTTTTTGGAAATTGGATGCACGGTGGCCACCTTTTAACATGAGGAACGAGTAGCAAAATAGGTTTGACAAAGCACGAGAAAGCACACCGTCTCACCAAAGAAAATCTTTACCACTATGATACCATCCAGGGAGTCTTGGTTGGAGGACATTCCAAGAAGTGGACCCAACATAAATTATTACACAGATGGATCGAGGCTGCAAGAACAAGTGGGCTTTGGAGTCTATTCGGAAGAGCTTGGATTGAGCCTGGCTCGAAGATTAACATACGACTTATATGGGTCCCAAGGCACAGAGATATTAGGAACTACCTTACAGGATCCAACAGAATTGGAATGTTTTGGTATGCCTCTAGAAACTTGCAAGCAAAACCTACGGCTATGTTCCTCGACGGAGACTAATCAAAGATGGGCAAATGGATGGACGTGTAAGACAACACGACTGATTTGGCCTTCTCTTAATTAGGGGCGCACAAGTGAGCGGATATCGCTTCCAAGAGGAGAGATTTCGACGGTGGTTGCTATAATTACCGGACACTGACTTATAGGGAAGTACGCAGAGCGGTTAAATGTGCCGTCGAATGACTTTTGCCGGAGTTGCATGGATGAAGACGAGTTGGAAACTATCGAACACTTTATCTGCCATTGCCCAGCACTTTCCGGTCAGAGACTGTCTTCACTCGGATCTAGGGAGCTGCACGATCTTTCTGGTTTGTCGGATGTCAAAATTCAATATCTATATGCTAAAAGAATACGTGGAAATAGAGTGAACCTGACATCAACCGTTGGGATAATCTTCCTGCGATACATCAAGTTCTCCATTTCTGTGTATAGATCTAGCACTTTAGCTTTCATATTAAAAACTCAAAAAATCCAATTGCTAAGAGTTCGTTTATAACCAAACTCTACTGTTCAAATATGTAGTTATCTATGCAGTTGTTGAGACTATAGTCTCGCCAACACCAATAAATAGATGAATGCATTTAAGAGTATGTATGCAGCAAAGTATATAGAATTGGATGTTCGTTGATGTTGTCGCTGTTGTTGGTTGTTGTTTTCTTGTCGTTGAAAGGGAAAACGACAAAATGCAATTTATAATAGCACTGAAAACATTTTTGTTATAATCGTTGTTGTTGTTATTGTGAGCTTCTAGCAAAGTTTCTTGTTTTTTTTTATTATTTGTTCTTCCTTTTTCTCCACTTCTTCCTCTGCTTTTTATTCATATGTTTTAATGGGTTTAAAGATGCTAACTTTATAGAAGCAAAAAGCGCCAAATGGAAAATATCATATGTCAGAAACACTAGTAAGTGCTGAGGAGACATTACCTGCAATCTAAACGTTATAGGTTCGAAACCCGGGTTTTGTTAACGTTTGTCGACAGATAAAAACTTGTATAAGGAATTTAGCTGAAACTCGTCTGGGACCCTATTGTAAACAATGCAAATAGTGCAATCTCTGAGATCTGGCCAAAATCGGATCTGTCCATTATTGTTGTCTTAGGTTCAGACCTGCCATGAAGTTTTAAAGTTCCATGTGTTTTGTCCGTCTCAAAAGCAAAACAAAGTTCGTGTTCAAAAGGCTTAAGAAGACTACAAACCAATGTTGCAATCGATATCCTCCTAGAGTAACGGTATTTGGCTATTGCAGCGCAAGCAATAAAGATATGAATATTTTTAAAAGCGCTTATGAAATTAATTGAAATTTTTAATAAATCTGATGGTCGCTTCATGTAAGTTTAGGTTAGGTTGTAAGTGGCTACTGACGTTTTACGTCAACACACGTAGACTCTGAGGTACATTATGATACCATAGGACTTTAATAGGTTTCCCCACTAGTCCCTGTCGTTGAACTAATTTGAGCTTCTTATAAAATTTCTTAGATATTGAATTTTGACATGCGACAAATCAGAAAGATCGTGCAGCTCTCTAGATCCCAGTGACGCAAGTCTCTGACTAGAAAGTACTGGGCAATGGCAGATGAAGTGTTCGATAGTTTCCAACTCCTCTTCATCCATGCAACTCCGGCAAAAGTCATTCGACGGCAAATTTAACCGCACTGTGTGCTTTCCTAAACGACAGTGTCGAGTAATTATAGCAACTACCGTCGAAATCTCTCCTTTTGGAAGCGATATCTGCTCACTTGTGCGCTTCTGATTACGAAAAACCCAAATCTGTCGTGTTGTCTCACACGTCCATCCATTTGCCCATCTTTGATTAGTCGCCTTCGCGGAACAAAGTCGTAGGTTTTGCTTACAAGTTTCCAGAGGCATACCAACACATTCCAATTCTTTTGGAACCTGTAAGGTAGTTCCAAGTCTTGCAAGATCATCGGTTTTGCAATTCCCTGGAATGTCTCTGTGCCCCGGGACCCATATGAGTCGTATTTCAAACTGCTTGGCCATCTCATTTAAAGACATGCGGCAGTTAAGGACAGATATTGTTTTCAGAAACATTGACTCCAGGGACTTGACCGCGGCTTGACTCTTAGAATGTTGACTGCAGTTGTAGACAATACATTGCAACTCAACCAGTCAGCAACTTCCTATATTGCCAGCATCTCTGCCTGGTAAATAATGCAATGATCCGGCAATCTTCGAGCCAGGCTCAACCCAAGCTCCTCCGAATAGACTCCAAAAGCCTACTTATTCGGGCAGCCTCAATTATGGAGACTATGGAGAATTTATGGAGACTCCACTACCCGGAATTCCCCTCATCAAAGACTCCCTGGATGGTATCATAGTTGTAAAATGGCGCTTAAAAAGGGCACATTTTGTGGTATTGTTATCTTCTTTAAGATCGCTCTATGGCTACAATCGCTGTTCCTCCATTGCACTGTGCTATTAAGTCGAATTGCCGACGTAGCCGCATACTTGCTACCCAATTTTTCGTTTGGCGTTTTTATACCCTCCAACCACAGTATGGGGGTATACTCACTTTGTCATTCCTTGTGTAACGCATCGAAATATCGGTCTAGGACCCCATAAAGTATATATTTTATTGATCAGTGATCGATTCTAAGACATTCTAGCGATGTCCGTCTGTAGAGGACACGATACAGTCCAAAATAAAAGAGCTAGAATTCCGAAGTTTGGCAAGAATATTTCTTATATTCCTAGGCAGGTTAAGTTGGAAATAGGCAAAATCGGACCAGGGGGAAAAGTTCCCTCTTGGAGAACTAAACCAACCTACCTACAACCATTTTTTGCAGGGTTTTTTATACTTTTGCTAAGCAAATGCAACTTTCTTATCTCAGAAGAAGTTCAAAATCGCAAGGGGAAGGTGCCTAACTTCACCCACCAACCAACTCCTCCTCCTTCCAAAAAACAAAAAGACGCCCCTGCATTTTTTTTAATATTGTTTTTTTTTTTAGTTTTGGAGGGTACAAAAGATTCGGCACAGCCGAATGTAACACTCTCACTTGTTTAATTTTATACTGTTCTTAACTGTCGCACGTTCTTAAATTAGATGACCAATCAATTTAGTATTAAACACATATGGACTTCAGAGCACAAAGTTATTTTAGGTCATTGAAGGTTTCTACGGAATTGAAATGTGTTTGTAGCAAATGTTAGAAATCAATACCGTTCTCGAATAATGGTATTTGGCTATTGTAGCACAACCAATGAAGATATGAACATTTTTAAAAGTGATTATGATAGTCGATGAAAGCGATTATGAAAGTCGGAAAATTTTATAGGTGCAAAGCACTAGTAAGTGCTGCAGACACATTACCCACAATCTAAACACCATAGTTGGAATCCCATATTTTTAAAGATTTTTAAGTCTGACGGAACTCTATTTAGAACAATACAAATAGTGGAATCTTTGAGATCGGACCGAAATCTGATCTGTCAAGAATCGTTGTCTTAAGTCCAGATCTGTCATGAAGTTATAAAGATCGATGTATTTGCCCGTTTCAATTGCAAAAGCAAGTCAAAGTTCATGTTTGAAGGACTTTAGAAGACTTAAAACATTTCAATTCCGCAGAAACCTTCAGTGTCCAGAGATATCCTTGTGCCCATATGAGTCCATATGAGTTGTATATCTCATCCCATTGTAGAACGTGCAGCAGTTAAGGATAAATTGACTATTTACAATTTGATAAATCTGCAAAGCTCCCAAATAATTTTCCCTAGCAAAAAAAACGCTAAGTTCTCAAAGCTCTATCAAATCAAAATAAGCGCTTTTATGTCATTTTGCAAATATGTTTTTTTTTCATGTGAAACATAAAAATATCTAAACACATGGGGGAAGTTTTGGTTCGTAGTATTGCATACGATTTTTTTTGCACGTAGTTAATTCGAATTGCATGTTTTTAAGTGTTTGTTTGTAGTGGTGAGTTGCATTATTTTTGGATTTCTTAGCTTAGTTTCTTTATAACTTTATTTTTATTTTAGCCTTTAAATTTTTTTTATGTCATTTATGCTCTTGACATCAAACAACTGCTACTCTTTTAGAGTTTTGCCTTTAACTGGCTCTCTCTTGTTCTCCCCTGGTTTGTGTTTTTTTACAATGATTACGTTTTTCTCCACTTACTTCCTTCATGCATTCGTGCATATTTTTTTCTGTTTCTGGTAATTTGCGTCATTTTGCCTCATGTTAACTAATACAATTGCATACGCCTCTGTGAATGATTACAGAATTAACAACTAGAATTGCCAGACCAAAATGGGAATTTGTGTAATTGAAAATGAAAGTTTTGATAATGTAGCTTTTGCAGCTAAAACCAATTGCTTTATTTGGAGTATTAAGGTGTGACCTAGGTGGCGATTAACAAAGAACCCAGGTTTTAAAATATATTGAAAAATATTGAAAACCGCCTTTGAATACTCTAATCCGGTCTAAGTTATAGATTCCTGAAGTCAGTGTTACTAAAAACCTAACTTAACTTCCACACGTCCCTAACTTAAGTAAATAACAAGTTTTTCATGCAGCTCATATGTGTCCCGCAGCAGAGAAACATTCAATCTCGTACTACGAACTCATGTCACTAGAAAGATAACCCGAATATGATCTGATATAGAAGAGTAATGAATAGTCACGAGACAGAGTATCCTCACTTGAATTACTGCCAACAGGGGATAGTCAAGAGTTTTAGTAACAACCAGACTAATGAATTTTTTGGAAGCTGCATATACTTTAAGAAGATCGATAGAGCAGTGGTGGCTATTTTGTGCCAAGATATATAAATGGAAATAAAACTCTGTTATTGTCGTAGACCCCCTGAATTCTGCTACAAGTTTAAGAAGCTTGCCCTCTCCAAACCCAAAATCGTGGTCGAGAAGGTGGACCAATTTACCCAACAATTGGGTCCGGTCATAGGATTAGCAGAGTCATTCCTAGAAAGCTTATCCGCTTTCACATTGCCCTTAAAAACTCTATGATAAGGGATCCAAAATAAGGTTATTTTTTTTCCCGGCCAGCTGTTGGAGAGTGTCAAAACACCCTAGTGTCAGTTTCGATTTGAACTCCCAAGAAGACAGCGCTTGAAGATCTGCTTGGCTATCAAAGTATATTGAAACATGAGTACCCTGCATACCCTTTGTAATGTTAACTCTAGCGAAAATTGTAATAACATAATTTCAGTCTTTAAAACTGTACTACACATGGGGTCGGATATCTGCGTGTTTGGACCGTAATCACCAGCTCCCAATCCAGAGGTCATTTTTGATCCAGCAGCATACCAGTTAAGGCTTCTAGTACCCACAGATGGTCCACCTTCATCCCAATCTGGTCTACCTGGTATCAAGATCTCAAATTTTCGTCCAAAGCAAAGCTCTGAGTTTATCCTATCCGGGGGCATATCAAAGTTTTCCATAATTCCTAATGAAAAAAAGGATATTGAAGACACCGCTCAAGTTGCAAGAGTCATAGTAGCCGTAGATTTAATGAAAATGTCGAGAGGTTTGAGACTTAAAATGGCTTCTTAGGACAACGTTAGGCACGTCTTCATAACACCCGTGATTAGAGTACAAGCCAGTCGCTGTACCTTACCTAGCTTTGCCGTAGCTATCCTTTGCATAGTTTTTGGCCACCTGACTATGGCAATCCATGCAGTTTAATGATCTAACAATTATCAGTTTGTAACGCATCAAAATAGGGCCAGTTCTTAGACATTCCAGCAAGTCCATGGCGCTCAGACATATGCTATGTTTTTCAAAAAGTGGATTTATTTCCAGATTAATTTTATTTTGTTTCAAAAATATGTTAACATACTAAAAGAAATTTGGAATATTTTTTTCCGTATTCTGCGATAAATAAGCACTTATAATCCGAAAATATAATAAAAAAATTTCGAAAATGAAAAAAGTTATAAATAAATCAAAATTAATCCAAAGTGGACTTATTAAATCCTAAAATTTAATTGGATTAATTTTGATTTATTTATAACTTTTTTAATTTTCCAAATTTTTTTATTATTTTTTCTGATAATAATTGCTAATTTATCGTAGATTACGAAAAAAAATATTCCAAATTTGTTTTAGCATGTTAAAATATTTATTTTAAACTAAATAATTTTAAATCGAAAATAAATCCACTTATTGAAAAACACAGCAATAGTCTATTGTAACTTACCCTGGAAGCAGGGTAAGTTCCTGTAAGTTCAACTGCTCCTGTCCTGACGACAGGAGCAGTTGACTTGGTTTTTATCCAAGAGCCCTGGGTGCGGGGTGGCAGGGTTTGCGGATTGAAGACCCCTGGGTTTAAGTTGGTGGTTGCCAAAGGTGAGGGCTCACCAAGAGCCTGCATCTTGGCAAAAAAATGGCTTAAATATTTTCTTTTTATCAACTTTTAGTGATATGGATGTTACAGCGGCTAGCTTAGAGCTTCATGGGAAGTCTATTTGGCTCGCCTCTGCGTATTTTCCTAATCCGGGGTCAATACCCCCAGAGAAGGTTGTCGGTCTAATTCGGGAGTCTGAATCTAGGGGACACCAGTTAGTAGTGTGTTGTGATGCTAATGCACATCATTCGATATGGGGAAGTACAGACACAAATGATAGAGGCGAATCACTTTTGGAGTTTTTGTTAAGCACTAACCTCTATATTTGTAACAAGGGTGGTGAACCAACTTTCGTTACAAGTACGCGGCAAGAGGTTCTTGACGTAACACTTGTATCAGATACATTGTCTGATAGAATTGATGACTGGAGAGTTTTGGAAGAGCATTCTTTCTCAGATCATCGCTACATTGAGTTTTTACTCAGGGAGCGTGCCCCGGTTGAGACAGTCTCTAGAAATCTGAGGAGAACAAACTGGGTGAAATATAGGGAGACTTTTTCTTTGCTTTTGGATGAAGTACCCTTATCTAAACCACATAGTTTGGCGCAAATTGACTGTCTGGTTGACCATATAACAAATGTTTGTAATAGGTGCCTGGATGCGTCTTGCCCTTCTGCAAAGCCTAGAGGGAAAAAAAAGCCACCTTGGTGGTCAAATGAGTTGCAGACGAGCAGAGATTCCTGCAGAAAGCTCTTTAATAAGGCTAAATTTTCAAGAGCGGACGAGGACTGGTCTGCATACAGGCTGCAACATAAGAGTTATAAAAAGATGATCAGAAATGCAAAATGTGATTCTTGGAAAAACTTCTGTGGAAACATAGAAGACGTTTCTGAGGCATCCAGGCTGCGCAAGGTTCTGGCTTCTTCTCCTTGCACCCTGGGATTCCTGAAAGATCCTAATGGGGTGTGGTCTTCCTCCAGTGGAGAGTCGCTGGATCTCCTTTTAAACACGCATTTTCCGGGCAATTCCATGACGCCGTTTCAAGCTTTGGAACGTTCTGACGCCCAAGCATCTGAAATTGCTTCGGAAATAATAAATATGCCAACATTAATCTGGGCGATAAAAAGCTTTAGGCCCTATAAATCCCCGGGACCTGATGGTATAATCCCGGCTGAGTTGCAGCAAGTGTCGGACTATATAGCCCCGTTGCTGTATAATCTATACACAGCATGCATCAACTGGTCGTACATTCCTTTAAAATGGAGGGATACCAGAGTCGTATTTATCCCGAAGGCTGGGAAAAGTTCCCACACAGCTCCGAAGGATTTCAGACCAATTAGTCTGTCTTCTTTTTTGTTAAAGACAATGGAACGAATGATAGACTCATATTTGCGTAGAGTGATTGACCCGAGGTTGCTTTCGACAAAGCAACATGCATACAGCAGGGGACGATCAACGGAAACAGCTCTTCATGAGATCGTTGGTACCATCGAGAGATCGCTTTCGGTAAAGGAGTACACTATGGTGGCCTTTCTTGATATTGAGGGGGCTTTTAATAATGTCATCCCAGAATCGATAATATTGGCATTGTCTGGTCTGGGAGTAAAGCGTGAAATCGTTTTAATGGTGGAAAGCCTACTTGCCAGTAGACGTATAACGTCTGAATTGGGAGCGTCCGTCATATCTCGATTTGTCAATAGGGGCACACCACAAGGAGGTGTTCTTTCGCCGCTTCTTTGGAACCTGGCACTGAATTCAATGCTACTATCTCTAAAAGCACGTGGTTGTCATGTTGTCGCATATGCTGACGATGTCGCGATAGCGGTAAAGGGGAAGCATCTGCCAACATTGCGGGACATTCTTCAGGGTTCTCTGAAAGATCTGTCTAAATGGGCAAGAGACTGTGGTCTAGGAGTTAATCCTAGTAAAACAGAGCTTGTTTTATTTACAAGGAAAAATAAGATTCCTGCTTTTGATCCTATTTCTCTGGACGGTACTGAAATCACCTTCTCAGATGGAGCCAAGTATCTTGGAGTATTTCTAGATAGGAAGCTGAATTTCAGGCGTAATATTGAGGAACGGGTGAGAAAAGCAACGATTGCTTTGTATTCCTGTAAAAGGGCCATTGGAAAACGATGGGGTTTTAGCCCTCAAGTCGTTCATTGGATCTATACAGCAGTGGTGCGTCCAATTTTGCTGTATGGAATCATTGTCTGGTGGCCTGCTTTAGAAACAAAAGCGAACTGTGTCTTTATCACGAAGGTACAGAGAATGGCGTCAATGTGCATCACTGGTGCTCTTCGTACTACACCTACGGCTGCATTAGAAATCCTCCTTCACCTGATACCCTTGGACATATTGGGTAGGCAGTATGCAGCTGCGTCGGCAATTCGACTTAATAGCACGCTGCAATGGAGGAGCAGCGATTGTGGCCATAGCGCGATCTTGAAAAAGATAACAATACCACAAAATGTGGATTGTGCTCCCTCTTTGAGCCTCTTTGAGCGCCACTTTACCACTATGATACCATCCAGGGAGTCTTGGATGGGGGATACTCCGGGAAGTGGAGCTACCATAAATTTTTACACAGATGGATCGAGGCTGCACGAACAAGTGGGCTTTGGGGTCTATTCGGAAGAGCTTGGATTGAGCCTGGCTCGTAGATTGCCAGATCATTGCAGTGTCTACCAGGCAGAGATGCTGGCAATAAAGGAAGTGGCTGACTGGTTGAGCTGCAATGTCTTGTCTACAACCGCAGTCAACATCTATACTGACAGTCAAGCCGCTGTCAAGTCCCTGGATTCAATGTTTCTGAAAACAAGATCTGCCCTTAACTGCCGCACGTCTTTAAATGAGATGGCCAAGCAGTTTAACATACGACTCATATGGGTCCCAGGGCACAGAGACATTCCAGGGAATTGCAAAGCCGATGAGCTTGCAAGACTAGGAACTACCTTACAGGTTCCAACAGAATTGGAATGTGTTGGTATGCCTCTAGAAACTTGCAAGCAAAACCTACGGCTTTGTTCTGCGACGGAGACTAATCAAAGATGGGCAAATGGATGGACGTGTGAGACAACACGACTGATTTGGCCTTCTCTTAATCAGGGGCGCACAAGTGAGCTGATATCGCTTCCAAGAGGAGAGATTTCAACGGTGGTTTCTATAATTACCGGACACTGTCTTATAGGGAAGCACGCAGAGCGGTTAAATGTGCCGTCGAATGACTTTTGCCGAAGTTGCATGGATGAAGAAGAGTTGGAAACTATCGAACACTTTATTTGCCATTGCCCGGCACTTTCTGGTCAGCGACTTGCTTCACTGGGATCTAGGGAGCTGTACGATCTTTCAGATTTGTCGGATGTCAAAATTCAACATCTAAGGAGTTTCATAAGAAGCTCAAACTGGTTTAACGACAGGGACTAGTAGGGAAACCTATTACGATCCCGTGGTATCACAATGGACCTCAGAGTCTACGTGTGTTGACGTAAAACGTCAGCAGCCACTTACAACCTAACCTAACCTAACCTACCCTGGAAGCAAAATTAGTAAAGAATGATACAAAGTTTGTTAAATAGTGAAAGGTGCTTGCTCAAAATTTCTTAGGTGCTTTCACAAACTTTAAAAATTGAGACAAGGAAAGTCCATGGACCATGTCCATTGGCAGAATATCAGAACTCATTATCCACAGTCTAGCTCTTGAGAACACTGGGAAACAACAGACGTTTTGTTCTTTTGTATCCTCATCCTCAAGACAAGCTGCTCTCAGGGGGTCTGATAAGACATCTAATCTCGTCATATGACGACCACAGGCATTGTGTCCCGTAACTAGGACAGTAAGTTTACGACAGTCTTTTTCACTCAGAGTAAACAGTTTACCATTTTCTTGTCTGAACATTGATTTCACGTGAGAGTTGATTAAACGCATCATCCATGTCAAGGCTATACCAATTTGAGGCTCCGAATTGTGAGGAATTGTATCGGAACCAACCACTATGATACCATCGAGGGAGTCTTGGATGAGCGAATTAAGGGTAGTGGAGCCTCCATAAATGTTTACACAGATGGATCGAGGCTGCACGAACAAGTGGGCTTAGGAGTTTATTCTGAGGAGCTTGGGTTGAGCCTGGCTCGGAGATTGCTGGATCATTTCAGTGTTTACCAGGCAGAGATGCTGGCAATAAAGGAAGTGGCTGACTGGTTGAGCTGCACTGTATTGTCTACAACTGCGGTCAACATCTATTCTGACAATCAAGTCGCGGTCAAGTCCCTGAATTCAATGTTTCTGAAAACAAGATCTGCCTTTTACTGCCGCACGCCTTAAAATGAGATGGCCAAGCAGTTTAACATATGACTCATATGGGTCCCAGGGCACAGTGACATACTAGGGAATTGCAAAGCCGATTATCTTGCAAGACTGGAAACTACCTTAAAGGTTCCAAGAGAATTATAATGTGTTGGTATGCCTCTAGAAACTTGCAAGCAAAACCTACGGCTTTTTTCAGCGTTGGAGACTAATCAAAGATGGTCAAATGGATGGATGTGTGAAACAGCACAACGGATTTGGCCTTCTTTTAATGAGGGGCGTACAAGTGAGCTGATATCGCTTTCAAGAGGAGAGATTTCGACGGTGGTTGCTATAATTACCGAACACTGTCATATAAGGAAGTACGCAGAGCGGTTAAATGTGCCGCCGAATGACTTTTACCGGAGTTGCAAGGATGAAGAGGAGTTGGAAACTATCGAACACTTTATCTGTCATTGTCCGGCACTGTCTGGTCAAAGACTTGCTTCAAAGACTAGCTGCACGATCTTTCTGATTTGTCGGATGTCAAAATTCAATATCTAAGGAGTTCCATAAGGAGGTCAAATTGGTTAAACGAAAGGGACTTGTAGGAAAACTTATTACAGTCCCGTGGTATCACAATGGACCTCAGAGTCTACGAGTGTTGACATAAAACGTCAGCAGCCACTTACAACCTAACCTAACCTATCGGAGCCAATGTTTGCCAAAGGGTCGGCAATCTGATTTCACCGTATTTCCCTATGACCCGGAATCCATAAGAGACACGCCCGGTTCCCACATGAGTTTCTGAAGTAGTCGTAACCGGTCACTTACAACCATTGGAGTTTCTTTAAAATGGAAATTCCTTTTCTCTTTAAACTGGATAACAAAAATAAAATTTACTGGCAACTCCACTTGCAACAGTATTGTATTTTCTGGCTGGTTTTGCTACTCTTGAGTGGTGTATTTTTATTTTTTTTTGCAAATATGTGTAAATGTTGGCTTTGTGAAACGGTTACACACAATCCAAGTGCATTTTTTACATCTGCATACAATATCATGCATGCAATTTATGTATTATGTATATTCTGACCGTCTGTCTGGCAGTTGGTGTTGTTTTTTTTTGTGTTGCAGCTTTTTTTTTTTACTAAAAACAAAAAGCAAATTTACAATAAGTTTTACTTTATCTTTCCCAATACAACGATAATTACAACTATGACGACGAAGACAAGAACAACAACAGCAAAACAACGGCGTCAACGACGACAACAACAACGATGAGTACATGTAAAAGTGCATGAATGTATATGTTGTAAAAATGTTGTTGGTTCTATTGTAAAGAGGGGGCCGATTGTTTGTTTTGGTTGCCTGACTGTCAGAGTTACGAATTCCGAATTCCTAACCTACACCACACAAAATATGTTGCGTCTCCTCTTCTCATTAATTTTTTTTTTTATAACGATGGTTGCGTTTTTATAGGGTGATAATAATGAGAGCAGCAAAAAAAACGCAAATAAACAAATCATTTTAATTTTAAAGACACACACACACAATCGGAAAGAGAGTGGAATTAATTTATTTGTACTTACTACAGGAACAACAACAATCAATAATGTAATTACAAAAAAAAACAAGAAAATCTAAAGAATTCTCATTGTGTAAGTAGATAAATAGGGATGGAATGAATACTTGTGCTAACTTGTATAGAAAATGGATATTATCTAAAAAATATTATATTTCACATTAGGGTTGGTTAGGAAGAAGATAAGGAATACGAGTATGTAGACAGACAAGTTATCCAGACTTCTTTTTTTTATAGAAAAATATTCTATTTAACATTAATGTCAAATGTTTGGAAGACAAAAAAAGCGTCAGTGAGAAAAAAATGGCAGCTTTTTTAGGTTTTTTTTTTAAGTTTAATGAAATATGAAAAGAAATTCTTTGAAGTCTTTTTCAGAATGCTTTGATCCGAGGGTGGATCCTACATTTTAAAAATCAATTTAAATTGGCTATAATTTCAGGAGGCCTATTTGTATCGAAGCTTTCTTTAAAGAAGCTTTACCTCTTTTTGACACCTTACTATCGGAATTTCCAAAAAGAACCATTATTTCTGGAAATACAAATATGTTTGTACTAAACAATTTCGAAATTTTGAAAAACCGAGCTTTATTGGATCTACTTTACTGCGAGCTGAATCTACATTTCAAAGCCTCTAGCTTTAGTAGTTCAGGCTGGTCGACGATAAATCAGAAACTCTTAAACATATGTGTATAGATTATTGTTATTAGATCTGAACAGATCATAGATATATATGAACAGACCACAGGTTAGGTTAAAAGTGGCTTCTGACGTCAACACACGTAGACTCACTCTGAGGTCCATTGTAATACCACGGCACTGTAACAGGTTTCCCTACCAGTCCCTGTCGTTAAACCAATTTGAGCTTTTTATGAAACTCCCTGAAATCTGACAAATCAGAAAGATCGTGCAACTCCCTTAATCCCAGTGAAGCAAATCTCTGACCAGAAAGTGCCGGTCCATGGCAGATAAAATGTTCGATAGTTTCCAACTCCTCTTCATCCATTCAACTCCTGCAAAACTCATTCGACGGCACATTTAACCGCTCTGCGTGCTTCCATATAAGACAGTGTCCGGTAATTAAAGCAACCACCGTCGAAATCTCTCTCTCTTGAAAGCGATATCAGCTCACTTGTGTGCCTCTTATTAAGAGAAGGCCAAATCAGTCATGTTGTCTCACACGTCCATCCATTTTCCCATCTTTGATGAGTCTCCGTCGCGGAACAATGTCGTAGGTTTTTCTTTTAAATTTCTAGAGGCATACCAACGCATTCCAATTCTGTTGGAACCTGTAAGGTAGTTCCCAGTCTTGCAAGCTTATCGGCTTTGCAATTCCCTGGAATATCTCTGTACCTTGGGACCCATATGTAATAGGTTTCCCTACCAGTCCCTGTCTTTAAACCAATTTGGGCTTCTTTTGAAACTCCTTGGCATCCGACAAATCAGAAAGATCGGGCAGCTTCCTAGATCCCAGTGAAGCAAGTCTCTGACTAGATAGTTTCCAACACCTCTTCATCCATGCAACTCCTGCAAAACTCATTCGACGGCACATTTAACCGCTCTGTGTACTTCCCTATAAGACAGTGTCAGGTAATTATAGCAACCACCGTCGAAATCTCTTCTCTTGAAAGCGATATCAGCTCACTAGTGTGCCTCTTATTAAGAGAAGGTCAAATCAGTCGTATTGTCTCACACGTTCATCCATTTGCCCATATTTGATTAGTCTCCGTCGCGGAACAAAACCGTAGGTTTTTCTTGCAAGAAAAACCTGTAAGGTAGTTCCCAGTCTTGCAAGCTCATCGGCTTTGCAATTCCCTGGAATATCTCTGTGCCTTGGGATCCATATGAGTCGTATGTCAAACTGCTTGGCCATCTCATTTAAGCATGCAGCAGTTAAAGTCAGATCTTGTTTTCAGAAACATTGACTCCAGGGACTTGACCACGGCTTGACTATCCAAGTTCTTCCGAATAGACTCCAAAGCCCACTTGTTCGTGCAGCCTCGATCCATCTGTGTAAAAATTTATGGTGGCTCCACTATCCGGAATGTCCCCCTCCAAGACTCCCTGGATGGTATCATAGTCATAAAGTGGCACTCAAAGAGGCTCAAAGAGGGAGCACAGTCCACTTTTTGTGGTACATATTGTTATCTTCTACAAGATCGCGCTATGGCCACAATCGCTGCTTCTCCATTGTTGTGTGCGCATACTGCAGAGAAAACCGCATACACAGAGAAAACAGTTTAGTTGTGCCAGCCGAATTTAGAGCCAACTGCATGGTTTATTAACAACCGAAATTTTCGTTTGCGATAACGGAAATTTGTTTATAACAACTTAACTTCTGTTGGTTCAAATAAATTTCGGTAATAGCAACCGAAAATTTCGGTTGTTGTAATTTAACCATGCAGTTGGCTCTAAATTCGGCTGGCACAATTAAACTGTTTTCCCTGTGTAGGTGTAGTACGAAGAGCACCAGTGATGCACATCGACGCCATTCTCGGCACCTTCGTGATGAAGACACATTTCCCTTTTGTCTCTAAAGCAGGCCACCAGAAAATGATTCCATACAGCGGAATTGGACGCACCACCGCTGTATAAATCCAATGAACGACTTTAGGGCTAAACCCCTATCGTTTTCCAATGTCCTTTTTACAGGACTAAAAATCTATTGTTGCTTTTCTCACCCGTTCCTCAATATTACGCCTGCAATTCAACTACCTATCTAGAAATACTCCAAGATACTTGGCTCCATCTTAGAAGGTTATTTCAGTGTCGTCCAGAGAAATAGGATCAAACAAAGGAATCTTATTTTTCCTTGTAAACAAGACAAGCTCTGTTTTACTTGGATTTACTCCCAGACCACAGCCTCTTGCTTATTCAAACAGATCTTTCAGAGAACCCTGAAGAACAGACCATATGTAATCGATTTTTACACTTGTTATCTTTCAATGTCAGAGTCACTCACTTCTGTCGTCTCCAAGACATCTTTAAATACCAAGATGAAGACCGTTCAAAATTGTTTCTTAAAAAAATTTCAACGCTGGAAATTAAATTATAGAATTTCCAGTAAAATTCGTATCAAGACGATGACGATTTTTTTACCCCATCATGCCGGCGAAAAATCACACTTATGCCCGGTTAATTTGTTTGAGTGTTTGCCCCCTAGGGGCTTTAGCAGTCGTTCACTGGATTTTTACAACAGTGCTTCATCAAATTCTGCTGTATGGAAACATTAAATGGTGACCTTATTAAGAGACAAAAGAAAATTATGTCTTTATCACGAAGGTACAGAGAATCGCGTCGTTGTGTATCACTGGAGCTCTTTGTACTACATGTACGGCTGCATTAGAAATCCTCCTTAACCTAACACCATTGGATACATTAGGTAGGCAATATATCTTATAGTATTTGATCAACGTTAATGTCGGCAATTTGAATTAATAGTACACTGCAATGGAAGAAGAGCTATTTTGGCCATAGCGTGTTTTCAAAAAGATATCAATGCCACAAAATGTGGACTGATCTTCCTCTATGAGCCTCTTTGAGTGCCACTTCACCACTATGATACCACCCTGGAAGTCTTAGATTAGAGGCAATCTGGGTGGTAGAGCCTTTTGGAAGACTCCAAAGCCCACTTGTTTGTGGAAGACTTCAAAGCACACTTGTACGTGTAGCTTCGTGGCATCTGTGTTTGGAAGAGCTTGGAATAAGACTGTCTCGAAGGAAGATTGCCAGATCATTTCAATGATTACCAGGCAGAAATGCTGACAATAAAGTGGCTGTCTGGTTGAGTTGCAATGTCTTTTCTACAACCGCAGTCAACATCTATTCCGACAACCGAGTAGTGGTCAAGTCCCTGTAGTCAATGTTTCTAAAAAAAATATCTGGCCTTAACTGTTACACGTATTAAAATGATATGGCCAAGCAGTTTGACATACGACTTATATGGGTCCCAGGGCACAGAGACATTCCAGGGAATTGCAAAGCCCACGAGGTAGCAAGACTGGGAGCTACCTTACAGGTTCTAAGGGAATTGGATTGTGTTGGCATGCATCTAGAAGCTTGTAAGCAAAATCTACTTTGTTTTGCGACTTAGACTAATTAAAGATGGACACATGGTTGTACTTGTGAGACTACACGGAATATTTAGCCATCTCTTGTTCAGAAGCGCACAAGTGCCCTAATATCGCTTCTAAGAGGAGAGATTTTAGCGTTGGTAGCAGTAATTACCGGGCACTGCCTTATTGGACTTTTTGGAGATGGAAACTATTAAACACTTTATCTGCCTTTACCAGTCGCTTTCTGGTAAGAGACTTGCTTCACTGGGATCTAGGGAGCTGAATGATGTTTCTGATTTGACGAATGTCAAAATTCAATATCTTACGAGTTTCATAAGGAGTAGGGAAATCACATTACATTTCCAACTTTGATAATAATTAAAATTGCTACAGTAACTGGTACTAAAATTATTTTTGCTATTGTTTTTGTTAAATATTATTGTTGTTGTTGTAAGGGAGTAAAATGTGCGCAGACATTGATTATGTACTCTGATATTTATCTATATATTCAGTTGCATACAACAAACCTACATACATGTATTATTTTCACATATACACACACTCAAACAGTAACTTATACACAAACAATTTGTATTGGTATGAGTATAAGTTTGTCGACAATACAGACTATATTGGGTTAGGTTCGGGTAAAGTTTATTATTTTTTTTGTTTATGTTTAATTTTAATTTTCTCATGCTTATTTTCTGTATAATTTTTGTGGTTCCTCTTTATTTTTTATTATAATAATGATTTAGTATTAACAACAAAATATAAAAATAATAATAATAATAATGTATTGAACGTGTTTAGTTGTAAATTGTTTTTTTTTTAGTTTTTATTCATTCTTAATTTAGACAGAGTTATTTTTATCTATAGTTCGTGTGAGAAGAAATTAACAACCTTTTGAAATCATTTGTCATTTTATTTTCTAAACCTACTTGGAACTAATCTTAACTAATGTGATTCTGAATAGGAAGAACATACCATTCAATGTCGTCTAAATTGTTTCAAGAAGCCTGTGACGAAGTGATGTTTCGCCATTCATATCAAAAGGATTATCGTTCCGGAAAGAGACGTTTTATGAGTGTCTCCACGGAATAATTGAAAATTAATTAGACACCGTGTTGGTATCGGAGCCTTGTTACAAGATCTCGGGAAAGGGAAGCTCAAAGAATTAATATTAGAAGGATTAAGTAATTTTTCCTGACAAACACATGGCGTTCTTATGAGTTAACTGGACTACAAACACTCCTTTCGAGATCATGGCCATACAACGGACTGCGAATTGGATAACATTCAGAGATATCTGTGTTTTCACCGACAACCAAACGGCTTTGAAATCTTTAACGCGTGTGACTACCACATCTAGAACTGTACTAGCATGTCGGACGTCTCTAAACGAGATGGCGAGATATTGCAATGTGGCACTCATTTGGGTGCCTGGTCATATGGCTATAAATGGTAACATTGCTGCCGATAAATTAGCCAGGCAGGAGGCGACTCTACATTCTGACGGGATCGATCATACTCCTGGTATCCCGCTTAATGCGAGTAAGCGGTGTATCTAGACTTTTCTATTACAGACCGCCAACGAAAGCTGGCGACGTGAACCTACGTGATCTGTCACGAGGATGGTGAGACCCTCATATGATCGCCGGAATTGTCATTTATATTTTTCAAACCTACTTGGAACTATACTTAACTATTGTGATCCTGAATGGGACCTACTTGCCAATAGACGTATAACGTCTGATTCTTCAGGGCATTCTTCAGGGTTCTCTAAAACATCTGTCTAAATGGGCAAGAGGCTGTGTTCTGGGAGTTAATCCAAGTAAAAGAGAACTTGTTTTGTTAACAAGGAAAAATAGGATTTCCTTTGATTATATTTCTCTGGACGGCATTGAAATCATCTTCTCAGATGGAGCAAAGTATCTTGGAGTATTTCTAGATAGGAAGTTGAATATCAGGCGTATTATTGAGGAACGGTTGGAAAAAATGGGGTTTTAGCCCTAAAGTCGTACATTGGATTTATACAGCAGTGGTGCGTTCAATTCTGCTGTATGGAATCATTGCCTGGTGGCCTGCTTTAGAGACAAAATGGCACTGTGTGTTCATCAAGAAGGTGTAGAGAATGGTGTCGATGTGCAACACTGGTGCTCTTCGTACTACACCTAGGGCTGCATTAGAAATCCTCCTTCACCTGATACTATTGGACATACTGGGTAGGCAGTATGCGGCTACGTCGGTAATTCGACTTAATAGCACACTGCAATGGGGGAGCAGCGATTGGGGCCATAGCGCGATCTTGAAGAAGATAACAATACCACAAAATGTGGACTGTGCTTCCTCTATGGTCCTTTTGAGCGCCACTTTACCACTATGATACCATCCAGGGAGTCTTGGATGAGGGGAATTCCGGGTAGTGGAGCCTCCATAAATTATTACACGGATGGATCGAGGCTGCTCGAACAAGTAGGCTTTGGAGTCTATTCGGAGGAGCTTAGGTTAAGTCTGGCTCGAAGATTGCCGCATTATTGCAGTGTTTACAAGACAAAGATGTGGCAATAAAGGAAGTGGCTGACTGGTTGAGCTGCAATGTATTGTCAACATCTATTCTGACAGTCAAGCCGCGGTCAAGTCCCTGGAGTCAATGTTTCTGAAAACAAGATCTGCCATTAACTGACAGTTAAACATACGACTCATATGGGTCACAGGGCACAAAAACCTTCCAGGGAATTTCAAAGCCGATGAGCTTGCAAGACTGGGAACTACCTTACAGGTTCCAACAGAATTGGAATGTGTTGGTATGCCTCTAGAAACTTGCAAACAAAACCTACGGGTTTGTTCCGCGACGGAGACTAATCGAAGATGGGCCAGTGGATAGACGTGTGAGACAACATGACTGATTTGGCCTTCTCTTAATCAGGGGCCCACAAGTGCGCTGATATCGCTTCCAAGAGGAGAGATTTCGACGGTGGTTGCTATAATTACCGGACACTGGCATTTAGGAAAGCACGTAGAGCGGTTAAATGTGCCGTCGAATGACTTTTGCCAGAGTTGCATGGATGAAGACGAGTTGGAAACTATCGAACACTTTATCTACCATTGCCCGGCATTTTCTTGTCCGAGACTTGCTTCACTGGGATCTGGGAAGCTGCACTATCTTTCTGATTTGTCGGATGTCAAAATTCAATATCTAAGGAGTTTCATAAGAAGCTCAAATTGGTTTAACGACAGGGACTAGGGAGGAAACCTTTTACGGTCCCGTGGTATCACGATGGACCTCAGAGTCTACGTGTGTTGACGTAAAACGTCAGCAGCCACTTACAGCCTAACCTATCCTGAATAGGAAGAACATTACATTGACTCTTGTCTAATTTTTTTAAAGAAGCCTGTTTATGCCGAGACTGAACACTTAAAGAAGTTTATGAGATCTTGAATCAAACGGATTATGATCCCGGAAAGAAACGTTTCACACAAGAAATTATAGAATCGTAATTTAACAACCATGTTGGTATTGGAGCCTTCTTAATGAAGCTCGAAATAGGAGAGCTCAATCTTTAATTACCCTGAAGCATGTTTAAGTGATGATTCACCACTCTTTGACAGTTTAAGGGGTCTTGGATCAAAAGGATTATCATTCCGGGAAGATAAATTTCATAAGTGTCTCTAGGAAATGGTTGTAACGTAAGTAAACAATAATGTGGTATAAGAGCCTAATCAAAGAAGCTCGGAATAGTGGAGCTCAAAAAACATAGTGTGTATGGATTATGTATTTTTACCGACAAACACATGCCTTAATCTCCTTTCGACTACCGGACCAGTGTTGCGTATTTCAGGCCGACATTATAGTCATAAAAAGGACTGTGGATTGGATCATGTGCCAAAGGATAACCACGAGGCTATTAAATATATAGCGGGTTTTAGTACAACATCTAGAATTGTCCACGGCAATCGAATGTAACAATTATTTGGGTGCCTGAGCATATGGACACAAGTGGTAACTGTGTTGACGATCAATCAGACAGGCAGGGGACCACTATATATGCTGAAGGGATCGATTATATGCCTGGCATCCCGCTCAAAGCGAGTAAGCTGTGAATCGAGACTTCGCTATAGATCACCAACGAAAGGTGGTGACGTGAACCAACGCGCATTAACACAAGAATGGTGTGTCCCTCATATGATCGCCGGGTAGGATCATTCGACTGCCTTGACATCAGCCACGCAACCTCGTTGCAGCCATCTTGGGACACAGTGCACTCTTCGGCGCACCCGCCAATATAAGGAATCCCCCACAATGACTATTTCGGGAGATAGCAGGTCGTGGAGGAGCAAGATACGGCATCGCACTTTCTCTGCCAATGTCTGGCATACGCCTATCGAAGGGACGAACATTTTGGCAGCCCGATACTGGCAGACTTAGACATGTTTGTCTGGTATGGACATCAGCAGGATAAACTTGTTGTTCGTTCGACGAAGGACCCATACAGGCTGACCGATAGGCTGCCTGATTTCGTAACCTAAGCTACATTATAATTCTGTGAATACCGACCTTAAAAAACGGGATTGATAAAGGCGTATGATTAAAAGTCTCTGAATCTGAGACTTTCTAAGATCTCGCCAATTTTTATCACTCTCGCTTTACTAATTTTTATTCTACTTTAAATTCTTCATTCTTTTATTTGATTGACATTATTTTAATCGTATTAACAAATTGAACAACTGTTAGATATCAAAATGAAATCAACTTAAATGTTTTCAATTGTCAATTTATGTATTTTTAAACGATTCATTGATTTAGAAACAAATTTATTAATTAATCCTAAAACTGTCAATACAATTAGTAATTGTTTAAATTTAATTTTATTCAAATTATATACAGTCTAAGTTTTTTTTTTTTTGTTTTAATTCATGCATGCATGTGCTTTGATTTAATTAAGTCGTAATTAAATAAATATTTACTGTAGAATATTATACAAAATTTATTGTATTAATTAATTCACAATATGAATAAATAAAGGGTTAATTAATATTTATTTCCGTTTAGAGTTTATCGACTTTAATGTCGTACTTACGATTTAAATACCAATAGCAGACTTTTCTTTGTTAATATTTTTTTTAAATTATATTAAACTAATGCCCCGTTAAACAAATTTTATACAAAAAATATTTACAATTTTGTCAAACACTTCAATGAAAGTTTTATTTTGGAAAAAGGTCTAAAATGACCCCATTGAAATGACAGTTAGAGAATTTAACCCAACCACAGTATGAAGGTTCCGTGTGCAATGCATCGAAATAACGGTCGGAGATCCCGTTAAATTAACAGTGACCGCTAAAGATGAAGCTTTTCAAACGATGTTAATATTCTTTTGTCTTCATAAGAATGATAAAATGATTGACTTCCATCGAGAGCCTTACTTTCCCTTATGGAAAATTGCGAAAAAAAAAGTTAGACACTGGATGTTAGGCACTCGTTTTTCATTTTGAATACGGCCCTGAGAGTTTTCCGAAAAATTTTGTGAAGGAAACATATAAAAGTTTGGTACTTTCATTTTTAAAAACTTTTATCGGAATATTGGAAGTGTCACAATAAAACAATTTTAAATAAAAATTTAATTTGACAAAAAAGGGTCTTATATATGATATAAATCGGTCCAAGAGGGTTCTCATGTGGACATTATTTTTTGAGTTTTCTAAACCTTTTTTTTCACGGTGAGAAATTGTTTATATGCTCAAAAATATCTTACTCAAAATATTTTTAAAAAAACTAAAAAATGCAGTTTGATGGTCCAAAAGCCAAAAAGCGGGGTAAAGCGGGATGAAGCGGGACTTTTGCTTAAAAAGCGGGATGGAAATTCAAGGCGGGATGAGACATCAAAAAGCGGGATTATCCCGCCAAAAGCGGGATGGTTGGTCAGGTTAAGCATACGCCACTTATACAGCTTTCAAGCAATTGCACGGTTTTTGTACAGACATGTTGAATACATTTTCTAAAGTATTTTGGACTTCTAAACACGAATCTGTCATCAGAAAATTTATATCAAATTGCCTTCTCAAGATATAGGCATTTTAATTTTTTGTGGACCAAGCCCTCAATACCGACAATTTTTTTGATATTGGAAAGTGTATGTTAAATTTATTAATATTTTTTTTAAATCGAATTCCCAATAAAATTACCTAACTTTTGCAAGAAATCCGGACTCGATACGATCAAGGATGCCGTCAGGACATTTAAAAGAGGTTCAAAATGTAATTTTTTTGTTTTTTTTTTCTTATAAGTATTTGAATTTCGCAAGAAATTTCCTGTTTAAAGAAGATATTTAAAGTAGACACTACAATAAAGAGAACCTGGGGTTAAAATCCATTGAGTATATCCAGAACTCAGAATCACTTTTTGAGTCGATTAAGAGATGTCCGTCCGTCTGTCCATATAAATTGCTGCGCACCATACAGGTTGCACTTATCAATAAAGATCTAACAAAAGATAGGTCCAATCGGTCCATGTTTAGACATGGGGCCCATTTTCCGGAAAACACTGGTGTAGGGTATCATATGGTCGGTCTTAACCGACTATAACTTTCTTTCTTGTTTTTTTTTAATTTTTTATATTTTGGAGAGTTTAGAAGATTTCGGCCTAGCCAAATTTAACAATTTCACTTGTTATACCCTACACCACTCTGTGGTACAGGGTATAATGAGTTTGTGCTGATGTGTGTAACTATCCGAAATATTGGTCCTAGACCTACCTTAAAGTATACCGATCGACTTAGAATTACTTTTTAAGTCGATTTAGCTATGTCCGTCCGTCCGTCTGTCCATCCGTCTGTCCATCTATCGGTTTAAGCACGATACAGGTCGCAATTTTCAATCAATTGACATGAAATTTAAATCTTAAGCTTCTTTTGGCCCAAGGACTACTGAAATTGGAAAAAATCGGTCCATGTTAAGACATAGCCCCCATACAAAAGCCCCCTTTGAATTTCGCTTAAATACCTCCAATAACCGTATTAAAGTAGATATCGTTTTGAAATTTAACAAGTAATAAAATTTTCTGTGCTCAAATCACCATACCAAATTTCAAAGGAATCGGTTTTGTCCTTCTGGTAGTCCCCATACAAACCACCCTCCCGATATTCACATAATTTCCTCAAAATTCGTAAAAATTAAAATATTTGATTAAAATTGTAGGTGTTGAACGTGTAGTTCGGTATCCTAATCCCATCGGAATACATTTGGACCATTTTTGGACTTAGTCCCCCATATGAAAATTTCGACCGATATTCAGTTAAATCGGTCTATTGGCAAAAAAATAAATCAATTCCACTAAAATTTGATCTGTGTGTGTTTTCTACACTTAATACAGATCTAACAAAAGATAAGTTCAAACGGTCCATGTTTAGATTTGGGACCCATTTTCCGGAAAACACTGGTGTGTTTTTTTGCATATTTTATCTCAAAAACGTATTGATTCGACATTATTTCAGGCACCAGAAAACCCGCATAGCCCGGTCTAGGTGTATTTTTATTTGTTTAATTTTATACATTATTTAGCATTTTTTACATTATTTTTTTAAATCGATTAATTAAACTAATAAACTAATGTGTCGTTTTTGAAATTGTAATTTTATAAATACACTGAGAAAAAATATGTAGATACTATTAGAATTTTTCATTTAAAAGGAATTAAAATTGTATTTTTATTAATTCTCCCTCCACTGGGTTTATAGGCAAAACTTTCGAATTAAAAATTTAAACAAGCTTCAGAAGTTAAATTTGGAAATTTCAAAAATCTATACATAATTTATTTTTTTCATATTACGAAAATTATTATTACAAATTCCCAATGCAATTTTGCAAAAAAAAAATCTAGTAAATTCACGAGAATTTTGCCAAAAAAAATTTAAATTTAAAATTTTATTAGTAAAAAGCTTGCAAAATTACAAAAAAGCTCGTAATTTTTACTAAGAATTCTCCTAAAATAAGAGGTAGCCAAAAAATCTAGTAAAGTCACGAGAATTCCTTGTAAGTTTTATCGCGTCAAAAAAGTTGTAAATTTACAACTTTATTGGTAAAAAGCTTGTAAAATTACAAAATTATTGGTAAAAAGCTTGTAAAATAACTAGAAATTCTCATCAAATAGGGGGTAGCAAAAAAAACCGTATTTTTCGTTGGATTCTGCATGGATTTTTCTCGGTGTAATAGTATTTAAATATTTAATTATTTATTGCTTAGCGACTATTCATATTTTTGTTTTATACTAAAGTTCATTTACTTTATTTGATTTATAAAGAAATTTTCCCTGAGATTATAAAAAGCTTCATCAGCATTTCCCACAAAATTTGACGGACAAATTAACTAACTAATCATTTCAAATGATTGCAATAAAAACTAAAAAAAAAAAATTAATTATTTTTCGAACATCAAAAAAGTAGCATATTGTTAGGCACTTTTTTTTATAGCAAAAGTAGCAGATTCTGAGATTTTTTTTTAGAAAAAAATATTTTTTTTGTAGATTTTCTAATAAAATTTTGGATTTTTTCTGTTTTTAGCTTTTCCAATTTTTTTTTAAATATCTGATATTTTTAAGCCTTTTCTGAGTTTTCTAAACTTTTACTCTTCTTTGTACCCTCCCTCTTTTTATACCCGTGATAGAGTACCAAGGTACAATTTTCTACCCCATTTGACACTTCTGGTATCGGTAATTCCTAAAAGTATTTTTAAACCCGCCACCTAGTGATAGAGGGTATATAAAATTTTGTCATTCCATTTGTAACACCTTGAAATATTGGTCGGGGACCCCATTAAGTATATGTTATATTACTGATCAGTGATCGATTCTAAGAATTTTAGCGATGTCCGTCTGTCTGCCTGTCTTTTGAAATAGCGATCACGGACAAAATATTACTCAGATATAACTGAAACCTAACATATATATTTGTTGTTGTCCCGAGCAGTTTGGTGTTGCATATGAGCGAAATCGGTTCAGCGGTTCCAAAGTTATGAACGAAAATGTAAGAACACCTCGAAAATGTTGGTACATTCAACATAACCTAAAAATACAAAATGCTTTAATTCGGCTGCTAGTTGACATTTCTGAACATAATTCGATGCCTAATGGTATTTAAACAAGAACAAACTTATTTTAAAAAAAAAAAAAAATTTCGCGGATTTTAATTCGGCTTCTGGTTGACATTTCTGAACATTACGCGATGCCTTATGATATTTAAACAAGAAGAAACTTATTTTTTTACAAAAAATAATTTCTAGGATTTTTTTTTTTACTAAAATTTTTTTTTTCTCGCGGAAATTTTTTTAATTTTTTTTTTGCAAATAATCTTGTTTACCTGGTGAAGGGTATCAATACATTCGGCAATGCTGAATTTCAGTTCTTTCAGGAGGAACTCTTTCCCCCTGATCCGATTTTGCACAGTTCCGAAATTAACCAGCCTATGAACATTAGGGCGTTTCATCAAAAATTTTTTTTTGGATTTTTGCAACTCTTGAAGCGGAATATGAATTCTTATGGCCTAAAAGATTTTTGAGATTTTTTTCAGATTTTTGGAATGTCGGGATCAACTCGCTCAAATCGATTTTATCAAAAAAATGAGGTTATGAAACATAATTTTTTTTATTTTTTGTTCTCTGGTGCCTTTTTTTAACAAAACCGGATATAATACTTCTTAATGTTGCTAGCCTCCTAAAAAAAAATATTCGCGGTCAAAATTATAAGTTCAAGGGTCACTAAGATGACCTTAAAAGTAAAAATTCAGAATTTCCCGTGTTTTAACCTCAATAATTCGAGAAATACGCTATGTGTGAACGTCATGTTGAATCCGTTAGATAGGTCTTTAAAACACCTTTCATTTAAAACCAATCTGACTATTGTCACTTTTGTAGAATTGTTAAAAAAAATAAAAAACGGAAAAACTCATTTTCTCCCCCATTTTATCGAAAATTGAACTGGTGCATTAGGTAGTTTTTTTTTGTAAAGTTAAAATAATAACTTTTAAAGGCTTTTTATAGATTGTAGTTAGTGTTTCCAAGCCGGTTAACCAAAAAACCGGTTTTTTGTCAAAAAAACCGGTTTGACAAAAACCCGGGTTTCCGGTTTGGAAACACTAATTGCAATCAAAAAAACTTCTTTTAAGTTTATTATTTCAATTTTACAAAAAAACTACTAATGGATTCCCTTCGATTTTCTGTAAAATGGGGGAAAAAATGAGTTTATCTTAGTTTTTTAATATTTCTACTAAAGTGACAAATGTCATTTTGGTTTTAAATTAAAGGTATTAAAAAGACCTATCTAACGGATTCATCATTATGTTCATATATTGCATATTTCTCAAATTATTAAGGTTGGAACACGGGAAATTCTGAATTTTTACTTTAAAGGTCATCTTAGTGACCCTTGAAGTTATTATTTTGACCGCGAATATTTTTTTTTAGGAGGCTAGCAACATTAAGAAGTATTATATCCGGTTTTGTTAAAAAAAGGCACCAGAGAACAAAAAATAAAAAAAATTATGTTTCATAACCTCATTTTTTTGATAAAATCGATTTGAGCGAGTTGATCCCGACATTCCAAAAATCTGAAAAAAATCTCAAAAATCTTTTAGGCCATAAGAATTCATATTCCGCTTCAAGAGTTGCAAAAATTCAAAAAAAAGTTTTTGATGAAACGCCCTAATGCACATATCTGAGTAGATACTGCCGACACGACAAAAGTCCAACAGCATTTTTGTAGCACTTGACTCGTAGAAGAATATCAGAAAGCCCTTCGAGGAATAACTTTCGAGTTATTTAGTTTTTAATTTTTTTTTTTGGTTTTTTGTGAGTATATTTTATAAAAATAATAACTGTATATTGTGATAGAAAGGCATAAATTATTTTATGTGTTGGCGAAAACAGAAAAATATTTCGCTCAAAAATTGTTAAAAATTTTTTTTAGTGATTTAAACAAATTTTGCTTATTTAAATCATATTTTTTTAGTTTTAAATAGATTTTAGTTTACAAATTGTTTAAAAAGGGCTAAAAAGTTACATAATAGTATTCTGTATTATAAATTTTTGAAATAAAACTAAAAAAATTGTGTTTTCGTCGAATTTTAAAGAGCAAATGAACTTTAAATAGCATATTTTTACATTTTAAGAGCTTATTTTCCGTTTTATGCAGCATATTTTAAGCGCATAAACCCATTGCTTGGAGTTTTCCTGGTTACAACACTGCAGATTGCAAGTTTTGAAAATTCGCCCTCGAAATACAAAATATTTTTTTTTGGTATTTTGTGAGCAATATTTTACAAAAAAAACTGCATATTTTGATAGAATGGCATACACTATTTTATGTGTTGGCGAAAACAGAAAAATATTTACCTCAAAAATTGTTAGAATTTTTTTTTAGTGATTTAAACAAATTTTTCTTATTTAAATCAAATTTTATTTTTTTAGTTTTTAAATAAATTTAATTTAAAAATTGTTTAAAAAGGGTTAAGATTGCTAAAATAGTAGTCTGTATTATAAATTTTTTAAATAAAACTTATAAAATTTGTGTTTTAATCGAATTTTTAAGAAGAACTGAACTTTTAAGAGCATATTTTTTACATTTTAAGAGCATATTTTCCGTTTTATGCTGCATTTTTTAAGCGCATAAAACCGTTTTTTAAAGTTTTCCTGGTTATAACACTGCAGATTGCAAGTTTTGAAAATTCGCCCTCGAAATATAAAATAATTTTGTTTTCTTGCATATTTATTTTATTCGAAAAAGAATTGATTCTTTAAAACTCTTCGGTGCAGTTTTTTAGAGTTTTCCTGGTTATAATACTGCAGATTTCGAGTTTTTAAAATTCGACCTCGATATACAAAATAATTTTATTTTCATACATGTTTATTTTATTCAAAAAAAATAATTAATTCTTTAAGACTCTGCAGTACCATTGTACTTTTTCCATTGAATTTAACAAATTTAATTGTACCAAAACTGTCCCCTCAAAACCATTATTCACAATTATCTTTGATCTTAAGTTAACACACTCGCATATAATATTTGTGTTAAAACGCCTCCAAGTGGTCCTGTGGCGCAATGGATAACGCGTCTGACTACGGATCAGAAGATTCCAGGTTCGACTCCTGGCAGGATCGAAATAACTTTTTTTATATTTTTAATATTTAAATTTTTTCTTCAAATATTTTTTTTTATTTTCAACAAAAAAAATTATTTGAAATTATTTTTTTTAGTCGAAATTTTTTAATTTAATTATTTTTTTTTTATTTTTTTCATTCCGTTTGATTTTTGTTACTTTAATTTTTATTAAAAAATATTTCTCTAAAAAAAAAAAAAATTACAAAAAAGTTACTCGCCCCCGGGTGGACTCGAACCACCAACCTTTCGGTTAACAGCCGAACGCGCTAACCAATTGCGCCACGGAGGCTATGTGTGGCTGATAGTTTATACTTTGTTTAGAATGAGTTGATATTAATAATAACAAATGTATAAAATGAGATCGTTGTTTAGAAATTCTTAACAGAGTTGCCAGTTTTTTGTTAAAAAAGTAATCCCCGATTAAGAATCTCCAAATCCCAAAAATATTAATATTTAATAAAAAAATTGTAGAAACCAATATGAAAATTATATTTTTTTTAATAAACTTAAATCGATTTTTGGCCAAACGCAATTTTTGGATTTGTAACAAAAAACTTTATGAGGAAAAAAAATATTTTATCAAATTTAATTAAATTTAATATAATTATACCCTACACCACTCTGTGGTACAGGGTATAATGAGTTTGTGCTGATGTTTGTAACTACCCGAAATATTGGTCCTAGACCTACCTTTAAGTATACCGATCGACTCAGAATTACTTTTTGAGTCGATTTAACGATGTCCGTCCGTCTGTCCATCTATCGGTTTAAGCACGATACAGGTCGCAATTTTCAATCAATTGACTTGAAATTTGAAGCTGAAGCATCTTTTGGCCCATTGACGAAGCCTATTGAAATTGGTAAAAATCGGTCCATGTTAAGACCTAGCCCCCATACAAACGCCTCCTTTGGATTATGCTTAAATGACTCTAATAACCGTATTATAATAGATATCGCTTTGAAATTTAACAGGTAATCAATTTTTGTAAACATGAATTATCATTCCAAATTTCAATCCAAATCGGGTCAGTCCTTCTCGTAGTCCCCATACAAACCACCCTCCCGATATTCAAATAATTCCCTCAAAATTCATAAAAATGGAAATATTTGATAAAAAATTTTATTTTTAGGTGTTAAACGTGTAGTTTAATAACCTAATCACATCAGAATAAAATTTGACCATTTTTGGACTTAGTCCCCCATATAAAAATTTCGACCGATATTCAGTTAAATCTATTGGTGAAAAAAAAAAAACAATTCCACTGAAATTTGATCTTTGTGTTTTTTCTACACTAAATAAAGATCTTACAAAAGATAGATTCAATCAGTACATGTTTTGACTTTGGACCCATTTTCCGGAAAACACTGGTGTAGAGTATCATATGTTCGCTCTTGACCGACTATAACTATCTTACTTGTTTTTATACCCTCCACCTAGTGATAGAGGGTATATATAAGTTTGTCATTCCGTTTGTAACTCATCGAAATATCGATCTGGGACCCCATAAAGTATATATATTCATGGTCCCGATCGATTTTAAGACATTCTAGCGATGTCCGTCTGTCTGTCTGCCTGTGGAAAATGCTGTCACGGACAAAATATCCCAAGAAGTTTGGTATTGCATTTGAGCGATATCGGTTCAGAGGTTCAAAAGTTATGAACGAAAATGTAAGCACACCTCAAAAGTTTCAGTACATTCAACATAACCTAAAAATACAAAATGCTTTAATTCGGCTTCTGGTTGACATATGTGAACATAATTGAACGCCAAATGGTATTTAAACAAGTACGAACATATTTTTTTTTCAAAAAATTTTCTTTTTCAAAAGTAATTTCCTTTTAAATAAAGTTTTTTGAATAATCTTTTTGAAATTGTGGAGGGTATCACTACATTCGGCAAGGCCGAATTTAACTTTTTTACTTGTTTGTTCTGTGGTATCCAAATAGCATATTATAAGACTTCCCAGTCAGAAAAATACAATCGCAAAAGCGTTGTGGACGGTTGTACGAGCATTCTGTATACCAACTTCAAAGCGCCTTCAGATGATCCGAATGATAACATCGATCTACGCTAGGTTTAAAGCGTTTTAAAAGCGATGTAAAAAAGTGCTCTGAGAACGTTTTTAAGTATAGAATTTCTGTTTTAGTTCGGTTATAATAATTTGTTTGATACAAAGTGAAATCCGAAAAAAAGTTTTTGTACTCAAAAAAATTTTCGAAACTTAGAAAATTTAAAAAAAAAATCTAAAAACATTTTTTATGATTTTTTTTACTTAAAAAACAAAAAAAAAATTGACAAAAAATTGTTATTCAAAAATAGTTTCGGAACTTAGAAATTTTTTTAAAAAAAAACATAATATAAAGAACTATTAAAACGCTTTTCGAATACGCTCGCAAAGAGTTCCAAAAAATCGTTTTGAGATTGCTTGTTTTTTGTTATAGAGCTTTCAGAACACTTTTCAAAAACGCTCGCAAAGCGTTTGAAAATAGCGTTTTGAGAATGTTTTTTTTTTGTTACAGTGCTTTCAGAACGCTTTTTTTTTAGAACCGCCGCACAGTGGGTTCGATGGTACCCAAAATGGCGATTAATTCAGATAAGCAGTAGTTTTAGAATATTATATTTTTTTATTGATGACATAATATAAACACGTAAAAATACACATTTTGGAAAAAAAAAAATTGGAAAAAAATTTTTTTTAACCTGTTAAGCGTTTTTTTGTTTTTCGGAAAAAAGGGTTATAGTTCACAACTTTTGCTGTAACTTTGGAATGAAAAGCGATAAATTAATAAAAAAAAATGGAAATTAAAGTGCACATAATGTGCTCTCAAAGTAATTAAAGAAAGAACGCATAATATGTATTTATATTATTATATTTTTTTTTTTAAATCCAATTTTTGTTTTTTCACAAAATCTTATAAATGTACAAATTTATCTGAAAAAAGTGATTTATGGGAATATTATAGTTTTTTATTAAGGAATTATCATAAATACATAAAAACACAGCATTTTAGAAAAAAAAATTGAACAAAAAAATTTTTTTTTAATCTTTTACTCGTTTTTTATGTTTTTGGAAAAAAGCACGAAACCCTTGAACATGTAATAAAGCTACAAAAAACAAATGGAGGAGACGTTTTTTTCGCGTAGGGGAGGGGGTTTACCGGGAGACTATGGGGGACACCTTCCCTTCGCGATAAACGTTGCCAAAAAAATAGATGTCAGTTTTTGCACCTAATTAATACAAATTTATCATTATTTAAATTATTTTTTCTATAAACGCCCCCAAAAAGGGGCGGACCGAAAAAATTGGCATTTCTGATCCCCCTTGGTTCAAATTTAGGTCGATGAACTTCATACGGCATTAAAATGTTTCATTTATTGAACAAATATACAAATAAAACTTGTAAAAAAAATATTTTTCTGGGGTAGTTTTAGTTCTTCAAGGGGGAACTTTTTCTCCCCTGGTCCGATTTTGCTCGTTCAAGAACTTAACCAGCCTATGATCATTATACATATTTGTGACAAACTTCAGGATTCTAGCTCTTGTTTTATGTACTTTATGGTGTGCTCAACAACAGACGGACGGACGGACACAGGGTTAGTCACAGATTGTCTTAGAATCGATCAGTGATCAATAATATACACTTTGTTGGGTCCTAGACCCATATTTCGATGCGTTACATATGGAATGACAAAGTGAGTGTAAGCCCATACTGTAGTTGAAGGGTATAAACACACATATAATGGATTTGTTTAATAAATGATACCCAGACTTTTTACACAAAAATGGGAATAAAAAAAAAGGGCCGGGCATTGTCCGTACTTTTTTTTCTTTAAAATAAAAGCTGATATCCTATACTTTTTTGAAATCCACAAAACTAAATCCAACTATTACTAACTTAATATGTGTGGCCCATTAAATATGGAAAATATCCCAATTTTTGACCCTTTTTAAAAAAATTATTAAAAACATTAAGACACAGTTTTTATAAACAAAAAAAATTTTAAAATTTAGCTTAATCCCTGGTGTTTAAGGTTCCATTATAAAAGATTTTCTTTTAAAAGACTTAATACCGCTAATAATCGCATAAATTGTAAAAAATTTAAATTTTTTTATTTTTTTTCAAAAACTGCAATAATTTGTTAACTTTGACAGCTCACCGAAAAAAAAGTAAACAACTTAGTTGATTGATTTTGATAACTAGTGTTGCAGAATTTTATCTACTTTTACCCCATACCAAATTTTATAACAAAAACTTCATTTATAAATTTCAATTAATCGCCACTTTGGCATCATTTGAACCCAATGTGCATCGTCAATTTCTGCTTGGGTTGTTTTATTCTTAAATGTGCATATATATCTTTGTTTAGTTTAAAGCAATTTATTTAATAAAAAACATAATTTAATATGTTTATCAAGTGTTTTATTAAAACCAAGTACAAACAGCCTGCAAATTAGCAGCCGCCGATTAAGGTCTATAATTGTTGCAGCGGCGTACGGACATAGCGCCCAAGGTCTTATCGCCCAAAACCGTAAATGACATATCGCCCACGCTGCGACATATAGCCCAAAATGACAAGTCTAAAAATGCTATTTCTCCCAAAACAAAATTGTCAAAAAATCCAAAATATTTTTTTTTGGGCGAAATGTCGAAATTACGACTTCTATGATTTGTTTTATTGTAATAAAGGTTTTCTGCGTAGCCGGCCTTCGGCCGGGCTTAGGGATTACATACTCCATGCATTAAACCCACCCTCTCTGCAAACCAAAGCTATTTTGGTTATCAGGCCTTTTTGAGGCATAACAAATTTGAAAGCGCAAAGGCCTGCTAGCCTAGAAAACTTTACTTTGCGGAGAGGGTGGGTTTAATGCATGGATTTTGTAATCCCTAAATATAAAATATTGTGTTAAAAAAACAATTTTGATGAGTTTTATGATTATTTTTTTAGGTGCTATGACATTTTATAAATATAACATTTTGATATTTGGGTAATATGACATTTTTGATAATTTATATAAATTTAAAGAAAATTGTTAAAATACCCAAAAATAATGGCCATATCGTCCAAAAAATTTTGCAACAACAACTAACACACATTTTTTTTGGGTGGAATGACTTTTTTAAATTGGGCGATATGCACTTGGGCGCTATGTCCGTACGCCGTTGCAGCCGCCAATTCAGTTTTGCATAAGCGGCAGCCGCCGATTCGGTTAAAAAAAAGCGGCAGCCGCCGATTCAGTTTTAGAAAAGCCGCCGCCGCCGACTGAAAATAGTCACGCCACCGCCGCCGAAAATTTTGGGTCGGCTTGATTCACTGTTAGGGATGTGATTTTCATGCAAATGCATGTTTTTTGCCGATAGTCTAAATGCGATATAGACTAATTATCTTTCCGAATCAAGAAATTTGCGTTAAAATGGCATCGATTTGTTTTTGCATATTTTGGTGTAAATGCATATTTTTTGGATATTTTGGTTTTAATTGCATATTTTGAGTATATTTTCAACTTTTAATTGCATATTTTTGTATATTTTGGCATAAATTAGCAATAACACAAATTTAAATTTATTTGTCTCAAAAACTATTTTAAATTTTAAAAAATTTATTTTGGAAATAAGAAAAATTATTGAATTTTTTTTTTTTATAGATTGTCTTAATTTCTAACAAAAAAATCTTGCTCACATAAAGTTTTAAATGTTAGTATTAAAACCCGTCGTTATTTTTTGCATTTTAAGAAGACTTTAGAGCTCAACCTCATTGTTTTCCAATGTCCCATTTACAGGAATATAAAGCGATCGTCGCTTTTCTCACCCGTTCAGACTGAGCCCAAACGTTGCCAGTCCGCCTTACCGAAAAAATCTCCAAAATGAAGTTAGACTACTTTTTGCAGTTGTTTTAACTGCATTTATTATGTCATTGCCAGCATTATGACAGCATTATGATATTATAATGACCAGCATTTTCTGTGCAGGCAGGCAAACCATTTTGCGTCATTCCAAGAAGTATGACGTCTGTATAAAAATACATGCACTTTACAACCTATAACAAAAATTACAATAATTGTAGAAAACTATCCGGTAATGTAATGTTTGGGGTTTTCTTTTCGCCGTCGTATTTCTGTTTATTTTACAATTTTATTAGTTTTTTTTTTTGCATATTTGTGTGTGTTTGGATGAAATTTTGTTGTTTCAACCATAAGTTCAATCTTAAAGTTGAAGGTCAGTAGATGTTTTATGTCATTCAACTTGTCTTCTTTTTATACAATAATATTTTTTCTTTTTTATATTACATGCATATGCAGTTTGTCTCACTCGTGCACTCGTTTTTTTTTTACAGTTTTTTTTTTATTTTTTTTTATTATTGTAACTTATTAAAACGAATCAGTCGTGTGGTAGCCAAACCAACAACAGTCATTCAGTCAGTTAGTCAAATAGTCAGATAGCCAGCAAAACACACCAAACTAGAAGAACTGCTGCTACTACTAGCTGCTAACAAGCAAGTTCGGCTAAAAAAAAAAAAAATACTCAAAATATTTATATGAACGAAAAATAAAACGACGCGAAAATAGTAAAAAAAAAAAATAACAAAAACACAAACGAAATAAAACGAGACGAACTGAAAAAAAAAAAATATTTAAAAAAATAAGTGAAAACAAGAGAGAAAATTTTGCAAAAAAAAAAAAAAATAGCAAATATTTTGAAAAAAAAAAAAAAAATAATACAATAATAAATGAAAATAAAACAAGAATACATTGTGTTCATTGATTGTATTCTCATGCACATGCATGTAAAATGAGGTGCGGTCGTATATTTAGTATACAAAATACATCAAGTTTTTTTAGATTTTCCCAATGTTTTTCTTTTCTCATAAGCAGCATGTAGTTGTATCTTGATATTTTTAAATGAGAATTTTCAAATTTTTTTGCAAAAAAAAAAAAAAAAAAAAAAAAAAAAAAAAACTTTAATTATCCAACTCAATGTCAAAATCTATACACACCAACAACATCAACTTCCTATTCTATTTTGTTTTATTCTTTTTCTGTAGAAAAATGCATATTTTTTTATATTGAAAGTTTTTTAAAAATGAAATTCCTACATGTGTTCTACTAAAATCTGGCAATTCCATGGTATTAAAATGACGCCTGCGCTAGAATATTACTATCCACAAAACACATTACAAGCGTCAACAAAAAAAATTTAGTGCAAAATTTTTTTTTTAAGTTATTTAATTGCAAAAAATTATAAAAAAGAAATTTAAAAAAAATAAAGTGGAATTTTTATATTAATTTTAAACACAATTTAAAAACAAATTTGTTAAAATATAGCTCAAAGTATCTTTAATTTGTTAATAGTTTTTAAAAAATGTTTAAGAATTTTGTTTCAAATCTATAAAGACCATTGAAATATTATAGGTAAGACAAACCGAATGCCTAAAGAATAGAAAAAATGAGAAAAAGCACAAAAAAAAATTGCAAAAACGTGGTGGATTTTTTTGTTCATTTGTCCAGGACCAACGAAAATTGTTTTAAATAAAAAAAAATCCTTAATAAAAAAATTTAGAAATAATTTTAAACTTCAGTTATAATTCTTTAGTTTTTTTTATAAATTTGTGTAAAAATTGTATAAAAATCCGCCTCTCTTTTTTAAAACAAACTCATTTTATTATAAATAGTCAAAACCATAAAAAAGCTTAAATGTGTAAAAGTCATTAGAGTTGACAACACTGACCTTTACCAATGCAGTTCCTTTGTTCTTTTATTATATTCAAGAAAAGTTTAAATAAACAACACTGGCTTTGTTGTCGTTGATTTATAACAGTGATCGGCACCCATTGCACGCTGGAGCCGAACACAATCGGCAATTCACATGTATACAACACGAATGTCAACAAAAAATCAACAAAGAGCATAAAAAAAACAAATATTTTATTCAGTAGCAAGCTGACTTTCTTCAAAGCAGGTTGATGTCGCTTTGTTGAAGAAATACACCAACACATGCATATTTTTATTAAAACACTAATACTTTCATATGCCTCTTTGTGCCGACCACTGATTTATAAATAACCTGCCCATCCATTCCGCTTTTAGCGGGTTTAACTCGGTGCATACACTTAAAGAAAAAGCTTCATTATATTAATGAAAACTGTCACAAATATAATGAAAATCTTCATTAAAGTTCGTCCAATGTAACAGTTTCATAAATACAATAAAGCAGTTTCATAATTGTTCTTATGAAATATTTCATATACAGCTGCGAAAGAAAAAATAGCACCAGTGGTATTTTCTTCAGTTTTATGATTGGGGTTGTAATGTTATAAATACACTCTAAAAAATGCTTGTAAAATTACTACTATAAAGTGGGTAAATTTCTATGTAAAATAACACACAATGCCTAAAATTGAGCACCAAGTGTTTAAAATTTCAGTTTACACACAAATATTTGAATATTACGCACATTATATAGTATTTTGTGTTAAAATAAATAATTTCATAAAGAAATAAACACAAAAATTTTAATATTACACATTTAATGTTTATTGTAGGCATTTAGTGTTTAATTTCCGATATTAAACATTAAATGCGTAATGTTCAACAATTTTAAAATACGAATTCAAATTGTCAAAATAAAATAGAAAGAAAAATAATATGAAAAGAATTTGTTATTCTCGCCATAAATATAAAAAAACGTGAAAAAACATTACAAAAAAAAGAAAATATAGTAAAGAAAAGTGCAAGTTTCGGTTTCAATGCAGCATACTAAAATTTCGAAGAGCCTTATCAAAGGCATTAAAACAAACACAAAATCGAACATGAAGATGTTGTTTATTTTTTGTTTTTTTTTTTTTAATTTTTGCGATTATAAAACAGAAAGGTAAGTACCATGAAATTCCTCGAGTTCTTCAAATTATTCTTGACACAAATTTCTCTATGTCAGATTCTGAGAATATTTTTTTAAATAAGAAATTTTAGTGGATGCTGAATATTTTTCTACAGAAAAAATTACTGAGATTCTTAAAATTTGTGTAAAGAAAAAGTGTCTCTAATTATGAGAATTTTTCTATAAACAAAAATGTATCAGATTCTAACCAGATTCTGGGAAGATTTCAATAAAAAAATTTTATATTCTCAAAAATTTTTGTCTGTAGAAAAATTTATCAATCTGAGAATTTTTCTCTGTTTTCTGAGTTTTTTTCCTAACATAATGTAACAGATTCTGAGTACTTTTCTATAAAAAAAAACTTCACAGATACCAAAAATTGTTTTATAGAAAAAATAACTCGGATTTTTAGAATTTTTCTTTACAAAAAAAATATATCCAATTCGGAGAGTTTTTCCAATGAAAAAAACTTTCTCAGACTCTGAAATTTTTTCTGTAAAAAAACATTTCAAATTCGTAGAATTTTTTTATTGAAATAAATCTTTGATTGTAAAAAATTTTCCATAGAAAAAATATTTTAGATTCTAGATAATTTTTCGCTAAAAAAAATATTTCAGATTCTTAGAATTTTCTATAGAAAAACTGTCGTAGATTCTTAAATATCAGATTCTGAGATTTTTTGTGTAAGAAAAAAATTGAGTTTCAGAGAATTTTTCTAAAAAAAAAATATTTCAGATTCACAGAATTTTTCTAAAGGAAAAAAAGTGTCTGTAGAATTTTGCTGGGATTTTTTTTCTATAGAACAAATGTGTCAGATTCTGAAAATTTTTCTATAGCATAAATGTTTCAGATGCTGAGAATTTTTCTATAGAAAAATTAAAACATTTTATATAGAAAATGTCTAAGATTCTAAAAATGTTTCTATAGAAAAAATATCTCATATTCTAAGAATTTTTCTACAAAAAAAGATTCTCAGATTCTAAAAATATTTTCGTAGAAAAAAACAGATTCTGGGAATTTTTCTATAGAAAAATGTTTCAGATTCTGAGAAATTTCTATAGAAAAAATTTGTCAGATTCTTAGAATTTTTCATTAGAATAAATGTCACAGATTCTGAGAATTTTTCTATAGAAGAAATGTCACCGATTTTGAGAATTTTCCTATAGAAAAAATATCTCACTTTGTGAGAATTTTTCTATAGAAAAAAATTCTATAGAAAGATTCTGATAATTTTTCTGTACAAAAAATGTCTTAGATTCTGAGAATTTTTCTACTGAAAAATGTCATAAATTCTAAGAATTTTTCTATAGAAAACATGTCTGAGACTCTGAGAAGTTTTCTGTAGAAAAAATGTATCAGATTTTGAGAATTTTTCTATAAAAAAATGTTTCAGATTCTGATAATTTTTCTATAGAAAAAATGTCTCATATTCTTAGAAAATTTCCATAAAAAAATTAGAGTCCTAGAAGTTTTCTATGGGAAAAATTAAATTCTGAGAATTTTTCTATAGAAAAATTTCCAAGATGCTGAGAATTTTCTATAGAAACATTTCTATTGCTAATATAACTTAGCTTCTGAAATTTTTTATGTAACAAAATAGATCTGATTCTAAGAATTTTTAATGGAAAAATTCTTATAATATTAATTATTTAAAATTTTTATATATTTTCAGATTTGGACAACACTTGATGTTATCAAAATTCGGATTTTAACAAATTCTGTTTTTTTACGACGTTTAATGTAGCTAATATTTGTTTATTTACAATTACGAGTTTTAAATATTTATAATTATGTTATTATAACATTGTATTATAATACTACTATGTAGTATATGTTACTGTTTTTCTTTTGTTACATTTTAGTTTCTATATAATTATATATAATTGATGGATAATAATAATAATAATTATATATAATTGATGGATAATTTATCTAAATATTATAATTGCACTTTAGTTAAAATAAAAAGCATATAAATAAAAATAGTGTTTTTTGTATTTTTAATAGAAATAAATCACATTAAAATTAAAAAAAAACAAATGCAATTTTAAGCATTTTTAATCCATTTTTGCACACAAAGAATGCTTTTTTAAGCACAAACGTTTTAAAATTACACATTTTGTGTTTATTGCTAAAGAATTTTCGAAGCCTAGGTGTACACACAAAATGTTTAGGTGTACACACAAAATGTTGAAATTTAAACACATAGTGTATTTTTACCCACTTTATTGTAGGAGAACAGTTACCTACAATAAAGTGGGTAAATTTCAACAAAAATTTATAAGAGTGTATCCAAAACAACAGTCCAACGGTTACCACAAAAACAAAAAATGTTTAGAAAACTATGCCAATAAAATACACTTTTGCTTTTTGGTATGACGCCCTTCGTTTTTAGTGGGCGTGGTTTTTAGCTTGAATTGGGCAGATTTATCATCTCAGGAAATTCATATCATATCTCAAAAACTACTCACCAGATCGGCATGAAATTCATAAAATTGGAAAGCTTCCCGAGTAAAAACAAACATATATAACAATATATAACTTGATACAAACATAATAAATCATATATGATTATACATCGCGTGAGATCTTTTCTAAATTTTTTAAATGCAGTCATATGTAGTTATATATAATTTAATCATGATTCGGATTAAAAGGTATACGGTTGATATAAATATATGAAATAATATTAGGGCCAATACAAAATGTGTTTTTCTGTATAATTTAACATAAAATTATATATAGCTTATGTTGTTCCATATAAAACTATATATGTTTCCAATTAACCAAAAATTTTCTAAGTTTCTTAGGCAAAGTATAGGAACCTTTTTAAAATGTTCCTAAACATTTCTTGTTAGGGTTATGTATATCACCTATCTGGTTCGAAGCGTACCCAAACATTTAAATGTTTGGTGAATGTATCGTTGACCTGTGGTGTATCTCAACCCAAACCAAAAAACACCAGGATTTTATATGTTTTTATGCAATTAGATCTAATTAGATCCACCAATATATGGCAATGTCTGGTCAAAACTCGGATGAAATCAAATCATATTTTATACATGTTGATCTTTTTTAATGCAAACACATCCACCATTATTCGGATCAAATTGCGTATAAATATATATTGTGTTACAAATTGCATCATATCAAAATTTTTACTCGGGTTATTAAAATTTGTTATAAAAAACATTCATAGCCCATTTAAATGCTCACCAGATTATCAGTGAGAGCATCAAATACAAAAACAAAATTTTCGTAATTTTTGATATCGTTAAAATTTGGCTTATTTCTCAGAGTCTAAGTTATAAAAGGGTTCATAAAATACATTAAATTAAAGCTGTATTGGGGATGATAATAAATGGCAATATACTGCTATGCCTTCCCTTGTGAAACATCGGAGTTATTAACAAAATTTTATTTTTATTAAAAATTGTGTGATTTAAACTTTTGTTCCAAGCTAGGTCATTGTATATTCAGTGACCTATTTAGACCACTGTGTACTGAGAATAGAAGCAATTTTTACAAGCTTTTGATTGCTTTTTATTTGGCTTAGATCGGATCAGTAACTTTGCAGATATGCTATGTTGTTTCAGAGGTGATGGATAAGGCTGATTTTGGCTTTAAAGCCACGCCCACTATAAACAGAATACGGCATAGAAAAAACAGGATGGTATTTTTATTCTGTGTTATTTTTTTAACATATTCTTTTTTTGAAATTACCGTTAGGCACTTATGTAAATGTTATCGGATACAACTCGAAAGGCATAAGATTAAGAAAATTCCCTTTGGTGCTATTTTTTCTTTCGCAACTGTAAGTATACAATTTATTAAACTTTTACGAAAATGAAATATTTCATAAACAGGGCAAGAGGGTTCATGTAAATAAATGTGTTGTCGTTAGCCTGATCACAACTTAAAGTATTACTTAAATATGCATTGATTTGTTAGTGCATATTTTTGCATATTTTGACGAAAATGCATGTTTTTGCTTAAACTACATATTTTTTGCATATTTTATAATATTTATTAAAATAATTTTTTTTTATTATTTTTGTGAAATTTGCTATTTTTCATGAAAAATTTCCAAATCGGTTCATGCATTTTGATAAAAAAGAAAAAAAATATTTTTTGTCAAAAAATTTAAGAAATTGGGCCATATAGTGGGAAAAATATAAATACAATTTTCATGGAGTAATTTCGGTCAAGGGCTGCATCTTAAAGACGGAAAGGAGTGTTTTTTAATTTTTTTTAACAATGAGATAAAAAAAACTAATTTATGTATTTTTTTCCCCCCCGTAAAGGGTCCTATTTGCCAATCGTTTTGGGGCAAGCGTTTTCAAATTAGAAAAAATCCGAATTCGGGACGCGATAACATACGTATTTGTAAATGTTTACACTATGGTGGAGTAAATTTAGATTTTTTGAATTTTGAAAACGTCGGGGTCGGGAAAGTTGCCTTTTGTGTGTTTTTATGGGAAAAAATATTTTTTTTTTTGTCAGTAAATTTTTTTTATTTTTTGTTTTACAAAAAAATATTTTTAATTAGTTTTTGCTGAAAGTATAACGTAACATTAACTCAGTGTGGAGAAGATTTATATTTTTAAAAATCGTATTATTTAATTTGGCCTTTAATTCATTTTGAAATTAATTAGAAAAAAAATATATATGTTTTTAAAGAAAAAAAAATTTACAAGCAAAAAAAAATTTTTAAACTTTTGTTTACTTTATTCGGAACTTTCCGATCAAGTAAAAAAAGGAACCCAAATCCATTGTCCTACAGGTCCAATATTTTTGTGTATTAATATCGACCCTAAAAGGCAACTTTCCCGACCCCGACGATTTCGAAACTCGAAAAAAAGGTAAATATGCTCCACTGAATTTTATGGTTTACGATATTTTATGAATAAATATTAATATAAATCAATTTTTAATGCATATTTTTTAGTTTTTACTGCATATTTTTAAATTTGTAGTACATATTTTAAGCGCTAAAAACGCGATTTTTACTGCATGAACTTCCTTGCCCTGTTCATAAATAATAAGAAAAATTTCATAGATTTAATTTATTTTATTCTTAAATATTTTATCATATTTATAAAACTTTTTCATAAAAACTACGAAATGTTTCATAAAATGTATGAAATCACTTACTACATTTATGAAAACCTTTCATTATATAAATAAAAAATTTCATAAAATTTATGAAACACTTTATTCGTACTATTAAATAGTTAAATAAAAAAAACAATTATTTCTATAGTATTCATAGTATTTATGAAAAATTTCATAATATTTATGAAACAGTTACATTGAACGAAAAGTTTTCATTGATTTATGAAATGTTTTATTATTATAAGCAAAAATTATTATTATTTTTAGAAATAAAATATATTGTATATAAGGCATTCCATGTCAAATCGAACACTTTGAATAAATTTTCAGATTTTTTTGATGACCCGTTCAAAAGATATCGAATTTTTAAAAATTGGTAGTTTGTTCCTTTACTCAAAATTCTTTTACTCATAACTTCTTCAATAATGGTCTAAATTTAAATTTTTTTCAAAATTTTCGTTTTTTACGTACTTTAAAAAAAAAAAAATCCCAAAAAATTCTTAAAAGCGCTCTAGTATGCGATTTTTAAGTTTTAAATCTCATTTTTGAAATTGTTTGTACTCTTTGAGTTTTTTTAAATTTTTTTGTGTAAAACTTCTATCGATTCTACAAATTTTTTGGCCAGGAGGATCGTGGGATAACGATCATTACTATTTTTTTAATTTTTTTTTAAAAAAATTTATTGTAATTTTCCAATCTTAAAATCATTTCTACTGCTCCAATGGTGCGTCATGGAGGGGTCATTTGAAAGACCGACCCCCATTAATTTTTACGTCTTAACATTTCTTTGGAACAAACTAATACCCTATATTAAATTCCTAAGGGGGCTCCCACACAAAACGACATTTTTTTAAAATTTGCTCCAACCGCTCTAACTGCCCTAATAGTGCCCTTAGAGCAACAAAATGTATAAACGACCCACAGTATTTTTTTAGTCCAAACATTTTCTCTGAACACACCTACCCTTTATCTCTAATTGTTAAGGCGGTCCCCATACAATTTTTTTTATTTTTTGTGAATTTGTTTTATTTAATCAGCTTCTACCGGTCCATTGGTGCGTCCAAGAGGGGTAATTAGTGAGACCGACCCCCATTTATTTTTACCCTACAACATTTTTTTAAAACATACCACAGGCACTATTAGGGCAGTTAGGGTGGTTGGAGCAAATTTTAAAAAATGTCGTTTTGTGTGGGAGCCCCCTTAGAAATTGGAGATAGGGTATTAGTTTGTTCCAAAGAAATGTTAAGACGTAAAAATTAATGGGGGTCGGTCTTTTAAATGACCCCTCTATGACGCACCATTGGAGGAGAAATGATTTTAAGATTGGAAAATTACAATAAATCTTTTTCAAAACATTTTAAAAAATAGTAATAACCGTTATCCCACGATCCACCTGTGCACAAAATTTGTAGAGTCGATAGAAGTTTTACACAAAAAAAATTTAAAAAAATCGAAGAGTACAAACATTTTCAAAAATGAGATTTAAATTTTAAAACTTAAAAATCGGATACTAGAGCGCTTTTAAGAATTTTTTGGGATTATTTTTTAAAAAGTACGTAAAAAAACAAAAATTTTGAAAAAGAAAAATTTGAAATTTGGAACATTATTGAAGAAGTTATGAGTAAGGGTCGAACCAGAATCAAATGCGTAGCGCAAGACGTAACAAAAAAACAAAAACAAACACATCAAATTTGAAATTTTTACGTCCGTTTGATTTAGGTAACTCACATTTAAATATTAGAAACGAAAAATTATTGGGCGTTACGCCTTACGCGACGTAATTTGATTCAGGTTGGACGCTAAAGGAAAAAACTACCAATTTTTAAAAATTCGATATCTTTTGAACGGGTCATCAAAAAAATCTGAAAATTTACCACGAAGGAGTTTTCGCAGGGTACTAAAAACTGTAAAGAAACTGGGAATATCTAAAAAAAAAATTCAAAGTGTCCGATTTGACATAGAATGTGCCCCATATACCCTATATCACTAAGCTGGATTACTCAATGCTCCGTTATAAAATAACTCCGTTAAATTTAACTTTTTCATACAAATTTTGACATAAGGCTCCGTTAAATCGGCAGTTAGCAGCTAGCTAACTTTTCATTGAGTAATCCGCCCTTAGTGGAGTAAAGATATAAAAATTTAATGAATTTAAAAAATATAAGAAATTATTGAATTTAAAAAATAAAACATTAAAAAAAAATTAAAAAAAAAAAATTTTAAAAAAAAATTTAAAAAAAAATAACAAAAAAAATTTAAAAAAAAAAATTAAAAAAAAATTGCTCGCCCCCGGGTGGACTCGAACCACCAACCTTTCGGTTAACAGCCGAACGCGCTAACCAATTGCGCCACGGAGGCCATGTAATGTGTGTGCACAGATGATTGCTTAGAGATTATACACAAGTAGATTTTGCTTGTATGTTTTATTCATTGTTAAGTGAATAATGCTGCCACATTGCTGGTAATTGTTTTCCCGTTTTATGATATAAGAAAAAAAACGGTATTCTGTAATTAAACACCATGTTTATGATTTTTTTTATTTAAAAATTTTTAACATAAATTGGTATAAAATTTAAAATTACTTGTATTTTAAAAAATCTGAGATTCTAAAGAGCGGATTCTGAGGGCGAATTCTAGTGCTCTTATACATTAACCAATGGAAAAACATTACAGTAAATATTTAAATATTTTCTTTTCTCGCACAAGACTTCCTTCGTATACTAGAAAACGACTTAAAAACGACTTTTACTTATACTAAACGACTTTAAAAAATTAAAAAAAAAATATTCGCCCCCGGGTGGACTCGAACCACCAACCTTTCGGTTAACAGCCGAACGCGCTAACCAATTGCGCCACGGAGGCTATGTGACGAAAAAAATATTACTATCATATTTTTTTAAATTTAATCTTTCCGGGAATAAAAAAAATCTGAAAAAATCGGAAAATTGTTAAATTCTAAAAAATTTGGAATTTATAAATTTCATCTGTAAATTTTAATCACAACGGATCTGGTGTAAAACGTCAGCACAACCCTAACCCTTTGAAATATTAGCAGATTCAACAATTAGTTTAGTACATAATTTGAAAAACACTACTCGTAAATTCCAAAATACCCTAATTTTGGTTTGCTTTGTGATCGTCTCGTTTAAAGACTTGAGTCACTTTTTTTTTTACATTTTCTAAGAAACCAAAATTTTTCTGTGGATAGAAAAAATATTATAAAAAAATTGCTCGCCCCCGGGTGGACTCGAACCACCAACCTTTCGGTTAACAGCCGAACGCGCTAACCAATTGCGCCACGGAGGCTATATGGCGCAAGAAAAAATATTATTATTATTATTTTTTGTTTAACTTAGTAGACCCTGTGGACTTAAAGGTTAAGAAAGAATAGAACGATTAGATTAAAAGCGAATTAAAAAAAATTAAAAATTAGCTAAATCCAGGAAAATTTGGTAAAGGTTTAGCTCCATTGGCCTATTTTCTTTCTTTTATGCTTTATATTTTTATATGATAGGTCCTGACCCCGATGGAACCAGAGCCAGTTGGGTCCCTCAAGGATCGTCATAGATTCTGTTACAAAATGTTTGTCCGTTTTGCTTTACGTTTTTTTTTTTTTTACCAACACTCAGGGGATGCCCCTTATAAATGCATTGCATTGAAATCAGTAAATATATATGGGGCATTCCATGTCAAATCAGACACTTTGAATATTTTATTTTTAGATTTTCCCAATTTGTTGACAGTTTTTAGTACCCTTCGTAAATTCCTTCGTGGAAAATTTTTAGATTTTTTTTGATGACCCGTTCAGAAGATATCGAATTTTTAAAAATTGGTAGTTTGTTCCCTTACTCAAAATTCTTTTACTCATAACTTCTTCAATCATGGTCCAAATTGCAAATATTTTTTTTATTTTTTGTTTTTTTACCTACTTAAAAAAAAAAAAAATCCCAAAAAATTCTTAAAAGTGATTTAGTACGCAATTTTTAAGTTTTAAAATTTATATCTCATTTTTGAAAATGTATGTACTCTTTGATTTTTTGAAATTTTTTTGTGTAAAACCTCTATCGATTTTACAATTTTTTTGCCCAGTAGGATCGTGGGATAACGATTATTACTTATTTTTTAAAAAAATTTTATTGTAATTTTCCAATCTTAAAATCATTTCCACTGCTCCAATGGTGCGTCATAAGGGGGCCATTTTCAAGACCGACCCCCATTAATTTTTACGTCTAAACATTTCTTCACAACAAACTAATACCCTATCTCCAATTTCTAAGGGGGCTCCCACACAAAATGAAATTTTTTAAACTTTGCTCCAACCGCTCTAACTGCCCTAAGAGTGCCCTTAAGGCAATAAAGTATATGACCGACCAACAATATTTTTTTAGTCCAAACATTTTCCCTGAATACACCTACCCTCTATCTTTAACTATTAAGGCGGTCCCCATACAATTTTTTTTTTATTTTTTGTAAATTTGTTTTATTTAATTAGCCTTGAGGAGTCATTAGTGAGCGCTTTCAAAGCGCTTTGAAATAGTAACGGCATACCGTTTACCGTGGTTATCATTTTGGACGCTGGGAGAGTACTAAACTGTGATGCTTTCCCAGCACTCAAGCGACCATAAAAAGTACTTTGCCAGCGTATGTTTTACAAAAATGTTGGAGGGTTAAAATAAATGGGGGTCGGTCTCACTAATTGGACCGGTAGAAGCTGATTAAATAAAACAAATTTACAAAAAATAAAAAATGTGTGTTTAGAAAAAATGTTTGGACTAAAAAAATATTGTGGGTCGGTCATACATTTTATTGCTCTAAGGGCACTCTAAGGGCAGTTAGAGCAGTTTAATTAATCCGATTGGCCTCAAATTTATAGCACGAAAGTTTAAGGGCTAGGAAAATACAAATTTTCGCGAACGTTTAAAATTGGAAGAAAAACAAAAAAATCCAGTGCGTACATAAATCATTTGTGATAGTTTGATATTTAATTAAAAAAAATAAAAAATATATAAAAAAAAAATAAAAAAAAATTATTAAAAAAAACTCAAAATAATAAAAAAAAATTTGCTCGCCCCCGGGTGGACTCGAACCACCAACCTTTCGGTTAACAGCCGAACGCGCTAACCAATTGCGCCACGGAGGCTATATGAGCGAAAAAAATATATTACTTTTTCAATGTTTTCCAAACAGCTTTAAAGATGTTTGTCTGATAGACGTAAATTTATTAAATACAATAACTTATCTATAAAACACATTTCTACACACAAATATTTGTGTAGTATATTATAATAAAAATTCTGTTTAACACCCTTGACTTGAATGTGTTACCATAAATGCTAAAGTGTACAATTGCCATCCAATCCAATCCAACTATCCATCCATATAGTATAAAATAACGACGACATTCAACCCTTGTACAATAAAAGTAGGTCAATGCATGCCATACTCAATGAATAATATACGGCATTCACAAAATACAAAAAAAAAACTGAACTGAGACTGAGATTATTGAAAGGTGACTGTCATAAAAAAAAAAAAAAATACTAAACTACTAGAACTCTTAGAAATGCATATTTTGTGCTTAAAAAAGGAAACTATTCCAACCTTTTTACACCGATTTTAGTGGCTGAGACATTTTTTTTTTTTTGAAATTTTGAAAGAAAAAAAATTTAAATATTTCTTGCGACTTTAGTTTATTAATTTTAATGCGCTCAAAACCACAGTACATGAGTAGTAGTATCACAGAGTTGCATCTGATGGGTGTTAGTATTAGTGACAGCGCACGGTGTAACTTTTGACGTTTCATACAAAACGTAAACAAACATCATAAATACATACACAAAAGCTCACACGTACAGGCACACATATACTAGGCAGCGATGATCATTCTGTACTAAAAACCATACCACCATATTGGAAAGTACGCAATTAGCACCAGTGTTTGCATATTAGTCTGTACTGTGCTCAAAACAAATATCCAAACATATTTAAAATCGGTTGAACCGTTTTCAAGATATCGCTATTTGAAATTTGCAAAAAATTACAGTTTTTTCTAAGTTCAGACATTTTTTAAAAAATCTCACAAGGGAAGTCTCCCTAGTGTCACCCGCGGATCTTTATGGAATTGGTTTTATTTTGTAGAGCACAAAAAATAAAGGGACAAGTATTTTTTTTAGCGGCCCAAATTCATATTATTTAGGGGGTAAAAAGGAGGGGGGAAGACAAGGCAATTTTTCAGTTTTTTTCGTTTATCTCCTATATTATGCAAAGAAACCTAGTCATGTTACATACCAAATGAAAGGTCTTTGGAATAACTATCTACGTGTGCTAAGAACGTGTCCAAACATGCACAACTTTTCGTCATATTGAGTGAAATACCAAAATTTTAGGACATTTTTGTTAATAAGTCGAAAAATATTAACTTCTTTGGCCCGTTAGCACCACGAGATAGGTATTTTTAATACCATTAACCTGATACCACACATTATTAATTTTGTTTAAATAGGCGTAAATCGTAAAAAACTGAAAAAGATCAATTTCCCCCCATACAAATCGACCCCTCTTAAAAATGTGTTTCGGCCGCTAAAAAAAAATACGTGTCGAATTAATTTTCGTTCTTAACAACATATCCAAATTTCATGAAGATCGTAGGGTGACACCAGGGAGACTTCCCTTGTCAGTTTCCTTTTCTTGATCCTTCAATATAGCTTCATGCAATCTTTCATTTAAACTAAATTTGAGCCAAGTCCGATCATTTTAACCAGTGTCGCCATTCGATCAAAGTATTGTGTTTTTAGAAAGTTTCCACCAAAATTTTGGATTTTTGAAAAATTAAAATAAAAACAAGTAAGAAAGCTATATTCGGCTGTGCCGAATCTTTAAATACCCTCCACAATGTTAACCAATGCACAATGGTTTCGCAGACGACCTTTCTTGGCCAAAATTCAATTTTATCAAAATTGATTTTATAGAAAACCGTTAAGACTTACAAACAACAGAAAACATATTTTGTTTTTGTATACTCATTTACCGTTCAAAAACAAATTTAGATAAAAATAAAAAAGTATTTTTTTAAATTTCAATTATTTTTTTGAGTTTAAATACAAAAAATTTCTTATAATATTATACATGGAAAACAAAAAAACTATAAAAATTTTTAACATAAAACCTATTTCAAACCAAAAATTTTTCCATTTTTGAAATTTTGGCCCAGAAAAGTGTTGAACGGAACCATAGTGCAATGTAAATATTTAAAAAACAAAAAAAAATTAATATTTTATAAATATATATGAAAATTATATAAAAATTATGAAAATTGTATGAAAGCAACCACGTGTATTACACATACTACGTATTTTTTTACTTCTATTAATACAAATGGCGCGCTGCCACGCCATATCATGCAGGTTTGTATTGAAACTCATCTCAATTGCTCATAGCTTCTTAACCCCTAGACTGATTTTGCCATAATTGGTACCAAAATAACCAGAAAAACGTTGAGAACAATAAAATAAGAACCTATTTAAAATTTTATTTGAATATGTCAACCATGAGCTAAGATAAATCATTTTAAAATTTTGGGTTAAATTGCTGGTGCCTCGCCCCATTGTGCGATTCGGCCCAAATTTTTTGTGAGTATTAGGAATGATAAAATTACATTAAATTCAAAGTTTCGTTTACATTCATTCAACAGGTGTCAAGTTATAGCATTTATTTTGTGTAAAATTCACATTTTCACTCATCAAAATTTACATTTTCACTCATAACTTTTAAAATACTTAACCGATTTAAAAAAAAAAACCCATCAGATTCTGCCTAGGAGAATTACGCAACTTTTGGTACCCCAGGCGTTTAAATCGGTTCTGGATTATAGCCAAAATCGTGATTTCAACATACAGACAGACGGACAGACAGACAGACGGACATCGCTAGATCGACTTAGAATCGATCAAGGATCATTAATATATATACTTTATGGGGTCCTAAACCAATATTTCAATGTGTTACATACGGAATGACAAACTTATATATACCCTCTATCACTAGAGTAGAGGGTATAACAAGTAAAAAAAGTTAAATTCGGCCTTGCCGAATGTATTAATACCCTCCACAGTTTCAAAAAGCTTATTGCAAAAAACTAAAAAAAAAAAAATTTCAAGGAAAAAAAATTTTCGAAAAAAAATCCGCGATTTTTTTTTTTTTATCAAAAAATGTGTTCGTACTTGTTTAAGTACCTTTCGGTGTTCAATTATGTTCACATATGTCAACCAGCAGCCGAATTAAAGCATTTTGTATTTTTAGGTTATGTTGAATGTACCAACATTTTTGAGGTGTCCTTACATTTTCGTTCATAACTTTTGAACCGCTGAACCGATATCGCTCAAATGCAATACCAAACTGCTCAGGAATACTTCCAATAAATATGTTAAGTTTAAGTCAACTCCGTGTAATATTTTGGTCGTGATCACCATTTCCACAGACAGACGGACATCGCTAGAATGTCTTAAAATCGATCACTGATCAATAATATATATACTTTATGGGGTCCTAGACCGATATTTCGATGAGTTACAAACGGAATGACAAACTTATATATACCCTCTATCACTAAGTGGAGGGTATAAAAAACTTCATGCGAAACATTTTTTGTTTTATAAATTTTTACATGCAAATATAAAAAAAATTCTGAAATCGGTCAATCGGTTTTACTGCGACCCTTATGGGTCTGTTGTGCCAAGTTCTATTAATATAATTCAAATTCTTTTTAATGTTCCTATGAACATAATAACAGAGGATAGATAATCTAGCCTTACATCCACAGAATTAAGTAATTCCCTGTCTAAGAACCGTCTTCTGATTCTGCGTTGTTTCTACTTCCTTCCGACAAAGTCGATAAAGACACAAAGGTTTAAATTATGCAAGTGTTAATTTCTTTATAATGTCCGGTAAGAAACCGTGTGAGTAACGTAATATCACTTTTGGTGTGATTAGGAATATTTGCATATGATAGTGAGGCGATTAGTGTTTTGGATTGTCGCAGACCTCCTGAATTCTCCCCCAAGTTTAAGAAGTCGGTCCTTTCCAAGCCCCTAATCATGGACGAGAAGGTGTCCGGTCATAGCAATAGCGGAGGCATTTTAGGAAATTCATCCGCTATCTCATTGCCCTCAAACCCCCGTGACCAGGAACTATAATAGTCTCAAGCTCTATTAAGTCGAGGAAAAAAAAATATTTTTTTAATTTCTTGACCGTGGGAAAAACTTTTCAATTTTTTAAAAGGGTTTGTAAGGATCTCAACGTAAAGAAGTCACCGGGACGGATGATATATCAGCACAGGTGCTGAAACAGTGCACATCTACGTTAGCATGCCTATTAGCAAACCTTTTCTGCTCTTCGTACCTTCGTAGTCTTCCCCTCATGCTTGCACGTGGCCAATGTCCAGCCAATCCCGAAAAAGGGTGCGACTAACAACCCTAAAAATTACTGACCAATCGCAATTTGCTTTGCGCTCTCCAAAGTAATGGTTAAGCATGGTTAACTACCATCTTGTAAAATATTCACTTTTAAATAATCGTTAGTATGGCTTCCGTAGTGGTCGATCAAGGGGAGACCTGTTGGCGTTTCTATCGGAACGTTGGAGCCGGTCCCTCTACCACTTTGGTGAGATTAAAGTGATTGCTTTTGATGTCTTCAAGGCGTTCGATCGTGTGTGGCACGGGACACTCGTAACTAAGTTCGATGCTTTTGGTGTCAATAATGAGAACTCTCGATTTACAACAAGTTTTCTCAGAGATCGCACTATAGGTGTTGTTTTAGATGGGGTCTCGTTAAACGAGTTTAGGTTCTGTTCTTTCTACTGCTCTTTTCCTCATTTTTATTAACGACCTTGTTGGTAAGTCCTTCAATCCTATCTCCTATTTTGCAGCAACATTTGCAATTCATTGTCATTCGATTGCAGGCCAAGCTCTTTGGAGATAGGGGGCATGTAGCTAAACATGAATGACACACTCAACCAAGACTTTTTTACACTCTCCGAACGGGGTCGAGCGAATATTTCAATGGACATAAGACCCAACGTTGTATGTTAACCCACAGACGAGTAGTTAAGCTAGTATTGTCATTTGTAGCTATTGATGGTATAGGTATTGAAAAATCGGATACTCTTAATCTTCGGGGCATATGAAAACATAGTGATGTCCGTTGGAAAAAAAAACGTATTTTAAGTGTTGAAAGAGGCATTCAAGTTTCTTGGTTTTCTGAAACAGTACAAGACTTACTTTACTCCATCCGATCTCCTTACTATTTATACCAGCTATATATTGGCAGGGGCTTCAGAGTCTATTCGGAAGCTTCTGGGCCATGTTCAGGGGACAGCGTTGAACTTATCAATGAGAGTAGCGTATCCAACTTTATTGATCCATTGGAGCATTGTCGGAATGTGGGTTGTGTGACACTCTTCTATCGATATTATCATGGGAGGTGTTCATCTGAGGTGAGTGAAATTATTCCTCAGGCCCGAGTGATCGTTTGTCATTGGTTGTCCTGTGTTTCGCACAACGCATTACAGAGAAAATTCGTTTTTCAGCCGAACAACTTGTATAAGGAATAATAAAAATTTAAATCAAATATCCACAAACACTACTCCCTGTTTTCTCCTTCCCATACCTTATTTTCCTGATTAATACAATTCACAGCATCTTTATTCTGAAGGCTGGGAAAAATTTCCACACAGCTACGAAGGATTTTAGACCAATTAGTCTGTCTTATTTTTTGTTAAAGACAATGAAACGAATGATAGACTCTTATTTGCGTAGAGTGTTTGACCCGAGGTTGCTTTCGACAAAGCAACATGCATACAGCAAGAGTAGATCAACGGAAACAGCTCTTCATGAGCTCGTTGATAACATTGAGAGATCACTTTCGGTTAAGGAGTACACAATGGTGGCCTTTCTTGATATAGACGTGGACTTTTAATAATGTCATTGCAGACTCGATAATTGTGGCATTGTCTGGTCTGGGAATGAAGCGTGGGATCGTTTTAATGGTGGCAAATCTACTTGCCAATAGACGTATAACGTCTGAATTGGGAGAGTCTGTAATATATCGATTTGTCAATAGAGGCATACCACAGGGACGTGTTATTTCGCCGATTCTTTAGAACCTGGCACTGAATTCAATGCTGCTCTCTCTAGAAGCACGTGGTTGTCGCATATGCTGATGATGTCGCGATAGCGGTAAAAGAAAAGCATCTGCCAACATTAGGGGACATTCTTCAGGGTTCTCTGAAAGATTTGTCTAAATGGGCAATATCCTGTGGTCTGGGAGTTAATCCAAGTAAAACAGAGCTTGTCTGGTTTACAAGGAAAAATAGAATTCCTGTTTTTAATTCCATTTCTCTGGACGGCACTGAAATCGCCTCCTCAGATGGAGCCAAGTATCTTGTAGTATTTCTTGATAGGAAGTTGTATTTCAGGAGCAGCTGAGAAAAGCAACGATTGCTTTATATTCTTGTAAAAGGGCAATCGGAAAACGATGGAATTTTAGCCCTAAAGTCGTTCACTCGATCTATACAGCAGTGATGCGTCCAATTCTGCTGTGTGGAATCATTGTCTGGTGGCCTGTTTTAGAGACAAAATGGAACTGTGCCTTTATCACGAAGGTACAGAGAATGGCGTCGATGTGCATCACTGGTGCTCTTTGTACTACACCTGCATTAGAAATCCTCCTTCACCTGATACCATTGGACATATGGGGTAGGCAGTATGCGGCTACGTCGCCAATTCGACTTAATAGCACACTGCAATGGAGGAGCAACAACTGTGGCCATAGCACGATCTTAAAGAAGATAACAATACCACAAAATGTGGACTGTGCTTCCTCTATGAGCTTTTTTAAGCACCATTTTACCAATATGATACCATCCAGGGAGTCTTGTATGAGGGGCATTCTGGGTAGTGGAGCTTCCATACATTTATACATGGATGAATCGAGCTGCACGAACAAGTGGGCTTTGGAGTCTTTTTGGAAGAGCTTGGGTTGAGCCTGGCTCGAATATTGCCAGATCATTGCAGTGTTTACCAGGCAGAGATGTTGACAATAAAGGAAGTGGCAGACTGGTTGAGTTGCAATGTATTGTCTACAACTGCAGTCAACATATATTCTGACAGTCAAGCCGCGGTCAAGTCCCTGAAGTCAATGTTTCTGAAAACAAGATCTGTCCTTAACTGTCGCACGTCTTTAAATGAGATGGCCAAGCAGTTTAACATACGACTCATACGAGATATTGCAGGGAATTGCAAAGCCTGTGAGCTTGCAAGACTGGGAACTACCTTACAGGTTCCAACATAATTAGAATGTGTTGGTATGCTTCTAGAAACTTGCAAGCAAAATCTACGGCTTTGTTCCGCGAAGGAGACTAATCTGAGATGGGCAAATGGAGGGACGGTGAGACAACACGACAGAACTGGCCAGCTCTTAAGTATAAGCGCACAAGTGAGCAGATATCGCTTCCATGAAGTGAGATTTCGACACTGTCTTATAGGGAAGCACGTATAGACGTTCAATGTGCCATCAAATGACTTTTGCAGGAGTTGCATAGATGAAGAGGAGTTGGAAACTATCGAATACTTCATCTTCCATTGTCCATATTTTTATGGCCAGGGACTTGCTTAACTGAGATCTAGGTAGCTGTGCGATTTTTCTGAGTTGTCAGATGTCAAAATATAATATCTTACGAGTTTCATAAGAAGTTCAAATTGGTTTAACGGCAGGGGCCAGTAGGGAAACCTTTTATAGTCCAGTGGTATCACAAGACACCTCAGAGTTTTACATCAGCAGACACTTACACTACCTAGTAGGGACATTCCCCGAGTATTGGTTTAAGGTAAAAAAATAACTTTGGCGGACTAGCTCTTTTGATTTGAACTCTATCGTGATTTCCACAGAAAAAAAATAAAAAATCAGCAAACTTTGTCAGCTTATATCAGCAGATTTCTTATATGACTTTTACACGGCATGTTTTTGGCAGGTTTTTCAAAATATCGTAAAATTTGGATTTTACATGTTAGAATAGTTCCCCTGCTAGTATTGTAGCACTTATTTAAAACACATTTACTACTATGATAATCATGATATTAAATAGATTTTAAAACAATTATTTTCTATTTTATTTCTTCTCTATTTCAGTTGGCTAATTTGAAATTATTAGATGCACACCACGGATGTATTCTTGTATTTCTTGTGTATAAAATCTAAACATAAAAGTGGGTCATAGAAAAGGCAAGGTTAAAGTGTTCTGACCAGCAGAGACACACAGCAACAAAAACACAATAAAAACGGTGCCGAAATTACGGGCACCGTTTTTGACAGCTAAAAAAATGTAAACGAATGCTGGTAGTAAATCGTTACAAAATAAAAAAACCCCATCATCCACAAAAAAACTTTAAATCTTTGGCAAAATTGTTTTAGATAAAGTTTTGGGATGAATTTATCTCCAATGATGTACCGGTTACAACATGGGCAAGGACAAAAGTTGTCACTGGCAGCTGAACAGCAGCAGCAGCCACAACAGCAGCAACAACAACCGCAGCAGCAACAACATCAGCTGCCACAGCAGCAAATAATACCAAGTCATATTTTGTTGCAACAACAATTAGATGCTGCCTCAGGCTCTACTGGTAATACAGCAGCTGCCAATATTACCAGAAGCAGTAGCAGTTCTAGCAGCCATCAAACTGTCACCTTGCAACCGACAAATAATACAAATGATAATGTATTTATAAATAATTTTAGTGCAACGGTAACGGGTGATAATAATTCAAACGATAATACATCACGTCATCAAACTTCGTTGCTACAACTGCAGCAACATCATCATCACCAGCAACACCACCAGCAGCAGCCACCGCCACAATCATCCACAACAACACATTCACATCGTCATCATTTAAATACCAACAATCCGAATAATATTGTTATTACGGCTACGGCAACACAACCACCATCACTACCACCCACAACTACTGTTTTAGTAGATTCACTTTCAAGTTCTTCCATTGAAGAGAATTTAAAGCTTTTAAAGACTGCCATTAAATCAGAACCATTGACACATGACACCTCCACAAATAGCTGCACAAGCAGCAGCATCAGCATTACAAACAGCAATCTCAATAGTGTTTTAAATAATAACAGCAGCAAGGATGACATTATAAGTTTGGCGGCCTGTTCAGCTTTGGCAAATGTTATACCCTCATCATTATCGTCGGCGGCATCATCGTCTAGTGTTAAATCAAATATATTGAAAAACTCTTCAATTATCAGTAATGCCCTGAATGTAGCTATTACACAAGTTGGCATCACTGGCGCCGGCGGTAGTAGTAGTAGTAGCAGCAGTGTTGGTGGTGTTGTTGGCGGCGAAACAGTAACAACCGCTAATGGTAGTTTAGTTTTTGTGCCATCGAAGAGAGCGCGTATGGAATTGTAAGTAGATTTTTTTTAATAAAACTCTATTTTTTTTAAATGAAATTTAGAAAACCCTAATTCCGGGAAACGGATTAAAATTCGGTGAATTGTTATTCAAAAAACCGAGATTTAATTCCAGAAAGATCAGAAAATCCCGAATTTAATTTCAGAAAAGTTTAGTAAATAATCAGAAAACCCAAATTTATATTAATGAAATTCAGATTATTTCAACTGAAATTCAGAAAAGGTTAAATAAGATTCAGAAGTGGACCATAAATGATACTGCAAGTTTAATAACTTAATGGATGAGTATTTGTAACTTGTAATGATCGTCGAACAAGGCCGCCCATATACGCTCATTTGGAGCATCTTCATCCAACAAGTTGTACACCTTGCAGTGTCGTTAATGGCCCCCTAGAAAACTCCTGGCAAAACAAGCGATTTTCGAATTTCATTTTGCTAGTTTTCGTAACAAAAAGTTGGCATCAGTGATTTCCAATGAGACTATGTCGACAGAGCTACCAGATTGTTTTTATTTATCAATTCTGTAAATAAAATCCACAAAATAATTTAGAAATTTGTTTCCATAGATTTTGTTTGTAAAACTTTTATCCGTTTCGCTCTACCTTGCTTTGTTTTTGAGATACGTGAATTTAGGGGCCTGTTAGGGCCTGGAGAATCTTAAAAAACTGTAAAACTCAAAAACATTTACTCGGAGGGCAGTGTTCAGTGCGATAGTGCTCTACGAGTCAATGGCTACAAAAATGCTGTTGTCGAACAAGCCCTCCCATCTACGATCTTAATAGCACCTTCATCCAACAAGTTGTACAACTTGCCCCCTAGAAAAGTCCTTGAAAAGTAAGCGATTTCCGAATTTCATTTCGCTAGTTTTCGTAATAAAAAGTTGGCATCAGTGGTTTCCAATTAGAATATGTCAACAAAGTTGCCTTCATCCAACAAGTTCTATAACTTATAATGGCGTTAATGACCTCCTAGAATAGTATTTAAAAAATAAGCGATTTTAGAATTTCGTTTATCTGGTTTTCAATGGGACAAAACCAACATTTTTCCAATTTTTACCAAGTCCCGAACAAAATTTAAAAATTTTCTAAGTCCCAGACACATTTTTTGCGTTTTGTAGTAAAAAATTTCATCAAAAATGATTTTAGAAAAAAAAAAGCTACATAAATTTTAAAAAAATTCCCGAAATTTTGTTTTAATCTGTCAGGGTATCAAGACCCTAATTTCGGATCTAAAATTTGACATTCCCGAGATATTATATATGGGGCATTCCATGCCAAATCGGACACTTTGAAAAATGTTTTTTTAAGATTTTCCTAATTTATTTACAGTTTTTAGTACCCTTCGAAAACTCCTTCGTGGTAAATTTTCAGATTTTTTTGATGACCTGTTCAAAAAATAAAAAATTCTTAAAAGCGCTCTAGTATGCGATTCTTAAGTTTTAAAATTTAAGGGGCCTATTCACAAAAAAAGTTATAACTCAATCATAACTCAATTTTTTCCATGTGGTTGTTGTAAACAATCATAAAAAATTCAAATTTTGTTTGAAAATTTAAAAAAAATAAAGACCTGCTACCCACATCGTCTCAAAATTGACAAATAATTTTAAATTTTCAGACTTTTTATGATTGTGTTTACAACAAACACAGAAAATATGAAGTTTGAAAATAATAAAATTAGTCATAACCAGTCATAACTGTGAATAGGCCTGTAAATCTCATTTTTGAAAATGTTTGTACTCTTCAAATTTTTTTGAAATTTTTTTGCGTAAAACTTCTATCGATTCTACAAATTTTTGCCCAGGAGGATCGTGGGATTACGATTATTACTATTTTTTAAAATTTTTTGAAAAAAATTTATTGTAATTTTCCAATCTTAAAATCATTTCTACTGCTCCAATGGTGCGTCTTAGAGGGGTCATTTATAAGACCGACCCCCATTAATTTTTACGTCTTAACATTTCTTTGAAACAAACTAATACCACAGACTAATACAGACTCGACAAATATGACAGGTGTCAAAAAAGTATTTTTTAACCATATGGTTAATGTTTTCAAATTATTCTACGAATTAGGTTAGAAAGAGAAAACTGATATAACGCGCCCTAAGAAAAATGGATGCTAGATCGGTTTTTGTTGTCTCACTCACTCCTTATTCGTAGAAAATGTTGCCATGTTAGCGGAAAACGGACTAAAAACCGCTGTGTTTTCTCCTAAAATCGCTTATTTTCCCCCCATTTTTTCTTGTAAAACTCTACTGTCGAGTCTGTATTTAGTCTGTGCTAATACCCTATCTCCAATTTCCAAGGGGGCTCCCACACAAAACGACATTTTTTTAAAATTTGCTCCAACCGCTCTAACTGCCCTAATAGTGCCCTTAGAGCAACAAAATGTATAACCGGCTCACAATATTTTTTAGTCAAAATATTTTCTCTGAACACACCTACCCTCTATCTTTAACTGTTAAGGCGGTCCCCATACAATTTTTTTTATTTCTTGTAAATTTGTTTTATTTAATCAGCTTTTACCGGTCCAATCGTGCGTCCGAGAGGGGTCATTAGTAAGACTGACCCCCATTTATTTTTACCCTACAACATTTTTTTAAAAAATACCTCGGTCGGTCTCACTAATGACCCCTCTCGGACGCACCATTGGACCGGTAGAAGCTGATTAAATAAAGCAAATTTACAAAAAATAAAAAAAATTGAATGGGGACCGCCTTAACAGTTAAAGATAGAGGGTAGGTGTGTTCAGAGAAAATGTTTGTTATATACACGCCCTTTTGTGGGCGTGTATATAAAAAAATCATTAAAAATCATTATGATAAAATGTTTTTTACCAAATTTTTTGTTTTTATTCTGTGGCGGAGGGTTTTGTCGTAAAAGGGTCGTTGCAAAATTTAGTTTTGCAGGCATCGCTATTAGGCATATCCTGAAGAACTCGATCTTAAATTTTTGGACTGTAGAGAATTGAGAGAAAAAAGAGGCGTAGTAAAATTGTGTTTTTTTTTTTCCAACATTTCAGCTAATTTTGAGCTATGAAGCGGATTTAGCGAATAGAATCAACTCACTTTAGACTCGATTTATTTTTTATTCGACTTTCAAAAATCAAATGCATTCGATTTTTTTTTGCATTCGACTTCAAAAACTCGAATGCATTCCATTGCGAATGCAATCGATTTACTTTTTATTCAATTTGAAAAATCTAATGATAGAGCAAAACGGAGCCAGTTTTTTGTGCATAGTCTCGCCGACACTCTTTACATGCGTTGACCCTAATGGGCCCTAATTTTGAATCTAAAAAAATTGGCATTTCCTAAAATTTTTTAATGTGCATATCTCGCTAAAAACTGCCGACACGACAAAAAATCCAAAATCATTTATGTAACTCTTTGCTCGTACAATACAGATATATTATGAGATGATTACTTTTTTAAAGCAATAAATTAAAAATACTTTATTATGACAATATCATAAATAGAAATATTTTTGGGCCTCGAGCTATAATAAAACTCATATATAAAGGCCGAATAAATACATTTTATTATACCCTACACCACTCTGTGGTACAGGGTATAATGAGTTTGTAACTACCCGAATTATTGGTCCTAGACCTACATTCAAGTATACCGATCTACTCAGTTACTTTTTGAGTCGATTTTCCGTCCGTCTGTCCGTCTGTCCATCTATCGGTTTAAGCACGATACAGGTCGCAATTTTCAATCAATTGGCTTGAAATTTGAAACTTAAGCATCCTTTGGCCCAAGGACAAGTCCTATTGAAATTGGAGAAAATCGGTTCATGTTAAGACCTAGCCCCCATACAAACGCCCCTTTGGATTAGGCTTAAATGACTCTAATAACCGTATTATAATAGACATCGCTTTGAAATTAAACAGGTAATCAAATTTTGTATGAACAAATCATTATTCCAAATTTCAAAGGCATCGGGTCAGTCTTTCTGGTAGTCCCCATACAAACCACCCTCCCGATATTCACATAATTCCCTCAAAATTCATAAAAATGGAAATATTTGATAAAAATTTTATTTTTAGGTGTTAAACGTGTACTTTAGTAACCTAATCAAATCGAAATATTTTTAAAACTGAATGACAGGGAATTTAGTTAAATTATCCACTAAAGCGGGGAATTCGGCTAAAAGTTTTCAAATTTTTCGACAAAGTTTTTCTGTTTTTAGTGAACTTTATAAAAATTCTTGTCTATTTTGTATAACTTAATTTATTTTCTGTATATATATTTTTTTTAATTTCTCAAAATTGTAGACGAGAAGAATGGATTTCAACTCCTAGTCCTGGCAGTGTACCTAGTACAGCACCTTTAAGTCCATCTTCAGCTTCCCAGAATCATATGTATGGCGCAAATATGTCAAATGGCTATTCTTCACCAATGTCAGCTGGCAGTTATGATCCATTTAGTCCAAATGGTAAAACAGGTAAGTCAAATTAAAATATTTACTTAAGAATAATATAAAAAAAATATTTAGCAAAATTCTCAGGAAAGAAAATATTTACAAAAGAAAATTAAAAAAAAAAATATTTTATTAAAAAAATAATTTAAAAAAAAAAATTACATCTCCCCGACGGGGAATTGAACCCCGGTCTCCCGCGTGACAGGCGGGGATACTGACCACTATACTATCGAGGATGTTGAAATATGAGCGACAAATAGTATATAATAACACAACGAACAAAGCAAGAGTGTATAATAAAACACATACTTACCAGTGTTGAGCAATATGGTACAATATTTTCGTTTTTGGCTCTTTTTAAATCTCTACTTGGTATGGAACACAAATGATGTCTTGCTGTAAACAAAGCAGCAGGCAGCAAATATCAGTTTATTTCCTTCATAATTTCAATGAGAATGTTGTTTTAACAACTATCAGCTTTTGTATACGAAAAGCTTGTTTTAAATACAAAAAAAAATCCAATTTGATTTAAATTGATGAAGAAACACTGATTGTGTAAATGTGGTAATATTTTAATATTTAAAAATCGCTCGAATTTTGAAAAATAAAAATCGTTAATGTCTTTGTTTCATAAAAAAATATTTTCTAATATTTGAATGAAAATAATTTTTTGAATTCTTTATTTTTATTTTTTAATACACTGAAAAAAATATGTCTTCAACAAAATATTAAAACGTTTTGTAATTCAATTCAAATTTTTTTTTAAAAAATTTGATTTTTAAATACAAATTTTTTTTTTTTAATAATTTTAAAATTTTTTATTTTACAAAAATTCAGTAAAAATTTAATTATTTTCAAAGAAAATATAGAATTTTTTGATATTTTACTTTTTTTTTGCGGCAGAGAATATTTTTTGTTTATTATTTATTTGTCTAACATTTATAAAAATTAAAAAAAAAACAAATTTCCTAAAAATTTTTAAGGCCAAAAAATTTTAATAATAGTAATTATTTGATTGTAACTTTAAGATAATTTTTTACAAATTTTACTACTAACTTGAGTGTAGTAATTAGGGAACATTTTAATTTGCTCGAAGAATGCTAAAACAAGCATGCAAAAAATACACAAAACAATATTTGTTTTACAGAGATCGAAAATTAAGAAGAGTTTTTTTTTAAATTATTTTAACCTTAGTATAAAAGTGAACTATTTTGGAAAATATTACATACACTTTAAATTAATTCTCTGTCCAATCAACTAAAAAATCCATTTTGAGCCATATTAGAAATCTGCTGATTTTAGCAGACACTGTAGTATGCTAAATATCTGTCTTGATTATCTAGGTGAAATCAGCAGAGAAATCTGTCGAGATAGCAGAAAAATCAACTGAGCAATCTGCTGGATGCAGCAGAAAAATCTGCTAAAATTACATCCAGTTAAAATAAATTCTCTATCTAATCAACAGAAAAATCCATTTTGACCCATATTAGAAATCTGCTGATTTTAGCAGACCTGTGGTTTGCTAAATATCTGTCTTGATTACCTACACACAAAAAAAAAATAAAAAATTGTGTCCGTTTTTGGTTTAATTACAACCTAAAAAGTGGTTTTGGTTTTTGCTCTAAAAAACTTCGGTAAATTATCCAAAACCACTTTATAGGTTGTATATATTATCCCCAAAGCATACACAATTTTTTTATATTTTTTTGTGTGTAGGTAAAATCAGAAGAGAAATCTGTCGAGATATCAGAAAAATCAGCTGAGCAATCTGATGAATTCAGCAGAAAAATCTGCTGAAATTTGTCATTTGAGCTATATGATAAATCTGCTGACTTTAGCAGACCCTTTTTGCTAAAGTGATAATTTCCTCAAAGTTATAATTTTTTTTAAGTTATACTGTTTTCCAAGAATAAAATTTCCATTTTTTAAAAAGGGATATCTTTCTATAAAATTGACAAAACAATTTCTGTTTAATTTAAATTATCAAATTTGATAATTTTTTCTTTGGAGATTTTAAATTTCACAAAAATCTTAAAAAAAAATTAGAAAACTAAAAAAATAGAATATTTCTGTAAAAAAAAATAAATAGCTGATTTTAATCTGAGACAGTTACAGTGACAATTGAAGAGTGCTGACGAAGGAAGGATGGCTTCTTCGGAAAGCTGTTGACATCTCCACTTAGCATGTGTTGTCAATTAATTTTTTGTACCAATCTGTGGTACAAGGTATAATAAGTTTGTGCTGATGATTGTAACTACCCGAAATATTGGTCCTGGGCCTACCTTCAAGAATACCGATCCACTCATAATCACTCTTTAGGTCGATTTAGCAATGTCTCTCCGTCTGTCTGTCCATGTTAACGATGTATATACGATGCAGATCGCAATTGTCAACCGATTTGGCTGAAATTTGGAACTTAAGCTTCTTTTGCCCCTAGGACGAAGCCTATTGAAATATGGAAATATGTCACATGCACTTAAAAGAAAAACTCTGTGAAAAAAAAAGCTGTAAAACGACTTTCAACTTGAATTAGCAAACTTTTAGCAGATTGTTCTGCTGAAAAGGATATTTTTACTAAAATTTCTGTCATTTAGTTTTAGAAAATAACAGACATTTACTGCTTTTTCACTGATTCTGTTTGCTGAATTTCAAAATATTTTTGAACATATTTTTAGCAGATTATTTTGTAATTTTACAGAAATCATTTGCTATCATTAATTTTTTAAGAAAATTTTCTAAGTTTTTTTTTAAATTGTTAAATTTTTTTTTCGTTTTTATTTTTTCTTTTATAAGAAAATTTTAAAAGCGTGAATATGGCTTGCTTGATTGAATTTGGCGTATGTCACGCGTGAGTATTATTTTGTTCACGTGATTAGTGATTTACTTATTTGTTTGTTTTGCATTCACAAATCAACATTCCAAATCGGGTCGGTTATACATTTTGTTGTTCAAAGGGCACTTTTAGGGCAGTTAGAGCGGTTGGAGAAAATTTAAAAAAATGTCGTTTTGTGTGGGACCCCCTTAGAAATTGGGGATAGGGTATTAGTTTGTTTCAAAGAAATGTTAAAACGTAAAATTTAATGGGTGTCAGTCTTATAAATGACCCCTCTATGACGCACCATTGGAACAGTAGAAATGATTTTAAGATTGGAAAATTACAATAAATTTTTTTCAAAAAATTAAAAAAAAAGTAATAATCGTTATCCCACGATCCTCCTGTAGAGTCGATAAAAGTTTTACACAAAAAAATCGAAGAGTACAAACATTTTTTTTTTGATTTTTTTTTTTAAAAGTACGTAAAAAAACAAAAATTTAAAAAAAAATTTTTTTGAATTTTGGACCATTATTGAAGAAGCTATGAGTAAAAGAAGTTTGAGTAAAGGAACAAACTACCAATTTTTAAAAATTCGATATCTTTTGAACGGCTCATCAAAAAAATCTGAAAATTTACCACGAAGGAGATTTCGAAGTTTACTAAAAAATGTAAACAAATTGGGAAAATCTAATTTTTCAAAGTGTCCGATTTGACATGGAATGCCCCATATATATTATTGATCAGTGATCGATTCTAAGACATTCTAGCGATGTCCGTTCGTCTGTCCGTCTGTAGAGGACACGATACAGTCCAAAATAAAAGAGCTAGACTCATTGGCTGGTTAAGTTCGGAAATTGGAAAAATCGGACAAAGCGGAAAAAATTTCCCCCTGGGAGAACTAAACCAACCTCAGAACAACGGCATTTTTTGCAGGGTTTTTTTTTGGACTTTTGTTTAGCAGATCCAACATTTTTATATCAGAAGAAGTTTAAAACCCTGCATGTGGACCCACCGAATAAAAATAAATAAAAAAAGTTTAACCCGTCCCATTTTGTGGGCGTGGATATAAAAAATGTTTCGTAATAATGAATTAAATGGATTAAATCTTTGCAAGAATAATAATAAATACATTTGATTACATCTATCGCGAGGGGAGTCCCCCGACGTCTCCCATCAAATCCCCCCTCCCCAAAAACGCGCCTGAAATTTATTTTTATTTTTTTTTTTACATGTTGGAGGAAGATTCGGCACAGCTGAATTGATCACTCTAACTTGTTTTTAATGAATTTAGTTATTTAAAAAACTTTTTTTTAACTTATTCATTTTAAAATAAAATTTGTTGAATTAAACAAAAAGTTTAATTTCATGAATTAAATTTTCACAAATTAAAAATCTTTTATATAAAAAAAAAAAAAAAAAAAACGTTAAAATTATAAAAAAATCGCCTACAAGGGCAACACTGTATGTATATGAAGTTGAGAGAGCTTCTTGGTAGTGTATAAAATATTAAAGAGATGGCTCTGTAGGTAAACTTTTGAAAGAGCTTTGAATTCAAAAGCTTTTTTAAAACACCGTTTCCAATTAAAAACAAAAATTAACTTAAGATTTTCATTTAATATTTTGGTTTAATATTATTTTTTTTTTTTTACTCCAAAAATTTAGTTAATTAATTAAAAATAATTTTTGTGTTGAAAATAAGATAAAATTTATTTGAAGTTATTTTTTTATTTTTACATACAAAATTGTGACTTTGATTTTATTTAAATTCAACAGTTCTTAGGAAAAATAAAAAAAAAATCTACTTTAAATTAAAATTTCTTTTGGGTTGGATCTAGTTTTAGAAATTTGAGTCATAAAATGACATTTTAAAATGAAATTGATATTTTTTACATTTTTTTATAAATTTTTTTTTAATATGTTTTTTTAATATTTTTATATTTTTTTTTATAAATATTTTGTTTTTTATAAATATTTTGTTTTTATAAAATAGAATATTTTTTTTTCTTCAATTTGGCATTAAAAAATTTAAATTTCTAAAATTATTTTTTTTCTGTAAATTTCGAATTGAAATCTTTAAAGCTTTTAACTTAATCTAAGATGATGTTTTAAAATTAATATACTTATGGCATTTTAGAGAAATGTGTTGCTGGTAGCAATAAAAAAAAAACCTCCTTAGCTTTAGGTTTAGAAAGGAGTAGTTGACACCACAAAAAGCACACACAATTTTCCCAAATATTTCAAACCCAAATAAGTGAGTGTGCGTTTAACCACCCACAGGATAAAGACCTTTTCTAGCACAAATTTTGTTAAACGAAAAATAAAACAAAAACAAAAAAATTTCGTCAAGGACGATATTGAACAAAGAAAGTCTGGGCACATATACAGCCAGTTAGCAGTATATGTTTGGGTGTATGTATCCACTACAGACATAGTTATACATACAATCCTCCAAAAGAAAAATAAGTTGAAGGTCACCAGACAGACGTCTATGTCATCACGTTTGTTGTCTTTTCCCAAAAAAAAAAAAAATAAATCTACCGAAAAAAAATTTAAGTACTTGAACTTATACAAAGTATGATAGCGAACGGCATTAAATTAAACTTTATTCTTCATTCTCTTATCTAATAAATTTTTTGTATTGTGTTTTTGGGGCGGTTGGAGCTGGCGTTAAAGGATGATGAGGATGTTTAAGTATAAATGGTTTCGCAGGATGTGTATACATAAATATTTCATCAGTCTATACTTTGTATATAATTTCGCCCACGTTACACATTTTTTCTTTTGTAATTTTATAGGATTCTGGGTAGACTGGTGAGACATGTTTTTTGTTATTGTCTTTTTTTGTTATTTTGCCTTTTTTTAGTATTTGGCAAATTAATAGGTTTTGGGTGTGCTTAGCATGTACACGCGCAGGATATTTCTGTTTTTATAAATTTAGTTTTTATGTTCTTTTTAGTCTGCGATGTTTTTTTTTAGAGCAAATCTAAATTGAATTTTATAAATAAAGTGGTTGGAAATGGAAAAATGTTACAATGTTTTAGAATATGAAAGCTTCAAATTTTTAAAAATTTCTCAGAAGGTAAGACTTTTTTATGTAGAAAAAATGTCCCAGAGACTTTTTATATAGAAAAAATGTCTCAGAGACTTTTTTATTTAGAAAAAAAAATGTATCAGAGATTTTTTTATATAGAAAAATGTATCATAAACTTTTTATATAGGAAAACTGTTTGAAAGACTTTTTTATGTAGAAAAAATGTCTCAGGGACTTTTTTATATAGAAGAAATGTCTCAGAGAATTTTTTAAATAGAAAACTATACAAAAGAAAGTTTTCGGTTTTGAGACATTTTTCCAATAAAAAAAAATCTCGGATTCTAAGACATTTTTTCTATATAAATAAAAATTTAGATTCTTATACAAGAAGTCTCAGATTCTTAGAAATTTTTTCTATATAAAATAGTCTCAGATACTGAAACATTTTTTCTATATAAAAAAGTCTCTGCATCTGAGACATTTTTTCTATTAAAAAAAGATTCAGTTCTGAACATTTTTTCTATATAAAAAAGTTTCAGATTCTGAGAATTTTTTTCTATATAAAAAAAGTCTCAGATTCTGAAATATATTTTCTATATAAAAACGGTCTCAGATTCTGAGACATTTTTTTATATAAAAAAGGGTCAGATTCTTAGAAATTTTTTCTATATAAAAAAGTCTCAGATACTGAAGCATTTTTTCTATATAAAAATGTCTCTGAATCTGAGACATTTTTTCTATATAAAAAAAAGTCTCAGATTCTGAGAAATTTTTTTTTCTATATAAAAAAGTCTCAGATTCTGAGACATTTTTTTCTATAAAAAAAAATTTCAGATTCTGAGAAATTTTTCTATATAAAAAAAGTCTCAGATTCTGAGAAATTTTTTCTATATAAAAAGTCTCAGATTCTAATACATTTTTTCTATATAAACAAGTCTCAGCTTTCGAGACATTTTTTCTGTATAAAAAAGTCTCAGATTTTGAGAATTTTTTCTATTTAAAAAAAGTCTTAGATTCTGAGACATTTTTTCTATATAAAAAAAAAGACTCAGAGAGACATTTTTCTATATAAAAAAAGTCTCAGATTCTTCATAAAAAAGTCTCAGATTCTGAGACATTTTTATACCCTACACCTCTCTGTGGTACAGGGTATAATGACTTTGTGCTGATGTTTGTAACTACCCGAAATATTGGTCTAAGACCCACATTCAAGTATACCGATCGCCTCAGAATCACTTTTTAAGTCGATTTAGCTATGTCTGCTGTCCATGTAAACGTTGTGCGCACGATACAGGTCGCAATTTTTAATCGATTTGCCTGAAAATTAAGTTTCTATTTACTCAAGGACAAAGCCTATTGAAAATGGAAAAAATCTGTTCAAACGTCCCCTCTAAATTTGGTTAAAATAAGTCTAATAACCGTGTTTAATTAGGTATCCTCCTGAAACTTGGCAGATAAAAGTATTTTGTATTCATAAATAATCACTCCAAATTTTGAAGAAATCGGACCAGTTCTACTTATAGTCGCCATATAAATAACCCTCCCGATTATAACAAAAATCATTCAAAATTCATGAAAATCAAAAATATGTTATTAAAACTGTATGAGAATGCGTTACATGTGTACTTTGGGAATCCAATTAAATCTTATTGTGATTGGACCATTTTTGGACTAAGCCCCCACAGGCTTAGTTGCCCGATAAATCGGTCTATTGGCAACAAAAATTAACATTTTTTACTTAAATTTGGTTTGTGTGTGTTTTTTTGACACTAATTAAAAATCTAACAAAAGAAATATCCAATCGATCCATGCTTGGATTGGGAACCCATTTTCCGGAAAGCACTGGTGTAGGGTATTTTATGATCGGTCTTGACAGACTATAACTTTCTTACTTGTGTCTAAATAAAAATGTCTCACAATCTGAGACTTTTTTATATAGAAAAAACGTCTCAGAATCTGAGACTTTTTTTATATAGAAAAAATGTCTCAGAATCTGAGACTTTTTTTATATAGAACAAGTGAGAGTGTTACATTCGGCTGTGCCGAATCTTTTATACCCTCCAAAATGTAAAAAAAAAATAAAAAAAAATCCAGGGGCGTCTTTTTTTTTGGGGGGGGGGGGTTGGTGGGAGACGTTAGGGGCACCTTCCCCTTGCGATTTTAAACTTCTTCTGAGATAAGAATGTTGCATTTGCTTACAAAAGTACAAAAAACTCTGCAAAAAATGCGGTTTTTCTGGGGTTGGTTTAGTTCTCCAAGGCGGAACTTTTTTCCCCTTTGTCCGATTTTGCCCATTTGGACTGTATCGTGTCCTCTACAGACGGACATCGCTAGAATGTCTTAGAATCGATCACTGATCAATAAAATATACACTTTATGGGGTCCTAGACCGATATTTCGATGCGTTACACACGGAATGACAAAGTGAGTATACCCCCATACTGTGGTTGGAGGGTATAAAAAATGTCTCAGAATCTGAGACTTTTTTTATATAGAAAAAATGTCTCAGAATCTGAGACTTTTTTATATAGAAAAAATGTCTCAGAATCTGAGACTTTTTTATATAGAAAAAATGTCTCAGAATCTGAGACTTTTTTATATAGAAAAAAAGTCTCAGAATCTGAGACTTTTTTATATAGAAAAAAGAATCTGCATTTTTTTTTTATATAGAAAAAATGTCTCAGAATCTGGGACTTTTTTGATATAGAAAAAATGTCTCAGAATCTGAGACTTTTTTTATATAGAAAAAATGTCTCAGAATCTGAGACTTTTTTCATATAGAAAAAATGTCTCTGAATCTGAGAAAATTATTCAAAATCTTTCAAAAAAATTACTCAAAATCTGAGACTTAAAAAAAATGTCTCATAATCTGAGACTTTTTTATATAGAAAAAAAATCTGAGATTTTTTTTATATAGAAAAAATTTCTCAAATTCTGAGTTTTTTTTTATAGAGCAAAAATTTCTCAAAATTGAGACTATTTTATATAGAAAAAATGTTTCAAAATTTGAGACTTTTTTTATATAGAAAAAATTTCTCAGAATACAAATTATTCAAAATCTGAGACTTTCGGAAAGCACTGGTGTAGGGTATTTTATGATCGGTATTGACAGACTATAACTTTCTTACTTGTGTCTAAATTAAAATGTCTCACAATCTGAGACTTTTTTATATAGAAAAAATGTCTCAGAATCTGAGACTTTTTTTATATAGAAAAAATGTCTCAGAATCTGAGACTTTTTTTATATAGAAAAAATGTCTCAGAATCTGAGACTTTTTTTATATAGAAAAAATGTCTCAGAATCTGAGACTTTTTTTATATAGAAAAAATGTCTCAGAATCTGAGACTTTTTTTATATAGAAAAAATGTCTCAGAATCTGAGACTTTTTTTATATAGAAAAAATGTCTCAGAATCTGAGACTTTTTTTATATAGAAAAAATGTCTCAGAATCTGAGACTTTTTTTATATAGAAAAAATGTCTCGGAATCTGAGACATTTTTTGCCGGAGTTCGGAAAAGTTCGGCCAAAATTTGGCCGAACACCGAACAGTGGCCGAACGTCACTTTTTGCCGAACTCCGTAACCGAACCCGAACGTTCGGTCGGACACTAGAAACAATGTTTCAGAATCTGAAATTTTTTTTTATATAGAAAAAAATTTCTTAAAATCAAAGACAGAAGGGTCTTGAAATTTAACACTTTTCTGGATCTTATTAGATTTTTTGCACATTTTATTTGTGACTTTCTGAATTTAATTTTGACATTTTTGAATTTCATGATGGTCCTTTCAAAGTTTTAAGGATCAACTGAGATCGGAAAGCCTGATTTGAAACTTTCAAGGGAAGTATCTCAACCCTTATAAACCGATTTGCATGGAACGTAAAATATATATAAAAGAGACAATTCTAAGGTTGGGGTGTCTCGGCTTTTCGGCCATATCGTGGATTTAGGGGTTCAAAACATGGGTAAAAAATGTCAAATAAATCGTTTTTTGAATTTTTGAGCCATTTCTTTCTAAGAAACTATATGATGTTTGCATATGATAAGAAAGGTTTTTTTAATGCCTATCCAACGGTGGCATAAACTTATTAAATTTTGGATTTGTTAAATATTTTATTCATGAAAATGTGTAAATTTTGTGGGATATTTGTATGAAGACATAGACCTACGATGTCCATATGAATACGAAATAATCTTTATTAAATTTAAGTCGACACGTATTTTTGCTCTAGAGGATATTTTTGCTAGTTCGGGAGTTATCCAAATTTTCCTGGAGGTCCACATTGTTTCATAAGGGGGCAACGAAATTTTGAAGCACTGATATGGCCGATAAGCCGAGACACCCCTACCTTAAAATCGCCTCTTTTATATATATTTTAAGTTTCAGGCAAATCGGTTCATAAGGGTTGAGATACTTCCCTTATTAGAAAAGCTCTTTTTAAGTTAAGAAAAATCCATTTAAAATTAAAAAAATGCTCAATTTATATAAAGCTTCATATACAGCTTTCTAAATTTCTATTGTTATACAAAAACTTGAAACACAGTGGTGTGGTTTACACATAAAATATTTTCAAATTTTTTTTATTTTTTTTGTTTTTGATACACTTTATTAAAACATTTATGTCTGTATAAGAAAAAGCTAAAAAAAATTTCTATATCATATTTTTTTATTTCAAAAAGAAAATGTCTCAGAATCTGACTTTTTTCAGTTAATTCTACCCCTTTTAAACCGTGCTACTGCTTCATCTTATAATAATAAAATATTTATTGCTAATTTAAAAAAAAAATCAAAATATACCCTACAAAAACAATAGTGTTACCTAAATGCAAAAAAAAATATTAAATATCACTTGTGCTTTCTTTAGAAATATGATGATTTTTTGGTTTGAATTCCCCCAAAAAAAATCTTAAGTTTCATTTACATATAATTTGCGTGCGTATTAAAGTGAAAACAAATCACAGATAATTAGATACTTTTTTTTCTTTAGTTTCCTTTGTCTAGACAGGATAGGTGTGTGTAATATACATTAATTTTATTTCATAATTTTTTTAAGGTTCAATTTTATTTGATGTTTTATAACACGCAGAGTGTAGTGTTGTGTATTAAAATGGATGGATGAAGTTTAACCTTCACTCGATCCTTAAAAAAACACTTAATAATCCTACCTACTGGGTCTATATCGACCCATTATAGGCCAGATTTTTAAAGAACTTACCAACTGGGTCACCAATTCATAAAGCTTTTGTAGCCAAGTACTAAAGCTTTTAGAAAGTTTTTATTTGGAGTCTGTCTGTAGAACACAGGGTGTTTTACAGCGTCTTAATGTGCCACACGTCTGATATATAAAAATTGTGGGACCCAAACATTTTTAAAAAAAGCACCGATTTTAAACAGATTTACAGATTGGTAATATTTTTTTAAATCGTTTCTAATATTAAACAAAAGTTATAAACTCTGAACTGATTTTATTAATGAGGATATCCACTCAAGATTTTGTAGAACACCCTGTGCTGTACAGGGTGATACCCGATAAAAAAAAATTTAAAACATTTTTCAAACCATAAGCAACTGAAATTTTGTTTGGGTCAACAGCGACCCCAAGTGAACAAAAAGGTTAATTGAAAAGGGATACATTTATCGATTAATTATTCAAAAAATAAAGTACAAAATATTTTTGGGTTTTGTTCTTTTGACAAGATAATATTTCTGAAATGAAATTTAAAATAATATCATGTCTTCTAATTTTTATAAAGTATTTATGTAGATTGTTCCTAAAATGATTAGGACTTTAAAATATTAAATGTAGGTTTCTGGCAAACAACGACAAAATGAGACACTCTATCGATTCAAAGAATTTTTTCTATATAGAAATATTTTCAGATTCTGAGACATTTTTTCTATATAGTAAAATTCTCAGATTCTGAGACATTTTTACTATATAGAAAAATTCTCAGATTCTGGGACATATTCTGAGATCAATCTTAGATTCTGAGATATTTTTTCTATATAGAAAAATTCTCAGCTTCTGAGACATTTTTTCTATATAGAAAAATTCTCAGATTCTGAGACATTTTTTCTATATAGAAAAATTCTCAGATTCTGAGACATTTTTTCTATATAGAAAAGTTCTCAGATTCTGAGACATTTTTATTAGATAGAAAAAAAATCTCAGATTATGAGACATTTTTTTCTATATAGAAAAAAAAATCTCAGATTCTGAGACATTTTTTCTATATAGAAAAATTATCAAATTCTGAAAACTTTTTTTTTATATACCCGAGTAAAAATAAACATATATAACAATATATAACTTGATACAAACATAATAAATTATATATGATTATACATCCTGTGAGGTATTTTCTAATTTTTTTAAATGCAGTCATATGTTGTAATATATAATTTAATCATGATTCGGATTAAAAGGTATACGGTTGATATAAATATATGAAATAATATTAGGGCCAATACAAAATTTGTTTTTCTGTATAATTTAATATAAAATTATATATAGCTTATTCTGTTCCATATATAAATGTTTCCAATTAAATGTTTCCAATTAACCAAAAATGTTCTAAGTTTTTTAAGCAAAGTATAAGAAACTTTTAAAATGTTCCTAAACATTTCCTTGTTAGGGTTATGTATATCACCTATCTGGTTCGAAGCGTACCCAAACATTTTTTTTGTTTTTGAAAATTATATGTTTGGTGAATGTATCGTTGACCTGTGGTGTAACTCACCCAAACCAAAACACACAAAGACTTTTTTATGTTTTTATGCAATTAGATCTAATTGGATCCAATGAAATATGGCAATGTCTGGTCAAAACTCGGATGAAATCGAATCATATTGTATACAAAATGATCTTTTTTAATGCAAAAACATCCACCATTATTCGGATTAAATTGCGTATAAATATATATTGTGTTATATATCATTATGTATTGCATCATATAAAAATTTTTACTCGGGTAGAAAAATTATCAGATTCTGAGACATTTTTTCTATATAGAAAAATTCTCAGATTCTGAGACATTTTTTCTATATAGAAAAATTCTCAGATTCTGAGACATTTTTTCTATATAGAAAAATTCTCAGATTCTGAGATATTTTTTCTATATAGAAAAATTCTCAGATTCTGAGAAATTTTTTCTATATAAAAAAATTCTTCGATTTTGAGACATTTTTTCCTACCCGAGTAAAAAAGATCATATATAATTATATATAGTTTTATATATACATATATTATTTTGTAAAACTATATGTATGTTTTGTTGCATCATATGTGATTTTATATATTTGCACTTCTAATTTGTTTCTTATATAAAATTATATAACAGAAAATATTGACTTTTATATAATAACATATGATTTAAAGTTCGTTTATATAATTACATATGAACTTTAAAATTCTGTCTCCTTTTTTATATAATTTGATAAAACAAAATATTTGAAGAAATTTTATAAAAAACTTTATGCAACTGTTTTTAAATTATATGTTATCTTATATGAGTAAAATTAAAAAAAAAATCTAAGTCCTTTACATATAATTTAATATAACTTTTGATAATTTTTCTAAGTCCAAAAAAAAATTAAAATTTTCTAAGTCCCAAAATTTTAGGACTGATGCAAAATTGAAAAAAAAAAATACAAAAAACTTTCTAAGTCCAGATGTTTTTTTTTTTTTTTGAAAATTTTCCAAGTCCTAAAAATATTTTTGAAAATTTTTAAGTCCTGGAAACAAATTTTTTTGTCAATTTTTTGCGTTTTGGGGCAAAACATTTTTTTCTTATATATAAATATATTTAATTATATATAATTGCATCAATTTTATACAAAAAAGGGTCCAATTTTCGCATATAACCATATAAAATTATATTAAAATTATATCAAATTTGATCAGATTTGATCAAATTTGATAAGTTTTTATATCGTTTTATCGACTCATTTTTCGCATTAAACTATATATGATTATATATGATGGCTTTATATAATTTTATATGAATATATATAATCTTTTTTACTCGGGTATGTAGAAAAATTCTCGGATTCTGAGACATTTTTTCTATACATATAGAAAAATTCTGAGATATTTTTTCTATATAGAAAAATTCTCAGACTCTGAGACATTCTTTCTTTTTAGAAAAAACTCTCAGATTCTGAGAAGTTTTTTCTATATAGAAAAATGTTTCAGATTCTGAGACATTTTTTCTTTATAGAAAAATTCTCAGATTTTGAAACATTTTTTCTATATAGAAAAAATCTCAGATTCTGAGACATTTTTATACCCTCCACTCTAGTGATAGAGGGTATATATAAGTTTGTCATTCCGTTTGTAACACCTCGAAATATTGGTCTAGGACCCCATAAAGTATATATATTCATGATCCTCGGTCGATTTTAAGACGATCTAGCGATGTCCGTCCGTCCGTCCGTCCGTCCGTCTGTCCGTCTGTCTGTCTGTCTGTCTGTCTGTCTGTCTGTCTGTCTGTCTGTCTGTCTGTTGAAAACACGCTAACTTTTGAAAGACTTTACGGAGGCTCCTGAAGTTTGGCATATATGTTGGACATTTACCTGGTCAGGTTGGTATTGCAATCCAGCGAAATCGGTCCAGTGGTTCAAAAGTTATAAGCAAATGAGTGAATTTCGGCAAGGGGTTTTCTGGAATTTACGAGATAAAACACACTGTAACTTTCGAACGGCAATTCTGAGGGTGCTGAAGTGTGACATATATATTTACCGTTCCTTTGGTCCGGTTCGTTTTAGATTTCAGCCAAATCGGTCCATCGGTTCAAAAGTTATTAGCAAAACCGTAAATTTCAGATTAGTTCACCTTAAATTCGCGTGTCGAAAACCCGTTAAACATGTTTTAAAAACATTTGTAAATATTTTAAAAGGTATTTTTGTCACACAAAAATATTTTTACACTAAACCAAAAAAAAAATACACTTAAAAAAAAGTTTACACTCAAAAAAAATTTTACACTCAAAAAAAAAAATTGGTAAATTATTTTTTTTTTTTTTTTTTTTAAATTAACAAAAAAAAGTTTTTTTACACTAAACCAAAAAAAAAAATACACCCAAAAAAATTTTACACTCAAAAAAAAAAAAATTAGTAATTTTTTTTTTTCAAAAATTAATAAAAAAAAGTTTTTTTACAGAAAATAAAATATTTCTAACCAAAAAAAAGTTTACACTTAAAAAAAAATTTTACACTCAAAAAAAAAAATTGGTAAATTATATTTATTTTTTTTTTCAAAAATTAACAAAAAAAAGTTTTTTTACACTAAAACAAAAAAAAAAAAAAAATACACTCAAAAAAAATTTTACACTCAAAAAAAAAAAATTAGTAATTTTTTTTTTTTTTTCAAAAATTAATAAAAAAAAGTTTTTTTACAGAAAATAAAATATTTCTAACCAAAAATGTTATTTTTTTCACGTTAGAAAATTTACTATCACTTAAAAAGGGCATTGTGGAGGGTATTCATAGATTCGGCCAAGTCGAATTTAACTTTTCTACTTGTTTTTATATAGAAAGATTTCCAGATTCTAAGACATTTTTTCTTTCTATACAGAAAAATTCTCAGATTCTGAGACATTTTTTCTATATAGCAAAATTCTTCGATTCTGAAACATTTTTTCTACATAGAAAAAATATCTGAGATTGTGAAAAATTTTTTCTTTATAGAAAAAAATTTTAGATTCTGAGACATTTTTTTTTATATAGAAAAAAAATCTCAGATTCTGAGACAGTTTTGCTGTATAGAAAAATATTTCAGATTCTGAGACATTTTTTCTATATAGAAAAATTCTCAGATTCTGAGACATTTTTTCTATATAGAAAAATTCTCAGATTCTGAGACATTTTTTCTATATAGAAAAATTCTCAAATTCTGAGACATTTTTTCTATATAGAAAAATTCTCAGATTCTGAGACATTTTTTCTATATAGAAAAATTTTCAGATTCTGAGACATTTTTTCTATATAGAAAAATTATCAGATTCTGAAAACTTTTTTTATATAGAAAAATTATCAGATTCTGAGATATTTTTTCTATATAGAAAAAAAATCACAGATTCTGAGACATTTTCAGAATCTGAAAATTTTTCTACATAGAAAAATTCTCAGATTCTGAGTTAATGTAGGGTATAAAATATTGAAAAACCCAAAAAAAGCACAACTTGTTTGTGCAGTTTTTTTTTTTTTTGTTGCTGCTTTTTTAGCTGGTTCACGAAAAACACAACATGTGCCGGTGTTGACCTTGATCTTGAATCAACAAAAAAAAAAGGAATAAAATCCAAAAATTAGGGTATACATACGCGCTTACACACATGCACTTACTAACCCACACATATACACACAAAACATACACACAGACAGGGTGTAGTCGATGAAGGGTGTAGTTGAATGTATACAAAATAGAGAGGGATGAAAACTTAAATTTAAATTATGCTTTCTGGATTTCAATTGCTAGTTTCGGTATTTGAATTGTGCTTTTCAGAATTTAATTTTAGGATTTTCTGCATTTTCATTTTAGGACTTTCGGGAATTTCATTTTAGGACTTTCGGGAATTTCATTTTAGGACTTTCGAAGCGTTTCTGAATAAAAATTGGACATTTCAGAATATAATTTGGAATTTTCTCTATTCCAAATGGGATTTACTAAATTTCAATTGAGCTTTTCTGAATTTTTATTGGGTTTATCTGAATTTTAATAAGTCTTCAGAATTTCATTTTGAGATTTTGAGAACTTTATAAAAAAATTGGGCTTTTCTGAATTTCAATTGGGAGTTTCAAAGTTTCAATTGGGATTTTCTGAGCTTTTATTGACCACAGTATGGTCACTTTGTCATGCCGTGTTTAACGCATCGAAATATCGGTCAGAGACTCTAAAAAGTAAATATTTTATTGATCCACAGGGCCGTCTTAAGGTATGGCGGGGGCCCTGGGCACACAAGAATTTGGGGACCCCCTGGAAAGTTAAAAGTTGCAACACAAGAAAAAAAGATTGTTCTGTTTTTGTTTTAAGAATTAGGACCTACAAAAAATTAAAAAATATATATATATTGTTAGTAGGGTTATTCTAGCTCGAGGTATTTTTTCTTTTCTACAAGAAAAGGGTCCCAGAAGCAGATAATTTTTCTATCGAAAAAAGGAATCAAATCTGAGACTTTTTCTATTGGGAAAAGTTCTCAGGATCGGATACTATAGGAAACCTTTTTTTTAGAAGAAAAATGTCATAGAATCTGAGGGTTTTTCTAAAAAACAAAGGTCTCAGAATCTGAGACTTTTTCTAGAGTAAAAAGGTTTTAGAATCTGAGACTTTTTATAGGAAAAATCTGAGATTTCTGATACTTTTTCAAAACAAGATCTAAATCTGAGACTTTTTCTATACGGAAAATGTCTCAGAACCTGAGACTTTTTCTAAACGACAAATGTCTCAGAACCTGAGACCATTTATGCAGGAAAATGAGTTTAAGAACTTCTGCCATAGAAAAATTCTCAGATTTAAACTTTTTCTGAATCTAAAATTCTATACGAAAATTTTAAATTAAGTCTTAAAAACAACTCGTTTGGCCTTTCGGAGCCCCCGTAGGGTCGGGGCCCTGGGCACGTGCCCAGTGTGCCCTAATGGTTAAACCGGTACTGTTGATCCATGATCTATTTTAAGACATTATATGAATGTCATTCCGTCTGTTCATAACACGATGCAGTCCAAAATAAAAAAGTTGAAATCCTGAAATTTGGCACGAATATATGTTATGATCGTCAGCCGGTTAAGTTCGTAAATGGGCCATATCGAACCTGAGGGAAAAAAGTTTCCTCTTGAAAAACTTAACCCACCTCTGAAAAACTCAATTTATTTTACATGTTTTTTTGCATTTTTGTTGAACAAATGAAACATTTTTATATCAGAAAAAGTTTAAAGCACTGCGCTTTTATCCAGGGGATTAGATTATGGTACTTTTTTCGGACCGCCCCTTTTGTGGGCGTGCATATTAAGACTTAATTCAAATGATTTTAAAAAAGTTAAGTGCAAAAAGCGTAAAAAATTTATTTACAAACATTTATCTCGAAGCGAAAGGTATTTTAAAGGGTTTTCTGAATTTTTCATAAGAGTTTTGAATTTCATTTTGATATTTTTGGACTTTCTGAATTTTCATATGGTATTTTCTTAAATAAAAAGCTCAATTGAGATAAAGAAAATCTGGAAAATTAAGAAAAGCCCATTAAAAAAATTCAATTAAAATCCAGAAATGCTCAATTTATATAAAGCTTTTGTAGAAAGCTTTCTGAAATTTAATTATCATGCACAATGGTCCGGTTCACATTAAAATATATTTATTTTTTTTTTTTTCATTTTCAATCTACTTTATTAAAACATTTATGTCTGTATAAGAAAAAGCTTTAAAAAAAACACATTTTTAATATAAACTTCTAAATTTAAAACTCACAAAAAAATATTCCTTCAACTTCTCCTACCAACAAAAAAACCCAACAGCTGCTTTTGTTGTAGTCATTATGAGCCAAAAAGAATAATAAGGGTTAAAAAAAACAAAACACTGCCGGTGTTTAAAAGTCTTTCTTTACCTTGGTATATCTAAATATATTTGTGTGTGTCTTGTTCCACAAAAAAATAAAGGAACACAACATTTTAAGCTTACCTGGAATCATATATAGGCCAAATGCCATCATTCTAAAGTTTTAGTTTTCATTTGTTATTTTGAAGGTTTCATGTTTTTTTAATTTTTATTTTAAAAACTGGTTTAAAAAAAAATAAAATAAAACAAAACCTCAAATTTATTGTCCTTGAAATTACATGCAAAACAACAAAGGGATATTTTTGTCTGCAAATATCTCTTATAAATAAATTTTGTTGTTGTGGATTTTTTTTTTTTTTTAAAGTACAAATAACCATTAAAATTAGTTGTTGTTTTCTTTTTAAAGAACTTGACATATTAATAACTTCCTTTTGTTAAACTTTTTGCAAAAAAAAATATTCATTTTATATGAATTCCTATTCAAAAAGATCCTTTTGTACACACACAGTGGGTTTTAGAATCTGAGAGTTTTTCTTTGTAGAAAAATGTCTCAGAATCTGAGAATTTTTCTGTATAGAAAAATTGACTCAGAATCTGAGATTTTTTTCTATATAGAAAAAATGTTTCAGAATCTCAGAATCTGAGATTTTTTCTATATAGAAAAGATATCTCAGAATTTGAGATTTTTTCTATATGGAAAAAATGTCTCAGAATCTGGGAGTGTTTCTATACAGAAAAATTTCTCATAATCTGAGATTTTTTTCTATATAGAAAATATGTCTCATAATCTAAGATTTTTTTCTATAGAAAAAATGTTTCAGAATATCAGAATCTGAGATTTTTTACTAAATAGAAAAAATGTCTCAGAATCTGAGATTTTTTTCTATATAGAAAAAATATCTCAGAATCTGAGATTTGTTCTATATAAAAAACAAGGAGAAAGGCTAAATTCGACTTTGCCGAATCTATGAATACCCTCCACAATGCCTTTTTTTTAAAGGATAGTACATTTTTAACTTGAAAAAAATTAACAATTTTGATTAGAAATATTTTATTTTGAGTAAAAACTCAAAAAAAGAAATAGTACTAATTTTTTTTTTAGTGTAAAACTTTTTTCGCGTGTAATGTTTTTTTACTGTAAAAATATTTCTGGGTGAATGCACGTACGTATGTACACAATATAATGACATTTATGTAAAAAAAACTAAATTTTTTTTTGAGTGTAAAATTTTTTTGAGTGTAAAATTTTTTTTGAGTGTAAAATTTTTTTCAAGTGTAATTTTTAGGTTACCAATGCTTTTAAAACTAAACAGGTTTAAAAAGCATTGCTTTAAAACTAAACAAGTTTGAAAAGCATTGCTAAGTTACCATCAATGCTTTTAAAACTTGTTTTACACTTGGCATTTAAGATGAACCCAATCTGAAATTCGGGGTTTTGCTTATAACTTTTGAACCACTGGACCGATTGAGCTGAAATTCAATACCAAACAGACCTGGGGAACGGTAAAGATACATGTCACGTTTCAGCAGTCTCATTATTGTCTTTCGGAAGTTATCGTGTTTTTTATCTCGTAAATTCGCGAAAAACCCTTGCAGAAATTTACTCTTTTGCTCATAACTTTTGAACCACTGGACCGATTTGGCTGGATTGCAATACCAACCTGACCAGGTAAATGACCAACATATATGCCAAGCTTCAGTAGCCTCTGTAAAGTCTTTTAAAAGTTAGCGTGTTTTCTACGGACAGACAGACGGACGAACGGACGGACGGACATCGCTAGACCGACTTAAAATCGATCGAGGATCATGAATATATATACTTTATGGGGTCCTAGACCAATATTTCGATGTGTTACAAACGGAATGACAAACTTATATATACCCTCTATCACTAGAGTGGAGGGTATAAAAATGTCTCTATATAGAAAAAATGTCTCAGAATCTAAGATTTTTTTTCTATACAGAAAAAATGTCTCAGAATCTGAGATTTTTTTCTATATAGAAAAAACGTCTCAAAATCTGAGATTTTTTTCTATATAGAAAAAATGTTTCAGAATCTGAGATTTCTTTCTATATAGAAAAAATGTCTCAGAATCTGAGATTTTTTTTTTATATAGAAAAAATGTCTAAGAATCTGAGATTTTTTTTCTATATAGAAAAAATGTCTCAAAGTCTGAGATTTTTTTTTTATATAGAAAAAATGTCTCAGAATTTTTTTCTATATAGAAAAAAATCTCAGATTCTGAGATTTCTTTCTATATAGAAAAAATGTCTCTGAATCTGAGATTTTTTTCTATATAGAAAAATTGTCTCAGAATCTGAAATTTTTTTCTATATAGAAAAATATCTCAGAATCTGAGACTTTTTTCTATATAGAAAAAATGTTTCAGAATCTGAGAATTTTTCTATATAGAAAAATCTCTCAGAATCTGAAAATTTTTTCATACAGAAAAAAACTATCAGAATCTGAGAATTTTTTTATGTGAAAAAATGGCTAAGAATCTAAGAATTTTTCTTTAGGTAAAAAATTTCTTAGAATCGGAGAATTTTCTGTATTGAAAAAATGTCTCAGAATTTAAGAATTTTTCTATGTAGAACAAATTTAAGAACTTTTTTATATATGAAAAAAAATTCTCCGAATCTGGGAATGATTCTATATAGCAAATATGATTTTGAATTTAAGAATTTTTCTATATAAAAAAATGTCTTAGAATGTTAAAATCTTTTTATATATAAAAACAAGTAAGAAAGTTATAGTCGGTCAATATCGACCATATAACACCCTACACCAGAGTTTCCCGGAAAATGGGTCCCAAGTTTAAACATGGACTGATTAGATCTATATTTTGTCAAATCTTTAATAAGTGTAAAAAGCACTCACTTATCAAATTTGAGTGGAATAGGCTTCTTTTTGTTGACAGGAAACCGCTTCAACTGAATATCGGGCGAAATTTTCACATGTGACCTAAGTCCAAAAATGGTCCGATGATAATCAGATTTGATAAGGTTATTAATGTACGCATTTAACATACACAAACAGAATTTTAATTTAATATTTTCTATTTTCATGAAATTTAAGAGATTTTTGTGAAAATCGGGAAGATGGTTTGTATGGGGGCTACAAGAAGAACTGATCCGATTTCTTTAAAATTCGGAATGGTGATTTGTGTGGACGAAACGTGATTACCTGCCAAATTTCGAAAGGATACCTATTAAAATGCGGCTATTAGAGTCATTTGAGTCAAAACTAAAGAGGACCTTTGCATGGGGGCTAGGTCGAAATATGGACCGATTTTTTCAATTTTTTTCAATAGGCTTCGTCCTTGGGCCAAAAGAGGCTTAAGTTTCAAATTGTAAGTCAATTGATTAAAAATTGCGACCTGTATCGTGTTTACACCGTTTACATGGACAGACGGACGGACGGATGAACGGACGGACGGACATCGCTAAATCAACTCAAAAAGTGATTCTAAGTCGATCGGTATACTTAAAAGTGGGTCTAGGACCAATATTTCGTGATTTACAAACATCAGCACAAACTCATTATACCCTGTACCACAGTGTGGTGTAGGGTATAAAAAATTCTCAGAATCTAAGAATTTTTTTATATCAATAAAAATGTCTCAGAATCTGAGACTTTTTCCGTATAGAAAAAATGTCTCAGAATATGAGAATTTTTCGTAAGGTAAAAATTTATTAGAATCGGAGAAATGTATTCGAATATCTTAGAATCTAAAAAATTTTTCTATACAGAAAAAAATGTCGCAGAATCTAAGAATTTTTTATATAAATAAAATGTCTCAGAATCTGAGCGTGGTTTTGTATAGAAAAATGTCTCAGAATCTAAGATTTTTTCTATATAGAAAAAATGTCTCAGAATATGAGAATATAAAAACAAAAACAGAATATGAACATTTTTTTATATAAAAAATTCTACGAATCTGAATTTTTCTATATGGAAAAAGTTTCTCAGAATCTGAGCATTTTTCTTATTTTTCTCAGAATCTGAGATTTTGTCTAGGAAAAAAATGTCTTAGTATTTGAGAAATTTTCAATATACAGCAAAAGCGAAGCATCTTCAGTCGGCATCTTCAATCGCGGTCAGCGATGGTAAGTGGCCATCACATAGATATTTTCGGCTATTTAAATATCTTTACCTTCCATTATATCCAAAATTTATCTGGCAACCCTTTAAACAATGAATATATGGATTGTTATTGATGATGATTTCGTGCGCGCTACACTTATATTTTTTATGGTATGCTTTTGTTAATTATACCCTCCACTTTAGTGATAGAGGATATATATAAGTTTGCCATGTCGTTTGTAACACCTCAAAATATAGGTGAGGCATTCCATGTCAAATCGGACACATTTAAATTTTTTTTTTAGATTTTCCCAATTTGTTTACAGTTTTTAGTACCCTTCGAAAACTCTTTCGTGGTAAATTTTCAGATTTTTTTGATTACTCGTTCAAAAGATATCGAATTTTAAAAAATTGGTAGTTTGTTCCTTGACTCAAACTTCTTTTACTCATAACTTCTTCAATAATGGTTCAAATTTCAAATTTTTTTTTTCGTACTTTTTACGTACTTTAAAAAAAAAAATCCCAAAAAATTCTTAAAAGTGCTCTAGTATACGGTTTTTAAGTTTTAAAATTTAAATATCATTTTTGAAAATGTTTGTACTCTTCGATTTTTTTTAAATTTTTTTGTGTAAAACTTCTATCGATTCTACAAATTTTTTGCCCAGAAGGATCGTGGGATAACGATTATTACTATTTTTTTAAATTTTTTGAAAAAAATTTATTGTAATTTTCCACTCTTAAAATCATTTCTACTGCTCCAATGGTGCGTCGTAGAGGGGTAATTTATAAGTCCGACCCCCATTAATTTTTACGTCTTAACATTTTCTTGGAACAAACTAATATCCTATCTCCAATTTCTAAGGAGGCTCCCACCCAAAACGACATTTTTTAAAATTTGCTCCAACCGCTCTAACTGCCCTAATAGTGCCCTTAGAGCAACAAAATGTATGACCGACCCACAATATTTTTTTAGTCCAAACATTTTCTCTGAACACACCTACTCTCTATCTCTAATTGTTAAGGCGGTTCCCATACATTTTTTTTTATTTTTTGTAAATTTGTTTTATTTAATCAGCTTCTACCGGTCCAATGGTGCGTCCGAGAGGGGTCATTAGTGAGACCGACCCCCATTTATTTATACCCTACAACATTTTTTTTAAAACATACCTACGCCCTATCTCCACTCCCTATGTAAAATTGGAAAATTATAATAAAATTTTTTCAAAAAATTTAAAAAAATAGTAATAATCGTTATCCCAATATCCTCCTGGGCAAAAAATTTGTACACTCATAGAAATATCTTAGTAGAAAAATTAGTAAACCCATTGTAGATCAAGTTTTACAGATTAATGCCGTATTCAACAAAAATTAATGTTGATATCGTTGAATAATCAGTAAAGTTGAATCAACATTTTACAACGCTTATACAGAATTCAATAGATAAATCAAAATAGAAAAATCAACCCTGTTCGTTCATTTTTTTTTTATTATTAACGAGTGACGAGTGAGTTGGTAGCAATGTGAATCGTGTTTATCTCTTATAAAATTTATTTATGTGTTTGTTTTTTATAAAAATATTTAATATTATAAAAATAAATAAAAATAGGATCTGATTTGTAAATATTTGGTAAGTAAAAAAATACATTGATTACTTTATGTATTCATACTATTATTCATATTAAAACTTTTTTGTTTTTTTTTTAAGGATTTTGTTTGGTATCATCAGAAAACTGGAGAATGGCTTATGAGTGCATAACATGAATAAACGAAGTGTGTGTGAAAATCTTTGTGAAAATCTTCAAATATTGCGGCTTAAAAAGCCGACGATAATACAAAAATATTGTGATTTATGCTTAATAAAAGAATATTAACAAATAACAACAAGCTTTTTTTTATTAATAAAATTTCTTATATCAACAAAAATATGAGTTGAATTTACAAAAAATAAGAGTTGATTTACAAAAAAACGAGTTGATCAACTTTTACAAAAACTGACAATAATTTTTATTGAAATCAACATAAATATTTGTAGGGTCAAAATCAACAATGATTTCTGTTGAATTTACAGCGATTTTCTTTGGGAATACAATGATTTTTGGTTGAGTGTAGAATCGATAGAAGTTTTACACAAACAAATTTCAAAAAAATCGAAAAGTACAAACATTTTCAAAAATGAGATTTAAATTTTAAAACTTAAAAATCGCATACTAGAGCGCTTTTAAGAATTTTTTGGGATTTTTTTTTAAAAAGTACGTAAAAAAACAAAAAATTTGAAAAAAAAATATTTGAAATTTGGACCATTATTGAAGAAGTTATGAGTAAAAGAAGTTTGAGTAAAGGAACAAACTACCAATTTTAAAAAATTCGATATCTTTGAACGGGCCATCAAAAAAATCTGAAAATTTACCACGAAGGAATTTTTGAAGGGTACAAAAACTGTAAACGAATTGGGAAAATCTAAAAAAATTGTTTTTGAAAGTGTCCGATTTGACATGGAATGCCCCATATATTTTCATGATCCTCGATCGATTTTAAGACGATCTAGCGATGGCCGTCTGTCCGTCTGTCTGTCTGTTGAAAACACGCTAACTTTTGAAAGACTTTACAGAGGCTCCTGAAGTTTGGCATATATGTTTGTCATTTACCTGGTCAGGTTGGTATTGCAATCCAGCCAAGTCGGTCCAGTGGTTCAAAAGTTATGAGCAAAAGAGTAAATTTCGGCAAGGGTGTTTCGCGAATTTACGAGATAAAAAAACACGCTAACTTTCGAAAGGCAATTCTGAGAATGCTGAAGCTTGGCATATATATTTGTCGTTCCTCTGGTCTGGTTCGTTTTGAATTTCAGCCAAATCGGTACAGTGCACAGTGATTCGTTCCCATATATCGAGTGGGCAAAAATAGAATATTGGTCGCAGATTTCTGAAATTTGGTACACAAGCATTAAATTATCTAATCAAGAAAAAAACGAGTTTTTGAAAAAATCGGAGCAAGGACACGCCTACCCCCCATATATCCTGAAATTTAAATATGTGATTAAAACTACAAAAATGGTCACAAAATTCCCAAACTTTGTCAATGTTACCAATTTTGATATAGTATTTTATGTGTAAATTTTTTTCTATATTGAAGCAAGGACTCGTGTGGCTGCCATATATCCTTTTTCTTAAAAATATTGTAAATCGCTCAAAAATTACTCGATACCATTGAAATTTTTTGTAAAAATTTAAATAAGTGATGTCAATGTGTGTGCCAAATTTCGCTGAAATTGGTTTTGTAAAACAAAAGTTATTTATATATCCTTTTTAAAAACTGCAATAAAGTGTTAATATATTTTAATCACAAAAATAAAATAGAAAGAGTTGTCAACGATTTTCCAAATTTGGTACGCAGGCACAAAATTAATTAATAGAAAAAAAAATAAAAATTTTGAGCAAATCGGTGGAAGGACATTTGTACCTGTCGTATATCCTGAAATTTAAAAGTGGAGTTTTAGCCACAAAACATGATATAAAATTACTTAACTTGGTTATTGTCTTAGAAATTTAGATAACTATCGACGTACAACATTTGTATTTTAATCTGAGCAAGGACTCGCGTGGCTGCCATATATCCTTTTTCTTGAAATCGCTGTAACTATTTTAAAAATCTTTCAATTGCTATCAAATTTTAAATATAGATTAGATCAAATGGCGTTAAGTGTGCCAAATTTCGTTGAGTTGCTTGCAGTAACCAAAAAGCTGTTAATATATCCTTTTTTTAAATATAGTCAAAAATATAAAAATACATAATAACTGCAAAAACAAAACATTCGCAACACTTTTTTCCTATTGCATTACGAAAATAAATTTATTCAAAATAAGTTTTAAGTAAACTCGTTTAATAATTGCTTTATTTCTAAGTATATACCCCGTTAATAACAAAAACTTAAAAAAAAAATTTTTTTGGGTACTTCAAATTTTTATATTTTTTTTTCGTTCTTTTTCAAAAACTTTGTTATTTTTATTATTTGATCGTATAGAAAACAGTCCAGGATGTTAAAAAAATCAATAAAAAATAATTTTTAAGTACGAACTTTTTTTATGTATCTAAAAAAAATGTTGGTTTTGATTTGGGATACCAACGAAAATCAAATACTGGTTTTAAAGCAAAATGGCCCACTGTATACTTATTTTATCGAATTTTTTACTATAAATTTATGGTATACAATACAATAAATCCTTTTATATAAAAAAACACTAAAATGTTGATGTATTTTTTAAATTTATTTACAGTAATTAAAATAAAAAATAAAAAAAAAATAATCCAATTTTTGATTTTTTAAAAAAAAATTTTGTTCAACTTAAAAAAAAAACTTAGTTATTTTTATTCTTTGATCTTATAAAACATAGTTAAAGCTACAAAAAAAATTAAAAACAAAAAAATTTTATTCACGAACTTTTTTTATGAAGGCCATTAAAATTTGGTGATTTTGGGGATTTTAGTAAAAGTCGTAGATAACTTTTAAAGCAAAACGGCCCACGTACTGCATAATTTTTTTCTGATTTTTTATTATATTTTTACAGAATACTATATAATATATCAATGTGTAAAGAAAAAATACTTAATATTGGATTTTTTTCTAATATTTTTTCCATTAATAATAAAGCTTTTGAAAAAAATTAAATAAAGACACAAAAAAACCTAACTTTTTTCCAACTTCAGACAAAAACTTAGTTATTTTTATTGTTTTCCCTTATAAACCATAGTCCGAGCTATCGAAAAAGCGAAAAAAATAATTTTTTGACTCACGAACTTTTTTTATGCATTCCATCCAAATTTGTCAATTTTTGGGGATTCGGTAGAAAAAATATAGATTTCAGAGCATTACAAAAATGTATTTTAAGATTAATTCTAAAAAATTGCAAATACAACTTTTAGCAAATATATTTAAGTAACTTTTGCAAAAAAAAGTTCATTGATTTCTTTAAAATTCGATTTTTAATAATTATTTTAGTAAACCTATAAAAATCAATTTTTATGTTTTAACACAATAGCGTTGAATTTCCATACTTTAGCGCCCTCTTGTGGCAACATATGACTTCTTAAAAATAAGAAAAGTACATATTTCTTTTAGTTTACTATTAAACTGTAAAAATACAAAAAATCATCAACATTGAAGACATACTTTTTTTTTTGATTTTTGCCAATGAAACGAATCACTGTGCAGTGGTTCAAAAGTTATTAGGAAAACCGTGAATTTCAGATTAGGTTCAGCTTAAATTTACGTGTTGAAAATCTGTTAAACCTGTTTTAAGAATATTGGAGTCAGAAAAATATTTTACAACATATTTTTGTCACTCAAAAATATTTTTACAAAAAAAAAAAAAAAAAAAATACACTCAAAAAAAATTTTACACTCAAAAAAAATTTTACACTCAAAAAAAATTTTACACTCAAAAAAAATTTAGTAAATAATTTTTTTTTTTCAAAAATTACTTAAAAAAAAAAGTTTTTTTACACAAATGAGATATTTCTAATTAAAAATTTTATTTTTTTCAGGTTAGAAAATTTACTATCACTTAAAAAGGGAATTGTGGAGGGTATTCATAGATTCGGCCAAGTCGAATTTAACTTTTCTACTTGTTCTGCATTTCATTGTCCACTTAAAAAGGCCATTGTGCAGGGTATTCATAAATTCGGCCTAGTCGAATTTAATCTTTTACTTGTTTTTTTTTTTTTAATTTTATATTTTTGCGATTATATTTTTTATTTTTTTTGATGATTGTTTCTTTTTTTTTTTATTATTCATTTTGCTTTTTTCTTTATTTTTTTCTCTGTTGTTTTCTTTTTAGTATAAATACAATCATATACATTTTTTTTTGCAAGTCTCCCATTCTTTCTCCATTTTTTTCGCCTGCTCCCTCCTCCTTTACACAAATTGAAATAAATTGTGTATAAATAAATAAAAAATAAGAATTAATAAAAAAAAAAAAGTGAAGCAACCGCATTCAAGGTCATGCGATAATTTCGCTTTTATTTTTTTTGTTGTCATTATTTACTTAACAGAAAAACAGCAACATTTATTTTTTTAACGAAATTTTTTTTCGACAACAATCGAAAAAAATGTGTTTTTTTTGTTTTTGGTATTTGTTATTCGGTTTTATTAAATGCAATTATTTCAGTCAATAACTGATTGTAAAGAAGAAAAAAAAAAAAGATGGAGTAAAAGTAATTTTAAATATACAGGCAAAATAATTATCTACATACATAAAAATATTTATACCTAAATAAAAATTTTAAATCTAACGCATATATTGGAAATCTAATGGGTAATCTGTTTACACTGACAGTTGAGAATGAACTTCAGATATTCAACACCAATTTTGGGTTTAGTAAAAAAAATCCCACGTGGGGATTTGGCAGATCCACCATCGGGACTCTCCCATGGCGAATTAAGCGCGCTCGCCATATTATTTCAATATGGAGGGCACTGGGTAAATAAAATAGCCGGTGGTGATAAAAATCTAGCAGCAGCGTCGGTTCATCGGGCGTCAAAAGCTTGATCAAGCGGCTGGCAATATAAATGTGTATGCACTCAAAAAAAACCATTAACTTAAACTTTGGAAAAATTTTCTTCAAAATAGTTTATAAATAATCCCACAATTTAGTTAAATTTAACTAAAATTTTGGAAATTTTCCCAACTTTTAGGAAAAAATTTTAGTTCATGGACTGTTAAATAGGCCATAATTTTCCTTAAATGAAATTCCCTAATACATGGAAGAAATTCTTATCGCCAAAGAAATTTTCCCTAAATAATTGAAAAAAAATCTTTATTTTTAAGACATATTTCTAAAAGCAAAATTTAGTTCAAAAAATTCAGTTTTAGGACGTAATTTCCTACCAATTAGTTCATCATATTTATCTTCTTTAATTTGAGGAAGTTTTTTCCACAAGTTTAGTAAATTATTCATAACATAAAATTGTTTAGTTGATTTATTTTTTTTTCATATCCGTTTGATTTTCGCCGCATGTTAATGATGTTTCAGAAAGAACAAAAATTTTTACGAAGAATGTAGTATCAAGAGGGACTAAAGACCTATAGCGTAAGCTTATCAAAACTAAAAAAAAAAAATTTTAAAAAAATTTTAGAGTAAGACCCCAACCAGCCTCAATTTTTTTTTCATGGTCAATTTTGGAACTGAAAAACTTGTCCCACCAAAATGAAATCTTTTGCCGTTAATAAGTTAATGAAGTTAAATTATAATAAAAAAAAAAATATAAAAAAAAACGAAATTTTTTTTTTTTCATTGTGTGAAAAATTTTTTTTTATGACCCAAAGTTTAGGGCCCGGTAGCGACCCCTAAATGTTAATGAAAAAATTTGAAAAAAATCACGGGTCAGTTTTTCATGGTGCTTAATATATATTCCGGGTGCCCCATACAAAAATCCCAAAAAAAAAAAAAAAGTGCCATATATGAACCACACTACTAATGATATATCATTAAAAAATACCAACAATTAAAAAAAAAATTACTTACACAAATCATTAAAAATTTAAAGAATAATCAGTAGTTTTTACTTACAGAACAAAAATAAATGACTTTATAAATTAAATGTTAGTAAAAGTCTTTATTTTTTAGTGTGTTATTTTTGAAACAAAGGACTGATGTAGTCATTAATAAAAACTGAACATCAAACAAATGTTTTTTCTTTTAAAAACGACTAAACGGAAAACTTTTTAAATAAACTACAAACAGTTAATGACATAATTTTTTGAGTGTGGCAATGGAGCTAAATCATTATCAATTTTCCTTGGATTTAGTTAATTTTCCCATTTTGTAGTTAGTTTTTTTTCTGAGTGTGGAGGCAGAACTGGGTGCCGTAAGATGTTGGGGTTGGTAGTCGAACCATAAAAATATCTTACCCAAGAAACAGAAATTGAAAATAAAAATTAACGGAAATCCCAGGTGACGACCTTTGAATTTCGTAAAAGGACCACACAGAAAAAAATAAAAAAAATATTTCTGTAAATTTTTAATACTATTGAGTAAAAAATTATTCAATTTTGCACCAGTAAACGATTTAATAGTATTAAGTAAATTTTTAATAAAAATTTATTATATGTTTGAAAAAAAATTTGAGTAAATTTTTAATTGACACAATTAAAAATTTTGCTCAAAATTTATCTATTTATTTTTTTTAAAAGTTTAAAAAAGTTTTAAATTTTTTTACAAAAAAAAAAAAAAAAAATATTTTTTTTCAAACTTTACCAAACATACATATGTCTCAAAAACATAGGAAAATTTTATAAAGACGATTACAAACTTTCATATGGGGCATTCCATGTCAAATTGGACACTTTGAAAATTATTTTTTTTAGTTTTTCCCAATTTGTTAACTGTTTTTAGTACCCTTCGAAAACTCCTTCGTGGTAAATTTTCAGATTTTTTGATAACTCGTTCACAAGATATCGAATTTTTAAAAATTGGTAGTTTGTTCCTTTACTCAAACTTCTTTTACTTATAACTTCTTCAATAATGGTCCAAATTTTAATTTTTTTTTTCAAAATTTTTATTTTTTAACGTACTTAAAAAAAAAAATCTTTAAAAATTCTTGAAAGCGCTCTAGTATGGGATTTTTAAGTTTTAAAATTTAAATCTCATTTTTGAAAATGTTTGTACTCTTTGATTTTTTTGAAATTTTTTTGTGTAAAACTTCTATCGATTCTACAAATTTTTTGCCCAGGAAGATCGTGGGATGACGATTATTACTATTTTTTTAAATTTTTTGAAAAAATTTTATTGTAATTTTCCAATCTTAAAATCATTTCTACTGCACCAATGGTGCGTCATAGAGGGGTCCTTTCTAAGACCGACCCCCATTAATTTTTATGTCTTAACATTTCTTTGTAACAAACTAATACCCTATCTCCAATTTCTAAGGGTGCTCCTACCCAAAACGACATTTTTTAAAATTTGCTCCAACCGCTCTAACTGCCCTAATAGTGCCCTTAGAGCAACAAAATGTATGACCGACCCACAATATTTTTTTACTCCAAACATTTTCTCTGAACACACCTACCCTCTATCTTTAACTGTTAAGGCGGTCCCCATACAATTTTTTTTTATTTTTTGTAAATTTGTTTTATTTAATCAGCTTCTACCGGTCCAATGGTGCGTCCGAGAGGGGTCATTAATGAGACCGACCCCAAGTTATTTTTACCCTACAAAATTTTTTTAAAACATACCTACGCCCTATCTGCACTCCTTAAGTAGGCTCCCATAAGAGTAACAGTTGGAGCAAATTTTATAAAAATGTAATTTTGTATGGGAGCCTACTTAGGGAGTGGAGATGGGGCGTAGATATATTTAAAAACAACGTTGTAGGGTAAAAATAAATGGGGGTCGGTCTCACTAATGACCCCTCTCGGACGCACCATTGGACCGGTAGAAGCTAATTAAATAAAACAAATTTACAAAAATAAAAAAAAAATTGTATGGGGACCGCCTTAACAGCTAAAGATAGAGGGTAGGTGTGTTCAGAGAAAATGTTTGGAGTAAAAAAATATTGTGGGTCGGTCATACATTTTGTTGCTCTAAGGGCACTATTAGGGCAGTTAGAGCGGTTGGAGCAAATAATAAAAAATGTCGTTTTGTGTGGGAGCCCCCTTAGAAATTGGAGATAGGGTATTAGTTTGTTGCAAAGAAATGTTAAGACGTAAAAATTGATGGGGGTCGGTCTTATAAAGGACCCCTCTATGACGCACCATTGGAGCAGTAGAAATGATGTTAAGATTGGAAAATTACAATAAAATTTTTTCAAAAAATTTTAAAAAATAGTAATAATCGTTATCCCACGATCCTCCTGGACAAAAAATTTGTAGAATTGATAGAAGTTTTACACAAAAAAATTTCAAAAAAATCGAAGAGTACAAACATTTTCAAAAATGAGATTTAAATTTTAAAATTTAAAAATCGCATACTAGACCGCTTTTAAGAATTTTTTTTTTAAAAAGTACGTAAAAAAACAAAAATTTTGAGAAAAAAATTTGAAATTTGGACCATTATTGAAGAAGTTATGATTAAAAGAAGTTTGAGTAAAGGAACAAACTTCCAATTTTTAAAAATTCGATATCTTTTGAACGGGTCATCAAAAAAATCTGAAAATTTACCACGAAGGAGTTTTCGAAGGGTACTAAAAACTGTTAACAAATTGGGAAAATCTAAAAAAAATGTTTTTCAAAGTGTCCGATTTCACATGGAATGAACCATATACATACACATAAAACTATAATCTAAACGAGAATTCAAAAAACTATGAGAGTTTAAAAAAAATTAAAAAAAACATTAAATTTTTATTAAATTATTTACTTAAATTGTTTTTAAAATTTTTAAGTAAATTTTTAATTGTGTCAATTAAAAAATTACTAAATTTTTGTTTTTAAATTTAAACAAATGATTACTCAAATTTGTTTCCTCCATATTTTTTTCTGTGCATGATAGGAATATGGAATGTTCGAATTTTTTTAAATTTTTTATTTCAGGAGATGTAAAAAAGTACCAAACTACACTTTTTTACCCTTTTTTACCTTTTGTCCCTTGGAATCGGGCAAAAAATACTTTTTTTCGAAATGTTTCCTTCTGTTTGTTTTCCTAAAAATAAAGTGTATATAGAAATGTAGTGTAAACGCGTTATAAAGTAAAATTATTCAAAACAAGAATAAAATGCGTTTTTGAAAAATTGATACAATTACACACACACACCATCATACATGCATTATATTAGAGCCGAAAGCAAGAACTAACAAATACCATCACCAGCAGCAAAAATAACAACAACCAGACATTATAATCAAATCAAATATTTAACTCTGAAAGAAGTAAAGTAAAAAAAAACAAGTACGAGTACATAAGTAATGCAAAAATGTAAAAAAAGAAAGTAAATATAACCCAGCAACATTTTTTAGTACTAACACAAAGATTAAAAATAAAATTGGGACACATCAATTGAAATAAAGAAGGTTTTCAAGTAGAAAATTTTAAAAAATTATCATCAATTGTGGCAAATTTTTCTATAGAAAAATTATCAAAAATTGGGAACAATTTTTCTATAGAAAAATGTATCACAAATTGTGACAATTTTTTTTTTTATAAAAAAATGTATCTCAAATTGTGACAAATTTTTCTATAGAAAAATGTATCACAAATTGTTACAAATTTTTCTATAGAAAAATGTATCACAAATTTTTATATAGAAAAATGTATCACAAATTGTGATAAAATTTTCTATAGAAAAATGTATCACAAATTGTGACAAATTTTTTTATAGAAGAGTGTCTCACAAATTGTGACAAAATTTTATTAAGAAAAAATGTATCACGAATTGTGACAAATTTTTCTATAGAAAAATGTATCATAAATTTTGACAAATTTTTCTATGGAAAAATGTATCACAACTTGTGGCAAATTTTTCTATAGAAAAAGTATCACAAAATGGGACACATTTTTCTATAGAAAATGTATCACAAATTGTGACAAATTTTTTTTTATAAAAATTTTTCTATAGAAAAATGTATCACAAATTGTGATAAAATTTTCCATAGAAAAAATATATCTCAAATTGTGACAAATTTTTTTATAGAAAAATGTATCACAAATTGTTACATTTTTTTTTTATAAAAAAATTTATCACAAATTGTGACAAATTTTTTTTATAAAAAAATTTATCACAAATTGTGACAAATTTTTTTTATAAAAAAAATTATCTCAAATTGTGACAAATTTTTCTATAGAAAAATGTATCACAAATTGTGATAAAATTTTCTATAGAAAAATATATCACAAATTGTGACAAATTTTTTTATAGAAAAATGTATCACAAATTGTGACAATTTTTTTTTTATAAAAAAATTTATCACAAATTGTGACAAATTTTTTTATAGAAAAAATGTATCACAAATTGTGAAAAATTTTTATATAGAAAAAAATTTAAAAATTTAATTTAACGAATTGTGACAACTTTTTCTACATAAAAATAAATCACAAATTGTATTAAATTTTTCTAAAGAAAAATTGTAATTTTTTTTTTAGAAAACTGTATCACAAATTGTGATTTTTTTTTTTATAGAAAAATGTATCACAAATTGTGAAAAATTTTTCAACAAAAAAATGTATCACAAATTGCGACAATTTTTTTTTTATAGAAAAATGTATCAGAAATTGTGACAAAATTTTCTATAGAAAAATGTATCACAAGTTGTGATAAATTTTTCTGTAGAAAAATGTAAAACAAATTGTAACAAATTTGTCTATAGTAATTAAAAATTGGGACAAATTTTTTTAGAGAAAAATGTACAACAAATTGTGACAAATTTTTGTATAGAAAAATGTTATTGTGACAATTTTTTCTATGGAAAAATGTATCACAAATTGTGACAAGATTTTCTATTGAAAAATGTATCACAAATTGTGACAAATTTTTCTATTGAAAAGTGTATCACAAATTGTGACAATTTTTTTTTATAGAAAAATGTATCACAAATTGTGAACAATTATTTAATAGAAAAATGTATTACAAAATGGGATAATTTTTTTATAGAAAAATGACTCACAAATTGTGACACATTTTTCTATTGAAAATATATCACAAATTGTGACAAATTTTTCCACAATTTGTAATACATTTTTCTATAAAGAAATTTTCTACAAATTGTGATACATTTTTCTAAAGAAAAATACATATTTCTAAAGATAAATTTGTCACAAATTGTAATACATTTTTCTATAAAAAAATTTGTCACAATTATTTTTCTATAGAAAAATTTGTCACAAATTGTGATACATTTTTTATAGAAAAATTTGTTACAAATTGTGATACATTTTTTTATAGAACAATTTGTCACAAATTGTGATACATTTTTCTATAGAAAGTTGTCCCTATTTGTGATAAACTTTTCCATTAAAAAATTTGTGGCAATTTGTGATATATTTAGCTAAAGAATAATTTTACACAATTTGTGATACATTTTTATATTGAAAATTTTTTTGACAATTTGTGATACAATTTTCTATAGAAAAATTTCTATAAAGAAATTTTTCACAAATTGTGATACATTTTTTTAAAGAAAAATACATATTTCTATAGATAAATTTGTCACAAATTGTGATACATTTTTCTATAGAAAAGTTTGTCACCAATTGTGATACATTTTTTTATTGAATAATTTCTCACAAATTGTGATAAATTTTTCTATAGAACAATTTGTCACAAATTGTGATACATTTTTCTATAGAAAGTTGTCACTATTTGTGATAAATTTTTCCTTTTAAAAATTTGTGGCAATTTGTGATATATTTAGCTAAAGAAAAATTATACACAATTTGTGATACATTTTTCTATTGAAAATTTTTTCACAATTTGTGATAGAAAAAATTGTCACAACGTGTGACACATTTTTCTATAGAAAAATTTGTCACAATTTGAAATACATTTTCTATAGAAAAATTTGTCACAATTTATAATACATTTTTCTGCAAAAAATTGTTCATAATTTGTTATACATTATTCTACAAAAACAAATTGTCACAATTTGTTATACATTTTTCTGTAAAAACATTTCTCATAATTTGTGATGCATTTTTCTATAGAAAAATTTGTCACAATTAGTAATATATTTTTCTCTAGAAAAAAATTGTCACAATTTGTGATACATTTTTCTTAAAAAAAAAATTGGCACAAATTGTGATTTATTTGTTTTTTAGAAAAATTGGTCGCAATTTGTGATACAGTTGTCTATAAAAAAATTTGTCACAATTTGTTATACATTTTTGTATAAAAAAAAATGTCACAACTTGTGATAAATTTTTTTAAGAAAAATTTGTCACCATTTGTTAAGTATTTTTCTATAAAAAAAAATTGTTAATATTTTTGATATATTTTCCTATAGAAAAATTTGTCACAATTTATTGTGACACATTTTTCTATAAAAAAATTGTCACCATTTGTGATAAATTTTGTCACAATTTGTAATACATTATGCTGTAGAAAAAGTTATCACAATTTGTGATACATTTTTCTATAAAAAAATTTGTTACAATTTGTTATAGATTTTTCTACAAAAAATTTGTCACAATTTTTCTATAGAAAAATTTAACACAATACGTGATTAATTTGTATGTGGAAAAATTTGTCACAATTTGTGATACATTTTTTTAAAATAAAAATTTGTCACAATTTGTAATACTTTTTTTCTTTAGAAAAATGTATCAAAAGTTGTTATACATTACATATATAAAGCCAAATTTGTCACAATTAGTGATAAATTATTCTATAGAAAAATTTTGTCACAATTTGTGATACATTTTCACAAGTTGTATAACAAATTATGAACAATTTTTCTATAAGAAAATGTATTACAAATTGGAACAAATTTTTCTGTAGAACAATTTATCACAAATTGGGACAACTTTTTCTATAGAAAAATGTATCACAAATTGGGAAAAATTTTTCGATAGAAAAATTTATGACAAATTGTGATAAATTTTTCTATCACAAATTGTGACAAACTTTTCTATCACAAATTGCGACAAATTTTTCTATAGAAAAATGTATCACAATTTGTGAGAAATTTTTCTAGAGCAAAATGTAGCACAAATTGTGAAAAATTTTTCTATAGAAAAATGTATCACAGATTGTGACATTTTTTTTATAGAAACATGTATCACAAATTGTGACAACATTTTCTATAGATAAATTTATCACAAATTGAGACAAATTTTTCTATACAAAAATGTATCTCTAATTGTGGCAAATTTTTTATATAGGAAAATGTATGACAATTAGTGACAAAGTTTTCTATGGAAAAATGTATCACAATTTGTGGCAAAATTTTCTGATAAAATGTATCACAAATTGAGACAAATTTTTTTATAGAAAAATGTATCTTAAATTGGGACAAATTTTTTTATATAGAAAAATGTATCAAAAATTGTGTTAAATTGTTCTTTTGAAAAATGTATCACAATTTGAGATATATTTTTTTTTACAAAAATGTGTCTCAAATTGTGAAATTTTTTTCTTTAGAAAAATGTATCACAAGTTGTGACAGATTTTACTATAGAAAAATGTGTCACAAATTGTGACAGATTTAAATTGTGACACATATTTTTTACAAAAAAATATATCACAATTTTTTTTACAAAAAAATATATCACAAATTGTGACAAATTTTTCTATAGAAAAATGTATCACAAATTGTGAAAAAAAACTCCAATTTTTGTTGGGCTATATTTTGTTGTTCAATCGTATCTCGCTTTTATTATTTTCATATAAATTACTGCCGTTGATTGCAGGATTCTTCTTCTTTTTTTTTTTGTTTCTTTCCAATGTTGATGATTTGTTTTCATTCGAAATTTGTACGATAAACTTTGCAATTTTATTTTTTTTGCTGTATTATTTTCATTGTACAAAGTTAAAGGTCACTGTTTGCATTCAAGGCCACATTAGCAAAAACAACAAAACTCTAACAAATAATAATTTTTTTGTTAATAATAAAACTGAAGTGAAAATAATTGTAGATAATGTTAAAAAAAAAGTACCAAAGTATGTGTATTCTCTTAATAATACACGTACTAAATTAGCAAAAACAACAAATTTATATATTTTTTTAAATAAATTAATTAAAGATTTGTTTTATACACTTTTGTTTGTTGTTTTTATTTAATTTGATTTGCAAATTATTTAATGATTAAACAAAAAATTTTATTTAATCGGCTGTTTTATAAGGAATTGAAGGTTTTTTTTTTGTTACCAAACAAATCGAAAGGTATGCAAGATTAGAAAACTGGGGGTTTAATGACATTTAAGAACATTTCAAAACGTCATATGATTAGAAGAATGGAAAAGTTTTAGAAAACTATAAATTTTCAATAGAAAAATGTTTGTCTTTGAAAAAATGTATCACAAATTGTGAAAAAATTTTCTTTAGAAGTTGTGAAAAAATTTTCTTTAGAAAATTGTATCAAAATTTCGGACAGTTTTCTCTTTTCTTTTTGAAAATGTATCACAATTTGTGACAATTTTTTCTTTTGAAAATGTATAAAAAATTCAAAAAAAAAAACTGTTCTATATAAAAATGTATTAAATATTGTGACAAATTTTTCTACATTATAAAATATATCAAAAATTGTGAAAATTTTTTCTATAAAACTGTTAGTGAAAAGAAATTACAAAAGCAGAGTCATAAATGGGTCATATTTTTAAAAAAATTATCAAATTACAGTTTGATTTCGGAAACCAAGTATAGCCAGTGTAGGCCAGTCTCTTAACAAAATCCACCTAATAAGAAAGTTTTTTTTTGCCTAATTGTAACATGTTTCTTCTATATCAAATGTATCACAAATTGTGACAAATTTTTCTATAGCAAAATGTGTCACAAAATGTGAAAATAGTGTCTACAGGAAGATGCATCACAAATTATGACAAAATTTTCTATAGAAAAATGTATCACAAATTGTGATAAATTTTTATGTAAGTAGACAAATGTTCACAAATTGTGACATATTGTAATATAAAAATGTACAGAATTTTTTTTATACAAAAATGTTTTTGAAATTGTGACAAATTCTTCTGTATTTAAAAATGTATCAGAATTTTTCTATACAAAAATTAACAAATTTTTTTAAGAAACATGTATCAGAAATTGTGAAAAAAATCTATAAAAATATGTATTACAAATTGTGACAAATTTTTGTATCGAACACATTTATATGTTTATAAATTTGTCACAAATTATGATAAATTTCTTTTAGAAAAATTTTTCACTTTGAATAAATTTCTCACAAGTTGTAATACATTTTGGTATAGAAAAATTAGTCACAAGTTGTGATGCTCTTTAGAGAAATTTGTCACAATTTGTGATCAAGTTTTCTATAGACAAATTTATCACAATTTGAGATACATTTTTCTATAGAAAAATGTTCAAAAATTTGTGACAATACAATCTGTAGAAAAAAAATATTTTTTTTTCTGAAAAATTTTTTCTATGAACAAATTTGTCACAACTAGTGTGATACATTTTGTATAAAAAAAAATGTGTCACAATTTGTGATAAATTTTTCTATAGAAAATGTATCGCAAATACATTTTTCTACAATTTGTGATACAATTTTCAATTTGTGATACAATTTTTAAATTTGTGATACAATTTTCAATTTGTGATACATTTTTCTATAGAAAAATTTGTCACAATTTATGATAAATTTTTCTATAGAAAAATTTGTCACAATTTGTGATACATTTTTTTATGGAACAATTTGTCATAAATTGTGATAGATTTATCTATAAAAAAATTTGTCACAATTTGTGATAAATTTTTATATAGAAAAATTTTTTCACAATTTGTTCTTTTTATATAGAAAAATTTGTCACTGTTTGTGATAAATTAAATTTTTATATAGAAAAATTTGTCCCAATTTGTGGTTCATTTTTTTAAATAGAAAATGTATCACAAATACATTTTTCTATAGAAAAGTTTGTCACAATTCGTCATGTATTTTTCGATATTTGTGATAATTTTTTTTTTAGAAAAATCTGTCACAATTTTGAATGTAGTGGTCTATAGAAAAATTTGCCACAATTTGTGATATTTTTTCTATAGAAAAATTAGTTGAAATTTGTAATACATTGTTCTATAGAACAATTTCTTACAATTTGTGATACATTTTTCTATAGAAAAATTTGTTACAATATTTATTATATTTTTTTATAGAAAAATTTGTCACAATTTGTGGTACATTTTTCTATAAAAAAATTTGTCACAATTTGTGATACATTTTTCTATAGAAAAATTTGTTACAATTTGTGATACATTTTGCTTTAGAAAAATTTGTTACAATTTGTGATACATTTTTCTGTAGAAAAATTTCTCACAATTTGTGATACATTTTTCTATAGAAAATTTGTCACAATTTGTGAAACCTTTTTCCATAGAAAAATTTGTCACAATTTGTTAAATATTTTTCTATAGAAAAATTTGTCTTAATTTGTAATACATTTTTCTATAAATTTGTCACAATTTGTTAAATATTTTCCTATAGAAAAATTTGTTACAATTTGTGATACATTGAAAATTTGTTACAATTTGTGATACATTTTTCTATAGAAAAATTTGTCACAATTTATGATACATTTTTCTAAAGAAAAATTTTTCACAATTTTTGATACATTTGTTTATAGAAAAATTTGTCACAATTTGTGATACATTTTTTTATAGAAAAATTTGTCAAAATTTGTTACTGGTTTTTCTAGAGAAAAATTTGTCACAATTTGTGTTACATTTTTCTATAGAAAAATTTGTCATAATTTGTGAACATTTTTCTGTAGAAAAATTTCTTACAATTTGTGATACATTTTTCTATGGAAAATTTGTCACAATTTGTGAAACTTTTTTCCATAGAAAAATTTGTCACAATTTGTTAAATATTTTCCTATAGAAAAATGTGTCTTAATTTCTAATACATTTTTCTATAAATTTGTCACAATTTGTTAAATATTTTCCTATAGAAAAATTTGTCACAATTTGTGATACATTTTTCTTTAGAAAAATTTGCCACAATTTGTGATACATTTTTCTATAGAAAAATTTGTTACAATTTGTGATACATTTTTCTATAGAAAAATTTGTCACAATTTGTGATACATTTTTTTTTTAGAAAAATTTGTCACAATTTGTGATACATTTTTCTATAGAAAATGTTTCACATTTTGTGATACATTTTTCTATAGAAAATTTGTCACAATTTGTGAAACCTTTTTCCATAGAAAAATTTGTCACAATTTGGATATAATTTTCTATAGAAAAATTTGTCACAATTTGTGATACATTTTTTTATAGAAAAATTTTTTACAATTTATGATACATTTTTCTGTAGAAAAATTTCTCACAATTTGTGATACATTTTTCTATAGAAAATTTGTCACAATTTGTGAAACCTTTTTCCATAGAAAACTTTGTCACTATTTGTTAAATATTTTCCTATAGAAAAATTTGTCTTAATTTGTAATACATTTTTCTATAAATTTGTCACAATTTGTTAAATATTTTCCTATAAAAAAATTTGTCACAATTTGTAATACATTTTTCTATAAATTTGTCACAACTTGTGATACATTTTTCTATAGAAAAATTTGTCACAATTTGTGATACATTTTTCTATAGTAAAATTTGTCACAATTTATGATACATTTTTCTATAGAAAAATTTGTCACAATTTGTGATACATTTTTCTATAGAAAATTTGTCACAATTTGTGAAACCTTTTTCCATAGAAAAATTTGTCACAATTTGTGAAACCTTTTTCCATCGAAAAATTTTTCACAATTTGTTAAATATTTTAAAAATTTGTCACAATTTGTGAAACCTTTTTCCATAGAAAAATTTGTCACAATTTGTGAAACCTTTTTCCATCGAAAAATTTGTCACAATTTGTTAAATATTTTCCTATGGAAAATTTTTTCTTAATTTGTAATATATTTTTCTATAAATTTGTCACAATTTGTTAAATATTTTTCTATAGAAAAATTTGTCTTAATTTGTAATACATTTTTCTATAAATTTGTCACAACTTGTGATACATTTTTCTATAGAAAAATTTTTCACAAGTTGTGATACATTTTTCTATAGAAAAATTTTTCACAATTTGTGATACATTTTTCTATAGAAAAATTTGTCACAATTTGTGAAACCTTTTTCCATAGAATTTGTGAAACCTTTTTCCACAATTTGTGATACAGTTTTCTGTAGAAAAATTGAAATTGACAATTTGTGATAAATTTTTCTATAAAAAAAATTTGTTACAATTTGTGATAAATTTTTCTATAAAAAAAAATTGTCACAATATGTGATAAATTTTTCTATAGGAAAAATTGTGATACTTTCTTATTAGGTTGATTATGTAAAGACACTGGCCCGCCCCCTTAACTTTCCTGCCGACACTGAATCTGAAATTTGATAACGTTTGGCCCATTTATGACTCTGTTTTGTTTAATTTACTTTCTTTTCACTCTCACTTTTTCGTTTTTATTTCTTTATTTGTTTTTGGGGAGTTATGGGGGCTAAATTCTTTTTATCTACACCTAGACACTCAAACAATCAAAATTTTGTTTATATGTATTGTGGATATCAATGATAATGATGATATATATATGATGATGATATGATACTGCACTCATATACATACAATAATAAAAAATATATATAAAATAATGATGATGTCTACGTTTTTAATTTCATTTTATTGTGTTAATGGGTCTCTGACCTGATTTGATAAAAAAAATTATTTATACAATTTTTTTTTTTTGTGTTGTTTAGTTATTTTGTTTATTGTTGTTGGTGGTTTTTACTTGCGTATGTAAAAATAGCAACAACAACAACAACAAAACATTCAATTGAGAGTTGCAATCAAATAAAATTAGTTTAATGACTGTTTGTTTGAATATACAAAAAAATTGACAGAACTTTAAGTTAAAAAATTCTTTGAACGAATAAGAAATTTATCTGGAATATTATTTTGAACCACATAATTCAATTTTGCTTATTTTATTTCCAATTATTCTACTAAAAGCACTAATTATACAAACTTTGCTCTTTGTAATATAGGGTTTATCTTTTGTCTGTCTGTGCGAATTAGATTTTTGACCAAACTAAGAGGTTGTTAAGTCTAACCTTAAAGCAAAAATGTTTGTTGTGTTCATTCTTAGATAAAGTATAAATTTGATCAAAATCCTTCAAGTAGTTCAAAAGTTGTGAGTTATGAAAAATTTACTTATTTTTTTTTTTTTTTAATTTTTTGATTTATTTTAACAATTAAATTCCTTGCCTACTCTGCCTTGTGAGTTGTTATTCTATTTAGAGTGTTTTTTTTTTATTTTTTGGGTGTTTGTGTATTATATTTTTTCCTAATTGGGTTAAATTGATCATAAATTTTGTTACTAATACCAATTTGTACATTCTACATATGAGTGATCACAAATATTATATTTAAAATGCAATGACATTTTTATTGCTGGATATAGAAAAGTTCCAAATGAAAGCAAAAAATTTTATATTTGTTTTAGTTGAAACAAAGGGTTTTTAATGATTTTCAAACACAGGTTTTCTTAGAATTTTATGGTGAAATTATTTGAACCCACAAATAAGATTGCATGATATTAGTTATCGGTGGATCTGAGTTGATATTTGGCAATTAAAATACAAAATTGTAATATGCCAGAAGACTACCAGAAGAACCTTAGGGGGAACTTTTCCCCTCTGTGATGATTTGCCCCATTTATGAACTTGACCTGTTAAGCGCTCAATTCTCTATCTGATTTTGTGTCTGCCAGATGAATATGGGGCATTCCAAAAAAAATCCAAAAAAATTCTTTAAAGCGCTCTAGTATGCGATTTTTAAGTTTTAAAATTTAAAACTCATTTTTGAAAATGTTTGTACTCTTCCATTTTTTTGAATTTTTTTTGTGTAAAACTCCTATCGATTCTACAATTTTTTTGCCCAGGCCACGGTCCTCCTGGACGATTATTACTATTTTTTAAAATTTTTTGAAAAAAAAATTATTGTAATTTTCCAATCTTAAAATCATTTCTACTGCTCCAATGGTGCGTCATAGAGGGGTCATTTGTAAGACCGATTAATTTAATTAATTTTTACGTCTTAACATTTCTTTGGATAAAACTAATACCCTATCTCCAATTTCTAAGAAGGCTCCCACACAAAACGACATTTTTTAAAATTTGCTCCAACCGCTCTAACTGCCCTAATAGTGCCCTTAGAGCACCAAAATGTATGACCGACCCACAATATTTTTTTAGTCCAAACATTTCTGAACGCACCTACCCTCTATCTTTAACTGTAAAGGCGGTCCTCATACAATTTTTTTTTGTAAATTTGTTTTATTTAATCAGCTTGTACCGGTCCAATGGTGCGTCCGAGAGACCGACCCCCATTTATATTTACCCTACAACATTTTTTTAAAGCATACCTACGCCCTATCTCCACTCCCTAAGTAGGCTCCCATACAAAATTACATTTTTATAAAATTTGCTCCAACTGTTATTTGTATGGGAGCCTACTTAGGGAGTGGAGATAGGGCGTAGGTATGTTTTAAAAAAATGTTGTAAGGTAAAAATAAATGGGGGTCGGTCTCACTAATGACCCCTCTCGGACGCACTGTTGGACCGGTAGAAGCTGATTAAATAAATCAAGTTTACAAAAAATAAAAAAAATTGTATGGGGACCGCCTTAACAGTTAAAGATAGAGGGTAGGTATGTTCAGAGAAAATGTTTACACATTTTGTTGATCTAAGGGCACTATTACGGCAGTTAGAGCGGTTGGAGCAAATTTAAAAAAATGTTATTTTGTGTGGGAGCCCCCTTAGAAATTGGAGATAGGGTAAAAGTTTGTTCCGAAGAAATGTTTTTACGTAAAAATTAATAGGGGTCGGTCTTGGAAATGACCCCTCTATGACGCACCATTGGAGCAGTAGAAATGATTTTAAGATTGGAAAATTACAATAAAATTTTTTTAAAAAATTTTAAAAAATAGTAATAATCGTTATGCCAGGATCCTACTAGGCAAATTTGTAGAATTGATAGAAGTTTTACACAAAAAAATTTCAAAAAAATCAAAGAGTACATACATTTTCAAAAACGAGATTTAAATTTTAAAACTTAAAAATCGCATACTAGAGCACTTTTAAAAATTTTTCAGGATTTTTTTTTTTTAAAGTACGTAAAAAAACAAAAATTTTGAAAAAAAAAACTTGAAATTTGGACCATTATTGAAGAAGTTATGAGTAAAAGAAGTTTGAGTAAAGGAACAAACTACCAATTTTTAAAAATACGTAAAAAAAAAAAAATTGAAAAAAAAAAATTGAAATTTGGACCATTTTTGAAGAAGTTATGAGTAAAAGAAGTTTGAGTAAAGGAACAAACTACCAATTTTTAAAAATTCGATATCTTTTGAACGGGTCATCAAAAAAATTTGAAAATTTACCACGAAAGAGTTTTCGAAGGGTACTAAAAACAAACAAACAAATTGGGAAAATCTAAAAAAAAAATTTTCAAAGTGTCCGATTTGACATGGAATGCCCCATATATTATTGATCCTTGATAGAATCTAAGGTATTCTAGCGATGTCTGTCCGTCTGTCTGTGGAAGACACGATACAGCCCAAAATAAAAGAGCTAGAGTCCTGAAGTTTGGCAAGAATATCTCCTATGTTACTGGTAAAGTAATGTTCGAAGATGGGCATAATGGGACCAGGGGGAAAAAGTTCCCCCTTGAAGAACTTTTTTTTTTTTTCCGAGTTTTTTTTTAATTTTTGTTGAACACATGTAACATTTGTATGCCATATTATGTTCATAGGCCTGCACTTAGACCAAGGGGATTAGAAAACTCGATTTTTTTCGGCCGCCCTCCTTTTGGGGCGTGGTTATAGAAAATAATCAAAAAAAAAACGATTAAAACGTAATATTAATCGGATATACAATAAACAAATAATTTGTAAACATTTAAAGCAAACCGACAATGCCCACCCCCCCCCCCCCCCACCAAAAAAAAAACGCCCCTGCCATTTTTATACCCTCCAACCAGAATATGGGGGTATACTCACTTTGTCATTCCGTGTGTAACACATCGAAATATCGGTCGGGGACCCCACAAAGTATATATAATATTGATCCATGATAGAATCTAAGACATTCTAGCGATGTCCGTCCGTCTGTGGAAATAACGATGCAGTCCAAACCAAAAGAGCTAGACCCCTGAAATTGGGAAAGAATATCTCGTTTCTTACTGGTAAGGTTAAGTTCGAAGACCCCTGAAAAATACGATATTTTTACGAGTTTTTTTTTAATTTTTGCTCAACAAATGTAACATTTGTATGCCATATTATGTTCATAGACCTGCGCTTGGACCAAGGGTGTTAGAAAATTCGATTTTTTTCAGGCCCCCCTTTGGAGGCGTGGTTATAGAAAATAATAAAAAAAAACGATTAAAACCTATTATTTAATCGGAAATATCATAAACAAATAATTTGTAAACATTTAAAGCAGGGGGTGGTGTCCCAAACCGACTCCGCCGACCACCCAAAAAAATACGCCCCTGCCATTTTTTTTTTCATTTTTTAACGTGTTGGAGGGTATAAAAGATTCGGCACAGCCGAATTTAACACACTTATTTGTTTTTTTATTTCAAAAATCCAAAACTTTGATTTTCGGGCACCACGGGTTAATTTAATCTGATTGACCTCAAAAACTCGCGAAACTTGGAGCAGATGGCATAGGTACCACCATAATGCTTTCACCGCCACTCCAGCATTTCAAACTAAAACGAAATACCCTTACTGTCGCCAAAGCAAATCGAAGATGGAAGGAACTTGGGACAAGTCGTACAAGCAGAATTTTATGGCCACGCTATGATTTAGGAAGAACTAAATTCTTACTTACACTTATGAGAATAGAATGTCGTATGTTGACAGGTTTAATAACGGGACACTGCCTTGTCGGAAGACATGCCAAGAACATGAATCTTATTACGGACGCAAGCTGTAAAAGGTGCGAGACACCATACGTCGCAGAGACCATTGAACACATCCTGTGTCACTGCCCGGCTTTGGCACGAACTCGACTATCAATTATAGGAAGTTCACAGTTCGAGACTTTGGAGGAAATTACGAGGATAGACCTGAAGAGCTTGAAACAATTCGCAATGAAGGTCAATGTATTTAGTTTACATCGATAAGCGGAAAAAGTTTTGTGGTATCGCTATGGACCAATTGGTCTATGCGGAGTGCCAATCTGGCACCGCCACCCTAACCTAACCTCAAATTTGTACCACATATTTTTCGGTCCACTAGAACAAAAATTTTGCCCGGACACTTGGGAAAATCGAAAGTTGAAAAAAAAAAATGCCAGTCTAATGCCCCATATATATTCATAAACCTTGATCGATTTTAATTTTATCTAGCGACTTTCACGTGTGGAAAATCACTCTAAATATGCTTTGAAAGACATTGGCACCCAATAAACAAAATAACGATAAGTGATAGCGAAAATAGTATCACCTGTATGATACCGATTACGGTATTACCTTAAATTAAAATTATGTTATCATTTTCGAATTTTAGGCGATTTTACTATCGTCATTCCTGGAAATTTCGATAGCAAAAACGATATCACATTTTCTTATAGAAACAATATCGCTATCGCCTGGAATAACGATAGTTTTTCGATAAATTTTGGAAAATGGCGATTTTACTATCGTTATGACTGGAATTATTGATAGCGAAATCGATATCATATTTTTATGGAAAAACGATATTATGTATAAGGAAAAGGTACATTAAGAACGAAAACATTATCGTTTTCGTATAATAATGTGATAATTAGGTGATATTACCTCGATATCATAACGGTATCGTTTGGTTTGTTGGGTAAGCCTAAAAAATATTTTACGAAGTACTTATTAAAAACAAGTAAGAGTGTTAAATTCGGATGCGCCGAATCTTTTATACCCTCCAACATGCAAAAAAATAAAAAAAAAATACAGGGTCGTTTTTTTTTGGGGGTGGGGTCAGGGGGTCGGTAGTGGTAATTGGGGGTGGGCAAATTTTCTCTCGAATATGTGTTTAAAAATTCATTCTTGTGCATTTTGCACTAAAGAAATATAAGATTATAATTATTTAAAAAAAATGTTTTATTCCACGCCCATTAAAGGGGGGCGGACCGAAAAAACTACATTTTCTAATTCTCTGGGTACAAATGCAGGACTTTAAACTTTTTGTGGCATAAAAATGTTGCATTTGTTGAACAAAAACACAAAAAATCATGTAAAAATATGATATTTTTCAGAGGTTGGTTTTGTTCTTCAAGGGGGAACTTTTTTCACCTTGGTCCGATTTTGCTCATTAACAAACTTAACCTGGCTAGGAACATAAGACATATTCGTGCCAAATTTCGGGAGTCTAGCTCTTTTATTTTGGACTGCATCGTGTTAACTACAGACGGACGGACATCGCTAGAATTTCTTAAAATCGATCACTGATCATAAGTATATAGGGCATTCCATGTGAAATGGGACACTTTGAAAAACTTTTTTTTTTTTTATTTTCACAATTTGTTTACAGTTTTTAGTACCCTTCGAAATTTCCTTCGTGGTAAATTTTCAGATTTTTTTGATAACCCGTTCAAAAGATATCGAATTTTTAAAAATTGGTAGTTTGTTCCTTTACTCAAACTTCTTTTAATCATAACTTCTTCAATAATGGTCCAATTTTCAAAAAAAAAAAAATTTCAAAATTTAGTTTTTTACGTACTTTTTAAAAAAAGATCTTAAAAAATTCTTAAAAGTGCTCTAGTATGGGATTTTTAAGTTTTAAAATTTAAATCTCATTTTTGAAAATGTTTGTACTCTTCGATTTTTTTGAAATTTTTTTTTGTAAAACATCTATCGATTCTACAAATTTTTTGGCCAGGAGGATCGTGGGATAACGATTATTACTATTTTTTAAAATTTTTTGAAAAAATTTTATTGTAATTTTCCAATCTTAAAATCATTTCTTCTGCTCCAATGGTGCGTCATAGAGGGGTCCTTTCTAACACCGACCCCCATTAATTTTTACGTCTTAAAATTTCTTTGGAACAAACTAATACCCTATCTCCTATTTCTAAGGGGGCTCCCACACAAAACGATATTTCTTAAAATTTGCTCCAACCGCTCTTACTGCCCTACTAGTGCCCTTAGAGCAACAAAATGTATGACCGACCCACAATATTTTTTTAGTCCAAACATTTTCTCTGAACAGATCTACCCTCTATCTTTAACTGTTAAGGCGGTCCCCATACATTTTTTTTTATTTTTTTGTAAATTTGTTTTATTTAATCAACTTCTACCGGTCCAATGGTGCGTCCGAGAGGGGTCATTAGTGAGACCGACCCCTATTTATTTTTACCCTACAACATTTCTTTAAAACATACCTACGCCCTATCTCCACTCTCTAAGTAGGCTCCCATTCAAATAACAGTTGGAGCAAATTTTATAAAAATTTTATTTTGTATGGGAGCCTACTTAGGGAGTTGAGATAGGGCGTAGGTATATTTTGAAAAAATGTTGAAAAGTAAAAATAAATGGGGGTCGGTCTCACTAATGACCCCTCTCGGACGTACCATTGGACCGGTAGAAGCTGATTAAATAAAATAAATTTACAAAAAATAAAAAAAATGTATGGCGACCGCCTTAACAATTAGAGATAGAGGGTAGGTGTGTTCAAATGTTTGGACTAACAAAATATTGTGGGTCGGTCATACATTTTGTTGCTCTAAGGGCACAATTAAAGCAGTTAGAGCGGTTGGAGCAAATTTTTAAAAATGTCGTTTTGTGTGGGAGCCCCCTTAGAAATTGGAGATAGGGTATTTGTTTGTTCCAAAGAAATGTTAAGACGTAAAAATTAATGGGGGTCGGTCTTATAAAGGACCCCTCTATGACGCACCATTGGAGCATAGAAATGATTTTAAGATTGGAAAATTACAATAAATTTTTTTCAAAAAATTTAAAAAAATAGTAATAATCGTTATCCCACGATACTCCTGGGCAAAAAATTTGTAGAATCGATAGATGTTTTACACAAAAAAATTTCAAAAAAATTGAAGAGTACAAACATTTTCATAAATGAGATTTAAATTTTAAAACTTAAAAATCGCATACTAGAGCGCTTTTAAGAATTTTTTGGGATTATTTTTTAAAAAGTACGTAAAAAAACAAACACTTTGAAGAAAAAACAAGTAAGAGTGCTAAATTCGGCTGTGCCGAATCTTTTATACCCTCCAACATGCAAAAAAAAAAAATTGCAGGGACGTTTTTTTTTTTTTGGGGGGGTCGAAAGTTGTAATTGGGGGGGGGGCAAATTTCCTCTCAAATTTGTGTTTAAAAATTCATTCTTATGCTTTATGCACTAAAGAAATACAAGTTTATCATTATTTAAAAAAAAATTATTCCACGCCCATAAAAGGGGGGGGGGGCGGACCGAAAAAACGACATTATCTAATTCTCTGGGTCCAAATGCAGGACTTTGAACTTCCTGTAGCATAAAAATGTTGCATTTGTTAAACAAAAGCACAAAAAATCATGTAAAAAAGTGGTATTTTTCATGGGTTGCTTTAGTTCTCTAAGGGGGAACTTTTTCCCCCTTGGTCCGATTTTGCCCATTTCCGAACTTAACCTGCCTAGGAATATAAGACATATTCGTGCCAAACTTCGGAAGTCTAGCTCTTTTATTTTGGACTGTATCGTGTCCTCTACAGACGGACAGACGGACGGACGGACGGACATCGCTAGAATGTCTTAGAATCGATCACTGATCAATAAAATATATACTTTATAGGGTCCTAGGCCGATATTTCAATGCGTTACACACGGAATGACAAAGTGAGTATACCCCCATACTGTGGTTGGAGGGTATAAAAATTGAAATTTGGACCATTATTGAAGAAGTTATGATTAAAAGAAGTTTAAGTAAAGTAACAAACTACCAATTTTTAAAAATTCGATATCTTTTGAACGGGTCATCAAAAAAATCTGAAAATTTACCACGAAGGAGTTTTCAAAGGGTACTAAAAACTGTAAACAAATTGGGAAAATCTAAAAAAAAAGTTTTTCAAAGTGTCCGATTTCACATAGATTGTCCCATATATATTATTGATCAGTGATCGATTCTAAGACATTCTAGCGATGTCCGTCTGTCCGACTGTCTGTGGAAATGGTAATCACGGACAAAATATTGGACAGAGATGATTGAAACTTAACATATATATTAGAAGTTCTCCCGAGAAGTTTGGTATTGCATTTGAGCGATATCGGTTAAGCGGTTCAAAAGTTATGAAAGAAAATGTAAGGACACCTCAAAACTTTCAGTACATTCAACATAACCTTAAAATACAAAATGCTTTAATTCGCCTGCTGGTTGACATATGTGAACATAATTGAACACCAAATGGTGTTTAAACAAGTACGAACATATTTTTTGACAAAAAAAGTCAAAAATCGCGGATTTTTTTTTCGCATAAATTTTTTTTCAAAAATTTTTTTTTTTTTTTTCAAAAGTAAATTCCTTTTAAATAATGTTTTTTGCAATAATCTTTTTGAAATTGTGGAGGGTATCACTACATTCGGCAAGGCCGAATTAAACTTTTTTACTTGTTATTTATTTCATTTCCAATATTTTGCTTTTCACTAAAAAGCAGCATCAGGGGCTGGAGTATTTTATTTTCTAAATATACTGATTTTACTTTGAAGAGTTCTGCATTTCACTTCCTACGCATTTGACGGGTTAAGGGTTCATTCAAACTTGTTCTTCTTAGAAAAGTACCCCTTCTTATACACAATACTGAATGTGTCATAAAAACTTTTTCTTTATATATTTTTCATTTGAATGAAATAAAACTATTAGGGTTTATAATAAAAAAAAAAAAATAAACATAACCAAGCAACTACCTACCCTGACCCACCACAATCTATTTTATATTTAACCCAACCATATTTTTTCTGTTCAGTTTATTTTTTTCTTTTTTTTGCAATAAACATTTGTTTTGTTTGGTTTGAAATTTTTACTATTGTAGTTTTTTGTTTGTATTTTATGTGGTTTTCTTGTCTATTTTCTAGATCATTTGGTTTGAAAAAATTTTTTTTTTTTTTTTGCGATAACGCACTTTTTTTTACGCACAAAATCTACAAACGTGTGTATGAATTAGTTTTCGTAGACAGCCGCAAAATATTTTTTTTTTTTATAGTGCGTGAATCATTTGAAAAAATTTTATATATAAAAGAGAAATTCCAGACATTTAGTCTACGGTTAAATATATTAAATAAAACAACAACAATTTAATGAATAAATAGTAAAAATAGTTTAATGTTAATTTCTAAAAATTTTTACACATAAAAACTATTTATTTATTAAACGATTAGTAATTATAATAAAAATTATTAAGTGAGAATGTGTGAATGACTGCGAATATTTAAATCAACAAGTTTCTTAAATACACTGACAGAAATAGATTTTAGTTATTTAATATTAATGTGTGTTTTGTTCTTGTTTTCCTATATGATTGACAGCTGTCATTTAAAATATTTTTTCTTAAATTTACAAAGAAATTGAAAACATTTTTTTTTTTGTTTTTTTTAAGAAAATAAATCATTTTTCAAAAAAAAATTTCAATTAACTTTTGGCATGTAGGCCTGTGTGATGATCAATGGTGCTAGAAATATGTATGTGACTAAAGACAACAACAAAAACAAAATTTGGGACAAAAAATTTGGTTAAATATTAATTAAAAACAAGTAAAAAAGTTAAATTCGGCCTTGCTGATTGTAGTGATACCCTCCACAATTTCTAAGAGATTATTGCAAAAAACTTTATTTAAAAGGAAATTACTTTTGAAAAAAAAAAAATTTTTTTATAAAAAAAATTTTTTTTAAAAAAAATTTTTTTTTTTTTTTTGAAAAAAATATTTTTTTTTTTTTAAAAAAATATTTTTTTTTTGAAAAAAAAAAATAGCGCGAAAAAAAAACAATTGCGCGAAAAAAAAAAATTTGGTAAAAAAAAAATTTGCGTTTTTTTCTTTTTTTTTTCAAAAAATATGTTCGTACTTGTTTAAATACCACTTGGTGTTCAATTATGTTCACCTATGTCAACCAGCAGCCAAATTAAAGCATTTTGTATTTTAAGGTTATGTTGAATGTACTAAAATTTTTTAAGTGTCCTTACATTTTCGTTCATAACTTTTGAACCGCTGAACCGATATCGCTCAAATGCAATACCAAACTTCTCGGGAGAACTTTCAATAAATAGGTTAAGTTTCAGTTATCTCCGTGTAATATTTTTTCCGTGATCACCATTTCCACAGACGGACATCACTAGAATGTCTTAAAATCGTTTGGGGATCATGAATATATATGGGGCATTCCATGTCAAATCGGACACTTTGATTTTTTTTTTTTTAGATTTCCCAATTCGTTTACAGTTTTTACAGTACCCTTCGAAAACTCTTTCGTGGTAAATTTTCAGATTTTTTTGATGACCCGTTCAAACGATATCGAATTTTTAAAAATTGGTAGTTTGTTCCTTTACTCAAACTTCTTTTACTCATAACTTCTTCAATAATGGTCCAAATTTTAATTTTTTTTTCTTAAAAATTTTTGTTTTTTACGTATTTTTAAAAAAAAATCCCAAAAAGTTCTTAAAAGCGCTCTTAGTATGAGATTTTTTGGTTTTAAAATTTAAATCTCATTTTTGAAAATGTTTGTACTTTTCGATTTTTTTTTAAATTTTATTGTGTAAAACTTCTATCGATTCTACAAATTTTTTGTCCAGGAGGATCGTGGGTTAACGATTATTACTATTTTTTCAAATTTTTTGAAAAATTTTTATTGTAATTTTCCAATCTTAAAATCATTTCTACTGCTCCAATGGTGCGTCATAGAGGGGTCATTTATAAGACCGACCCCCATTAATTTTTACTCCAATTTCTAAGGGGGATCTCACACAAAACGACATATTTTAAAATTTGCTCCAACCGCTCTAACTGCCCTAATAGTGCCCTTAGAGCATCAAAATGTATGACCGACCCACAATATTTTTTTAGTCCAAACATTTTCTCTGAACACACCTACCCTGTATCTTTAACTGTTAAGGCGGTCCCCATACAATTTTTTTTATTTTTTTGTAAATTTGTTGTATTTAACCCGCTTCTACCGGTCCAATGGTGCGTCCGAGAGGGATCATTAGTGAGACCGACCCCCATTTATTTTAATCCTACAACAATTTTTTAAAACATACCTACGCCCTATCTCCACTCCCTAAGTAGGCTCCCATTCAAAATTACATTTTTATAAAATTTGCTCCAACTGTTATTTGTAGAAGCTGATTTAATTAAATAAATTTACAAAAAATAAAAAAAATTGTATGGGGACCACCTTAACAGTTAAAGATAGAGGGTAGGTGTGTTCAGAGAAAATGTTTGGACTAAATAAATACTGTGGGTCAGTCGTACCTTTTGTTGCTCTAAGAGCACTATTAGGGCAGTTAGAGCGGTTGGAGCAAATTTAAAAAAAATGTTGTTTTGTGTGGGAGCCCCCTTGGAAATTGGAGATAGGGTATTAGTTTGTTCCAAAGAAATGTTAAGACGTAAAAATTAATGGGGGTCGGTCTTATAAATGACCCCTCTGTGACTCATCGTTGGAGCAGTAGAAATGGTTATAAGTTTTGAAAATTACAATAAAATTTTTTCAAACAATTTTTAAAAATAGTGATAATCGTTATCCCACGATCCTCCTGGGCAAAAAATTTGTAGAATCGATAGATGTTTTACACAAAAAAATTTCAAAAAAATCGAAGAGTACAAACATTTTAAAAAATGAGATTTAAATTTTAAAACTTAAAAATCGCATACTAGAGCGCTTTTAAGATTTTTTTGGGATTTTTTTTTTTTTTTAAAGTACGTAAAAAAACAAAAATTTTGGAAAAAAAAATTGAAATTTGGACCATTATTGAAGAAGTTATGAGTAAAAGAAGTTTGAGTAAAGGAACAAAGTACCAATTTTTAAAAATTCGATATCTTTTGAACGGGTCATCAAAAAAATCTGAAAATTTACCATGAAGGAGTTTTCGAAGGGTACTAAAAACTGTAAACAAATTGGGAAAATCTAAAAAAAAAATTTCAAAGTGTCCGATTTGGCATGGAATGCACCATATACTTTATTGGGTCCTAGACCGAAATTTCGATGCGTTCACGGAATGACAAAATGGGTACACCCCATACTGTGGTTGGAGGGTATAAAAATATTGGACCATTGAAGCAATGTCTTTGACTTGCAAATCGGAAAGTACCGAACAAAGGAAAAAAAAATTTTTTAGATTAATTTTTTTTTTTACTTTGCTCGGAACTTTTAGATTTTCAAGTCAAAAAAAGAACACAAAGACATTACCCTACAGGTCCAATATTTGTTTGTGTTACTGACTCTAAAAAGCAACTATTTCGACCCCAACATTTTGAAATTTACAGAAAAAACAGGAAAATTTGCTCAATTTTCTTTTTTTCCTTCAGAACATTTTTCAGATGCTGAGACATTTTTAGTACAGAAAAGATTTTAAAATATTTTTCATTTAAAAAATTTTCAGATTCTAGAACCCTTTTCATAAAAAAAAAATTAAAAAAAATTTTAGAAAAATTAAAAATTTTTCTTTCACACTTTTCTCAATTCAAAAACCATATATAAAAAATTAAACGGCCCTGCTACTTTACCCGTATTTATTTATAAAAAAAAAACTTTCTACACAAAGTATTTTCAAATATCAATAAAAAGTAATAACATTTTTATAATTCAAGGTTATTTGAAACATCACGAAATTTTGTTTACAAATGTATTTAATTTATGTGCCTGCACAAAATTTTATTACGAATAATCCAAACAATAAATACTGTTTTCTGTGTTGAAATAACTATTATCTGCATATTGCAAATTCTTTTTTTTAAATTCATTAACAAAAATTTTGTTGAACTATCTAAATTTGTATGTTTAGGAGAATTGAAACAATAGTTGTAAATATTGTAGTAAATAAATGTCGTAATTAGTAAAAATTATCTAAAGAGAATTATAATTTAGCTCACTCGAACATAACGCTGGTTGCCAGACCCCCTTGGCGCTATCGAAGATAAGCTGTAAGTCAAACGACATGACGTGCGACAAGTCGCCAACTACACACCATTTACAGTTGTGATTTGTAAAATGTTGATTGTAATTTGAATATTTTACTTGTAATTTGAAGATGTTATTTGTAATTCGAAGATTCTACTTGTAATTCAAAGATGCCATTTGTAATTCGAAGGTTCTAGTTGTAATTCAAAGATTCCATTTGTAATTCGAAAATTCCAATTGTTCGGGAGTTTTCAAAATTTTCCCGAAGGTCCACATTGTTTCATAAGGGAACAACGAAATTTTCAAACACTGATATGGCCGATAAGCCGGGACACCCCAACCTTAAAATCATCTCTTTTAAATATATTTTAAATTTCAGGCAAATCGGTTCATACGGGTTGAGGTACTTCGCATGTAAGTCAAAAAACGGTTTAATTATATTCGGATTATATTAGGCTACCAAATTAAACTTTTAATACCCTACACACAAAAAATTATTGGCTAACAATATTCAATTAAATCTATTGATCAACAAAATTTAAATGAGTCAATCAATGTTTTGATTAAAATTTTTGTTATTTTCTTTACCTGTCGAATTACAAATTTTCAACATACCAGATTTTTTTTCGCTTTAATTTATTTGAATAGATTTATTCAAAAATATACAAAACAATCGGGTTTTACTTTTTTTACTGTTAGCAACATATTGGAATGCAAAAAATATGCATTTTTTGCATGGTTGGCTACCGTTACCCTTATAATACCGTTACCGATTTAAAACCCTTTAAAATTGAATACCGTTACCGTTACCAATACCGCTAAAAATGTTTTTGAAATACCGTTACCCTTACCGTTACCGTTATTTGTGCTAGAAGTTACCGGTATTATACCGGTATTCCAAATTTTACCATTTTTGTATGGATTTTTAACGAACAAAAATTAAAATCTTATGGCTTACATTATTTTTAAATAAAGACTGGGTATAATCATAAAATAAATGAAATTTATAATGTCCAAATCATATTTATACGGTTTCTTGAATCCTCAAAATATTTGTAGCTTTCAACTTTTATTGCTTTTTAAATTTTTTACTAAATTAAAAATACCGGTACATATCGGTATTGTTGTTTCGGTACCGGTATAAACCGTTACCGAAACGATCTGAAAACCCTTACCGTTACCTTTACCGAAATAAATAAAAGTTCGATACCGTTACCGTTACCCTTACCGTTATTCGTTTCGGTAACCAACCTTGATTTTTTGATAATTTTGTCATAAGCTTACAATTCATTTGTTAAATCAATCAATATTTTGATTGACTATAAATAAAAAATTGATCAATCGTTTGATCAATATCGAAAAATTGTTTGATTAAAAAAAATTTTCAATCAATCACCTACAATTTGATGATTGGTATAACAATTTTTTTAATTGGAGGAATTTCATTAAAAAAATTGATTGAATCCGCGTTTTTGTTGATTGAAATTCGTTTCAAATTATTTCTGTGTACTAGCAAAATTTGTATCAAGTATTCCTATTTTCAAGAATTTTGAGAGATTTGTGTGAATATCCGGAGGGTGGTTTGTATGGGGAAGAACTTGTCCGATTCATTAAAATTTGAAATGACAATTAATGGATACAAAATACGTTTTTTGACAAAAGGATACCTATTTTTATACGGTTATTAGAGTTTGTATGGGAGCTATATCTAAACAAGGACCGATTTTTACTAATTTCAATAGACTTCGTCACTTCGTTTGTAAAGCATCGAAATATTTGCCGGGACCTAATAAAGAAGACATTCTATGAATGTCCGTCCATCCGTCTGCATAAAACACGATTCAGTTCAAAATAAAAGCACTAAACTCCTGAAGTTTGGCACAAATATTCATAAATGGGCAAATCGGACCAGGGGCAAAAAGTTTCCCCTTGAAGATATAAACCAACCTCTGAAAAACACAATTTTTTATACCGTACACCGCTCTGTGATACAGGGTCTAATGAGTTTGTGCTGATGTTTGTAACTATCCGAAAAATTGGTCCTAGACCCACCTGCAAGTAAACCGATCGATTATGAATCACTTTCTGAGACGATTAAGCGATGTCCGTCTGTCTGTCTGTGGAAATGGTGATCATAGCCAAAATATTACACGGAGATGACAGAAACTTAACATATTTATTGGAAGTTCTCCCGAAAAGTTTGGTATTGCATTTGAACGATATCGGTTCAGCGGTTCAAAAGTTATGAACGAAAATGTAAGGACACCTCAAATATTTTAGTACATTCAACATAACCTAAAAATACAAAATGCTTTAATTCGGCTGCTGGTTTACGTATGTGAACATAATTGAACACCAAATGGTATTTAAACAAGTAAGAAAATTATAGTCGGTCAAGTCCGACCATATAATACCCAACACCAGAGTTTCCCGGAATATGGATACCAAGTTCAAACATGGACTGATTAGATCTATATTTTGTCAAATCTTTAATTAGTGTAAAAAACACTCTTAAATCAAATTTGAGTGAATATGCGCAACGACGTATGCAGGACTGTTTTTTCAGGGCCCAACAACAACAACAAAAAAAAATTTGTTGTTTTTTTCGCGAGATTCGTGTTTTCCAATACATATAAAAAAAATATTTTTTTGTTGTTGTTGTTGGGCCCCCCCCCCCCTGTATACGTCGATGAATATGCGTCTTTCTGTTGAAAATATACCGCTTTAACTGAATATCGGTTAAAATTTTCAAATGAGGCGGCCCTAAGTCCAAAACTGGTCCGATGATTATCAGGTTTGATAAGGTTATTAAAGTACGCGTTTAACATACACAAACAAAATTTTTATTAAATATTTTTTATTTTCATGAAATTTGAGAGATTTATGTGAAAATCGGGAACGTGGTTTGTATGGGGGCTACAAGAAGAACTGGTCCGATTTCTTTAAAATTCGGAATGGTGATTTGTGAAGACAAAACACGTTTACCTGCCAAATTTCGAAAATATACCTATTATAATGCGGTTATTAGAGTCATTTGAGCCAAAACTAAAGAGAATCTTTGTATGGGGGCTAGGTCTAAGTAAATATTAACAGTTTTTTTATAATTTCAATAGGCTTCGTCCTTGGGATAAAAGAGAGGCTTAAGTTTCAAATTTCAAGTCAATTGATTAAAAATTGTGACCTGTATCGTGTTTACACCGTTTACATGGACAGACAGACAGACGGACGGACATCGCTAAATCGCCTCAAAAAGTGATTCTGAGTCGCTCGGTATACTAAGTAAAAGGTGGGTTTAGGACCAATATTTCGGGTAGTTACAAATATCAGCACAAACTCATTATACCCTGTACCCCAGTGTAGGGTATAAATACAAAGATTCTACACAGAAAAAATTTATGGAAAAAAACTTTTAATTAATAGTTTTAAGAAATTCATTTTAGTTTTTAATAATTTTTTTAATTGATATAATTAAATTTTTTAATTGATTTCGCAAATTTTCGTGAATTGAAAATAAATATAATTTTTCCTTGTTTCGTGATAGGTGCAAAATCAATTAAAAAAGTAATTGATATAATCATTTTAGTGATTGAAACTCATTTAAATTTTTGTTTGTGTAGTCATTGAATTTCAATTATTTTTTTTTTAGTGATCTTTGACGAATTTTTATTTTTGATATTTTGCAAAATTTCAACTTATTTTACGAATTGCAATATTTTTTTTTGAATTTTAAATTAAATTTTCGAATAAATTCAGAGTTTTCAAATTAAAAGAACAATCTTCGAAATTCAAATAGAATCTTTGAATTTCTGAAAAATTTTCAAATAACAAATAGAACCTTCATATATCATTTAATCTTTAATGAATTACAACTAGAAATGGTGTAGACCTAACGAACGAACGACCGACCGACAACAATAATTCTAAACTAGTCTACTCTCTTTCTCTAAAAAATAATACGAGCAACTAGGTAAAAAACTATCAAAGTAATAAACAAATTGCTGACGCTAAAATGTCGTTGACGTTTATCGAAAATGAAATTGAAAAAAAAACGAAATAGCAACAACGACAGCTACAACAAAAATAAAAATATAGCAAATTGGGGTCAGGGTTCCCCCACACAGAACTAAACAACAACAGCAACAACAAAAAAAGTAAGTAGTACACATGATTTAGCTTATTGTTGGCGTTACTGTGTTGCTGTGTTTCCCTGACGTATCTGTGTCAGTGCCTTTATTTTATGCACTGGAAATACTAGATTCTGCTACTCTCAGACATACATACACATTTAAATTGCTGAAAATAATTCTATTTTATTTTTTTTTTTAGATATAAATAAATAAAATATTGCGTGAAAAAAGCTTTCATTTTTATTAACCAATTTCAATTTATTTTTTTATTTTTTTTTTGGTTTCTTAACAGCCAGACGACAGGCGAAATTATTCATTTATTTTCTCTCCCTTTTCCACTTTTTTGCACAAACTTAAATTTCAATACAGTCATCATCAGCTGTTTGATTTGGAAAATTTTCCATAGTTAAGGCACAATAAAATAATCTTTTTGAGAAATAAGACGTTTTAATTATTTCACCATAAAATGCAAATTATTGATTGATGAAATAGGGTTCGGCGGGAAACACCCCGTGTGATAAAGAGAACCGGTCACTGGGGGCGGGCCGAAAAATTTAATTTTTTTCTCTCCTGGGTCAAAGCTTAGAACTTCGAACTTATGACCTAAAAAATTGTTCATTTGTCTAACAAAAGTATAAAAAACTTAAAAATGTGTTTTTCCGAGGTTTGTTTAGTTCTGTAAGGGGGAATTTTGTTCCCCCTGGTCTGATTTTTCCTATTTCCGAACTATGACCACAAGACTGTTTGTAAATGACTTTAGAAGTCTAGCTCTTTTTATTTAAACTCTGTTGTACACAGGACCGCTTTAAGGTATGGCGGGGCCCTGGTTACACAAGAATTTGGGGGCCTGTTGGAAAGTAAAAGTCACATGACATAAAAAAACATTTTTTTTTGTACAAATTAAAAACTCTTGTTATTACCTGTTTTAGGATAAAGAAACTAAAAACAAGTAAAAAGTTAAATTCGGCCTTGCCGAATGTAGTGATACCCTCCACAATTTCAAAAAGATTATTGAGTTAAAACACCTCAATTCAACCGAAAAAAGTAGCATTTTTGACCTTACCCCTTTCGAATTTGATGAAACTTGGAATATAGTTGGGCTCTTACAAAAAAATCATAGTGCCAAAATATTGGACTTCTGGTTTTTCTTCCCGAGATATGGGGTCTTGAAAATTGGCAAAATCGTATATATTTGACAAAAGTGTTCTGACACAAATAAAGATATCTCGAAAAGTAATAACAATACAGGTGTCATTCAGGTTTCAAATAATAGGTAATGAGACAGCCTTTAAAATGGCATTCCCCAAGATTTTTTTTAAAAAAGGTCAAAGGTCATTGGTTCTTACCATAATTTTTGGAAAGCTGTATCTCAAAAAACGATATTTTTAAAATTTTGGAAAAATTATATGTTGTTAAGAATCACCTATACCACCTTTTCAGGGTGGAGACTTCATTGGAACATTTAATATTAATAGAAACATTGTGACAGGAAAGAAAAAGCGGTGTAATTTCCATAGGAAAAAAAATATTTTTTTTTGTCTTTTAAATTCTTGCACCAAAATTAATTTTTCTGAATGTTTTTGACGTGCTGAGTCCAAATATGAGGCATTCCACACCAAATGTCCCGCTACAGAAAAACATGTGTCCCGTAAATTTCTGAATAGGTTGTTTGGATAGCCCTATATGTAACTAAGAAAATTGCGTTTTTGGTTTTTCAATTTTTCAAAAACTGGGCTTAGGAGGCGTGGTCAAATATTGGAAAAATGGTAAAATTTGTGGCGAGTTGCCTTGATTAAATATTTATCACATTAAAACGGAATGCACCACAATGTCAAAAATTTTCGTTCTTATATAGTTTTGTATGGGCTATCGATTAAATTTTTTTTTTTGGAAAATTTTCAGAACCCGTTCTGAAATTTTCCATTTTTTAAAAAAGTCAATTTATCAAAAATCCGGCCACTTTTTTTTTCTTTTTTATTTATTTTTTTAAAAGTGTAGATGTTTGTCCATCCACACAAAAAAAAATCAGAAACACGTTCATCTTTTTTTTCGAGAAAATCGCATTTGAACTTTAAATTTCATAACAATTTTGTTATTTGCTTGTATTTCTTTGTTTTAAAGTTGCGAATGAGTAATATTAATTGCATAAATATTCGTCATACGCTCTGTTGACACAAGAAAATACAAGCAAATTACTAAATTGTTATGAAATTTAAAGTTCAAATGCGATTTTCTCGAAAAAAAAGATGAACGTGTTTCTGATTTTTTTTTTGTGTGGATGGACAAACATCTAAACTTTTAAAAAAATAAATAAAAAAGAAAAAGTGGCCGGATTTTTAATAAATTGACTTTTTTAAAAAATGGAAAATTTCAGAACGGGTTCTGAAAATTTTCCAAAAAAAAAAAAAAAAAATTTATCGATAGCCCATACAAAACTATATAAGACTGTAAATTTTTGAGATTGTGGTGCATTCCGTTTTAATGTGATAAATATTTAATCAAGGCAACTCGCCACAAATTTGACAATTTTTCCAATATTTGACCACGCCTCCTAAGCCCAGTTTTTGAAAAATTGAAAAACCAAAAACGCAATTTTCTAAGTTCCATATAGGGCTATCCATACCACCTATTCAGAAGTTTACGGTACACATGTTTTTTTTCGCTGGACATTTGGTATGGAATGCCTCATATGACCTTTGAAATGGCTTATCGCTATTACTTTTAAAGATATATGCACCTAAATGTTCAAAAAAACACAGCAATAGCGTTTTAACAATTTTCACACTTTTATGTGCAGATATCTCGAAAACTAATAGCGATAGGCCAGTTCAAAGGTCATATATGGACTCAGCACGTCAAAAACATTCAGAAAAATGAACTTTGTTACCAGAATATCACAGACAAAAAAAAAAAAAATTTCTAAGTGAAATTACACCGCTTTTTCTTTCATGTCACAATGTTTCTATTAATATTAAAAGTTCCAATGAAGTCTCCATCCTGAAAATTTAAACTTAAGTAGCATAGGTGATTCTTAACAACATATATTTATTTTCCAAAATTTTAAAAATATCGTTTTTTGAGATATAGCTCTCCAAAATATAAGGTTAAAGCCAATGACCTTTTACATTTTTCAAAAAAAATCTTGGTGAAATCCATTTTAAAGGCTGTCTTATTACCTATTATTTGAAACCTGAATGAGACCTGTATTATTATTACTTTTTGAGCTGTCTTTATTTATGTCAGAACACTTTTGTCAAATATATACGATTTTGTTAATTTTCAAGACCGCATATCTCGAATACTGCAATGACCAGAAGCCTGAAAAATTGGTAAAATCTCTTTTTTGTTAAAGTAAACAAACTTTTCAAACTTTCTTTTTTGTTAAAGTAAACAACTCGTCGGTTGAATTAAGGTGTTTTAGCTCTATTGCAAAAAATTTTATTTAAAAGGAAATTACTTTTGATTTTTTTTTTTTTTAAATCCGCGAAAAAAAATCCGCGATTTTTTCTTTTTTTGTCAAAAAATTGGTTCGTACTTGTTGAAATACCATTTGGTGTTCAATTATGTTCTCATATGTCAACCAGCAGCCGAATTGAGGCATTTTGAATTTTTAGGTTATGTTGAATGTACTAAAATTTTTGAGGTGTCCTTTCATTTTTGTTCATAACTTTTCAACCGCTGAACCGATATCGCTCAAATGCAATACCAAACTTCTCGGGAGAACTTCCAATAAATATGTTAAGTTTCAGTCATCTCCGTGTAATATTTTGGCCGTGATCACCATTTCCTCAGACAAACAGACAGACAGACGGACATCGCTAGAATGTCTTAAAATCGATCGGGGAACATGAATATATAAACTTTATGGGGTCCCAGACCGATATTTCGATGAATTACAAACGGAATGACAAACTTATATATGGGGCATTCCATGTCAAATCGGACACTTTGAAATTTATTTTTTTTAGATTTTCCCAATTTGTTTACAGTTTTTAGTACCCTTCGAAAACTCCTTCGTGGTAAATTTTCAGATTTTTTAATGAGCCGTTCAAAAGATATCGAATTTTTAAAAATTGGTGGTTTGTTCCTTTACTCAAACTTCTTTTACTCATAATTTCTTCAATAATGGTCCAAATTTCATTTTTTTTTTTTTTTTTAATTTTTGTTTTTTTACGTGTTTAAAAAAAAAAAAAATCCCAAAAAATTCTTAAAAGCGCTCTAGATTTTTAAGTTTTAAAATTTAAATCTCATTTTTGAAAATGTTTGTACTCTTCAATTTTTTGGAAATTTTTTTGTGTAAAACTTCTATCGATTCTACAAATCTTTTGCTCAGGAGGAGCAAATTTTATAAAAATGTAATTTTGAATGGAAGCCAACTTAGGGAGTGGAGATAGGGCGTAGGTATGTTTTAAAAAAAATGTTGTAGGGTAAAAATAAATGGGGGTCGGTCTCACTAATGACCCCTCTCGGACGCACCATTGGACCGGTAGAAGCTGATTAAATAAAACAAATTTACAAAAAATAAAAAAAATTGTATGGGGACCGCCTTAACAATTAAAGATTGAGGGTAGGTGTGGTCAGAGAAAATGATTGGACTAAAAAAATATTGTGGGTTGGTCATACATTTTGTTGCTCTAAGGGCACTATTAGGGCAGTTAGAGCGGTTGGAGCAAATTTAAAAAAATGTCGTTTTGCGTGGGAGCCCCCTTAGAAATTGGAGATTGTTCCAAAGAAATGTTAAGACGTAAAAATTAATGGGGGTCGGTCTTATAAATGACCCCTTTATGACGCACCATTGGAGCAGAAGAAATGACTTTAAGATTGGAAAATTACAATAAAATTTTTTCAAAAAATTTAAAATAATAGTAATAAGCGTTATCCCACGATCCTCCTGGGCAAAAAATTTGTAGAATCGATAAAAGTTTTACACAAAAAAATTTCAAAAAAAAATCGAAGAGTACAAACATTTTCAAAAATGAGATTCAATTTTTAAACTTAAAAATCGCATACTAGAGCGCTTTTAAGAATTTTTTGGGAGTTTTTTTTTTTTTTTTAAAGTACGTAAAAAACAAAAATTTTGAAAAAAAATTTAAATTTGGATCATTATTGAAGAAGTTAATGAGTAAAAGAAGTTTGAGTAAAGGAACAAACTATCAATTTTTAAAAATTCGATATCTTTTGAACGGGTCATCAAAAAAATCTGAAAATTTACCACGAAGTTTTCGAAGGGTACTGAAAACTGTAAACAAATTGGGAAAATCTAAAAAAAAAAAATTTCAAAGTGTCCGACTTGACATGGAATGCCCCATATATACTTTATGGGGTCCCAGACCGATATTTCGATGAGTTACAAACGGAATGACAAACTTATATATACATTCTATCACTAGAGTGGAGGGTATAAAAAATGATATTCTAGCAATTGATTTTAAAGCAATTATATTATTTATAGCATTCCAGTTACTGTTAGCACTTTTGATATTTTAGCAATTTTGCTAGTTTTAGTAGCTTTTTTTGTTTAAAAAAATCAGGCTAATTTCAGCAATTGTAATAGTTCACCAATATAATCCTGTTGCTTTTAGCAGTCCTCAAATTTAAGCGCTTTTGCTATTTTTAGAAACTAGTTTTTTGCTATTTTTACCAATTTTGTATTCTCAAATTTCGAGAAAAAAATGTTGTTATCATTTAAAATCTTAAAAAATTGTATATTAAACATAAAAATTTTTAAAATTATTATTCTAATCTAATATTGTCTAGCTACCTAAGCCAATTCAACCCACAATCAAATTAATTATTTTGATGGCAAAAGATTTAAATTAAATTAATTATTACAATTATAATTGTACTTAAACACAATATATATTGCTGGCTGTCTAAACCAAAAAAAAAATTCTAAATTTGTCTCGTGTAAAATTAATGCAATTTAATTTTATTTTCAAAAAACTAAATTTAATAACGAATAAAGCAACAAGAAAAAAAAAATTATGAAAAATTAAATAAAATTTAGTATTTTAAACAATTGAATTTTGATTTCATTCAACAAAAACAGTTCAATGTACTCGTACGACATGTTGTGCTTGCGACTAAAATTCACACGAACATGAACAAATTTATGTTTAAAGTTTTGTATAAAAAATATTATTATTTTATTTGTACTATAAATTTGATTCAATATACTCTATAGCCGACAACTTTTAATATAAAATGCGCAATGCAATATTTAGTATTCAGCTAAAAATGAAATGTACAACAACAAAAAAGTCTATAAAATGAATGAAGCATTTACTGACTGACTGACAGACCGCGGTAAAACTGACAGTTTTTATGGGTGGGAAGAAAGGAGGAAGCTATAACAGATTCTAAAATATGAAAGTGGGTGCAATTCGTCATTTCTATTATAGTTAAAGTGGTAGTAGTGGTTAAATATATATATATAACTAATTGAATAAAAACACAATCGAGGGACACACCACATACACTTAAATAAATTTTTTGGTTTTTTAAGATAACAGTAAAATTTTTGATAAATAAAAAAAAAACAAGTAAAAAAGCTAAATTCGGCCTTGCCGAATGTAGTGATACCCTCCACAATTTCAAAAAGATTATTGCAAAAAACTTTATTTAAAAGGAAATTACTTTTGGAAAAAAAAAAAAATTTGAAAAAAAAATTTCCGCGAAAAAAATGTTGGTAAAAAAAATCCGCGATTTTTTTCTTTTTGTGTCAAAAAATATGTTCGTACTTGTTTAAATACCATTTGGTGTTCAATTATGTTCACATATGCCAACCAGAAGCCGAATTAAAACATTTTGTATTATTAGGTTATGTTGAATGTATGTACTGAAATTTTTGAGGTGTGCTTACATTTTCGTTCATAACTTTTGAACCGCTGAACCGATATCGTTCAAATTAGAGTTTGCAAATAATCGAGATATTTCATAATCGCGATTACGATTAAAAAAATTGCCGTTAATCGCGATTACGATTAATCGAATTTTTTAAATAATTTGAGCTGCAATATCTTTAAAAAAATCTTTTGAAATTTACATTTTAAAAGGTATTTTAGGAACAAAAGCTGTTATTTTTAATAAATAAAATTAAAAGCTTTCGAATTTTCCCAGTAAAAATTATTCGAGATTTTAGCACCACAGTCTCTTTTTTTAGTATATCATTGCGCTCGAGCGCCCTTGAGAATTTTTAGTTAAGATTTTTTTAAAACTTATAATTAAAATTCTTTGTTGATAAAATTTCACACATACATTAATAAAAGAAAATATTAGACCTCGAGCTCGAATATTTTCCTTTATTAATATATTATTAAAAAGGTCGAATAAAATACAATATAATATTTCACACATACTTTAATTTTTGACATCTTTAACACTATTTAAATTATCAAAAAGGTTTTTGAAGAAAAATACTAGATTTTCTTACATCTTTATTGCGGTTAAATAAACTCTACAAAGAGTTCTTCAATCAGCACTGAAAAGTGACATGATTTTACTGGGTCTTAATAACTTTTTATCTTTGCTACTAAAGAGTACTTACTCCAAACTGTGACTGATTTGGATTCGCTCTTTGGATCATGATTTCTTTCCAAAGCTGCTTCCAGTATACCAAAATTTCTGCGGGGTCATGTCAGAATACCTTCCGATGACCAGTTAGCTCTTGTGAGGAAATTTATTTAAAAAATTTACAAGGCATCTTAGTCAACCAGCGGTCAAAGTATGAAAAAATTAAGTTTTTGACAAAATTTCATGTCCAAATTTGTTGACCAAAGGCTTTTGAGTATTTTAGTGTTTTTATCGGCGTATGCCATTTCTGTTTGTTATTAAGGGTTTGTGATTGAAGAAGAAAACATTGTATTTCTAAAGATTGTTTTTAATGTGGATTTATTCCAGACCATGGTTTCTGTAGCCACCTCTACATCTTCAGTGGAGAAAATTACATTAGATTTAAATTGTTTGATTTTTGTAAGACTGTTTTTTCTATATGTTTTTTCAGCAACAGACTTAACTCTGATTGGAATCGAACCCACGTTCATTAAATTTTCCATCAGTTTGCAAAGCTAGTACCTTACCATCTAGGCTATCGCTCTGCTTGACAAACTAACAGCAGAAGTTGGTTCGTATAATTTACTGAGATCATAATTTAAATTTTACTTTAAATTTGAATGACTTTTACGAGAAAAGGAATGAAAAATCGCAAACAAGTTAAATGAACCATGGGTCAACCCATCAAAACTTTCCGGTCTACTTAACATTCCAGAATCAATGATTTTTGTTTGAAATTGTCCCGAAAGTAATCGTTTTTAACACTAATTTAGTTTTTTTGACAAATAATTTTAATAAAAACTTTAAAATTGGTTTCAAAAAATTTTGGAACTGATATAAATTCGTTATAAAAGCAGTGTATTTCATAGAAAAATTTTAATCGTAATCGCATGATTTTTTTGTCGATTACGATTACGATTAATTGGTGCGATTAATCGCGATTACGATTACGATTTTAATTGTTTTGCAAACTCTAGTTCAAATGCAATACCAAACTTCTCGGGAGAACTTCCAATAAATATGTTAAGTTTCAGTCATCTCTGTGCAATATTTTGTCCGCGACAGCATTTTCCACAGACAGACAGACGGACAGACGGACATCGCTAGAATGTCTTAAAATCGATCGGGCATCATGAATATATCTGTGGCAAAAACCCATAACAACATAAGTCGAGTTATGTCCAAAACGTGTTTTTGCATTTTCGGAATCTCCTTATACATTTTCGTATTGTATCAAATTTTTATGAAAATCGGACTAAAACTTTCTGAGATATTGATTTCAGAACTCCACAACTCATTTTTTCTTAAAGGAAAAATAAAAATCGTAACAGCATATCTCAGTTATGTTTTTATTCCTTATTTTAAAATCAGCAATCGTTGAAGATGCTAAAATGTATTTTACAGGGATACATAACTGCATATCTCGACATATGCTTAGATTAAAATGTAATTTTGAAAAACGCAATAACAACATCAATGGTTTTCACCCGATATCTCCATAGTCTTTCTATATATCAACTTTTAAAGTAGCGAAGATTGTGTCGATAATAATGCTTGAGATATTTACATGCCCAAAATATCCAAATTTGTAAACCCAGATTTGGTATTTGAAATTAAAACTTAAAAATGCTCTCCTGAAAAGTAGTATAAAAACACTTATGCACTTATTCCTTTTTGCCACAGATATATACTTTATGGGGTCCCAGATCGAAATTTCGATGAGTTACAAACGGAATGACAAACTTATATATACCCTCTATCACTAAGTGGAGGGTATAAAAAAAACTGCTAAAAATAGAAAAGTTTTGCTATTTTTGGCTAGTATGCTGTTTTACAGGAATTTTTGGCTTTTAGCACTCCTTAGTATATCGATTTGTTCGAATGGCAAAAAAGCTTTTTTTCCGATTTTGAAAGTCCGAACAATTTTTTATTCTACTAGGCCTAAATCTGGCGTAAAACAAATTTGGGACCAATCGGATTTAATTAATCTAAGTTTTAGATTTTTTTTAAATCTAGACTTATTTTATTTTGAATAAAAAACTATTTTTAGTTAGTTTTGTAAAAAAATTACTATTTTTTTTTGAGTGTAAAAAATTTTTCCAGTGTAACTTTGTTTTTTTTAGTGTAAAATTGTTTTTGAGTGAAAAAAATGCGTTGTGAAAAATTTTGTGATTAACCGTTTTTCAACACGTGAATTTAAGGTGAAACCAATCTGAAATTCACGGTTTTGCTAATAACTTTTGAACAACTCGGCCGATTTTACTGAAATTTTATAATCAAACGTAAGCATGCTTTTAACAGACAGACGGACGGACATCGCTAGATCGTCTTAAAATTGATCGAGGATCATGAATATATGTATATGGGACATTCCATGTCAAATCGGACACTTTGAATTTTTTTTTTAGATTTTCCCAATTTGTTTACAGTTTTTAGTACCCTTCGAAAACTTCTTCGTAGTAAATTTTCAGATTTTTTGGATGACCCGTTAAAAAGATATCGAATTTTTAAAAGTTGGTAGTTTGTTCCTTTACTCAAACTTCTTTTACCCATAACTTCTTCAATAATGGTCCAAATTTCAAATTTTTTGTATTCAAAATTTTTGTTTTTTTACGTACTTTTAAAAGAAAAATCCCAAAAAATTCTTAAAAGCGCTCTAGTATGCGATTTTTAAGTTTTAAAATTTAAATCTCATTTTTGAAAATGTTTGTACTCTTCGATTTTTTTGATTTTTTTTTGTGTAAAACTTCTATCGATTCTACAAATTTTTTGCCCAGAAGGATCGTGAGTAGAGTTTTTCTTTTCCCGGACTTTTTCATTTCCCGGGAAAGCGGGATTCATTTTTAAATTTCCCGGGATCCCGGGAATTCCCGCAAAAACTAAAAACCCAAATTTTTTTGTCAAAAAAATGTATAAAAATCTTTTGAATGCGATTACACTACTTATAATGTTTATTACCACCATAAAAATCTTACACTCAAAAAATTATGTGGGTAAATTCCAGTGAATATTCACTTAAAACAAATGAAATTTTATTTAAAAACCATTCCACTGTTTTTTCATTTAAAATAAAAGCACATTACAGTCAATTTTAAATGTTAATTTAATGACTAACCAAAACATTAAAAAACTAGTGAATATTCACTTATTTTGTGTTGAAAAACAGTAAAACTATAGAAGAATTTTTTTACTGCCGAAATTAAATGTAACAGAAAACTCGTTTTTAATACAGTAAATTATTTTTTTAAACTACAGAAACAGTAGAAAATAAAAAGTCTTTTATAAAATTAATGATTTTTCTTTTAAAATAACTTTACTGATTACTTTTTAAAATAACCTACAAACAGTTAATGACATAATTTTCTTAGTGTACCTTTAAAACAAAACAAAAAAAAAAAAGTTTCGAGAAAAAAGGAACAATTTTTGTTACACAGTTTTTATAAAAATACGCCCCAAATATGTCGAAGTCCTTTAAAGGTATTTTTAAGGGAATATGTTATTACACATCGCCTTATCTGTTTTAATAATAAAACTTCATCATTTACTCTAATTCATCTCAGTTCATTTTTACAATTGGTTCTCAACGCTTTGCCTCTAAAACACAATGAAACTGATTCAGACGAATTTCTCAATTATGTCTCTGAAACTGAATGTAACTGTTTCAGAGAAATGAAATTATAGGAAAATTTACCCCAATAAATTATTACAAATATTTAAAAATTCTGGTTTCTAAAAGAAAAATCCGTTAATTTCAGAGTCATTCCTTACACATATTAAATATATATCAATTTATCTATTTAAAAAGAATCATGTCCAGAGACATAAGTAAATATTTTCTATAGAAACAAATAATCATGCAAATTTTTCTAATGCTGGTCTCAGAATGAACATTTTTCAGCTTCTGAAAAAAGTGTCAGGTTCTGATAATTATATCCTATCAAAGATTTAGATATTATGAGACTTTTTTCATTTCGTAAGTCTCAGACTTTATGAAATTTTTTAGTTAGAAGGTCTCTCTTGGAATACTTTTTAAGCCCTGCGTACGTTTCTGCCATCAATTATCAAGAGATTTAATAAAATCTCTAAAAAATCACATACAAAATAATCAATAGAAGTCGAAAAATCAACAATTTCAAAGAAATGAAAATTCCCGGGAATTCCCGCTCTATTTCCCGGGATTTCGGGATCGAAAATTTACGGGAATTCCCGGGAAATCCTGTCCCGGGAATTCCCGTGAAAAACTATAATCGTGAGATAACGATTATTACTATTTTTCAAAATTTTTTTCAAAATTTTTATTGTAATTTTCCAATCTTAAAATCATTTCTACTGCTCCAATGGTGCGTCATAGAGGGGTCATTTATAAGACCGACCCCCATTAATTTTTACGTCTTAACATTTCTTTGGAATAAACTAATACCCTATCTCCTGTTTCTAAAGGGGCTCCCACACAAAACGCCATTTTTAAAATTTGCTCCAACCGCTCTAACTGCCCTAATAGTGCCCTTAGAGCAACAAAATGTATGACCGACCCACAATATTTTTTTAGTCCAAACATTTTCTTTGAACACACCTACCCTCTATCTCTAACTGTTAAGGCGGCCCCATACAATTTTTTTATTTTTTGTAAATTTGTTTTATTTAATCAGCTTCTACCGGCCCAATGGTGCGTCCGAGAGGGGTCATTAGTGAGACCGACCCACATTTATTTTGACCCTTCAACATTTTTGTAAAACATACCTACGCCCTATCTCCACTCCCGAAGTAGGCTCCCATACAAATAACAGTTGGAGCAAATTTTATAAAAATGTAATTTTAAATTGAAGCCTACTTAGGGAGTGGAGATAGAGCGTAGGTATGTTTTAAAAAAATGTTGTAGGGTAAAAAAAATGGGGGTCGGTCTCACTAATGACCCCTCTCTGTCGCACCATTGGACCGGTAGAAGCTGATTAAATAAAAAAAAATATTACAAGAAATAAAAAAATTGTATGGGGACCGCCTTAACAATTAGAAATAGAGGGTAGGTGCGTTCAGAGAAAATGTTTGGACTAAAAAAATATTGTGGGTCGGTCATACATTTTGTTGCTCTAAGGGCACTATTAGGGCAGTTAGAGCGGTTGGAGCAAATTTTAAAAATGTCGTTTTGTGTGTGAGCACTAGACCACCCAAATTTGCAAAAGTATTTTTTTGTTCGCTCCACCGGCAGTTTCCGATAGATTGGCCATAAAAAATAATATCTGTGCAAGAACTGGATGTCTCGGTTGCATACAGGCCAGTCGATTTGAACTTTTGACCCTAAAAGTGACCTAAAAACACTACAAAGCTTTTAAGTGCCATAACTCTTAAAATATGCGTTTTTCCAAAAAATGCTATAGAAGTTTTATTTTGCAGAATAAGAAAGCAAACATTTTCTTCATACAAATTTTTAGCCTAAGTCTAAGACATCGTGGTGTTTTTGGCGGTTAAAATAAAAATGTATGTGAAGACTTCATTTAAAACGACCCTCGTTAAAATTTGGGCGGAGATTGAAATAGTCGGTCACCATTATTTTGTAGAGTAAGATGTGTAGTTTTCATAAACCAATTACATTTGGAATTTATATGGGTAATTACATTACAGAAGAGCCCAAAGCTGACTTTGAAGTTTCGATTTTTCAAATGCTGTATACAAATTTGTGAAAGTACTTTGTTTTAAACGACCATCGTTAAAATTTTAATGGCTACAATCGGTTTCCAAGATTTTGAAGAGTTAAAAATGCAGATTTCAAACGAGTGTTAAAAAGCACAGGCACTTTTAGCATTAATTTAAAACATGTTAGCAAAATACAATATGAAAAACACTTGTCATCTAATTACATTTGAATTTGAAGAATAAAAAAATGTTATTACAGTAGAAAATTTCAATGAATTTCATGAATCGGATTGCATTCCTTATTCAAGTGGTCTGCCACACGCATTGGCGTAGGAAGCCAACATTTCTGGGGGGGGCTAAAGCCCCCCCTAGATTTTTTTTCAATTTTTTGGTATTTTTTTTTTAATAGAAAAACCTAGACCTATTCCTGAAGCGTTCCCTTTAACATGCGTCTAGGTGTCCTAGAAACGAATGCCCCCCGAAAGCGGTTAAAAATTCATATTTTTTTTTTAAATTTTGATTCTGTAGATTTTTCGGAAATTTAGAACTCCTAGATATGTTTTGAGAATGAAAGATTTTTCATGTTTTTCCTATAGTAAAATCATTAGATTACTAGGATTTTTTTTAAGAAAAAGTTCTGATGATTGCAAAAGTTGATGATTATTAGTCAAAATTCTCAGATTCTTTCTTTCAATAACTTTTGACTATAAAAAAACCCCTTAGAATTTAGAAACTTTTTTAAATCAAAGAAGTTAAAATGTTTTCCTGAAGGTAAAACCCTAAGATTCGGTAAAGTTTTTATTACCGGCAAAAACATCAGATTCATATAAAAACTTTTTTCAGTAATTCAGACTATTTTTCAATGGGAAAAACTATTAGATCTTATATAATAATCATTACGAGTCCTTAAGACTCATTGAATAATCATAACGAGTCCTAAAGACTCATTACATATTATTATTATTTATTGTTGCAAAAATTAAAGAAATCATTAAATTATTAAAAAAAAAATTGTGAATGATTAAAATTCTGGGGGGGGGCTAAAATTATTCTGGGGGGGGGCTAAGCCCCACCCAGACAGGGCTATCTACGCCTATGGCCACACGTTAGATGCCTGGGGAAGTTTTAATAACTTGGCTTATTTTCAACCGATTTTAGTTTTTAGTACTTCATTAGAGAGGCATTTTACTCCAAATCAAAATCCTTTAACCACCTGAATTCAAGTTTAACTTAAAATACCAAAAAGTTAACCTTAAATTAACGAGGTGAAATTGTACCCCCTAAAATTGCACTAAAAAAAATATAATAAAACTTTTTTTTATATTATTTTTTGTTTATTTAAAATAAAATTCAAAATTTTTTTTTCAAAATTCAACTGAATAATAACGATTACGGTATGAGAAGATACTTAGAAAATTAAATTAAAACAGCTCTGGGGTAAAATTTACCACCACCTCGTAAGTTAAAGGTTAAGAAAACAGAAAAAATCATATTTTTCCTTGTAATCCGTTTTTTAAAATTCAAGGCCGATGCGGCACGCCTTACCCATGTCCGATCAACCTAAATTTTTATGAGACATATTTTTACCCACAAGTGAATGTATCTATGGTAAATTAGGGTCAATATCTACCAATTTAATTATTATGGAGCACCATATAATACCAGAGCCTAAAAAAAATGCAATTTTCAAAATTCGAAAAAAAAAAAATAGAACGAATTGTGCTCACATCTCGAATTATGGCTTAAGAATTGTGTAATTTAGTGTAAAATTTTTAGACTTTGAAAAAAAAATCGAAGGTTTTGGACTTTTTCAAAAATTTGATTTTAATTTTTAAACGTTAAAAAATAAGTGATAATTACTTCAAATATTTTTTCCATATTTTTTATTCTAAAACTACATTTAAATACCAACAAAACGTCGTCCAAATTATTTTAAGATATCCATGTTTTTTACTGGTCAAAATTAATTGAAAATTTTCCTTTTTATTTTTTTTTGAAAAAAACGCCATTTAAAAAAATTATGATTACTCAACCCCAACTTGGTTTAAAAGGCTGAAAATGAGTGCAAGTTGCATTTAATTACGTACTAAAACATATCCAACAAAAAAAATTAATCGAAGGGGAGTCGGGTCTAAAAGTGAGTGATTTGGCCTGGAATTCCCCAAATATTTTCCTAAAAGAACACATCTAACTCTTCAAAATCATAGAAACCGATTGTCTCCATTCAAATTTTAACAAGGGTCGTTTAAAACAAAGTAATTTCACAAATTTGTATACAGCATTTGGAAAATCGAAACTTCAAAGTCAGCTTTGGGCTCTTCTGTAATGAAATTACCCATATAAATTCCAAATGTAATTGGTTTATGGAAACTACATATCTTACTCTACAAAATAATGGTGACCGACTATTTCAATCTCCGTCCAAATTTTAACGAGGGTCGTTTTAAATGAAGTCTTCACATAAATTTTTACTTTAACCCAAAAACACCACGATGTCTTAGACTTAGGCTAAAAATTTGTATGAAGGAAATGTTTACTTTCTTATTCTGCAAAATAAAACTTTACAGCATTTTTTGGAAAAACGCATATTTTAAGAGTTATGGCGCTTAAAAGCTTTGTAGTGTTTTTAGGTCACTTTTAGGGTCAAAAGTTCAAATCGACTGGCCTGTATGCAACCGAGAGATCTAGTTCTTGTACAGATATTATTTTTTATGGCCAATCTATCAGAAACTGCCGGTGGAGCGAACAAAAAAATACTTTTGCAAATCCCATACATTTTTTGGGTGGTCTAGTGAGCACCCTTAGAAATTGGAGATAGGGTATTAGTTTGTTCCAAAGAAATGTTAAGACGCAAAAATTAATGGTGGTCGGTCTTATAAATGACCCCTCTAAGACGCACCATTGGAGCAGTAGAAATGATTTTAAGATTGGAAAATTACAATAAATTTTTTTCAAAAAATTTAAAAAAATTTAAATAATCGTTATCCCACGATCATCCTGGGCAAAAAATTTGTAGAATCGATAGAAGTTTTACTCAAAAAAATTTCAAAAAAATCGAAGAGTTCAAACATTTTCAAAAATGAGATTTAAATGTTAAAACTTAAAAATCGCATACTAGAGCGTTTTTAAGAATTTTTTGGGAGTTTTTTTTAAAAAGTACGTAAAAAACAAAAATTAAAAAAAAAAAAATATAAATTTGGACCATTTGGTAGAGTTGAAATCACACGCAAAACTAATTTGAGCGAAATTGACTTTTATTTTTCAACATTTGTATATGCGGACTGATTGTGAGTCAAAACATGGTCCAATTATTATTAGATTTGATAAGATTATCAAAGTTACACGTTAAAAACCTACAAACATTTGAATCAAATATTTTCTAATTTCATGAATTTTGAAAGAGTTTTCCCAATAAGCACTTTTAAAATTCAAGTGCAAATCAAGTATAAATCAAGTGTAAATCAAGCCCTTATTTCCAGTCTATGCTTGAATTATACTTGAATTACACTTGAATTCAATAGCATTCTCCAGCAAAACAGATACTTGAATTCAAGCGTTGTTTTTACACTTGAAAACCAGTGAAAAGGCTGTAAAAACAGGGCTTGAATTCCAGTGTCCGTTTTGCTGGAGTATGCTATTGAATTCAAGTGTAATTCAAGTATAAATCAAGCAGGGGCTGGAATTTAGGGCTTGATTTACACTTGTTTTATACTTGATTTGCACTTGAATTTTAAAATTGCTTATTGGGTTGTAAATATCGGGAGAGTGGTTGGTATGGGGACTACAAGAAGAACCAGTCCGATTCCTTTAAAATTTGAGATGATTATTTCAATAGGTAACCTATTATAATACGGTTATCAGAATCATTTGAACCAAATTCAAAGAGTACGTTTGTATTGGGACTTGGCCTAACATGGGCCGAGTTTTTCCAATTTCACTGGGCTTGGCCCTTGGTGCAAAAGAAGCTAAAGTTTTAAATTTCATCCAAATTTACACTGTTTACATGAGACAGACGGATGGACGGACATCGCCAAATTGACTTAGAAAGTGATTCCGCGAAATTTTTTTTTTGTAAAACATATATTTGTTCTTGTTTAAATACCATTGGGTATCCAATTCTGTTCACATATGTCAACCAGCAGCCGAATTAAAGCATTTTGTATTTTGAGGTTATGTTTTTTAACTTACCAAAATTTTCGAGGTGTCCTTACATTTTTGTTCATAACTTTTGAACCGCTGGACTGATATCGCTCAATATCCAGCTGCTCGGGACTACAACGGACATTGCTAAAATGTCTTTAAATCGATTACTGATCAATAATATATATCGGGCCCAAGACCGATATTTCGATGAGTTACAAAATTGCTACTATGCTTCTTTTAAGCTCATTTTTATATAGCAATCCTGTTGCTTTGATTAGTTAAAATTTAATAGATTTTTAATTTTATTTTTTCAAATTTTTCTTAGTGTATTGTTTTTCATTCTACATGCATAGACACGTTTTTAAATATGCCTTTCGCTAAACAGTTCAGGTTCATTATATTAAGTAAACACATGGGAAATTTATGAAGACGACAGCGGAGACGAAGTCGTAGTAGTACATAGTAGTAAACAAAACGTTTGACAAATTACAATTTTAATATTTCTATGAAATATTTTTTGATTTGGTCACGCAAGTTTAAATATTTTATGACGCGTTCCCCATAAACGACTTCAAAAATTAAAGATGACAAAGTTTTTTTTTGTGAAGAACACAACTTCGCTTGAAAGACTTTTAATGTGGAGGATTCTTCTTAATTAACTGTCAAATATACAAGGCCGTTTTAAACCTTTTATGCTTACAATAATGGTTAGAAGATCCAAATATCTAGCCTTCATATCCTCAGAATTGCCTTTCAAAGGTTATCGTGTTTTTATCTCGTAAATTCACGAAAAACCCTTGCCGAAATTCAGTCTTTTGCTCATAACTTTTGAACCACTGCAGTGCACTGGACCGATTTCGCTAGATTGCAATACCAACCTGACCAGGTAAATGCCCAACATATATGCCAAACTTCAGGAACCTCCGTCTTTTAAAAGTTAGCGTGTTTTCAACAGGCAGACAGACGGACATCGCTAGATCGTCTTAAAATCGATCGAGGATAATGAATATATATGGGGCATTCCATGTCAAATCGGACACTTTACATTTTTTTTTTTAGATTTTCCCAATTTGTTTACAGTTTTTAGATGATTTTTTGATGAGCCGTTCAAAAGATATCGAATTTTCAAAAATTGTTTGTTCCCTTACTCAAACTTCTTTTACTCATAACTTCTTCAATAATGGTCCAATTTTTTTTTCAAAATTTTTGTTTTCTTACGTACTTTAAAAAAAAAAAACTCCCAAAAAATTCTTAAAAGCGCTCTAGTATGCGATTTTTTAATTTTAAAATTTAAATCTCATTTTTGAAAATGTTTGTACTCTTCGATTTTTTTTGAAATTTTTTTGTGTAAAACTTCTATTGATTCTACAAATTTTTTGCCCAGGAAAATCGTGAGATAACGAATATTACTATTTTTTAATTTTTTTTAAAAAAAATTTATTGTAATTTTCCACTCTTAAAATCATTTCTACTGCTCCAATGGTGCGTCATAGAGGGGTCATTTATGAGACCGACCCCCATTAATTTTCACGTTTTAACATTTCTTTGGAACAAACTAATACCCTATCTCCAATTTCTAAGGGGGTTCCCACACAAAACGACATTTTTTAAAATTTGCTCCAACCGCTTAAACTGCCCTAGTGCCTAGTGCCATTAGAGCAACAAAATGTATGACCTGCCGACAATATTTTTTTAGTCCAAACATTTTCTCTGAACACACCTACCGTCTATCTCTAATTGTTAAGGCGGTCCCCATACATTTTTTTTTTATTTTTTATAAATTTGTTTTAATTAATCAGCTTCTACCGGTCCAATGGTGCGTCCGAGAGGAGTCATTAGTGCGACCGACCCCCATTTATTTTTACCCTACAACATTTTTTTAAAACATACGTACGGCTTATCTCCACTCCCTAAGTAGGCTCCCATACAAATAACAGCAAATTTTATAAAAATGTAATTTTGAATGGAAGCCTACTTAGGAAGTGGAGATAGGGCGTAGGTATGTTTTACAAAAATGTTGTAGGGTAAAAATAAATGGGGGTCGGTCTCACTAGTGACCCCTCTCGGACGCACCATTGGACTGGTAGAAGCTGATTAAATAAAACAAAATTTACAAAAAATAAAAAAAATTGTATGGGGACCGCCGTAACAATTAGAGATAGAGGGTAGGTGTGTTCAGAGAAAATGTTTGGACTAAAAAAATATTGTGGGTCGGTCATACATTTTGTTGCTCTAAGGGCACTTTAAGGGCAGTTAGAGCGGTTGGAGCAAATTTTAAAAAATGTCGTTTTGTGTGGGAGCACCCTTAGAAATTTGAGATAGGGTATTAGTTTGTTCCAAAGAAATGTTAAGACGTACAAATTAATGGGGGTCGGTTTCACAACTGACCCCTCTATGACGCACCATTGGAGCAGTACAAATGATTTTAAGACTGGAAAATTACAATAAAATTTTTTCAAAAAAATTAAAAAAAATTGTAATATTCGTTATCCCACGATCTTCCTGGGCAAAAAATTTGTAGAATCGATAGAAGTTATACACAAAAAAATTTCAAAAAAATCGAAGAGTACAAACATTTTCAAAAATAAGATTTAAATTTTAAAACTTAAAACTTAAAAACCGCATACTAGAGCGCTTTTAATTTTAATTTGGACCATTATTAAGGAAGTTATGAGTAAAAGAAGTTTGAGTAAAGGAACAAACTACAAATTTTTAAAAATTCGATATCTTTTGAACGGGTCATCAAAAAAATCTGAAAATTTACCACGAAGGAGTTTTCAAAGGGTACTAAAAACTGTAAACAAATTGGGAAAATCTAAAAAAAAAAAATGTTCAAAGTGTCCGATTTAACATGGAATGCCCCATGTACTTATACTTTACGGGTCCTAGACCAATATTTCGAGGTGTTACAAACGGAATGACAAACTTATATATACCCTCTATCACTAGAGTGGAGGGTATAAAAATAAACCACTGTAAACCGTTACGTATGATTGTTATTTAAAGATAATTACAAAAATAATTATACGCCTTATGCAGTTTTCAAGTAATTATAATTATAATAATGGTTCACCAACTTAAAATGCGTGTAAAAAAAATCTATCACTGAACTAAAAAAAACCTTTCCTTTGTTATGGACAATTTTAACATTTTTTTTTTTTTGGTTTCACCCCATTCCGATTTTGGTTGTTGCACTGTGTAATTTAACTACAAGAATTTGTCTTCACACACTTAAGTAACAACAGAATTTTGATAGATATGAATTTTCAATTTACTCACTTCATTTAAGGCATCTGAAAAACACATATATTTAGTCCTTTAATTTCCAATGAAACATAGGGCCTCATAGAAAAACACATGCCTTATTTCAAAGCTTCCTAACATTTAATCAAAAAAATATGATGATTTGTATGTTTTCTTATAAGAATTATCTATCCTTTAACATATATTTTTGTATACAAAATTAGTTGTCAAAAAAATTTTTTTTTTCATAATTTTAAAACGAAAAATGTTACAAATTGTTATAATTTATTTTTCCTTTGATGTACTAAGTAAAAAGCAAGTGAAAAATAAAAATTCGGTTTTGCCAACTCCACAAACCGCTACACAAAGTACAAAAAAAATGTTCAAAAAACAAAAAAGAAAATTTATTAAAATTAAAAAAGTTCGAGGTGTCCTTACGTTTTTACTCATAACTTTTTAACCGCCGGACCGATTTTTCTGAAATTCAATACCAATCTGACTAGGACTATGACAAACATATACACCAAGCAATATTAATCTCTAATTTGTATTTCAAAAGTTAGCGTGATTTCAACAGACACACTTTGCTAGATTAACTTAAAAACGATTGAAGAACTTATTTTAATTTCTTACAAATGGAAAGACAAACTTACTTATACCCTCTTTCACTTTGTGGAGTGTAAAAAAAACAAGTGAAAAATTAAAATTCGGTTTTGCCGACTCCACAAACCGCTTCACAAAGCCCAAAAAAATTTCAAAAAACAAAAAAAAAAATTAATTAAAATTAAAAAAGTTCAAGGTGTCCTTAAGTTTTTACTCATAACTTTTTAACCACCGGACCGATTTTGCTGAAATTCAATACCAATCTGACTTGGACTATGACAAACATATACACCAAGCAACATTAATCTCCCATTTGTCTTTCAAAAGTTAGCGTGATTTCAACAGACACACTTTGCTAGATTAACTTAAAAACGATTGAGGAACTTATTTTAATTTCTTACAAATGGTAAGACAAACTTATTTATACCCTCTTTCACTTTGTGGAGTGTAAAAAAAAAACATTGTGTGTATCTCTAAAACATCCTTTTATATTTTTGTTATACCCCAGCTCCATATTTGGGATATGGACACAAAAGCTATTTACAATACATTAGACTACTCTATCTCTTTCTATGTGTTATTCTTTGTTTGTCAACATTGAAAAGAGTGGAGAAAAAAAACAAGTTTTATTTTGCAAAAAATATACCCACATTGAAACACCAACAATAGCAACAGCAACTACAACCATCGTTACACTTACAAGGAAGGTCTTTCACAGGGCACCCACCAATTGCCCTGAAACTTGAATATGGGAATGAGGGGGAAAAAATAAGAGTTACCTGTTTTTTTAGCTGCCCAATCTCAAATTTAAAAAAGGGTTGCCACCTTATGAAAAATTAAGGCCTTTCGGGAAAATCCGTATAAAAGCCGAACTAGCAGGAATTTCGCCAAACGAAAAAATAAGGGTCAGCTTAATTTTGATAGAGATTATTATATATGCTCTTGGCGGTCATACGTATATACATCTACATGTAAAATACCCCAACGATTATATATTTTTGACAATAACGAACTTAACGAAGTCGAATTAGGACACGACCGATACACCATTGGATAGGCCTTCAAAAACCCTTTCGACCTGTAAAAAATGTTTATATAGTTTATTTTGAAGAAATGTGAAAAATCCTCAAAAAACGAAAAAAAAAATTCCGTTTTTCCCCCTCCCCTTAGACCCGCTAAATGTGCAAGTTTCAGGACAATCGGTGAGTGGCCTGTGAAAGACCTTCCTTGTTAGTTAGAGTTAGTTGTATGTTGTTGTACATAGTCAGAGTTTAGTAGTCAATGTTCCAGACTCGTTCACTGGATTTGTGTGCCTTCGCATAAATTGTCTGCATGTCTTGCTTTTTTTTTTGCAATTTTTTTTTTCTTTTCGTTTGTTCATTTATTCGTTCAGTCAGTCAGTCAAGCAGTCTTACTACAAAAAAAAAAAAAAAAACAGCCTGCACAATCATGTTGATATTGTTGTGGCGACAGTTGGGGAATATTGTATTATGAATGATAGATTAGGTTAGAAGGGGATATTAAGGCTAGATTACAGCACTCAAAAGCTCTGAAGTTCGTTTCAGAATCACACAGGCTAGGGTGCCTTTGGAAGATCACCATTGTTTGATCCCGGAGAAACAGCTCTTCATGAGCTCTTTGGTACCATCGATAGATCGCTTTCGATAAAGGAGTACGCTATGGTGGCCTTTCTTGATATAGAGGGGGCATTTATAATGTCATCCTGAACTCGATAATTGTAGTGAAGCGTGGGGGTCGTTTTGATGGTAGAAAATCTACTGGCCAATAGACATATAACGTCTGAACTTAGGCACACCGCAGGGATGTGTTCTTTCGCCGCTTCTTTGGAACATAATTAAATTCTGCTCTCCCTAGAAGGTGTTTGTCATGTTGTCGCATATGCTGACGAAGTCGCGATAGCGGTTAAGGAAAAGCAGGTGCCAATATTGAGGAGCACTCTTCAGGGTTCTCTCTAGGATCTGGCTAAATGGACAAGAAGCTGTGGTCTGAGAGTTAATCCAAGTAAAACAGAGCTGTTCGTGTTTCCAGCTTTTGATAGTATTTTTCTGGATGGCACTGAATCGCGTTATATTGAGGAACGGGTGAGAAAAGCAACAATTCTAAGAAGGCCATTGGAAAACGATGGGGATTTAACCCTAAAGTCTTAAATTGGATTTATACAGCAGTGGTTCGTCTAATTTAGGTGTATATAATCATTGTCTGGTGGCCTGCTTTAGAGACAAAGGTAAACTGTGCAGAGAATGGCGTGTATCACTGCTGCTCTTCGTACTACACTGGAATGAAAGACAAGCGATTGTGGCCAAGAAGAATATAACAATACCACAAAATGTGGACTGTGCTCCCTCTATGAGCCTTTTTTAGCGCCAATTTCCCACTACGATACCATTCAGGAAGTTTAGGATGAGAAGCATTCCGGGTGGTGAAGCCTCCATAAATTTTTACACAGATGGATCGAAGCTACACGAACAAGTAGGTTTCTGAATCGATTTTGAAGAGCTTGAGTTGAACCTGGCTCGAAGATTGGCAGATCATTGTAGTGTTTACCAGGCAGAGATGCTGGTTGCAGTTGCAATGTCTTGTCTACAACTGGAGTCAACATCTATTCTGACAGTCAAGCCGTGGTAAAGTCCCTGGAGTCCATGTTTCTGAAAACAAGATCTGCCCTTAACTGCCGCACTTCTTTAAATGAGATGGCCAAGCAGTTTGACATACGACTCATATGGGCACGACAGACGATGTGTTTGCAAGACTGGGAACTATGTACCTTACGGGTTCCAACGGAATTGGAAAGTGTTGGAACGGCTCTAGAAACCTGCAAGCAGAATCTTGCTTTGTTCCACGTCGGAGATTTATATATTCTGAATGGATCTAAATCAGGACCTCATTAAGACTTCCGGACAAGTGTAGTGTTTTCCCAGCAGAGGAACTTGCAATTAATACAGCCGCGCAGATGATTATGACAAGGGACCAACGTTCTTAACATTTTCGTGGACAGTATTGCAGCTATTAAGGCTTTTGAAATTGGAAATTCTTTCGCCGAATCAGTCAGCACACAGTCAAGCTAATATGGGTTCCAGGACACAGCTGGATCGCTGGCAACGTATTGGCTGATGAATGTGCGAGAACTGGTTCTGAGTAGGTGGGGGAACAGGTTGAACCAGACATCTCGGTTCCAGTAGTGAAATTGTTGATAGGATATCACAGAAATGAATATCGCGAATCCTGTGGCCACTAGCAAATCTTAAGAGCACAGAAAGTATTGGTAGGAGTACTGACAGGACATTATATAATCGGCCAAATGGCCGTGAGTAACTTTGAAGTCCTTGAAAATTGGGAATCATAAGGATCTGTATACAATCCCTTCGCCAAATCAGCCAAAACACAGTCAAGCTAATCTGGGTTTCTGGACACAGTGGTATCGCTGGGAACGAATCGACAGATAAATGTGCAAGAAATGGCTCTTAGTCGGTGGGAGAACAGGTTGAAACTGACATCTTGGTTCCTGTAGTGGAATTGATGAACGAAGTTGATAGGATATCAGAGAAATGAAAATCGCAAATATGTAACAATTGTTTGATTGGATGCTAGAGATTGTTTGACTTAATTCTAAAGTATTGATGCTTATGGAATCCTACCATAGTTTGACTTCATTCTAAGATCTCGATAACTTTGGTAAACCCTTAATTTAATTCAAAGTTTAGATCTTAATGACTTTGAAAATCCACGATAAAGCGACTAGATCTTAAGATCTTTATGACTACCTAGAGAAACCCAAGAAGGTTCGGGTTCTTGGAGACTTTGGAAATCCTTAATTCATTGAGAAGATTTAAAGTTATTAGTGCCTTTGGAAATCCTCAATTGATTGATTAGAGTCTAAAGGTTACTTGACTAGATTCTTAACTTGCAATGCCTTTGGAAACTCACGATTGTTTGAAAAGAAACTGTAGATTGTAAACTAGACTTTGAGGTATGGATGCTTTTGGTAGTCCATAATTGTCTGAACCCTGTGGCCACTACCAAATCCTAAGAGAACTGAAAGTATTTCTTTTGACTGACGGTTAGCCTATTGGTGGGAGTTCTGACAGGACATTGTATAATCGCTGGGATCGCTGGAAACGAATTGGCTGATGAATGTGCGAGAAATGGCTCTAAGTCGGTAGGGGAACAGGTTGAACCAGACATCTCGGTTCCTGTAGTGGAATTGATGAACGAACTTGATAGGATATCAGAGAAATGAATATCGCAAACCCTGTGGCCACTGTCAAATTCTAAGAGGACATTATATACTCGGCCAAATGGCCGTAGCAGCTCTGAAGACCTTGGAAATTGAAAATCGTAAGGAACTGTACACAATCCCTTCGCCGAATCAGTCAGCACACAGTCAAGCTAATCTTGGTTCCTGGACACTGTTGGATCACTAGCAACGAATTGACTGATGAATGTGCGAGAAATGGTTCTGATTCGGTGGGGGAACAGGTTGAACCTGACATATCGGTTCCTGTAGTGGAATTGATGAACGAAGTTGATAGGATATCAGAGAAATGAATATCGCGAACTTTGTGGTCACTGCCAAATCTTAAGAGAACAGAAAGTCTTTTCTTTTGGTAAACTGACGGTTAGCTTATTGGTGGAAGTACTGACAGGACATTGTATAAACGGCCATGCGTATGGAAATCTCTGATAGGGACGTTTGTAGGAGTTGTGGGGAGTGAAGGTGAAAGAGTCAGTGAAGCAATTGTTATGTGAATATCCGGGTCTAATAAAGCTCCGCCTTAGGCACCTAGGTCAAAGATTTTCCGATGATCTGAATTGCATTGACGATGTCTCTTTGATATCACTAGCAGAATATCTTAGATAGTCGAGGTGGTTTAAGAAGTAGAACTTTGTAACAGAGGGGGAGTAGGGAAACAACAATTAAGGAAGTAGAACTTTGTAACATTAAGGAAGTCACAATGGGCCTTATGACCTTCGAGTGCATTTATTCAGCTATTTAAATGAAACTTTGAACATGTTTGTGTCCAATTACTGTATTTTTTTTTTGTGAATAGTAGATATGATGGTATAGTACCTACCTACATACATTATATCTAATATATTGGATCTAGGGATATATGTTTATATACCAATAATAATAACAACATGTTGTACATATGTTCAAATATGTATATATGAGTGTTTATATATATATTTGATATACAAAAACACATTAGTTTAGTTGTATGTATGAGTATTTGCAATTTTATATTATTTTCACTTTGTGCTTTTATTATTTTTTTTATATATATTCATTTTTTTTGTTTTTTATATAGACATACATATATATTAATAGCCAGCAGTCGTCTGCTTTTTATTGTTAGTATACAGACACTAGATACATAAATATTGTTGATTTTTTTTGCATTTTATTTGGTTGATGTTTTATTTTTTTCTCTTGTCTTTTTCTTCATTTAGCCGGTCAGTATATCGTATTGTGTTTGTTTTTAATATTTTTTTTTTTTTTTTGAAATTGATGTATTTTTTTTTTTGCATTCTAAACCAACCACAACATTTGAAAAATTTTATGTTTAAATTAGACTTTAAAGTTTTGTTGTTTGATGAACTTGAAGATTTCATTGCGATATGGCAACTTGTTACGATAACCGATCTCAATGTTGGAAGTTAGGTTTTACGTCAGAACACATAGACTCTGAGGACCTTTGTGATACCACGGGACTGTAATAGGTTCCCCTACTAGGCCCTGCCGTTAAACCAATTGGAGCTTCTTTTGAAACTCCTAAGATATTGAGCTTTGACATCCGACAAAGGAGTACACTATGGTGGCCTTTCTTGATATAGAAGGGGATTTTAATAATGTCATTCCAGACTCGATAATTTTGGCATTGTCTGGTCTGGGAGTAAAGCATGGGATCGTTTTAATGGTGGAAAACCTACTTGCCAATAGACGTATAACGTCTGAACTGGGAGCGTCCGTCATATCTCGATTTGTCAATAGGGGCACACCACAAGGAGGTGTTCTTTCGCCGCCTGGCACTGAAGTCAATGCTGCTAAGATAACAATACCATAAACTGTGCTCCCTCTTTGAGCGCCACTTTACCACTATGATACCATTCAGAGAGTCTTGGATTGGGGACATTCCGGGTAGTGGAGCCAACGTAAATTTTTAAACAGATGGATCGAGGCTGCACGAACAAGTGGGCTTTGGAGTCTATTCGGAAGAGCTTGGATTGAGCCTGGCTCGAAGATTGCCAGATCATTGCAGTGTATACCAGGCAGAGATGCTAGCAATAAAGGAAGTGACTGATATTGAGCTGCAATATCTTGTCTACAACCGCAGTCAACATCTATACTGACAGTCAATCCGCGGTCAAGTCCCTGGATTCAATGTTTCTGAAAACAAGATCTGCCCTTAACTGCCGCAAGTCTTTAAATGAGATGGCCAAGCAGTTTAACATACGACTCATATGGGTCCCAGGGCACAGAGACATTACAGGGAATTGCAAAGCCGATGAGCTTGCAAGACTAGGAACTACCTTACAGGTTCCAATAGAATTGGAATGTGTTGGTATGCCTTTAGAAACTTGCAAGCAAAATCTACGGCTTTGTTCTGCGACGGAGACTAATCAAAGATGGGCCAATGGATGGACGTGTGAGACAAGACGACTGATTTGGCCTTCTCTTAATCAGGACGCACAAGTGAGCTGATATCGTTTCCAAGAGGAGAGATTTCGACGGTTATTTCTATAATTACCGGACACTGTCTTATAGGAAAGCACGCAGAGCGGTTTAATGTGCCGTCGAATGACTTTTGCCGAAGTTGCATAGATGAAGAGGAGTTGGAAACTATCGAACACTTTATGTGTCATTGCCCGGCACTTTCTGGTCAGAGACTTGCTTCAATGGGATCTAGGGAGCTGTACGATCTTTCTGATTCGTCGGATGTCAAAATTCAACATCTAAGGAGTTTCATAAGAAGCTCAAACTGGTTTAACGACAGGGACTAGTAGGGAAAACTATTACGGTCCCGTGGTATCACAATGGACCTCAGAGTCTACGTGTGTTGACGTAAAACGTCAGCAGCCACTTACAACCTAAAAAACCTAGACATCTGACAAATCAGAAAGATCGTGCAGCTCCCTAGATCCCTGTTAAGCAAGTCTCTGACAGAAAGTGCCGGGCAAAGGCAGATGAAGTTTTCGATAGTTTCCAATTCCTCTTCATCCATGCAACTCCGACAAAAGTCATTTGAAGGCACATGCTTACCTATAAGACAGTGTCCGGCGATTACAGCATTTACCGTCGAAATACCTCCTCTTAGAAGCGATATCAGCTCATTTGTGAGCTTTTGATTAAGTAAAGGCCAAGTCTTTCGTCTTGTTTCACACGTCCATCCATTTTCCCATCTCTGCTTAGTCCCCGTGGCGGAAAAACCCGTAGATTTTACTTGCAACACATTACAATTCCGTTGGAACCTAACTTGCAAGCTCACTGGCTTTGCAATTCCCTGGAATATCTCTATGACCCGGGACCCATATGAGTCGTATGTCAAACTGCTTGGCCATCTCATTTAAAATGAGATCGTGCAGCTCCCAGAAAGTGCCGGGCAAAGGCAGATGAAGTTTTCGATAGTTTCCAATTCCTCTTCATCCATGCAACTCCGACAAAAGTCATTTGAAGGCACATGCTTACCTATAAGACAGTGTCCGGCGATTACAGCATTTACCGTCGAAATACCTCCTCTTAGAAGCGATATCAGCTCATTTGTGAGCTTTTGATTAAGTAAAGGCCAAGTCTTTCGTCTTGTTTCACACGTCCATCCATTTTCCCATCTCTGATTAGTCCCCGTGGCGGAAAAACCCGTAGATTTTACTTGCAACACATTACAATTCCGTTGGAACCTAACTTGCAAGCTCACTGGCTTTGCAATTCCCTGGAATATCTCTATGACCCGGGACCCATATGAGTCGTATGTCAAACTGCTTGGCCATCTCATTTAAAATGAGATCGTGCAGCTCCCTAGATCCCAGTGAAGCAAGTCGCTGAAAGTGACGGGCCATAGCAGGTGAAGTGTTCGATAGTTTCCAACTCCTCTTCATCCATGCAACTCTGGGAAAAGTTATTTGATGGCACATTAAACCGCTCTGCATTCTTCCCTATAAGACAGTGTCCGGTAATTACAGCAACCATCGAAGTCCCTCTTCTTGGAAGCGATATCAGCTTCGCCTCTGATTAAGAGAAGGCCAAATCTGTCGTCTGGTCTCACCCGTCGATACACTTGCCCATCTCTGATTAGTCTCCGTCGAGGAACAAAGCCGTAGATTTTGCTTGCAAGATTCTAGAGGCATACCAACACATTCCAATTGTATTGGAAACTGTAGGAGGAACTTGTATCATTAATAAGTCCCCAATTGGTTAGAGATTCACAGGGAGATGTCGGAGCATAACGGGATGTTCAAGTTTCTACGAACTTTATAGAACTCTTGGAGGAGAGCTTATCTTCTTCTTAGAGGAGGGCGATGTTCTTAATTTCTCAATCTCATCGTAGTGTTTAGTTAAGTATCACTTTTTCTGACATTAGAGCTGTTTCACCAGATAGAAGCGCCATATTTTCGCGGTTCAGTAGACTAGCGCAAGATCGAAGGTTCGCAGCCAATTTAATGATGCACCCCAGCTTATTTCAGTGGGTTTCTCGATGATCTTGTTTCTAATCTTTAGCTTTTGAGCTGATTTGGACAGGTGAGTTTTAAACGATAGCGTTCTGTCCAAAGTTATTCCCAGATTTTTTTTGAACTAAAATTGTGGGGTAGAATGGACCCATTAAAACTTATTGACAATTTTTTATCTTCGCTAAACTTGGTTTAAGCCTACATTTACTACAGTAGGCGGATATTTTTGACAAGTCCGATTCCAGAACGACCTCGAATGTGGTAAAGTTAGTGTGTTGGTAGGCAAAGGCCATATCGTCGGCATAATTAAACGTTTGGGAGATAGTAGAAGGTAGATTGTGGATGTAGATGTTGAAAAGGTAGACTGTTGTTGAGCTTTCTAGTCTTACTTTTACCAGCGGTAAGGAATACGTTACAAAGTTTATCACTAAGGATAGACGTTATGAAATTGCAAATTCTGCTACTTGGTAACAGTCTTTGACTTGGACTTTGGACAGTCTTAGGATGAGACCTTTTTCCACACTGTGTCGTATACAGCTGTTAAATCAACGCATGAGACCACTGTTTTTTGCATTTGATCAAAGCCGTTTTCGATGTTGTTTACAAACACAAGTGAGAGACAGGATTTAATACGTGCAGCTTCGTCCCTTTCTGACACCCGTCTGTTCGAGGGGGACGATTTTTTCAACGATCAACTCTATACGGCTTAGGATTAGTGGTTAAAAGAGTTTCAGGCAAACAGGAAGTTGATGAGACGGCCGTGTCTCTCCTAAGTTTTAATACTGCGATGATTTTGGATGTCTTGAATGTCCCAGGAAGGTTAGGTTGTAAGTTGCTGCCGCTGACAGCACACATAGACTCTGAGGTCCTTTGTGATACCACGGGACTGTAGTAGGTTCCCCTACTATTTTCTGCAGTTAAACCAATATGAGCTTCTTATGAAACTTCTAAGATATTGAATTTTGACATCCTACGAATCAGAGAGATCGTGTAGCTCCCTAGATCCCAGTGAAGCAAGTCCAAGGTAATTTTACAAAAAAAATCTGGTAGTTACGAGAATTCCTTGTAAGTTTAATCGCGTCAAAAATAGTTGTAAATTTACAATTTTATTAATAAAAAGTTTGTTAAATTACAAAAATCTCCTAATTTTTAGTAGGAATTCTCGTAAAATAAGAGGTAATCTAGTGAAGTCACTAGAATCCCTTGTAATCTTTATCGCGTTAAAAAAGTTGTAATTTTAAAATTTTTTTAGCACGTCCCTTGGCAAACCTTTTCGGCTTTTCGTACCGTGCGGGAGTCTTTCCCTCATTTTGGAAGGTGGCCAATGTCCATCCAATCCCTAAAAAGGGTGCGGCTAACAACCCTGAAAATTACCGCCCAATCGCAATTTTCTCTGCGCTGTCCAAAGTTAGGGAGAGTATGGTTAGCTACCATCTTGTGAAATATTTAGAGACCAATTCACTTTTAAATGATCAACAGTATGGTTTTCGTAGCGGTCGATCTACGGGAGACCTGTTAGCGTTTCTATCGGAACGTTGGAGTCGGTCCCTCCACCATTTTAGTGAGAGTAAAGTGGTTGCTCTAGATATTTCTAAGGCATTCGATCGTGTGTGACACGGGGCACTCGTGACTAAGCTAGTTGCTTTTGGTGTCGGTAATGACTTCTCTCGCTTTATAATGAGTTTTATCAAACACCGCACTATACGTGTTGTTTTAGATGGGGTCTCATCAGACGAGTTTCAGCTAAATTCAGGGGTACCGCAAGGTTCTGTTCTTTCTCCTACTCTATTCCTTATTTTTATTAATGACCTTCTTGGTCAGACCTTCAATCCTATCTACTCTTTTGCAGATGACAGCAACATTTTCCATTTATTTTCTTTGGAGATAGAGGGCATGCGGAAGAACATGAATGGTCAGGATCGTTTTCATAATCTCCGAGTGGGGTCGAGCGAATAAGTTCGATTTTAATGCACGCAAGACCCAATTTTGTAGGTTAACCCACAGACGGGTTGTGGAGTTAGCATTGTCATCTGTAGCCATGGATGGTATAGGTATTGAGGAATCGGATACTCTTGATATTCTGGGCATGGGAATACAGTGTGATGTCCGTTGGAATAAACACGTATTTCAAGTGTCGAAAGAGGCCTTCAAGTGTCTTGGTTTTCTGAAACGGTGCAAGACCTACTTCACTCCATCCGAACTCCTTGCTATTTATACCAGCTATATCCGGCTAAAAATGGAATACAACTCTCACATATGGGCAGGGCTTCAGAGTCTATTCTGAAGCTTCTGGACCGTGTTTAGGGGAGGGCGGTGAAGCTTTTCTATGACAGTAGTATATGCAATTCTATTGATTCATTAGAGCATCGTCGGAATTTGGGTTTTGTGACACTCTTCTATCGATATTAAAATAACACATTTCTTATACTATTAAATATTTCTAATAATTTTTTTTGTCTTTTTATCTTTTCAGGTGAGTAAAAAAGAAAATTTTATTGACCCTAGAAAAAATTATCAGCGGTGAGTTTTTAACATGTATTCAAATCAAATTGTGTTTTCCAAACAAATCTTTATTATAAGGACAAATATATATTTTGATATTTATTAAGTCAATACTATAGTAATCCCACACAAAGAAAACATATTCATTGTGAGCACCAAATTTGTTGCCAATCGAAAAGTTCCAGTCACAAAAATCGAAATTTTCGGTTGTGATTAAAGAATTTTACTTCTTCGGTCGAGGAAACGCATTTTTCGTTTGGCGATAAATTCGGTTATCTCAACGGCTCTGTTTTCTCTGTGCAGGGTGAACAGTTCAAATTTAAAAACTAAATCAATTGATATTTAAACGGTATTTTTAAAAAAGTGACTTAAATATTTTTTTTTGTGGTTTACCAATGTCATTTGAGGCCCGTTAAGAGTGTTTTTTAACTCGTAAACTTAAATCTATGAATATATCACAGTTTTGCTTATAACTTCTTAACCACTGGACCGATTTTGCTAAAATTGAATACCAACCAGACTAGAAAATTCTAATATATAAATGCCAAGCTTCAGCAGCATCCAATTTGTCTTTCGAAAGTTAGCGTGATTTCAACAGACAGACGGACGCTATATCGACTTAAAAACAAACGAGCGTTACGAATATAAATACTTCTAGGGTTCCCAGATGTATTTTGAGGTGTTACAAACGGAATGACAAACTTATCAATCTGCTGCTGCAAGGGAGGGTGGGGGGAGGGGGGAATAAAAAAACACTTACGCATAAATTTTTGTTAACAAGTTGTTGTTAAAAGTTTTTAATTCACCACCTTGTTTTGAAATGTGCGTGTGTGTATGTTTTCTCTTAAATAATCGATCATCCTATTCTAAAACATTTTTGTAATACATGCGCCGCATCGCCATTACCGCCACCACCGCTAACCCATTCGTCAACCAACCACCATACTTTGTTTGCTTGTTGCCCATATAATTCAAAAACAAGTAAAGAATGTTTAATTCGGCTATGTCGAATCTTTTATACCCTACAAAATGTTAAAAAAAAAAAATAAAAAAAAAGTTTTGCGGGTTTTTTTTTTGGATGAGGGGGGGGAGAGGTGGACACCTCCCCCTTTCGCGATAAATGTTTAAACTCATTTATTAGGTTTTTTTTACTTTAAGTAATACAATTATATAATCAATTTTATATATCTACGCCCACAAAAGGGGGCGGGCCGAAAATAAGTAATTTTCTAATTCCCCTGGGTCCAAGCTTAGCATTTTAAACTTCCTCTGACACAAAAGTTTTTCATTTGTTTAACAAAAAAATATGAAAAAACATGTAAAAAAATGTTTTTCAAGGGGAAAATTTTTTTCCCCCTAGGCCGATTTTGCCCATTTACAAACTTAACATGCTGACGATCATAAGACATATTTGTGGCAAATTTCAAAAGTCGAGCTTTTATATTTTAAACTGCTTCGTGTTATATACAGACGGACGGAAATTCATAAAATGTTTTAGAATCGATTATGAATCAATAATATTTTTAATTTATGGGGTCCCCGACCGATATTTCGAAGCGTTACATACGAAATGACAAAGTGAGTATACCTCCATAATGTGGTTGTAGGGTATAATAAGAATAATACTTTTAATCGCTCGGTGTTATTCGGTATTAAAACAGAAAGAGTGTACTCACTAACTTACTTAGTACACACGGTAGTCCCGAAGAATAAAAAAGTGGGACTGAATTAAAAAGTAAAGTTAAAAATTTTAACTCGACTTGGTAGAATCCTTAAATACCCAAAACGTTAAAAAAAATGTATAAAGATTGTGACTATAAAATTTTTATTTCCCCTAAAAAACTTTTTTTTAGTAATTTTTGTAAAAAAAAAAATCCAAAAAAAATTTTTCTTAAGTATAAAATTTTTTTAAATGACAAAAACACTTTGTAAAATTTTGTTCTGACTTGGCAATGTATTTCACAAAGTGAGTTTTGCTTATTTTTCAACATTTGAATTCGAGAAAAAACATTTCTGAAAAAACTTCTGAACAGATTTCGCTTAAACTCAATACCAGTCTGCCTAGAAAAATTACAAATACACATTTAAAGTTTCTGTAGCCTCAGGCTTGCCTTTCAAAAGTTAGCGTGTTTTTAACAGACAGATCGGCAACGATAAATCGTCTTAAAATCGATTGAGATCATGAATATTATACTTTATGATGCCTTAACCGATGGCACATCAGCACTGGTGCTGAAACAGAGATCTTCTACATTAGCACATCCATTGGCAAACCTTTTCTACGCTTCGTACCCTGCGGGAGTCTTTCCCTTTTGCTAGAAGGTGGTCAATGTCCAGCCAATCCCTTAAAAGGGAGCGGCTATTTACCCTGAAAATTACTGCTCAATCGCAATTTGATATGCGCTCTCCAAAGTGATGGAGAGAGAGCATGGTTAAATACCATTTTGTGAAATATTTAGAGACCAAATGAATTTTAAATGATACGACAGTATGGCTTTCGTAACGGCCGATCTACGGAAGACCTGTTAGCGTTTCTATTGGAATGTTGTAGTCGATCCCTCCACCATTTTGGTGAGAGTAAAGTACTTGCACGAGATATTTCCAAGGCGTTTGATCGTGTGTGGCACGGGGTACTCGTGGCTAAGCTTCTTGTTTTTGGTGGTGGTAGGTTAGGTTATGAAGGATGACGTTGGTGAAAAACCAACGTCCATAGAGGCCGTGATGTGGCCTATTATGATTCCTTTGAAACGTTGATCCTCTCTCCTCTTTCCCGTGTAGCCCAAAGCTACTCTCCTTGGTGTCGATAATGACTTCTCTCGATTTATAATGAGTTTTCTCAGAGACCACACAATAAGTGTTGTTTTAGATGGGGTCTCATCAAAAGAGATTTTAGATAAATTCAGGAGTACCGCAAGATTCTGTTCTTGGTCAAACCTTAAATCCTATCTAGTCTTTTGCAGATGAACACAATATTTGACATTCATTTATATTCGTCAATCTCTTTGAAGATATGGGGCATGCGGCATAACATGACTGACACACCCAACCGAGACCTTTCAAACAATCTCCGAGTGGGGTCGAGCGAATAAGGTCGATTGTATTGCAAGTCCTAATGTTGTATGTTAACCCAACGACGGGCTGGATGGTATGGGAATTTGGGAATCGGATACTTTTGATGTTCTGGGGACAAGAATAGATTTTAATGCCCGTTGGAATAAATACTTATTACAAATGTCGAAAGTGGTATTAAAGTATCTTGGTTTTTTGAAACAGTGCAAGACTTACTTCACTTCATCCGAAATCCTTAATACTTATACTAGCCTTTTCCGGCCGAAAATGCGATAGATTAGATTTTAAGTGGATGCTGACGCTTTACTTGCATAGACTCTGAGGTGCGTTGTAATACCACGGGATGGTAATGGGATTCCTGAGCTAGGAAAATGACGTACGAACCTTACATGACAGGCTCTTTTTCGATTCGGAAAGGGGAGGAGCCCTGCCAGCTAGTACGCCATTATCTCTCATCCTCCCAAGGACTCAGAAACGTTCTCGGAGTGGTTACGGGCCTGCGAATCTTTTATGTTGCCACTCTGCACCAGATTAATAAGGTGACCTACGTCCGATTTCTCGGAGCGCAAGTCAAACCTCACCTGTCTTACTTCCGGTACCGACGTACCTACGACACTGACATGATTGAGTTGCTCGGCCAAACCTCACCTGTCTTACTTCCGGTGCCGACGTACCTCCGACACTGGCATGATTGAGTTGCTCGGTCATATAACACACAATCACAAATTTACGAGTGAGAAGAAAGCAATGGCTCCGAACGCTCAGAATTTTGGTCGCCTCATGTAGGTGATCTTCGGATGCAATTAAATAAAACCTTGTTACCACCCTGAGATCTGTGCCGTTTGGATTAATCGCTTTTAAAATGGAGTTCCTTCCTTTCACTTGTCCGGTCATCTCTTCTGCATGTCTCGCAATCATAAAGAGGCTATCAAAGTCGACCCCAAGAAAATTTGAGTTGTCGTGGGAACACTCTGTCCATATTATGTGGATATTGATTTGCCTGGTAAACTCTTTGGTCCACGTGGTGAAAAGTGTAGCCGTCGACTTGTATGTTAAAATTTCGAGGTTCCTATCTACCAACAAGTCGCGCAGTGTTGACAGATAGCCATTAAGCTGTTCCTCCAGGGCTTCGATATCCCTCGATGTACACAAAATTGTGCAGACATCGGCATAGGATATGAGTTTCAGATCTGGAGGTGGAGTCGGAAGTTTGGAGATGTATGTATTAAACAGAATGGGTTTAAGGACTCCGCCCTGTGGCACTCTGTTTATTTCTTCTAAATCCCGACCTAGAACCTCTGAACTCTACATATGACTGCCCCCCAGCCATGTAGTTTGCCAACCATCTTATGTGAGAGTTTGGGAGCGAGGTGCCATACAGGTCTTGCAAAATCTTCGTGCGGCAGTCCGTGTCAAAGACCTTAGATAGATCGAGAGCTACCATTATGGCTTTCTCTTGTCATTTCGTCATTTCGCATAGCGCAAAACAAAAGCCATGTTGATGGTCTGCCATGAAAAGATTCTCTCTAAGCGATGGGAGAAGGACATATTGCAGGACCTTAACTACTGGGGACAGTAGGATTATAGGTCTGTAGGAGCTCCACAAGTTGATGGGTTTCCCAATACAATGCAGAAATTTGGTCTAGACATTCGTGAGAGGTGCTAACCAGTTTCAAAAAACTATAAGGCTTCGATTTACTCCTCATCCTCGCCTCCTCTAAGAAAGCGGATAGAAAATTATCTTAAAATTCTGATATATGCAATTTTTTCGTTTTATAAACCGATTTCCAGATAAAGAGAAAGATAGCCATTAATCTGTTCCTCCAGCACTTCGATATGCCTGCCTGTGCACAAAATTGTGCAGTCATCGGTATAGGATATCAGTTTTTAGATCTGGAGGTGGGGCTCGGGAGTTTAGAAATGTATGTATTAAACAGAATGGAGGTAAGGACTCCGTCCTGTGGCACACTCTGTTTATTTCTCCTTAATCCCGGCCTAGAACCTCTGAACTCTACATATGACTGCCCCCCAGCCATGTAGTTTGCCAACTATCCTTTGTGGGATTTTGAGAGGGAGGAGTCATGCAGGTCTTGCAAAATCTTCGTGTGACACACTGTGTCGAAGGCCTTAGACAGATCGAGAGCGACCATTATGGATCTCTCGCGTGGCTGCTTAAGGCCTCTGGCTATGGTTGTCGCCATTTCGCAAAGCGCAATCTTTGTGAGTCCAGAACGAAAGCAATATTGATCGTCTGCCATGGGAAGATTCTCCCTGAGCGAAGGGAGAAGGACAGATAGCACGACCTTGATCACTGGGGACAGTAGGATTAGAGGTATGTAGGAGCTCCACAAGTTGATAGATAGGTCTAGACATTCGTGAGAGGTACTAACCAGTTTCAAGAAATCTTAAGACTTCGATTGACTTCTCCTCCTCCTCGCCTCCGCTAAGGACGCGGATTGGCCATTGTCGTAAAATTCTGAATATGCAGATTTGACTGTGAATAGTTTTGGAAACTCGAAATAGCCCACTAAAACAAAATCGGAATAGTGAATCCAATTCTGTGGAACTATGCATCCTTCGGAACTACTGTAGGCACTCAATCGTTAACACAATAAAAAGAAAAATATGTAGATGCACCATACTCTCAAGTACACATTTTTTGTTGTTGTTCTTGTTGTTATTTTTGTATACATTTCTACAATTTCTCAACAACAATATAATACTTTGTATACAACACAATACTCGTACATATATATTATTTATACAGTCAGTCTGTTAATCGGCCGACCGACAGACACACAGTCTCTTCGTTTTGCAGTTAGTTACCCACCAACCAAACACCAAACAGTCGTCAGTCAGTCAATATGTTAATCATTTAGTCGTCGACTTGACGTTGCTCGTTGGTGGATACAGTCAGTGTTTGTGATATCACACGTTCATGTTCATCCACAGAATGTATTACAGTATGTGTACACATTTTTTTTTTTACTTTACTGTTTTTGTTTCTCTTGACTTTGACTCATCTGGTGGTACTAAATACTTTTTTGTTTTGTAAATAGAGATGATACCTGATGAATATACGTAATTTTTTGTAACTTATAAGATGATGTGAAAAGTACTTTTTGAGATAAGGTTGGAAGTGGCTGCTAATATTTCACATGAGCTCATATAGACTGCGATGTTGTATTATGACATCTGACAAATTAGAATGAGGTCCTATAAACTAAGAAGACCAAATCTTAGGCATATTTAAAAATAATTAGGGAATTCACATGGGTATCGTATTTGGTGTTGTATGTTGTATGTCCTATCTAAAAACAGGGTTGGTTAAACTTTAAATTAATAATACGACACTTACACGATATGACGATACAACATTTATACCTATGTTTTGTGTGCTATTTTCAAGTATGCTAACAAGAAGAGAATCTAAGAGAAAATTATCAAATGAGCGATAAATAATTTTTACTAACCCTGTTTTTAGATACGACATACAACATATACAACAAATACGATACCCGTGTGAATTACCTAAATGTTTCTATCGTCTCCTTCTCTTCTTCGACAAATATACATGTTTCTTTGTTGCTATCAACTGAAGAAAGTTAATAACGAACTTTCCAGGACTCTTAAACTTCAAAGGCGAGTATTTTGGAGATTACACTTTTCTAGTTGTGGAAGAAATTTCTGGACATAAAATAACAAAGGTCTCAGATATACTTTTTGTATCTCTGGACTACCTTATAATTTTTTTGTCTGCTTTTGGCCAGTGCGGTGGTTCCAGCTCTTAGTGAACTTAAATTCCCTCCATATTTTGAGTTTTTCTCAAACATGTCTTAGGCATAAAAATCTTCAGGCCCTATAAATCCCCGGGACCTGATGGTATAATCCCGGCTGAGATGCAGCAAGTGTCGGACTATATAGTCCGTTGCTTTATAATCTATACACAGCATGCATCAACTGGTCGTATATTCCTTTAAAATGGAGGGATACCAGAGTCGTCTTTATCCCGAAGGCTGGGAAAAGTTCCCACACAGCTCCGAAGGATTTCAGACCAATTAGTCTGTATTCTTTTTTTTGTTAAAGACAATGGAACGAATGATAGTAGAGTCCGACCGAATATTCGGTTTCGGTCTCGGTTTCGGCCGAATAATGGTGTTTCGGCTCTATTCGGTATTCGGCAAAATTTTGGCCGAATATTAGCCGAAACCGAAACTTTTTGGCATTTTAAAAAATATGTAAAAAAGTCGCTGAATTTTTTTATTTCGTATTTCATTACACTTGTTTCAGTTCAATTGAAGAAAATGTTACAAGTTTATGCAATAAATGTAAAACTGTTTCAGTTCAAAAATTATTTTCTCCTAATCTACAAACGAAATAAACATTTTTTTTTGTAAGTTTTTTAAAAAACATATTTTTTTTTTTTAAAATACAACAATTCCTATGGTTTAAAAGCATTATATGCTGTATATTTATCTTTAACAACTTTTTAATAATTTTATTCAAGCCAGGCGGTAATTTTTTTAAAGTTTCGGTTTCGGTTCGGTTTCGGCCGAATATTACTTTTTCGGCCGAATATTCGGTTCGGTTTCGGTTCGGCCTCGAAAACTGGTTTCGGTCGGACTCTAAATGATAGACTCATATTTAAGTAAAGTGATTGACCCGAGGTTGCTTTTGACAAAGCAACATGCATACAGCAAGGGTAGATCAACGGAAACAGCACTGCATGAGCTCGTTGGTACCATCGAGAGATCGCTTTCGGTAAAGGAGTACACTATGGTGGCCTTTCTTGATATATAGGGGGCTTTTAATAATGTCATCCCAGACTCGATAATTTTGGTCTAGGAGTAAAGCGTGGGATCGTTTTAATGGTGGAAAACCTACTTGCCAATAGACGTATAACGTCTGAATTGGGAGCGTCCATCATTTCGATTTATCAATAGGGGCACACCACAAGGAGGTGTTCTTTCGCCGCTTCTTTGGAACCTGGCACTGAATTCAATGCTGCTATCTTTAGAAGCACGTGGTTGTCATGTTGTCGCATATGCTGACGATGTCGCGATAGCGGTAAAGGGGGAAGCATCTGCCAACATTGAGGGACATTCTTCAGGGTTCTCTGAAAGATCTGTCTAAATGGGCAAGAGACTGTGGTCTAGGAGTTAATCCAAGTAAAACAGAGCTTGTTTTGTTTACAAGGAAAAATAAGATTCCTGCTTTTGATTCTATTTCTCTGGACGGCACTGAAATCACCTTCTCATATGGAGCCAAGTATCTTGGAATATTTCTAGATAGGAAGTTGAATTTCAGGCGTAATATTGAGGAACGGGTGAGAAAAGCAACGATTGCTTTATATTCCTGTAAAAGGGCCATTGGAAAACGATGGGGTTTTAGCCCTCAAGTCGTTCATTGGATTTATAAAGCAGTGGTTCGTACAATTCTGCTGTATGGAATCATTGTCTGGTGGCCTGCCTTAGAGATAAAATCTTTATATGAAGGTACAGAGAATGGCGTCGATGTGCGTCACTGGTGCTCTTCGTACTACACCTACGGCTGCATTAGAAATCATCCTTCACCTGCACCCAGAAAAGTTTTACAGTAACTTTTTTACGGTTATTCAAAAAGTTTTTAGTTAAAGTTGTTTTAACCGTTTTATCGTTTGTTTTTCAAAGAAAATAAAATATTGAATGATTTATACAGTTGTTAAAACAATAAACTACAAAAGTTACGGAAAAATATTTTTATCAGTTAAATTATTTGTGACTGATTATACCGTATAATTTTACAGAAGAACGGTTTTTGTAGTTTGTTATTCAAAAAATTTAATTTTTACTCCACAAAATGAAAAATTGTAAACAGTTAAAATAACTGAAGTATCGTTTGTTTCTACGGAATGTCTAGTCGTTTATTAACGTTTAAAAATAACTGAAAAAGTCTGTTGTTTCAAATGAAATATAAGTAGTCCGTTTTTTAAAAGGAAAAACGATTGTTTTAAACGTTTTTTCAGTTGAATTTACTTACAAAATATTTTTAGTGTGATACCATTGGACATATTGGGTAGGCAGTATGCGGTTCGACTTAATAGCACGCTGCAATGGAGGAGCAGCGATTGTGGCCATAGCGCGATCTTGAAGAAGATAACAATACCACAAAATGTGGACTGTGCTCCCCCTTTGAGCCTCTTTGAGTGCCACTTTATTACTATGATACCATCCAGGGAGTCTTGGAGGGGGACATTCCGGATAGTGGAGCCACCATAAATTTTTACACAGATGGATCGAGGCTGCACGAACAAGTGGGCTTTGGAGTCTATTCGGAAGAGCTTGGATTGAGCCTGGCTCGAAGATTGCCAGATGATTGCAGTGTTTACCAGGCAGAGATGCTGGCAATAAAGGAAGCGACTGACTGGTTGAGCTGCAATGTCTTGTCAACAACCGCAGTCAACATCTATACTGACAGTCAAGCCGCGGTTAAGTCCCTGGATTCAATGTTTTTGAAAACAAGATCAGCCCTTAACTGCCGCACGTCTTTAAATGAGATGGCCAAGCAGTTTAACATACGACTCATATGGGTCCCAGGGCACAGAGACATTCCAGGGAATTGCAAAGCCGATGAGCTTGCAAGACTAGGAACTACTTTACAGGTTCCAACAGAATTGGAATGTGTTGGTATGCCTCTAGAAACTTGCAAGCAAAACCTACGGCTTTGTTCTGCGACGGAGACTAATCAAAGATGGGCACATGGATGGACGTGTGAGACAACAAGACTGACACAGAAAAAAATTGAAAAGAATTTCAATCAACAAAAACGCGGATTCAATCAATTTTTTGATTGAAATTCCTCCAATTAAAAAAATTGTTATACCAATCATCAAATTGTAGGTGATTGATTGAAAATTTTTTCAATCAAACATTTTTTCGATTTTGATCAAAAGTTTGATCAATTTTGTATTTAAAGTCAATCAAAATAATGATTGATTTAAGTAATGAATTGTAAGCTTATGACAAAATTTTCAAAAAATTCATCTTTTTTTGCTTTCCAATATGTTGCCAACAATAAAAAAGTAAAGCCCGATTATTTTGTATATTTTTGAATTAATCTATTCAAATAAATTAAAACAAAAATAAAAATCTGGTATGTTAAAAATTTGTAACAAAAAATAACAAAAACGTTAATCAAAACATTGATTGACTCATTTAAATATTGTTGATCAATACATTTAATTGAAAATTTTTAGCCAATAAATTTTTGTGTGGATTTGGCCTTCTTTTAATCAGGGGCGAACAAGTGAGCTGATATCGCTTCCAAGAGGAGAGATTTCGACGGTGGTTTCTATAATTACCGGACACTGTCTTATAGGGAAGCACGCAGAGCGGTTAAATGTGCCGTCGAATGACTTTTGCCGAAGTTGCATGGATGAAGAGGAGTTGGAAACTATCGAACACTTTATTTGCCATTGCCCAGCACTTTCTAGTCAGAGACTTGCTTCACTGGGATCTAAGGAGCGTACGATCTTTCTGATTTGTCGGATGTCAAAATTCAATATCTAAGGAGTTTCGTAAGAAGCTCAAACTGGTTTAACGACAGGGACTAGTAGGGAAACCTATTACGGTCCCGTGGTACGTCTACATGTGTTGACGTAAAACGTCAGCAGCTACTTACATCCTAAGCTAACCTAACCTAAGGTCAATGTATTTAGTTTACGTCGATATGCGGAAAAATTGTGTGGTATCGCTATGGACCAATTGGTCTACGCAGAGTGCCCATCTGGCACCACTACCCTAACCTAACTTCATAAAATTTCATCACATTTTTCTGCGATTCCACAGAGATAATCAAATCGAGTGCAGAGTGCATTTGTATTTTCCAAAAATGTACTTTCATCTCAATCTCACCATCTCTGTTTTGAAAATATTTTCCATTGCAATCAATTTGTGTGTATTTTAATTCTCATTTTAAGTTTTCTTTTATTTTTTGTAAAAAAAAATATTGTTTTTGTTTTTCTTTTGTTTATTTTTCTTTTCTATATTTTCCCTACATATACTATGAAAAACAGTATAAATAAATTCTCTTCTTCTCCCGTTTTAAATTACCCACACATTAACATAAAAATGCCGGTGTGAGACTATGTAAATATGTGTGCATGCGTTTATCTGCACTTTATTTTTTATTTGCTTTAGAGCTTTTCGGATTTTCATTTGTTTTGTAAGAGTGTGTGTGTGCGCGAGATTTTCTTCAAGTGTATTTGTGTTTATATTTTCATACACTTGAACTTGTTCATCTAAGCCAGTGAAATCCAAAAATTAATTTTCTATACACAATTGTGCCACAACAACAATAAAAAAAAACTCACACCGACGCTTGTTCTCTTCTATTTCTGTTTGATTTCAGTCGTTAATTGAGTGTTAACGAGTATACATGTGCGGATGCTTACTGCTTTTTTTTCAGCTTTATTGTTTTTTCAGCTTTGATTTAATTTCAAAATAAACCAGCAAACAAAATAGTATAATGGAAGACATAAATTTTTGTTTTGCCATTAAAAATGCTTTTGGTAACATGCAATGCATTTTATGTTACCAAACATTTAAAACAAAGAAAACATTTTCAATTAAAAGACATTTTGACCTTTTTCACAAAGAAATAAATTATTTAAAAGAGGAAAAAAAGGAAAATGTTTTTTCTTGAGCAAAAAAACTTTTATATGCAAAAAATTAAAGAATGGGTTCTGCAAGAAGAGCAAAATGATGAAATTTTGCAAAATAAAAAATTAAAAATGGAGATTTCAAGCCAAATAAGCTTGGAAATCGCTCAGCAAGGCAGACCATTTATAGATGGAATGCTAGCAAAAAATATTTTACAGAAAACTTTTCAAACATTAAATTATAGAACAGATTTCATAAAGTCAATTCCCTTGTCACCCCAAACTGTGGCGAGGCGTATTGCCGAAATAGGAAATTCGGTGGATTCTTCTATTAAAGAAAAATTTAATAATTATTTAATTTATTTAATAATTTAATAATAATTTCTCTCAATTTGTTTTTTCTCTCTTACTCACAACCAAAAACTTTTTGGGCATCACTGTTTTAAAAGTAAAATTCATAACATTTCTAATGCTTAGTTTTTTGTTTGCTGGGCAATATTATCTTATCCAATACAGACGCATTTCATTTATTGAGAGTTTTGGTTACCTTTGATCTAAGCGCACTTTGAATGACAATGAAGTTTATCTTTTTGTTTTCTTCTCTTTCTCTCTCTCTCTGCTTTGTTCTTGCAGTTTTTCGTTGTCGTCTTGAAGTTTATTTAAGCTTCTTCTGTAATCTTCTTTTTATTTCGTTGTTGGTTGTTTTTTTTTTGTATTAATTTTCATTATTAATTTACAAATAAGATGTCTGGGTTGTTTCTTTGTAATTCAATTGTTGCAATTATTGGGATTCTTTGTTATGGCTTTGTGGTATTGAAATCAAATTAATAGAGGATTTTAAAAATAAAAATATATTTTAAGAATAAGAATTGTCTAATGGGTTATTTTTTGAACCAAAGCAGCCAGATTGTTAAAACTATCATCAGTTTTTTTTCTCGTCTTTGCTAGATGAATCTCTATTAGAATTTTCAGAATTTTAGTTGGAATTCTGAATTTTAATAAAGTTTTTCTTAATTTCAATAGGTCTTTTCTCAATTTCAATTAAAATTTCAGAATTACATTAAATATTTTCTGAATTCCAATTGGAAATGGTGTAGAATATTTCTGACCTCATTGCAGTTCATAAATTTTATGACAGCCAATTTAAAAGTCACTCGATTTGGAACTCCCCTACGACTTTATAGCAATGAATAAACTTAGGATAGGTTAACGTTATGTCCACAAGACCAGGGGGGGTAATTATGTAACTTGATAGTCGTCAATCGTATCGTTTCCATCGTTATTCCATTACCATATAGTGTCATTTTATGGTAATAGAATAATGAGCTAACGATGACGATTGACGATTATCAAGTTACATAATTAGCCCCTTAGGACTGTGATCACGTAAAGCGATAGTTAACTATCGTCGATTTTTGGAGCCTTGTTGCTCCTAAACTAATCAAAATATTTCCAATTTTTTTAATGTTTCTGGATTAGACAACACTCTTTAATAATTTAATAAAGAAAAACTTTCAAATTTCCCTTCAAAACGATATGTATTTTGATGTCGTTTATGCATCGTCTTTTGATGTCGTTTATGCATCGTCTATAGTCCAAATATCACTCCATAGTGATATTTGGGAAAAGGGGTGTTGGGGGAGGGGGTTGTGTTGGGCTTCTTTTCACATTAGTTCATGTTCTTCTGTCGACGTAGCCGCATACTGCCTACCCAATATGTCCAATGGTATCAGGTGAATGAGGATTTCTAATGGAACCGTAGGTGTAGTGCGAACAGCACCAGTGATGCACATCGACGCTATTCTGTGTACCTTCGTGATAAAGACACAGTTCCCTTTTATCTCTAAGACAGGTCACCGGACAATGATTCTATACAGCAGAATTGGACGCACCACTGCTTTATAAATCCAATGAACGACTTTAGGACTACGAAACGTTCTAATGGCCCTTTTACAGGAATATAAAGCAATCGTTGCTTTTCTCACCCGTTCCTCAATATTATGCCTGAAATTCAACTTCCTATCTAGAAATACTCCAAGATACTTGGCTCCATCTGAGAAGGTGATTTCAGTGCCGTCCAGAGAAATAGGATCAAAAGCAGGAATCTTATTTTTCCTTGTAAACAAAACAAGCTCTGTTTTACTTGGATTAACTCCTAGACCACAGTCTCTTGCCCATTTAGACAGATCTTTCAGAGAACCCTGAAGAATGTCCCTCAATGTTGGCAGATGCTTCCCCTTTACTGCTATTGCGACATCGTCAGCATATGCGACAACATGACAACCACGTGCTTCTAGAGATAGCAGCATTGAATTCAGTGTCAGGTTCCAAAGAAGCGGCGAAAGTACACCTCCTTGTGGTCTGCCCCTATTGACAAATCGAGATATGACGGACGCTCCCAATTCAGACGTTATACGTCTATTAGCAAGTAGGTTTTCCACCGTTAAAACGATCCTTCGCTTTACTACCAGACCAGACAATGCCAAAATTATCGACTCTGGGATGACATTATTAAAAGCCCCCTCTATATCAAGAAAGGCCACCAAAGTGTACTCCTTTACCGAAAGCGATCTTTCGATGGTACCAACGAGCTCATGAAGAACTGTTTCCGTTGATCAACCCTTGCTGTATGCATGTTGCTTTGTCGAAAGCAACCTCGGGTCAATCACTCTACGCAAATATGAGTCTATCATTCGTTCCATTGTCTTTAACAAAAAAGAAGACAGACTTATTGGTCTGAAATCCTTCGGAGCTGTGTGGGAACTATTCCCAGCCTTCGGTATTAAGACGACTCTGGCATCCCTCCATTTTAAAGGAATATACGACCAGTTGATGCATGCTGTGTATAGATTATACAGAAACGGGGCTATATAGTCCGACACTTGCTGCATCTCAGCCGGGATTATACCATCAGGTCCCGGCGATTTATAGGGCCTGAAGCTTTTTATCTGCCAGATTAATGTTGGCATATTTATTATTTGCGAAGCAATTTCGATGCTTGGGCGTCAGAACGTTCCAAAGCTTGAAACGGCGTCATGGAATTGCCCGGAAAATGCGTGTTTAAAAGGAGATCCAGTGACTCTCCACTGGAGGAAGACCACACCCCATTAGGATCTTTCAGGTATCCCAGGGTGCGAGGAGAAGAAGCCAGAACCTTCCGCAGCCTGGATGCTTCAGAAACGTCTTCTATGTTTCCACAGAAGTTTTTCCAAGAATCACATTTTGCATTTCTGATCATCTTCTTATAACTCTTAAGTTGCAGCCTGTATGCAGACCAGTCCTCGTCAGCTCTTGAAAATTTAGCCTTATTAAAGAGCTTTCTGCAGGAATCTCTGTTCGTCTGCAACTCATTTGACTACCAAGGTGGCTTTTTTTTCCCCTCTAGCTTTGCAGAAGGGCAAGACGCATCCAGGCACCTATTACAAACATTTGTTATATGGTCAACCAGACAGTCAATTTCCGCCAAACTATGCGTTTCAGATAAGGGTACTTCACCCAAAAGCAAAGAAAAAGTCTCCCTATATTTCACCCAGTTTGTTCTCCTCAGATTTCTAGAGACTGTCTAAGCCGGGGCACGCTCCCTGAGTAAAAACTCAATGTAGCGATGATCTGAGAAAGAATGGTCTTCCAAAACTCTCTAGTCATCAATTCTATCAGACAATGTATCTGATACAAGTGTTACGTCAAGAACCTCTTGCCGCGTACTTGTAACGAAAGTTGGTTCACTACCCTTGTTATAAATATACAGGTTAGTGCTTAAAAAAACTCCAAAAGTGATTCGCCTCTATCATTTGTGTATGTACTTCCACATATCGAATGATGTGCATTAGCATCACAGCACACTACTAACTGGTGTCCCCTAGATTCAGACTCCCGAATCAGACCGCCAACCTTCTCCGGGGGTATTGGCCCCGGATTAGGAAAATACGAAGAGGCGAGCCTAATAGACTTCCCATGAAGCTCTAAGTTAGCCGCTGTAACATCCATATCACTAAAAGTTGATAAAAAGAATATATTTAAGCCATTTTTCGCCAAGATGCAGGCTCTTGATGAGCCCTCACCTTTGGCAACCATCAACTTAAACCCAGGGGTCTTCAATCCGCAAACCCTGCCACCCCGCACCCAGGGCTCATGGATGAAAACCAAGTCAACTGCTCCTGTCGTCAGGCGCAGCAAGAGTGCAACTGAGGCTGCCTTACGGTGATGGAGGTTTATTTGTAGGAATAGCAACATCTTGCTTTTTTTCCACCATACTTTCCACCACCGTGTTATTGGCTTCATCCTCCGTGTTATCATAGAGGTCGCATTCGTTCTGATACGAGTAAGCTCGTCCACTTTTTTATTTTCTGAAATATTTAATGACCCGAAACCCAGCACAGTCTTTAAGAGTGTTGTTGGCGTCAACAGCTGACTACTTTAGATCGTATATTCCTATTTCCTAATGCATTTAAAGCTGATTGACTATCAATGTAAGTAATGATCTCACTATGAGGAGTCATATAGTCAGTCACACATTCCAATGGTTTCGTATGAGTTTTGTGTGCAGTTCACCATGTGCCAGTGTTGGTTTAACAATTGCCGTAAAAATCCATTGCATAAGCTTCGGTTTAAGACCCATGTGTTTCCAATCATTTCCGGGCATACATAGCTGCATACGCCTTCTTGAGTCTCTTCAAAGATTATTCCTAGGATCTCGGCACTGTCCTACACTGTTTAAGTTCGTCTGTGGTGAGATATAGTCGGTTCTCTTTTACCAAGAATGGCAAATAAACATTGCCAAGTGGTCATCGCCCATCTCTTGTTATGACCCCTTTCCCAAGTTTCCATAAGTAAAAACCTTCCATTATAAAATTTCAAACCCTTCGTGATTTTATGAAACTGGAATTTTGGGTATTTTTAAAAGCCCCCTGGGAATGTCTCCAAACACTACTTTATCCATCCACTTTTTTTTTCTTTCGTTTTAATTCTTTTTTTTATCTACCTTATTTGCACTTGCATTCTCTGAATATTTGTGTATAAACGATGATTACAAAATATTCGTGACATGTACAACATACGTATACGTAAAGTGAGAGGGAGAGTGGTAATACGTGTTGTTGGGTTCTAATCACAGACCTTGTACTCTTTTTAGTTTCATTATTTTGTTTTTTTTAGCAAAATTCATGAGACATGAAAATCTAAAAACAAACTGCATCGGTATTTTCATTCATCAACATTCAGACATAAAAATTCTCATTAGAGTGATATATGAAATTTGTGTATCTGTTAGATAAAAAAGCAGCAGCAAAAACGAATAACAACAACATTTGAATGACAATGTCATACTCTCGCCGGTTTTGCTTAAAAGTCACAGATACACAGAAGATACTACTCACTTAATCACAAGAAGAAGAAGCAAAAGAAGGTAAACATGTTTTTTTTTATTTTGCTGCTGAATTTTTCTCGTCTTTACGAGTTTGTTTGTCTGTATGTGGGTTAGTCATGCTAAACTAAACGTAATGTGTGTGTTTGTTTGATTACTTGTTTTATGAGATTCGAGTACTTACGTTATGAATACGTACGAGTTCTCATTGTTTATACATGTAGAAAAATATGTAATGAAAACAAAAATTTACTTTTATTCTTGAGAAAATCCCAAAGATTTTGCGAGATACAAGAGAGTACTAAAACAGAGTAAGACAAAAAGAGAGTAAGAGTTTGGAAAACCGAATAAGAAGAAAACAAAATTTAAAATGAAACTAAATTGAAAACAGTGGGTTTATTATGGTGTGAAAAAGAAGATGATTATGAAGATATTTCTTCTGACATTACAGTTTTGATCAACAATGTAGCACTTTTTCTAAGAAAATCATTTGAATAATATACGGTAGGCACATAAAAGTCATTTACATTCTAAGTTTCTCAATATCTGACAAGTGTGGGGCTGACACAAGTGGGGCTTAACCGTCTTTCCAAAGGCCCCGCATACTCCAGTGTAGGTTTTTAGCAATACCTGTTTTAAACGCTAACCCATTTTTAGTCTCATTTCTACGAGACAACATCCAGAGTCCCCCAGTAAAGGGGACTCTGACGATAGCGGTAAAGGGGAATCAGTTAGGAGTTAATCCAAGTAGAAGTTAATCCAAGTAAAACAGAGCTTGTTTTGGTTACAAGGAAAAATAAGATTCCTGATTTTGATCCTATTTCTCTGGACGGCCCTGACACCACCTTCTCAGATGGAGCCAAGTATCTTGGAGTATTTCTAGATAGGAAGTTGAATTTCAGGCGTAATATTGAGGAACGGGTGAGAAAAGCAATTATTGCTTTATATTCCTGTAAAAGGGCCACTGGAAAACGATGGGGTTTTAGCCCTAAAGTCGTTCATTGGATCTATACAGCATTGGTGCGTCCAATCATGCTGTATGAAATCATTGTCTGGTGGCCTGCTTTAGAAACAAAAGTGAACTGTGTCTTTATCACGAAGGTACAGAGAATGGCGTCGATGTGCATCACTGGTGCTCTTCGTACTACACCTACGGCTGCATTAGAAATCATCCTTCACCTGATACCCTTGGACATATTGGGTAGGCAGTATGCGGCTGCGTCGGCAATTCGACTTAATAGCACGCTGCAATGGAGGAGCAGTGATTGTGGCCATAGCGCGATCTTGAAAAAGATAACAATACCACAAAATGTGGACTGTGCTCCCTCTTTGAGCCTCTTTGAGCGCCACTTTACCACTATGATACCATCCAGGGAGTCTTGGATGGGGGATACTCCGGGTAGTGGAGCTACCATAAATTTTTACACAGATGGATCGAGGCTGCACGAACAAGTGGGCTTTGGAGTCTATTCGGAAGAGCTTGGGTTGAGCCTGGCTCGGAGATTGCCAGATCATTGCAGTGTTTACCAGGCAGAGATGCTGGCAATAAAAGAAGTGGCTGACTGGTTGAGCTGCAATGTCTTGTCCACAACCGCAGTCAACATCTATACTGACAGTCAAGCCGCGGTCAAGTCCCTGGATTCAATGTTTCTGAAAACAAGATCTGCCCTTAACTGCCGCACGTCTTTAAATGAGATGGTCAAGCAGTTTAATATACGACTCATATGGGTCCCAGGGCACAGAGACAATCCAGGGAATTGCAAAGCCGATGAGCTTGCAAGACTAGGAACTACCTTACAGGTTCCAACAGAATTGGAATGTGTTGGTATGCCTCTAGAAACTTGCAAGCAAAACCTACGGCTTTGTTCTGCGACGGAGACTAATCAAAGATGGGCAAATGGATGGACGTGTGAGACAACACGACTGATTTGGCCTTCTCTTAATCAGGGGCGCACAAGTGAGCTGATATCGCTTCCAAGAGGAGAGATTTCGACGGTGGTTTCTATAATTACCGGACACTGTCTTATAGGGAAGCACGCAGAGCGGTTAAATGTGCCGTCGAATGACTTTTGCCGAAGTTGCATGGATGAAAAGGAGTTGAAAACTATCGAACACTTTATTTGCCATTGTCCGGCACTTTCTGGTCAGAGACTTGCTTCACTGGGTTCTAGGAAGCTGTACGATCTTTCTGATTTGTCGGATGTCAAAATTCAATATCTAAGGAGTTTCATAAGAAGCTCAAACTGGTTTAATGACCGGGAATAGTAGGGAAACCGATTACGGTCCCGTGGTATCACAATGGACCTCAGAGTCTACGTGTGTTGACGTAAAACGTCAGCAGCCACTTACAACCTAACCTAACCTATCAGAGGGGGAGTAGGGAAATATAATTAGGGGAATCACAATGGGCCTTATGGCCTCCGAGTGAATTCGATAAATGGTGAAAGCCCATCCAACCTAATTCCGCCTTGTGGTGCATTACCTAGGTCAGATGTCACGAATTTATTTATCAACATCCTCGGTAGCCAGTTGGTGATCGGAGTTGGGATCATCGACCGAGTCAAGGCGTTAAAAATGGCTCTCTGATTTTACATTATTACACTTTCAATATCCAAGAATACTCGAAGAGTATAATCCTTGAACGAGAGAGCTCTTTCAATGTGCTGAACTTTCAATTTTAATTTTGTAAAACGCAACGCTCTGTAAAAATTTCAATGCAAATTTATTGTTGTCACAAAAACAGTTCCCACAGAAATTTTAACAACGCGGGACGTTGCGTGTTACCAAATTACGGGCACAGACTATATACAGACTCGACAGTAGAGTTTTATAATAAAAAATGGGGAAAAACTAAGCGATTTTAGGAGAAAACAGAGCGGATTTTAGTTAGTTTTAAGCTAACATGGCAACACTTTCTACGACTTAGGAGTGAGTGAAACAATAAAAACAGATCTGGCATCCATTTTTCTTATGGCGCGTTATATTAGCTTTCTCTTTCTAACCTTATTCGTTGAATAATTTGAAAATATTAACCATATGGGTCAAGACTACTTTTTTGACACCTGTCACTTATGTCGAGTCTGTATTAGAGTAGAAACAGAACAAGCACGGTTGTCGTTGCCGGAGAATATAGGCCCAAAACAATGACGGGGGACGGCGACGCCAAAAAATGTCATTTGTTCGTTCAGTGGTGCTAAATTTGTTCGTTCAGTGGTGCTAAAATTAGAGTAATTTTACTTAAAAAAATCGCTTATCATATAGTCAATGTGATTAAGTTAGCACTACTGTACGTTTGTTACACCATTGTGAATGAAAAAATAAAAAAAATGTGAAAATGCGGCAACCCTGGAGTGTGAGAGGGAGGGAGATTGGGAGAACCCGGAGATAAAATAAAATAAGTTTTATTTTTTTGTCGTGCCGGTCACGGTTTTTAACTGTCAAATTGTATGGACGGATCGTGTCGGGCTTGTTCTGTTCCTACCTTGAGTCTGTGTTACGGGGTTATTTTGGCTAACCACAACAAGTGCTATTTTTGCTTTCACCACTATAACTACTAACTAGTGTTCTCACGAGTACAAATTGTGCTCTTAGAAAATAACGAAATCTCGAACCAACTGAAAAAAATGTGTGAGTGTATGAATGAAATGAGTTGGATTTTTTCTCACATTTTATATTTGCTGTTGTTGTTGTTGTTGCTGCTATAAAAATTAAACAAACTGAGTTCACGACTCTGGCAATGACTGACAAATCATTGATTTAGTATTTGTTTGGACATCGTCGTTAGCGGAGTAATATAAAACGCATGTAAATACGCGGTGTCGGCGGAAAAACGTTAAAATAATACAAAAAAACGCTCCGTGACAATTTTTTTTGTTGTTTTTTTTTCTTCTGTTTTGTTTTAACACACATGAATTTGTGAATTGTGAATTTATACATTGTTAAAAACGACGTGCATTGAAAACAAAGTTGTTACGGATATTTTTGTAAAAATAAAAAATTTTACAAAATTAAAAATACAATAAAAAAATATATGTATAAATATTTATGAAATACTTGATAGTTAAACAAATATTATACAAAAAAAAGAACGTGCTTAGTTAATTATCATTAACTCGTGAAATTGTTATTAAAGTTTTTAAAATAATGATTAGATACAGATATTAAAACAAAAAAATAAAAATATTATGGAAAAATGGAATAAATATAAATAAAATATATTTTTTACAAAAAAAAGTAAGGAATTTTATAAAATAAAAAAATAAAATTTAAAAAAAAATATATAAATATATAATTAAAAAACAAAAATGGAAAATTTAAAAAAATATGATAAAAAAACATATTAAATTAAAATATTTTTAAAATATTTTTTAAATATATAAAAAAAACAACATATTTTTGTATAAAAAATGTTAAAAAATATATAAATATTTATGTTAAAATAAGTGAAAACAATTCAAGAAGTTGGAAAAGTAAAAGAAAGAGAGAGAGAAAGAGATATTTGAGTTAAAAATAAAAAAATATTATTAAAAATAATAAGAAATATTTAACAATATCCAGTGAGATTTAAAAAATATTTAAAAAAAAAAATGTAAAGATGTTAATTAATTTTAATGACATTGAAACAAATTTAATCATTTTATTTAAATTTAAAAAAAAAAGAAACTTTTGTAAATGCGTGTAATTTACCTAAAAATAATTGGTAAAAATCTTTAAGAAAAGGATAAAATGTTTTCAAAAGTTTTAAATAATTGGTATCGATTACAAAAATATTCTTGGTTTAATAAATCGCTGTTTTTTTAACAATTTGGATGAATACACTCTAAATAACAACTTTGTCAAATTCCAGAATAATAACTTTATTTAGAATTAAAACAAAAATGCTCATTTAAAAATAAAGTTGTTAAACTTTAGTAAAATCGGATTATTTACCTAAAAATAATTGGTAGAAATCATTAAAAAAAAGGATAAAATGTTTTCAAAAGTTAAATTAGTGTTGTTTTTATTCGACCTTTCAGTTATAATTTTTAAGAAATAAAATTGTTTGAGCTCGAGGTCTTAAAAAGTTTTCAAAAGTTTTAAATAATTGGTATCGATTACAAAAATATTCTTGGCTTAATAAATCGCATTTTTTTTTTACAATTTGGATGAATACACTCTAAATAACCACTTTGTCAAATTACATAATAATAATTTTATTTAAAATTAACAAAAAACGCTCATTTAAATATGAAGTTGTAAAACTTTTGTAAAATCGGGTTATTTACCTAAAATAATTGGTAAAAATCATTAAGAAAAGGATAAAATGTTTTCAAAAGTTTTAAATAATTGGTATCGATTACAAAAATATTCGTGGTTTATCAAATCGTTTTTTTTTTCATAAATTGAATGAATACACTCTAAATAACAACTTTGTCAAATTACAGAATAATAATTTTATTTAAAATTAATAAAAAACGCTTATTTAAAAATAAAGTTGTTAAACTTTTGTAAAAGCGTGTAATTTACCTAAAAATAATTCGTAAAAATCTTTAAGAAAATGATAAAATTTTTTTAAAAGCATTAAATAATTGGTATCGATTACAAAAATATTCTTGGTTTATCAAATCGTTATTTTTTTCATAAATTGGATGAATACACTCTAAATTACAACTTTGTCAAATTACAGCATAATAATTTTATTTAAAATTAATAAAAAAACACTCATTTAAAATTAAAAGTTGTTAAACTTTTGTAAAATCGTGTAATTTACCTAAAAATAATTGGTAAAAAGGATAAAATGTTTTCAAAAGTTCCAAATAATTGGTATCGATTACAAATTATTCTTGGTTTATTAAAGGTTTTTTTTTTAAACCAATTGGGTGAATACATTCTAAATGATAACTTTGTCAAATTACAGAATAATAATTTTATTTAAAATTAACAAAAAACGCTCATTTAAATATGAAGTTGTAAAACTTTTGTAAAATCGGGTTATTTACCTAAAAATAATTGGTAAAAATCATTAAGAAAAGGATAAAATGTTTTCAAAAGTTTTAAATAATTGGTATCGATTACAAAAATATTCTTGGTTTATCAAATCGTTTTTTTTTTTCATAAATTGAATCAATACACTCTAAATAACAACTTTGTCAAATTACAGAATAATAATTTTATTTAGAATTAATAAAAAACAATCGTTTACAAATAGAGTTGTGAAACTTTTGTAAAAGCGTGTAATTTACCTAAAAATAATTGGTAAAAAGGATAAAATGTTTTTAATAGCATTAAATAATTGGTATCGATTTCAAAAATATTCTTAGTTTGTTTAACCGTTTTTAAATAAATGAATACACTCTAAATAACAACTCTGTCAAATTACAGAATACTATGTAAAACCCAAATTAGATAAATTCGCTCAAAACAACATTATTAGGACTGCCCGGTTCTTTTTCCCTGCAAAATTTTTAGTTCCAAATAACTCTAATTTACAAAATAAATAAAAACTGCGAGTCATGACATTTAGCAGTTATTTTTTATGTAAAATCTTGACCTGAATCCGAAAATTCAGACCTAAGTTTCAAAATTACTTACTTTTCAATTGTGAAATTGGCAATAGAATTTTTTTTTTTATTCCAAATTTCGGTAAAATTTAAGCAAAATTATCGATATATGGATTAGAATTAATAACATTTAAGGCGATAATCAGATTGAAAAATGATGTAGTATGTGAAATTGATAAAGCATTTAGTTACCTTTAATTTGAAACAAAAAAAAAAGTATATTCACCGATTTGGTCCGGATATATTTTTATACCCTCCAACCACAGTATGGGGGTATACTCACTTTGTCATTCCGTTTGAAACGCATAGAAATATCGGTCGGGGACCCCATAAAGTATATATATTATTGATCTATGATCGATTATAAGTCATTCTATGAATGTCCGTCCGTGTGTATAAAGCACGATTCAGTCCAAAATAACAGAGTTAGACTCCTGAAAATTGGCACAAATGTGTCTCATAGTCATAGGCCGGTTAAGTTCGAAAATAGGTAAAATCGGATAATGGGCAAAAAAGTTCCCCCTTAAAGAACTAAAAAAACCTCTACACTTAAAATATTATGTAAGTAAATTCAACAGAAAATACGTTTGAAACAAATGAAACTTTATTTAAAAAACGGACTACTTACATTTCATTTAAAACAAAAACATTTCTCAGTTATTTTTAAATGTTAATTAATAACTGTTGAAATCCGTAAAAATAACTTAAAAATCCGTAAAAAATGACTGACAAAATTTTACGGAAAAAACGGTTAAAATAACGGAAATTTACATTCATTTTTATTTATTTTTTTAAAAATAATTTTAAAAAACTTCGAACCTGAGCAGAATCAAACTCATAATTTCTGGCTGATAGCCCAGCACGCTACCCTCTGTGCCACAAGCTACTTATATTTTCAGCAACTAAATTTCATTTTCAAATTCAAAATAAAAAATTCTAATTTTAGAAATTTTTAAATAACTGACAAATAACAAACGACAAATAAAATAATGTGGTTTGTTTTTTAAATAACTGAAAAAAACAAACGTTACGGAAAATTTTATTTAAAAGACAGTTATGTATTTGAATAAACGTTCAAAAAGTTGTTTAGAATATTTGTATGTGAAACAAACGAATTTTCTTTTAATATTAACTGAAACGAAAACTATTTGTTTGACTGTGAAACAGTAACTGTAAAACTTTTATGAGTGTATAAAAGCGCCATTTTTTACAGCTTTTTTTGCATTTTTGTTAAAAAAATGAAACCTTTTTATGTCAGAAAGAGTTAAAAGTCATACACTTAGACCCGGGGGGCTACAAAATAATGTTTTTTTGCCCCGCCCCCTTTTGTGGGCGTGGATAAAAAAAAACATAAAAATTATGAGAAAATGGTACAATTTAGTAAACATTTATCGCGTTGAAGGTATGCATCCCCCAGCACCCCCACAGAGCCCCCTCCCAAAAAACAACTCTGAAATTTTTTTATATGTATTTTAACATTTGGAGGGTATCAAAGATTCGGCATAGCCGAATTTAACACTCTCACTTGTTTTTAAGTAAAATCATTTTTCAAATAGTTGAAAAATTAAAAAAAAAAAAACAAGTAAAAAAGTTAAATTCGGCCTTGCCGAATGTAGTGATACCCTTCCACAATTTCTAAAAGATTATTGCAAAAACTTTATTTAAAAGGAATTTACTTTTGAAAAAAAAAAATTTTTTTTTTTTGAAAAAAAATTTCCGCGAATAAAAAAAATTGGAAAAAAAGATCCGCGATTTTTTTCTTTTTTTGTCAAAAAATATGTTTGTACTTGTTTAAATACTATTTGGTGTTCAATTATTTTCACATATGTCAACCAGCAGTCGAATTAAAGCATTTTGTATTTTTAGGTTATGTTGAATATACTAAGATTTTTGAGGTGTCCTTACATTTTCGTTTAAAACTTTTGAACCGCTGAACCGATTTCGCTCAAATGCAATACCAGGAGAACTTCCAATAAATATGTTAAGTTTCAGTCATCTCCGTGTAATATTTTGGCCGTGATCACCATTTCCACAGACAGACGGACATCGCTAGAGTGTCTTAAAACTTACCCTCTATCACTAAGAGGAGGGTATAAAAAACTGTTAATTTACAGAGTTTATAGTAAAATATTGGTTAAATATGAAAGCTTTTTGACAGAGAAAACTCTGTAATTTTACTTTTAAACTTTGTAAAATGATTTGTACAAAAAAAAAACTGTTAATTTACCGAGTTTCTAGTAAAATATTGGTAAAATAAATCACCATTCAGCAAAGAAAACTATATAAATTTACATATATTTGTAAAATGCATTTGATGAAACAAAAAAAAAATACAAAAAAAACTCTGTAAATTTACAGAGTTTTGTTAAATGCATGTTATTTTGTAAAATTTTTATAAGATTACTGAAAAAAATTTTTGATAACTCTTTTTCCTACTTTTTCAACTTTTTCTCAAAAAAAAAATATACAGATAAAATGTTGATGCTTGGTAACAAAAACAAAAACTACCAATGTTGGCAATCGATACCTTTTCAATACCGTTATCCGTTTCAAAACCCTTTAAATTGAATACCGGTACCAATACCAATACCGAAACTCAGTTTTGGTATCGGATACCGGTATCCAAAAACCTTTTCCTTCGGTACCGGTACGTACCGGTATTGAAAAGGTTTTTCCTAAGAAACCATGTTTTTTTTTTTTTTAAAAAAAATTAATAGAAAATTTGTAATTTTTTTGGTTTTTGTAAACGAAAAATCATACTCGCCTCCCCGAAGTCTCATAAAAATCCAAAAATCTTTGGGCAACTATATCGTGGATTAACTAAAAATTTCCAAAAAAAATTATACTTCAACCGCTAGCGGGAGTAGAAGAAAAATTGTATAATTTTTTTTTTTTTAAGAATGACAAAAAAAAATTTTTACTCAGAATAAAATATTTCTAATCAAAATTGTTAATTTTTTTTCACGTTAGAAAACTAACTATAACTTTAAAAGGGCACTGTGGAGGGTATTCATGGATTCAGCTAACAATAAGTCGAATTTAACTCTTCTACTTTTTTATATATTTTTTGGCTAAAGTGCACTTTACGGGGCACAAATATTTTGGCAAAAAAAAAAATATGCCACCGCCTTTCAAATAAAAAAATAAAAAAACCGAAATTAATATTTAAGGGGGCTGGGCCCCGGGGGCCCCCCTGGAGCCAAAAAACACCCCCACCCACCAACATGTATGTATGGGTACTCATATGAAAGGTAATTTGCTCACGATAGCAAATATGTATTTTTTAAAGTATTTTATCAATATTGGCCCCCCCTAGGTCCATTTTAGTATTATAATTACCAAAAAATAAAAAATTTTTAGAAAAAATCGCGCGATTTTTTCTTAAAATTTTTTCCCTGCGGCGCTAGTATTTAATACAATATACCACTATTCACTTTTTAATAATTTAAAAAAAAATAAGTATTTTATCAATATTGGCCCCCCCTAGGTCCATTTTAGTATTATAATTACAAAAAAATAAATAATTTTTAGAAAAAATCGCGATTAATACAATATACCACTATTCACTTTTTAATAATTTAAAAAAAAAATAAGTATTTTATCAATATTGGTGCCCCCTAGGTCCATTTTAGTATTATAATTACAAAAAATAAAAAAAATTTAGAAAAAATCGCGGTATTTTTTCTAAAAATTTTTTGCCTACGGCGCTAGTATTTAATACAATATACCACTATTCACTTTTTAATAATTAAAAAAAAAATTAAAAAATTTTTTGAAAAAATCGCGCGATTTTTTAAAAAAAAAATTTGCCTACGGCGCTATTATACCTCTAACACAGACTAAATACAGACTCGACAGTAGAGTTTTATAAGAAAAAATGGGGAAAAACTAAGCGATTTTAGGAGAAAACACAGCGGTTTTTAGTCCGTTTTACGCTAACATGGCAACACTTTCTACGACTTAGGAGTGAGTGAAACAACAAAAACCGATCTGGCATCCATTTTTCTTATGGCGCGTTATATCAGTTTTCTCTTTCTAACCTAATTCGTAGAATAATTTGAAAATATTAACCATATGGTTAAAGAATACTTTTTTGACACCTGTCACTTATGTCGAGTCTGTATTAGTCTGTGCCTATAATATAATTCTATTAACTTTTTAATCATTTAAAAACAAAATTAAAAAATCTTTTCTTCAAATACTTTGACTTTATCAAATTTAAATGGGTTTGTATCAACTTTTTCATTCACTACATTAATTCTTAACCTCTAACCCAATTCTTAATCTAACCCAAAGGGTTTCAAATAAATAATTGCCTGATTTTGCGGGAACCGCAATAAATATTTATTTTTGATAGTATTTTATTCGTAGAAGTTAGCAAATTATCTTTTATTTGAGTATCCATACTTTAAAAAAGTGGGCGGTGGGCGGTTTTTTGGACCTAGAGAGGCCCAGGGACCCAGCCCGCCCCTTTATTTTTTGTTTATTATTTCTTTTTTAATTACCTATAATTTAAGTACCCACACTAGTCTGTAGGTAGGTGGGGCGGTTTTTTGGCTCCAGGGGGCCCCCGGCGCCCAGCCCCCTTAGATTTTAGTTTCGGTTTTTTTTTTTTTAATTCCAGAGGGGGTCCAATTTTTTTTTTTTCAAAAATACTTGTGCCCCGTAAAGTGCACTTTTGCCTGTTTTTTTTACTTCTCTTAAACAAATCAAACATTTTTATGTCAGAATAACTTCGAAGTCCTGCACTTTGATCAAGGGGATAAGAAAATTAAATTTTTTTCGGCCCGCCCCCTTTCGTAGGTGTGGTCCGGCAACGTTCCCCCTGATCCACAAAAAAACGCTATTTTAATTTTTTTTTCACATTTTAAAGGGAATTTTAGCAAAAATGCTAAAAATAAATACAAAATACGTGTTTAGTATTATCATTTTTAGCATTTTTTCGATAATACCGGTACGTACCGGTATCGACGTTTCGGTATCGGTAATACCGTAACCGATTCAACTCAAATACCGTAACCGATACCGATACCGAAATAAACAAAAAAACGATACCAATACCGATATCGATACCGTTATTCGTTTCGATTGCCAACCTTGGTAATTTTACTAAAAAACTCTGTAAAATGATTTTGATAGAAAAAAACTGTTAATTTACAGAGTTTATAGTAAAATATTGGTTAAATATGAAAGCTTTTTTACAGAGAAAACTCTGTAATTTTACTACAAAACTCTGTAAAATGATTTGGACAAAAAAAACTGTTAATTTACAGAGTTTTTAGTAAAATATTGGTTAAATAAACCACCATTTAGCAAAGAAAACTATGTAAATTTACATATATTTGTAAAATACATTTGATGCAAAAAAAAAAATTTACAGAAAAAACTCTGTAGATTTACAGAGTTTAGTTAAATGCAAGTTATTTTGTAAAATTTTTATAAGATTTCTAAAAAAAATTTTTGATAACTTTTTTTGCTACTTTTTCAACTTTCTCAAAAAAAAAAATATACAGATAAAATGTTGATGTTTGGTAACAAAAACTACTCAAAAGAGAAAACTTTTTGGTGATAAAAAAATACGAAGTATTTTGCTTAGATCTGTATTTTAGCAGAAAACTCTGTTAATTATCTGTAAAATTAAGATTACAAAGTAAAAAGTAATATAACAGAGGAAACTTTGTTTTTTTGTCACAACAAAATACAAAGTATTTTCTTTAAATCTGTGTTTTGACAGAAAACTCTGTCAAATATCTGTTGAATCGAGATTACAGTCATTTTACAGAGTATTTTACAGAGTAATTATTTTGAGTGTATCTTTAAATCTGTATTTTGACAGAAAACTCTGTCAAATATCTGTTGAATTGAGATTACAGTCATTTTACAGAGTATTTTACAGAGTAATTATTTTGAATGTAGAAATTTTGATAACACGAATGGATCTTTGAATTTTGAAAAGAATCGCAATGACTTTGAACGTGTTTAACTTGAGATATCGCTATGGACAACGAGGACATGCGAGGTGTCAATCGGACACCGCCACCCTAACCTTAGAAATTTTGAGGTTTTTATCATGATGTTTACTAAACTTTTGGAGACCCCCTTGGGGGGTCGCGACACACCGTTTGAGAACCGCTGACTTGGAATTTTAGGTAGTATAACAAAAATATTTGCAGAGCTTTTTTTTAAGTGTACATTTTTATAACTCCTAAACATTCTAACAAATCATTGCGTTTTTTTTTCAACTTAAAGAAACTACAAAAAAAAACGTAACTAAATTTTTACGTTTCCTTTTTACATCCTTCTATTATCAAACGATATTGGACATGGTCGTTATGACGGTTTGTCGTTTAGGAACGTCCGTTCCACTTTCATTGTTGTCCATGACGTGAGAGTAAATTACGTGCGTGTTTTTCTTCTTCTTCATTTCTAACTTAAAATCATCATCGTTAAATAGTCTTTGTTCTTTTGTAACTTCATTATTACGTTACATTTTGACAGACTTAAAAGAGAAACAAAAAAAAAATCAAAAATTCTAACCAAAGAAACGTAAGAAAGAAAATCAACAACAGAAAGCAAACAAGTAAATAAAACGCGTAAAGTGTATTTGTGAGTGTTTTTTTATTGTGTGTATGGGTTTTATTAATAGGGATTTATTAAATCCTGAAGGAACCATCATCCATCCACACATACATAAATAGTCTGGTTTATAATTGTATGCGTCTGCTAATATACAACAATAACAACAAGTCAAGGTCTGTTTACTTGTGTTTGATTCTAAGAAATTTGTTGTTTTTTTTTTTTGTTTATATCCAAAAAAATATGTTGTTAACTTTACGTCTGGCGTCGTTTTGTTGTTTTTATTTTTTTGCTGTGGTGTTAACTTGACGTTGAAATGTAACATTATCTTTAATTCACATCTTTACATCAATTATTTTAATAATAAATTAAATATTTTGATAATTTTTTTATTTAAAATAGCAAAAAAATAAAGAGAATTTTCTTTAAATAAAACCTTAAAATATTTAAAACAAAGTGCAAACAATATAAAAAAAAAAATATATATAAAACAAAATATTTTTAATAAATTAAAAATATAAAATATTTATATAAAAATATATAAAATTATATATAAAAATACTAAAATTACCTTCATCATTATCAACCTGTTGATCTTCATTTATTAAAAAAAAAAAATCATCTCTAACGTCGACCTGGTATATTTGTGATATCTTCAAAACATACAAAATTGGATTTTATTTTTATTCACCTTAAAAAACGCCTCATCATTAACTGCAATACCTGTCAAATGGATTAATTTTTGTTAAACAATTTTTTTTTTAAATAAACCATATTTAAAAAAAGGTAAATATTTTATTAAATTTTATACTTACATTTAAAAAAAAAAAAAACAAAATACTCATATTTAGGAAAATTTTTGAAAGTTTTATTCTATTAACTTGCCAATGTTTAAAAAGTATGTAATATTTACGAAAAAAATATGTAATTTGACTTACCTAAGTCCCATCTTTGGGTATACCTTTCCTCGCAAATAATGTGCTGTTCACACTTGCTGTTTGTGAGTGTTCAAGAGTGAGTTGTTTAAAAAGCCTTTGTTCCGTGCCCATTACGTTTTTATTGTGTTTTGCTGGTGTTTTGTTAAACAACTTGTTTAAGGTCGTAAGTGTAAACCCCATATAAAATTTTTGTTGATAAAATTTTTCACTTGCTATCCTTTTTAATAGCCCCATACACACGGTGAGCCTCAGCGATGTTTAGGTTCAACTTTAGTGTCGACGAAAAGTGTAAACGCAGTTCGATTTCTACTTGAATAAATGCCACAAAACTGTTAACAGCGAAATCGTAGCTGTTCGCATTCGCGAGATATCGCGAAAATAGTGTTTTTTGTATTTTCTAAAATTTTGACAATGAAGTTTTTTAAATATCTTTTAAAATTGAGTATGCAGTTTTAATTGTATTTATTTACAGGTCACAAAACAGTTAACATCGAAATCATTTCTTCTCAATTTCGCCAGAAATCGCAAAATTAAAAAAAATATATATTTTTCGCGTAAATTAGCAGTCAAGATATTGATTTGAGCAGTTTACCACCTTTAACCACATAAAATTTAAACTGCATACAATATATTTGTCGTTTCTTGATTTTTTTCATTTATTTTAGACACTTAAGAAAAAATAAATTAATAAATATAAAATCTTGAACAGTAATTTTACAATTTCTCTGGAAATTGAGCATCTATAATTTTTCTGCTTGCAGTTTTGTCAACTTTGATAACCCTAGTAAAAATATTATGCTAATTTTACTAAATAGATCTAATTTGATCCGTAAAATGGTTGTATCAAATAATATCTAATTGTATTACTTTAGATCAAAAAATATAAAAATTGATACAATTTGATCCTGAATTTGGTCAAATCTAAATAGATCAAATTGATCTTATAATATCAATTTTTATATAATTTGATGAGCAAAACCAAAATACGAATCTAATCATATATGGAGCAATATCTAACCATATAAAGTGGATCAACCGTATCAAAGTGATAGATAAAATTTTATATAAATTTATACGGAAGCATATTAACTCATATAAGATTGTATCAAATTATATATGATTAGACCAGAAAATTTTTACTCGGGAACCTCGAATTCAAACTGCATACCACATTTTTGTCGTTAATTGAAGAAAACGTTTTAAAATACCAAAAATAACACAAAGTAATGAATAAATTGTTGTTAAGCGAGTTTTTTAGCGATATCTCGAAGAGTTGAGAAGCTAGAATTTAAATGTTAACAGCCTTGTCACCTTTAACCAATAGCAAATCATACTGCATTTCGTGTTTTTCAACAATATTAAAGAAACTTCTTTTATTAATCAAAACAAGAAATACCCACAAAAAGCTGTTTTTCGTTATTTCTCGCGAAAGTGAGCAGCTATATTTTTTTTGTGGGCAGTTTTAATTTCTTCCAACATGTTTAAATCAAACTGCATACCACTTTGTTTATTATTTCTAAAGAACCGGTCTTTAAATATAAATAAATAACAAAAAAATAAATTGTATAATTACGCGATATCTCGCGAAATTTAACACCTTCAATTTCGATGTCAACAGCTGTGTGACCCTTGATCAAGAAAAGTAAAACTGCATACCATGGTTTTTCGAAATTTTAAAGAAACCTATCTAAGGCCTCTGTTCTGTCTTTCACAACTTTTCAATTCACATGAAAATTTTCGAATCACATGAAATCAAGATTAGTTTTTTTTTGATCACGTTTTCATTCGAAGTTGAAATCGAATAATTAAAATTTAAAAAACTATAAGGAAAAAAGTGCATTCGTTTTACTTTCACCAAATTTTGTTTATGTGAAACAAAACGAAAAAGAAATTCGGATGTAAAATCTAGAACACCAAAAAAATGCGGAAACTTTCATTTTCACATTTTTTATGTGAATTACTTTTTTTGGAACAGCGGCCTAAATATAAAAAAAAAAAAAACAAAAACAGGAAAAAATTAATTTCGTGATTTCTCGCGAACTAAAGAAGATGGGATTTTGATGCTTACCGTTTTGTGACCCTTAAATAAGTATAATTAAAACTGTGTACTAAGTTTTTGAAAATATTTAAAAAACATCAATGTCAAAATTTTAAAAAATACAAAATCACTAATTTCGCGTCATCTCGCGAATGCGAACAGCTACGATTTCGCTGTTAACAGATTTGTGACATTTAATTTTGTAGATATCGAACTGCGCTTACACTTTTCGTCGACACTAAAGTTCAACCTGAACATCGCTGAGGCTCACCGTGTACAAAGGTCGTCTTTAGTTATGGCTCAAATGACTCTAATAGCCGCATTTTAATAGGTATCTTTTCGAAATTTGGCAGGTAATCATGTTTCTTCCACAAAAATCACCATTCTGAATTTTAAAGAAATCGGACAAGTTCTTCTTTAGCCCCATACAAACCACCTTCCCGATTTTCACATAAATCTCTCAAATTTCATGAAAACAGAAAATATTTAATTAAAATTTTGTTTGTGTATGTTAAACGCGTACTTAAATAACCTTATCAAACCTGATAATCATCGGACCAGTTTTGGACTTAGGCCCCTTGTGAAAAATTCGGCCGATATTCAGTTAAAGCGGTTTATTGTCAACAAATAGAAGACTATTTCACTTAAATTTGAATTGTGAGTGTTTTTTACACTTATTAAAGATTTGACAACATATAGATCTAATCGGTCCATGGGACCCATTTTCCGGGAAACTCTGATGTAGGGTATTATATGGTCGGTCTTGACCGACTATAACTTTTATAGTTTTATTTTTTTCTGTGCACTTACTGTTTTTGAATGTTCAAGAGTGAGTTGTTTAAAAAATTCTTTGTTAATAAAACTTTGCACTTGTTTTGCTTTTTAATATATTTAACAATTTTTGGATCATAAAGAATTATTTTTGGAGAAAATTGCAAGATTTCATTTTATCTTTATTGCCTTAAATCAATGCTATAAAGAGAGCTTCAATTAGCACTAAAAAGTCCCATGATTTCACTGCATCTCAATGGTGCTTTATTATTGTTACCAAAATCATGTATGAATTCAGGTGGTTTGGATGCGCTCTTTGACTCGGTGACTCTTTTCCAAAATCTATTCAGTTCCCCAAAATTTCTGTTGTGTTAAAAACTGTGACGAAACGACACACAACAAGAGTGTTAAATTCCCCTCCAACATATTAAAACAAGAAAGAAAATTATAGTCGGTCAAGACCGAACATATAATATCCCACACCAGAGTTTCCCGGAAAATGGGTCCCAAGTTTTTATACCCTACACCACACTGTGGTACTGGGTATAATGAGTTTATGCTGATGTCTGTAACTACCAGAAATATTGGTCATAGACCCACTTTTAAGTATACTGATCGACTCAGAATCACTTTTTGAGTCGATTTAGCGATGTCCATCTGTCTGTCCATGCAAACGCAATTTTTAATCAATTGACTTGAAATTTGAAACTTAATGCTTTTTTAACCCAAGAACGAAGCCTATTGAAATTGGAAAAAATCGGTCCATGTTTAGACCTAGCCCCCATACAAAGATCCTCTTTTTTTGGCTCAAATGACTCTAATAACTGCATTATAATAGGTATATTTTCGAAATTAGGCAGGTAACCATGTTTTATCTACACAATTCACCATTCCGAATTTTAGAGAAATCGGACCGGTTCTTCTTGTAGCCCCCATACAAACCCCCTTCCCGATTTTCACATAAATCTCTCAAATTTCATGAAAATAGAAAATATTTAATTAAAATTCTGATTGTGTATGTTAAAGACATACATTAACAACCTTATGAAATCTGATTATCATCGGACCATTTTTGGACTTAGGCTCGCCCCATTTGAAAATTTTGCAAGATATTGAGTTAAAGCGGTATATTGTCAACAGAAAGAAGCCTATTTCACTCAAATTTGATTTAAGAGTGTTTTTTACACTTATTAAAGATTTGACAAAATATAGATCTAATCAGTCCATGTTTGAATTTGGGACACATTTTCCTGGTGTACGGTATTATATGGTCGGTCTTGACCGACTATAATTTTCTTACTTGTTATACCCTCCAACTACAGTATGGGGGTATGTATACTCACTTTGTCATTCCGTGTGTAACGCATCGAAATATCTGTCTAGGACCCCATAAAGTATATATATTTATGATCAGTGATCGATTCTAAGACATTCTAGCGATGTCCGTCCGTCCGTCTGTCCGTCCGTCTGTCCGTCTGTAGTTAACACGATGCAGTCCAAAATAAAAGAGATATACTCCCGAAATTTGGCACGAATATTAGGCAAGTTAAGTTCGTAAATGAGCAAAATCGGACTAGGGGGAACAAAGTTCCCCCTTAAAGAACTAAACCAACCCATGAAAAATACCACTTTTTTACATGATTTTTTGTGTTTTTCTTTAACAAATGCAACATTTTTATGCTATAAGAAGTTCAAAGTCCTGAATTCGGTCCCAGAGAATTAGATAATGTCGTTTTTTGGTCCGCCCCCCTTTTATGGGCGTGGAATATTTTTTTTTTAAATAATGATAAACTTGTATTTCTTTCGAGTGAAAATTTGCCCCCCCCCCAATTACCACTTCCAACCCTTCCCCCAAAAAAAAGAAAAACGCCCCTGGTTTTTTTTTTGTTTTTTTGCATGTTGGAGGGTATAAAAGATTCGGACAGCCGAATTTAACACTCTTACTTGTTTTCATTTCATTTGTGTGAAAATCGGGAAGATGGTTTGCATGTGGGCTACAAGAAGAACCGGTCCGATTTCTTTAAAATTCGGAATGGTGATTAAGGTAGATAAAACATGATTACCTGCAAAATTTCGAAAAGCTTCCTATTATTTGGAGTCATTTGTGCCAAAACTAAACAGAGGTCTAAAAATGGACCGATTTTTTCCAATAGGCTTCGTCCTTGGCTCAAAAGAGGCTTACGTTTCAAATTTCAAGGCAATTGATTAAAAATTGCGACCTGTATCGTGTTTACAACATTTACATGGACAGACAGACGGACGGACATTGCTAAATCGACTCAAAAAGTGATTCTGAGTCGATCGGTATTCTTAAAAGTGGGTCTAGGACCAATATATCGGGTAGTTACAAACATTAGAACAAACTCATTATACCCTGTACCACAGTGTGGTGTAGGGTATAAAAATGTCTCAGAATCTGAGATTTTTTTATGAAGAAAAAATATCTTAGAATCTGAGACAGATGAAACTCTGTAAATTTACAGTGTTTTTTCTGAAAAATGTTGGTTGCATCAGACGCATTTTACAAATACATGTAAATTTACATAGTTTTCTTTGCTAAATGGTGGTTTTTTTAACCAATATTTTACTAGCAACTCTGTAAATTAACAGTGTTTTTTTGTCCAAATCATTTTACAGAGTTTTAAAGTAAAATTACAGAGTTTTCTCTGTCAAAAAGCTTTCATATTTAACCAATATTTTACTAGAAACTCTGTAAATTAACAGGTTTTTTTTTGTCAAAATCATTTTACAGAGTTTTTTAGTAACATTACCAAGAAATGTTGTTAGCTGGAAAAGTATGGTGTACTCTGTTAAATTAGCAGAGTTTTTCTGTAATTTAACAGAGTTATTATTTTGAGTGCAGGGTTATTAGTAAGTTTTTTTTTAAAAAACCATTACTTTAAGGATTTTAGAAAATTGCAATTTAAAATTTTAACAAATAAAATTTTTGAATAAATATTTATTTGAACACAAAATTAAAAAGAATTTAAAAAAAAAAAATCAATACATTAATAAAACGTTTTAAACAATAAAAAAAAGTTTCCAATAAAAGAGAAATATAAGACAGTATTTAAAAAAGTGGAAAAAATGGCGTTGTCTGCTCATAAAAAAAAAATACAGTTGAATGACATTATTATTTTTTTTTTCTTTATAATTTTTTGACATACACATATAACACAAAAACAAACGTCATTTGCATAAAACAAAACAAAAAAAAAAATACAACAATTTTTGTTAATTTATTTTGTGGATACTTTCCACTTTGTTTAAACAAAACAACATTCATAAAAAAACACAAAAATTAAAAAGAATTTAATGAGCAACACACGGTTTTAAATTTTTTTTTGTGTGTTTTCAGACTTATCTATAACACTGACCGACCTTGATTGTTAATAAAAAAAAAGTAAAAATATATTTTATATTTGACAGTTTATCTGGAGAAGTCATAAAAAACAAAAAACATACACAATTTTTGTTTTTATATCACTTAAATGCACATATTTTGCAATCAAGAATATTGAAAACATCAAAGTGACGCATTTGACAAAAAAAAAAACAAATACAATAAAAATATAATAATCAAATATTGTTTAACAAAACATACTTTTAAATGTATGTATGTTAATATGTGCATGATTTTTATTATGATTATTGTTGTTGCAGAGTTGAATTTTTACGATGACAAATCGCAATATCTTAAAAAAAAACACACACACAAAAAACTACCTGAAACAACACCATTCTACCGGAGAGGTCATTGTCACCTGTATACAAAATACGTTTAAATATGATTTTTAGTTTGATCTTTAGACAAAATACTTGTATTTTTATTGGATTTTTAATACTTACTTATTAATATAAGAAGCGTATTCACGAGAGAGAAGTTAGTTGAGTAAAAGTGCAAAATTGCAAGATTTTTACATGGTTATAAAAATAAAATAATAATGGAATTCACTTCAGAAATTTTAGTATTGCAAAATTGCGCAATGTTAAAATTGCAACTTTTTTTGCTTGTTTGCAATATTGCACTGTTGCAAGGGTCAAAAATTTCTCAAGTGAATACCCTGATTATTAATTCATTTGGCAGTGAAATGCACAACCGAAAGTGCTAATTAGAGCGTTGCACTACTAGCTAGCAAGTCTGGGTTCTGGGTTCGATTCTCAGCTCAGGCAGAACACCATTTTTTGCAGTATTGCTTCTTAAATAAAAACAAGTAAGAAAATTATAGTCGGTCAAGACCGACCATATAATACCATACACCAGAGTTTACCGGAAAATGGGTCCCAAGTTCAAATATGGACTGTTTAGATCTATATTTTGTCAAACCTTTAATTAGTGTAAAAAACACTCACAAATCTAATTTTAGTGAAAAAGGCTTCTATTTGTTGGCAATAAACCGCTTTAACTGAATATCCGGGCCAAATTTTCACAAGGGGCCTAATTCCAAAACTGGTCCGATAATTATCAGATTCGATAAGGTTATTTAAGTACGCGTTTAACATACGCAAACAAAATTTTTATTAAATATTTTCTATTTTCATGAAATTTGAGAGATTTATGTGAAAATCGGGAAAGTGGTTTGTATGGGGGCTACAAGAAGAACTGTACTTATTACTTTAAAACTCGGAATGGTGGTTTGTGAAGACAAAACACGTTTACCTGCCAAATTTCGAAAAGATACCTATTATAATATGGTTATTAGAGTCATTTGAGCCAAAACTAAAAGGGACCTTTGTATGGGGGCTAGGTCTAAATGTGGACCGATTTTCTCCAATTTCAATAGGCTTCTTCCTTGGGCCAAGAAAGGCTTAAGTTTCAAATTTCAAGTCAATTAATTAAAAATTGCGACCTTTATCGTGTTTACAACGTTTACATGGACAGACAGACAGACGGACGGACATCGCTAAATCGACTCAAAAAGTGATTCTGAGTCGATCGGTATACTCAAAGGTAGGTCTAGGACCAATATTTCGGGTAGTTACAAACATCAGCACAAACTCATTATACCATGTACCAGTGTGGTGTAGGGTATAAAAAAAATATACAGATAAAATTTTGATGTTTGGTAACAAAAAACAAAAACTACTCAAAACAGAAAACTTTTTTGGTTATAAAAAAATACGAAGTATTTTGCTTAAATCTGTATTTTAGCAGAAAACTCTGTTAATTATCTGTAAAATTAAGATAACAAAGTAAAAAGTAATATAACAGAGGAAACTTTGTTTTTTTGTCACAACAAAATACAAAGTATTTTCTTTAAATCTGTATTTTGACAGAAAACTCTGTCAAATATCTGTTAAATTGAGATTACAGTCATTTTACAGAGTTATTATTTTGAGTGTAAATATTATTGATCAGTAGGGGGCCATACACGACACTGCATGCTGTACAATTGGCTGGATGAAAATGTGATTTTGATCGTGTATGGGCTGGTTGGACGACCATAACAAAAACAAAATGCACATGTCTATCCAGCAAGCTGTACAACGAGACTGCAAGTGTATGGGCACCTAGTGATCGATTCTAATGGTGTTTTCTTTTCTGAACAAAAAATTGTGCATTGTTAAAATGTTAAATTTTAAAATGTTGACATGGCCCTGAAACGATGTTGCATTTTTTTCACTCAGAAAAGAACACAAAAAATGCTGTTTTGTACGCAAATTGCCCTGATTTGCTGGTTCGATGGATGTGTTTTTCGCTTATATTGCCGGCAGCTCAGGTTCGAATCCCGGCGATGGATATCACATATTTTTTTTATTTTTTTTTTTTGCTTTAAATTATTTTTTTTTAATTATTTAAACTTAAAAAAAAAAAATACCAACAAATTAACAAATTTAGTCGATTTTATATGAAAATTTACTTTTTTGGTTTTTTAAATTATTAAATTATTTAATAAAAAAACCTTATTAAATAAAAAAAAAAAAACATAATTCAATAAAAAAAAAATACCAGAAAATAAAAAATAAAAAAATTTGTCCATACCGGGATTTGAACCCCGGACCTCCAGTGTCACATGCCACGACACCATCCTCTGCACCACAACAGCACCAGTTAACTTGTTCGCTTAGTTTGAGTTTTGCTACATGAGAGAATATCAGGGCAGTTTTTCACCCCGTCATTTGATTTCGGGGTTGAAAATATGCATTTTTTACCTCACGGGCAGGCAATAATTTGAGAAAAGAACATAATATTTTTTCAAAAGTTTGCATTTTTTTTAGAAAAGAACACAAAAAATTCAAAGAATAAAAAAAATGTTACAAAATGCTACATTTTTTGCCAGAAAAGAAAACGCCATAAGACATTCTAGTCTAAAATAAAGGAGCTGGACTTCTGAAGTTTGGTACGAATATGTCATATGGTCATAGGTTGGCTAAGTTCGGAAATGGCAAAATTCGAACCAAAGAAAAAGTTTTTTTTCCATAGAAAATGTCTCAGATTCAGAGACATTTTTTCCATATAAAAAGTCTCAGATACATTTTTTGTATAGAAAATGTTTTATACACTCAAAATAATAACTATGTTAAATTACAGAAAAACTCTGCTAATTTAACAAAGTAAACCATACTTTTCCAGCTAACAACATTTCTTGGTAATTTTACTAAAAAACTCTGTAAAATGATTTTTACAAAAAAAAAAATTAATTAACAGAGTTTATAGTAAAATATTGGTTAAATATGAAAGCTTTTTGATAGAGAAAACTCTGTAATTTGACTTTAAAACTCTGTAAAATGATTTGGACAAAAAAAACTGTTAATTTACAGAGTTTCTAGTAAAGTATTGGTTAAATAAACCACCATTTAGCAAAAAAACTATGTAAATTTACATATATTTGTAAAATGCATTTGATGCAAAAAAAATTTTACAGAAAAAACTGTGTAAATTTACAGAGTTTAATTAAATGCATGTTATTTAGTAAAATTTTTATAAGATTTCTGAAAAAAAATGTTTATAACTTTTTTTTGCTACTTTTTTAACTTTTTCTCAAAAAAAAAATATACAGATAAAATTTTGATGTTTAGTAACAAAAACTACTCAAAACAGAAAACATTTTTGGTTATAAAAAATACGAAGTATTTTGATTAAATCTGTATTTTAGAAGAAAACTCGGTTAATAATCTGTAAAATTGAGATTACAAAGTAAAAAGTAATATAACAGAGGAAACTTTGTTTTTTGTCACAACAAAAAAAAAAAAAGTATTTTCTTTTAATCTGTATTTTGACAGAAAACTCTGTCAAATATCTGTTGAATTGAGATTACAGTCATTTTACAGAGTATTTTACAGAGTTATTATTTTGAGTGTAGAAAAAGTCTCAGATTCAGAGACAATCTTTCCATAGAAAAAGTCTCAGATAGATTTTTTGTATAGAAAAAGTTTTATAGAAAAAATCTTATTTCCCATCATTTGCAATTCCAAAAACAATTTTCAACGTGAGTACCCTTAATATCTTTAACTAATGCCAATTTAATGCATTTTCTCTGATGATATTGGGAGTGCTTTAAAAACAAATAAAAAAATCACATGATTTGTGGCCGGTTTAAAAGAAAACATTTTTTTATTTTATTAATTTATGTTTTTTCCTTTTGTAATACCTTAAAACATGACTAACAAACATGACTTTTGAACATTTTTTGGTTTATAAATTTGTGTCGTATTTGTAAATAAGGATGGATATCCCATTATGGTGTAAAATGATAAGGATGTTTATATGAAAGGTGTGCCCAATTTGTTTTAAGAATATCAATGTTAAGTTTTTGGTTTTAAATTTAAAACTTGTGATTTATTTATTTGAATTATCTTTCAATATGATTCATGTGACTAATTGTTAAATAATTTTTCGAAGCCAAAAAAAAATCTGAATTATAAATTTTAAACAAAATGTTAAGGAATTGAAGATTTTTTTTATAGGAAAAATGTCTTAGAATCTGAAATTTTTTCTATGCAGAAAAAATTTATCAGAATCTGATATTTTTTCTATATAAGAAAAAAGTTTCAGAATCTGAGGCATATTCTATATAGAAAAAATTTCTCAGAATCTGAGACATTTTCTATATAGGAAAAATGTCTCTGAATCTAAAATTTAGAATCTGAGTCTTTTTCTATATAGGCGAAATTCTTTAGAATCTGAGACCTTTTTTTATATAGGAAAAATGTCTCAGAGTCTGAGACTTTTTCTATAAAAATATCTCAGAGTCTAAGACTTTTTTACTTATATTGGAAAAACGTCTCAGAATCTGAGACTTTTTCTATATAGGAAAAATTTCTCAGAATCTGAGAGTGGAGTTCACCCTTGCTTAACTGACACGATTTCTGAACAATAATGTATTCCATGTAGATTTTTGTTTTCTTTCACTGTTTCTGAGTAGAAAAAAATAGCGCCCCGCTCGGGGCCAGGAGGGATTCTAAATTTCAATTGCATTATGAAACTTATGAAATTATTTTGAAATTATGAAATGAAGTTATTTTGAATTTAAGTGAAGTTTTTGTGTTTTTTTATTAGACTTTTTCTATACAGGAAAAATGTTTCAGAATCTGAAATGTTTCAGAAATAGAAAAAATGTTTCAGAACTTCATACTTTTATTAATAGGAAAAATGTCTCAGAATCTGAGATTTTTTCTATATAGGAAATATGTCTTCGAATCTGAGACTTTTTCTATACAGGAAAAATGTTTCAGAATCTAAAACTTTTTTCTATATAGGAAAAATGTCAAAGAATTTGAAAAATTTTCTATATGAGACAAATGTCCCAGATTTTGAGACTTTTCTATACAGAAAAAATGTTTTAAAATCTGAGAATATGTATTTCTATGTAGGAAAATGTATCAGAATTCGAGACTATTTCTATGTAGGAAAAATGTATCAAAATACGAGACTTTTTCTATATAGGAAAAATTTCACAGAATCTTAAGACTTTTTCTTTAAAGCAAAAATTTCTCAGAGCCTGAGACTTTTTCAATATAGGCAAAGTGTCTTAGAATCTTTTTCTATATTTGAAAAAAGTCGCAGAATCTGAGTAAAATATATATGATTTGCCGACTGAAAAACGTGTTTAAAAATATGATTGTTTAGAATTTTTTGTTCATAACCTTTAGTAAAATTGGGTATTTGCTCGGTTTGTTATTCCGTGTGTATTTCAGTGAAATTATGGTGATTTTTGGTCGAACTAGTGATCTTCATCTGTTGAAATTACGATTGAGAAAAAATAAAATAAATCAGTGAAATTTTGTTATAATTTTATTTATCTTCATACTTAGGTTAAGTTCGTTAATTGACCAACTCGGTCCGGGGGAGTTACCCTCATGCTTAACTGACACCATCTCCGAAAAATAATATATTCCATGTAGAATTTTTCTTGTTTACTATATTACACATTTTGAATTGAAATTCTGAAAAAAAATTTCACTATTTTTGTATGGAAATAATGGCGCCCAGGTTGGGGCCAGAAGGGATTTCTAAATTTTAATTGAATTTATGAAACTTCAATGAAGCTCTTGAATTTAAATGAAGTTTTTCTGTTTTTGATTGGACTTTTTGTATATAGGAAAAATATCTGAGACTTTTTCTATATAGAAAAAATGTCTCATACTCTAAGAGAGTATGAAAAACTTGTTTAAAAATATGGTTGTTCAGATTTTTTTGTCAACAAAACTTGATGTTGGCTCGGTTTGTAATGCCGTTTGTATTTCACTGAAATTTTGGTAAATTATGAGACGATCTAGTAAAGTCAGTCTGTTAAAATAACGATAGTGAAATAAAAAAATAAATAGTTGAAATTTGGTTATAATTGCTTTTATCTTCATAATCAGGTTAAATTCGTTAATTGACCAACTCGGTACAGGGGAAGGTGGCGTTCCCCCCTTGCTTAACTGACACCATCTCTGAAAAATAATATATTCCACATAGAATTTTTGTTGTTTACTATATTACACATTTTAAATTGAAATTCTGAAAAAAAAAATTCACTGTTTCTGCACGAAAATAATGGCGCCCAGCTCGGGGCCAGGAGGGATTTCTAAATTTCAATTGAATTTTAGGAACTTCAATGAAGCTCTTTTGAATTGAAATGAAGTTTTTCTCTGATATAAATAATAAGTAGTTGAAATGTGGTTATAATTTCTTTTACCTTCATACTCAGGTTAAGTTTGTCAATTGACCAACTCGGTACAGGAGAAGGGGGAGTTCTCCCCTTGCTTAACTGACACCATCTCTGAAAATAATATATTCCATGTAGAATTTTTCTTGTTTACTATATTGCACATTTTGAATTGAAATTCTGAAAAAAAAAATCACTGTTTCTGTATGGAAATAATGGCGCCCAACTCGGGGCCAGGAGGGATTTCTAAATTTCAATTGAATTTTAGGAACTTCAATGAAGCTCTTTTGAATTTAAAGAAGTTTTTCTGTGATATAGTGAAATAAAAGAATAAGTAGTTGGAATTTGGTTATAATTTCTTTTGTCGTCATAATCAGGTTAAATTCGTTAATTGACCAGCTAGGTACAGGGAAGGGGGAGTTCCCCCATTGCTTAACTGACACCATCTCTGAAAAATAATATATTCCATGTAGAATATTTGTTGTTTACTATATTATACATTTTGAATTAAAATTCTAAAAAAAAAAATCAATGTTTCTGTATGAAAATAATGGCGCCCAACTCGGGGTCAGGAGGAATTTCAAAATTTTAAATAAATTTATGGAACTTCAATGAAGCTCCTTTCAATTTAAATAAAGTTTTTCTGTTTTTGATTGGACTTTTTCTATATAGGAAAAATGTCTTTAGAATCTGAGACTATTTCTACGGCTCAGAATCTAAAACCTTTTTCTATATAGTAAAAATGTCGTATGTATTATGCGTCGTTTAAAATTTCCCATTACTGTTAATATAAATTAGTCTGATCAAAGTTTAAACCATGTTTAAATAAAAATCTTTAGATTATTCATCATCTAGAACCTGCACAGTAATATTATACTCGTTTTAACACTTAAAAAAAATTCAGATATTTTTTTGAAATATAAATTGTTCCAAACTCATGTTTTTTATTTCAAAAATCTTTCATATATAAATTAATTAATTAAACTTTTGCACTCTAGTTCAAAATTAAAATATCTACATTTATATAAAATCTGACTTGTTTTATTGTATTATTTAATTTTTTTTCTTTCCAAACAACATTGTATACTTTATATTACGAGTATTCATTCTAAAGTATATATATATTTTTTTTATTATACTTATATTTTTATTATAAATGGTGTTGTTGTTAATTTCTTTTTGACTAAACAAGTCTAAATAAATGTTGTAGTATTAAAAAAAAAAAGTATAAAGAGTAGAACGCAACCTGACGTGACGTGATTTGCCGCCTGAAAAACTTGTTTAAAAATATGGTTGTTCAGAATTTTTGTTCATACCCTTCAGCAAAAAATGGGGGTTTATTCAGTTTGTTATGACGTGTGTAATACAATAAAGTTTTGGTAGATTTTACAACGATCTACTGATGTCCGTCTGTTGAAATCACGATAGAGAAAAACGATCTTTATACTCAGGATAAGTTCGTTTATTGGCCAATTCCTTCCAAACGTGTGGGGAGTCCCCCCTCCCCCCGTTAAACTGACACCATCTCTGAAAAATAACAAATTCCATGTAGATTTTTGTTTACTATATAATTCATTTTTAAATGGAATTCTGAAAAAAATGGCGCCCAGCTCGGGGCCAGAAGGGATTTCTAAATTTTAATGAATTTATGAAACTTCAATAAAGCTCTTGAAATTCACTAAAATCTGGGGGCTAATCACGTAAAACGAAAACGATTGACGATGCACAAACGACATCAAAGTACATATCGTTTTGAAGGGAAATTTTAAAGTTTTTCTTTATTATATTATTAAAGAGTGTTGTCTAACCCAGAAACATTAAAAAAATTGGAAACATTTTGATTAGTTTAGGACCAACAAGGCTCCAAAAACTGACGATAATCAACGATCGTTTTACGTGATCACAGTTCTGAATAGAAATAATGGCGCCCAGCTTGGGGCCAGAGGCATTTAAAAATTTTAATTGAATTTATGAATTTTTAATAAAGTTGTTTTGAATGAAAATGAAGTTTTTCTGATCTTTAAATCGGTTTTTCAAAACTCTAAGAAAAAAGGTTCATTGTGTTAGACTTGGACCACGAAGATTTTTTGGAAAAACTAACGCTTGGATAGGTAACCGCCATGTTGTGCCATGCGGGTACTTTTGTTTCTGTTAATTATTTTCCTTATAGTAAAAAGGTTTACTTCTTATCACTCCGATTCTCTAAGATATTCGGCTAGTGTTATCCGAGAGACATCTTCAAGTAAGTCTAGATCATCAAGAAATATTTTCCTCAGATAGCTGAGGCGAAGATTCTTCAGTTTCGGACCATGTGTTGTTGAGTTTCGTTAAGGGATCCTATGTAATTCCTAAAGCATTCCGATTTCACCGTGTTGGACTCCAAGGCCTACAGATCTGCAAGGCTGCCCTTGAACATGTAAGGCAACAATAATTCGTCATGGTCCAATTTTACACTCTTGTTTTTATTTTCGAGAACACCATGTAGTATGTGTATTCATGTTTTTTTGTACTATGAACAAGTAGTTGTATGATTTTTTTTTTGGTTGGTTGACTAAATCGTTTGTTGCTTGTAGTCACTAATAATAATAATGATGATAATAATGTTAATGTCATTAATGACCATCATGTCTGACATACTGGATGTAGTTGTAGTATTACGGGTACTTATTCATTATTTATAATTCTTTATTTATAATTTACATGAATTGTTTTGTCTGTCTGACGGTCAGTTGATTTGTATGTCTGTCTCCCTTCCTTGGATTGTCTTAATTTATGTGAAATTATTATTTTTAAATTTTAAACTGGGTTTTTTTACTCTTTTTTTTTTTTTTTGTTACAATTTCTTTAAATATTTCTTTTTATATATAGAATTTCTTTGCGATTGTATTTGTTAACTTGGTCTTGAGGTTACACTACATAAGGAATTAGGACACTTACTGAAATCGAAATCTTGTTTGGAAAAAACCTCGTAGAAAATTTTATTTAAATCTCTAAAACTGTTTTTAAGTTAAGAGACTTATCTTGCTGGTAATCTGAGATTTCTTGAAAAGTTTCTTTAGGTTAAGAGCTTGACGTAACGTCCACTAGATCAGATCCTGATCCAAAGTGATACCTCGAGGAAAGCGCGGTAGGAGATAGGTGTGTTGATCTGCTTTTCACATTAATTTGAATTCTTCGGTCCTCCTGTCCAATACCATGACAATTTATTTCCACACATAAGCTTCATCAAATTTACTCAATTTAATAAATTTTAACATCTTCCACGGGTTTGTCCCTCTAAGTTCCTCCATAGTCTAAAAGAAGAGCCAAAACAATTAAATCGACTTCGAAATAGTGTAGGGCACTGACAATAATAATGGAATGAATCTTACATTGTCCCTTTGTCCGTACATCATCTGCACAAGATATCTAATCAATTTTGGCATTTTTAAATAACATTTGGCATATAAATAGACCTACATACTTTCTTAGATCTGCTTTTTCCATACGACAAAGCGTTTTTTTGAACACTTCTTCCACAGCGAGTCCACAAAGCCTTCGGTTGGATACACTCGTGTCTGCTTTCTTGTTTGGAATCTTCTTGGCGTTCAAAAATTGTCCATATAAATAGCATCCAGACCGAATGTCCGTCGGTCGTAATTGCGTTTGATTGTAGATTTGCTTCCGTACGAGCTAGCTCGTCGGCTATTTCATTACCTGAAATATTTTGATGACCCGATACCCAGCACAGTCTTAAAGAGTGTTGTTCGTTAAGAGCCTGAAGCTCTTGGCGACAACGGCTAACTACCTTTGATTGTATATTCTTATTTCCCAATGCCTTTAAAGCTGCTTGACTATCAATGTAAATAATGATCTCACTAGAGTAGATTGGTCTCATCGAAGTTAATCTAGCTGCCTCTGGCAATGCATACAGCTCCGTCTGAAAATTATTACAGCCGTCCTGTATCCTTAAACTATATTCTTAAACCTAACTCAACTATTTATAGAGATTCTAACCCAATTTTAACTTCGAAAATGTTTGTATGTTTTCCTTTTTAAGGCTTCATTGATCCAATAAAGATACCCTTCTACCATTGATCAGCCTTAGCGTTCTTCTTCAAACACGTTACAAAACCTCCCAAAAGGTTTTTCTAATCTTTTCTCCATATATGAGAGTTGTGTTTTATTTTCGGTTCGATATATGATGGATACTGAACATATACTTCCAAGAATCTTCAACTTACATTGGTAGCAGGCGACCACTCAAAGCTGTCATTCCGTGCTATCATTTCTTAATGTCTAGGAAAGACTAGTTAGGATTCGGAACAAAACTATCTTTTTGATTCTCCAGTTGGAATTTCAATTGGGGTTTCGGAACTTTAAAAAAGTTTTTTTTGGACATTTTGGGATTTTTGAATCTTAAATGTTCTTTTTTTTTCTTTTCTTAGGTTAGCAGGCTACCACTCAAAGCTGTCGTTCCGTGCTATCATTTCTAAATGACTACGAAAGACTAGTTAGGATTCGGAACAAAACTTTATTTTTTGATTCTGAATTAATAAAATGGCTCCCAACTTGGGGCCAGTTGGGATTTCTGAATTTCAATTGGGTTTTGGGAACTTTAGTTAGGATGCTAAAAAAATCTTATTGTTTCTGAACACACATAATGGCGCCCAACTCGGGGCCAGGTGGGATTTGTAAATTTCCACTGAATTTTCAAAACTAAAAGGAAGCTTTTCCAAATAACAATAAAGATTTTCGTAATTTTTATTAGGATTTCTAAAATTCAGTTGGTATTTTTTTGGAATTTTAAGGTTTTTAGGTTTTTTTTTATTATTGGATTTTTGCCTAGAACACTTACAATTAGTGACCATTTTTAAGAACATAATGAAAGATGCTAAATTTTTTTTTTATCATTGTCCTGGTCTTCTCTAATGTCATTTCTTATTAAGAAAAAGTTATATTTAATGGCGCCCAACTTGGGACAAGATGCGATTTTTAAATTTCAATTTCGTTTTCTGAACTTTGATGAAGATTTTCTATACTTTCATTAGGAGTGCTAAATTTTAGTTGTCCTTTTCTTAATTTTAATAAAGCTTTTGAATATTTTTGTCCAAATAAGTTTTCAAACCCCTTTAGCGGTTTTTTGTCTCAATTTGTAACACAAGCATAGGGCGAGTTGGGATTATATAAACAAATTCTCATTGTTTCTGAACACACATAATGGCGCCCAATTCGGGGCCAGGCGGATTTTCTAAGTTTCAACTGAATTTTTAAAATTTAAATGAACTTTTTCTAAATAACAATGAAGATTTTCGTAATTTTTTATAAGGATTTCTAAAATTCAGTTGGTATTTTTGGAATTTCAATAAGGCTTTTGAGTTATTTTTTAATTATTGTTTTTTTTTTTTGCTAAGAAAAATTAGTGACAATTTTTTAGGACATAATGAAAGATGATGAAATATTTTTGGTTTTACGTAATGCCCAACTCGGAGCCAGCTGCGAGTTTTAAATTTCTATTTATTTTCTGAACTTTAATGATAAATATATTCATTTTTCATGATTTTTTTATTGGGATTTCTAAAAATTTGTTAGTATTTTTGGAATTTCAAAAGGGTATTTGAGATATTTTTGGATTATTGGTTTTTGACAAGAAAAAAAAAAATAAGTGACAACTTTTAAAAACATAATGAAAGATGATGAAATATTTTTTTTATGAATGTCACGGCCTTCTGTAACGCCATCTATAATTGTTGCTGAGTAGATACGATGGCGCCCAACTCGGGGCTAGGTGCGATTTTATGAAATTTCAATGTTTTTTTGAACTTTAATGAAGATTTTCTGGACTTTTATCGGAATAGAGGTTGTTCGTTTTTTGAATTTTAAAGCTTTTGATTTGAAGCTTTTGATTATTTCCCTTAATAAAATGAAACCCTTTTCTCTTATTGTTAGTGTACTTAAGCTTAATGGTTATCGTTTAGTTTTTAGCCGGCTATCGTTGATCAAAAACTTGTTCATTCTGCTCTACAGATTGCTGTAGGGTATAATAAAATCGTTGCGTATATTTAAAATTCCGTCTAGCCAAATTAAGTATATTTTGACTTGTTTATTATTTTACACATACATGTGTGTATCAGTGTTAACTTGGCTTTTATTTTTGTTGTTGTCTTTGTTGTACTTCATTTTATGTACACTTTGTTGTTATTTGAGCACATATATAAGTTTATATTTTAAAGTCGCGCACAAAGAATTTGAGTCTCAGAAATCACGCTTTTTTTTATAAATTGTTTTTGTTGATTTTACTTTTTTGATACCAAATAAAAAAAAAATTTAACCTGTTTTGTTTTTAAAGACCGGTTTATTATATTCTTATTGTTAAAACTTTTTTTTTTATTTTTGGTATAATTTTTTTTTTTTGTTGTTAAACTTTAAGCTTAATCATCATTATGAAACTCTTCAATTTTTCAATCACAAAAAATCGTTATGGAATTTTTGGTTAACAAAAAAAAAATTCTATTGAAAAATTTTAATGAAATAGTTCCTTATACATACTTTTAAACGGGCAAAAAAGAAGAAAAAAACAAATCGTTTATAACATTAATTAATATTAGTTAGTTGCCTTTTGACTTGACTGTCTTTAGTTTCAAATTCTGAAAAAAAAAAATTATTGAAAAAGTCTTATATTCTAAAATATGGTTCTTATAGAAAATATTCTCAGATTCTAAAACATTTTTCTTATATAGAAAAACTCTCAGATTCTGAGACATTTTTTCTATATTGAAAAAGTCTCAGGTTTTGAGACATTTTTCCTGTGTTGAAAAAGTTTCATATTTTGAGACATTTTACTTATATAGAAAGTCTCAGATTCTGAAAAATTCTTCTTGCAAGAAAAAGTCTCAGATTCTGAGACATTTTTCCTGTAAAAAAAGTCTCAGATTTTGAGACATTTTTCTTATATAGAAAGTCTCAGATTTTGAGAGCTTTTTTTATATAGGAAAAAGTTCCAGATTTTGAGACATTTTTCTTATATAGAAAAGGTCTCAGATTCTGAGACATCTTACTTATATAGAAAAAGTCTCAGATTCTGAAAAATTCTTCTTACAAGAAAAAGTCTCAGATTCTGAGACATTTTTCCTGTAAAAAAAAGTCTCAGATTCTGAGGCATTTTTTCTTATATAGAAAAAGCACCAGGTTCTGAGACATTTTTCTTATATAGAAAAAGTCTCACATTCTGAAACGTTTTTCTTATATAGAAAAGGTCTCAGATTCTGAGACATTTTTCTCATATAGAAAAAGTCTCAGATTCTAAGACATTTTTCTCATAAAGAAAAAGTCTCAGATTCTAAGACATTTTTCTCATAAAGAAAAGGTCTCAGATTCTGAGACATTTTTCTTATATAGAAAAAAGTCTCAGATTCTAAGACATTTTTCTTATATAGAAAAAAAGTCTCAGATTCTGAGACATTTTTCTTATATAGAAAAAAAGTCTCAGATTCTGAAACATTTTTCTTAAACACAAAATCAGATTTTTATATGGAAAAAGTCTTTGAGTTTTTCGATGTTTTGATTTTTAATAATAATTTGGTGAATCGTTTTGGTTGCTCTCATTAGTTGGGCCTCCATCGCGAACTAGCCCAGTTGGCAATATTAAATCACCCTGACATACTGCTGACTCTCCCTTTATGAAATCGTCAGCGATTTTTCTAAATTTGTTAACACCGAAAACGCGGTTTTCGAATTTGTTTATTATAATTTATGAAGAAATGGCGCCCAAGCTGGGGCCCCATTCCAAATCAGCTCAACCTCCCAGTCGGCAAAAAAAAACACCCCTGACATACTGCTCTCTTTATGTCTTCCTACAATTTTTCAATATGTCCCCAATGACATATCAGCAGTTGTTCAGCAGTGTCCACCAGTATCGGTGGCCACCAACAATTCGTTTAAACAACCGCTGACCAACTGCTGACATGTCATTTGGGGACATTTTGAAAATTTGTGAGAAGATGTCAGCAATTTTATAAACAGAGCAGTATGTCAGGGGTGTTTATTTTTGCCGACTGGGAGGATGAGCTGATTTGGAATAGGGCCCCTGCTTGGGCGCCATTTCTTTATAAATTATATTAAACAAATTCGAAAACCGTGGTTTCGGGTTTGACAAAGAAAAAACTCAAGATATTAAAAAAAAAAAATCAGAAAATTTTACGAAGAGAATTATTAAAGAAATGGCGACCAGGGCCAGCAGGATCCTATTCTGAATCAGCTCACTCTAGTTCGCAATGGGGGGCTAAACTCATGACAGCAACCAAAACGAGTCATCAATTTGTATAAAGAGACAAAAAACATTGGATAGCGATTCAACAATCAGAAAAAATTAATAACAAAATTTATTTAAAAATGGCTCCCAAGCAGGGGCCGGTTTCTAAATCAGTTTTGTAATTTTTCGAACAGCAATTCAATGTTTAAAAAAAATACAAACAGAATTTAAAAACAGAATGGATCCCAATCAGTGGCCCGTTTCCGAATCAGTTTTGTAATTTTCGAACATAGAAATTTGGAAATTTTTTGATTTTGAGACATAAATTTATATAGAAAAAGACTCAGGTTCTAAGATATTTTTCTTATATAAAAAATGTTTCAGGTTCTATAAAATTTTTGCTATGGAAAATGTCAGAGCAATTCTTCCGAATTATGAGTATTTTGTTTTTTTTCTCCAAACATTTGAAATCGTTGTAAAATTTCTAAACCATTTTAAAAAAAACACATTCTTTCCTTTAGCAAAATTTGAAAATCCTCTTGTGTTTTTTTTTTGTAAAAAAATCACATCCCACAAAATAAAAAAAGGATTTTTCAAAATATTGTTTTTTTCCAAATGATGAAACGACGTTGGTCAAATAATGGCGGTTTTGCCGCTTTGAGAATGTTAGAAGAATCTTCCTCTGAGGTAACATCCTCTTCAAATGGTCTTGTCTTATCATCAGATATAAATATGTCACCCTCATCATTGGATTCACCCGTCTATGGTGATCAAGAAATGTGGATGTGCAATGATTCAGCCTCCTATAATAATAGTCATCAACATAGTGTTATCACATCCCTACAGGGTTGTACATCATCATTACCAGCTCAAACTACCATAATACCCTTGCCTGCTTTACCAAATTCCAATACAACCGTAACAGCCATTAATGGTCAAAATCAAAATTATACAAATGGTACAATAAATACAAATTTATCAGGTATGAACAGCGGTGGTAATGGTGGTGGTGGTGGGGGAGGAGGAGGTGGAGGAGGAGGTGGTAATAATGGAGGAGGCGGTGGAATACCAGGAATGACTTCTTTAAACGGTTTAACAGCACATGTGAATCATCATAATCACAGCAATAATAGCAACCACAGTAATAACAGTAATAGTCATCATACAAATGGCCATTTAGGTGGCAATATCGGAGGTGGCAACAACATCTCTGTTAATACTAATGGTCCTAATATTGTTAGCAACGCTCAACAGTTATCGTCTCTACAGTCATCTCAAAATGGCCAAGTAATACATGCCAATATTGGTATTCACACTATAATACATAATGGTTTAAATCATCATCATCACCATCATATGAATAATAGTAATATGATGCTTCATACACCAAGATCTGAATCTGCTAATTCCATATCATCAGGTGAGTGTTTTTTATTTTTTTATAGGTTAGATGACTTTATAACCTTAGAAATTTTAAGTATTTGCAATAAAATAGCACTTAAGCTATAATTCACAATTGTAATATTTAATTGTTGTAAAAAAAAGTTATTTTTTTTTAATGGATTTAATACTTGTTAAAACAATAACGATAATTTTAATTATACACACAGAAAATTTTAGCTTATTTGGTTCGAAAGTGTGAGGCTTAATTTAATTTACTAAAGATAGAGTTTCTCGATAATTGACCAATTCGAAAACCTAGGACACGATTTTAACAAATTTAGAAGAAAAACTCTAGATAAACATAAAAATTTCGAAAATTTAACTAACAAAATTTTTAAAGAAATGGCGCCCAAGCAGGGGCTCGAATCCTTATCACCTCTCAACACTAATTTATAACTTAACAGCAAAACATTGAGTAGCGATTCAATGTTGAAAAAAATTTAATAACCGAATTTTGAAGAAAATGGCGCCCAAGCAGGGGCCCAGTTCCGAATCAGCTTCCCCAAGTTCGCGATGGGTGCTAGACTCATAACAGCAATCAAAACGAATTAACAAATTATAAATAGCGACTCACTCGGCAGAGTTCGTTAATTTAATCGATAGGAAACAACTGGGCCCGAATCACGGCATTCAATATCGAAATTTTGCTATCGAAATCTGTTTTTTATTTTCTCAAATAAAACATTTACTCGAATTCTTCCTAATCAGGGATGAAGTACTTTGTACCCATGAAGCAAATGTAGTGAATATATAGTAAAATTATTATTCGTTTATTTTTAAAATGGTACCAAAGTTTTGTATGTATCGAAATTTCATTCGATCACGAATGCTGTAATTCGGGCCCTGATGAAATAATGTCGAAAGACAGGTTTTCTTTTAGAACATCTTCGAAGTAAATAGACAAAATTCGAAAAAAACGTCATGACCATACATAGGAAATGAGTATTTGATCAGAAAAAATAAATGAAAGTAAACAAGTAGAAAAGTTAAATTCGACTTGGCCGAATCTATGAATACCCTCCACAATGCCCTAACATAATAACAGTTTTGATTAGAAATATTTTATTTTGTGTAAAAAAAAAAATTTTTAGTAATTTTTGAAAAAAAAAAAAATAATTTACAAATTTTTTTTTTGAGTGTAAAATATTTTTTTGAGTGTAGTTTTTTTTGGTTTTTGTATAAAAATATTTTTAAGTGACAAAAATATGTTGTAAAATATTTTTGTGACCAATGTTTTTAAAACTGGTTTACGGGTTTTCAACACGTGAATTTAAGGTGAAAATAATCTGAAATTCACGGTTTTTCTAATAACTTTTGAACCACTGCACAGTGGCCGAAACATCCAATCTAGCGGCGCTTAATTCGGAAATGTAAAATAATAAAGCCCAATGCATATTTGTGATTATAAAACTTATAAAGAATTTAATTTTTAACCATATTTATTTATTTCAGTGTTTTTATGTATTTTGGGAAATTTATGTGAATATCGGGAGGGTGGTCTGTATGAGGACTAGAAGTTAAAATGTTCCGATTCCGTTAAAATTTAGTGTGATTATTTAGGGCTACAAAAAACATTTACCAGTCGAATTTCAAGAGGATATTTGTTAAAATACTATTGTTAGGGCTTTTTAAGTAAAACTGGAAGGGGAAATTAACATGGGGGCTATGGGATAACATGGACCGATTTTGTCAAAAATTTAATAGGTTTTGTTCTTTCGATAAAAAATCTTAAATTTCAAATTTTAGCCAAATCGATTGAAAATTCTGGTCTGTATCGCGTTTATACTGTTAATTTGGACAGACAGATGGACCCTACAAACCAAACAACTTGCACGAACTAGCACGCCATACTGAAACGTCACAACAAAAATAATCCAAAATAATAAACAAAACAGGAATTGGACCGAATACGATCGAATTTCAAAAGTTGCAGTCCATGAAACTATAGTTTATATCACAAATGTCAACTTCTATAACGCACTAATAATAAACTAGACACACACAGGCCGCAAACATTTATTTTTTAGTTAAAACATACCTTTTACTTTTAATAAAAACTTTTTGGCTCAAAATGTATAAACAATTGACTTAAAAGTGTCAAGAAAAACTCACTGAGTAATTAAGCCCCAAATTCCTTTAATACACTTGCTGCAGAAAATGTATATTTGACAGCGTACAGCTGTGCGAATATTGAAAGCAAAACAAAAGTAAAAACGTAAATTTTTTCTGTAAAGTATAGGTAAACGATGCAGTGCAAAAACATTTATCGATCTTAATTTTTTAATTTTGACTTAAGCGCCGCTAGATCTGTGATTTCGGCCACAGTGCACTGGACCGATTTGGCTGAAATTCAATACGAACTAGGTTAGAGGAACGACAAATATATATGTCAATCTTCAACTTGCCTTTCGAAAGTTATAGTGTTTTTTATCTCGTAAATTCACGAAAAACCCTTGCCGAAATTCACGGTTTCGCTCATAACTTTTGAACCACTGGACCGATTTCGCTGGATTGCAATACCAAGGTAAATGCCCAATATATATGCCAAACTTCAAGAGCCTCCGTAAAGCCTTTCAAAAATTAGCGTGTTTTCAGCAGACAGACGGACGGACGGACATCGCCAGATCGTCTTAAAATCGATCGAGGATCATGAATGTATACTTTATGGGGTCCTAGACCAATATTTCGAGGTGTTACAAACGGAATGACATATACCCTCTATCACTAGAGTGGAGGGTATAAAAATCAGTTTGGCGCCCTGTTAAGAGCCATTAGTAAAACATGTTAAAATAACACTGTGCTACAGTGAAAAAATACTTCTGATGTGACATAGTATAGGTTGTTGGTCTTGTCGAGTAGATCACAAAAATGCCCATTAACCTTGCCAGACACCCTCAAATTTTAGAGTTATTGTCAAAAAAACGTTTTTTTGGGACTTTTCTCACTAAACCCTTTGTAATTCAGAAAATTTTCAACCGATTTTAAATTTGTTAACTGTTTTTGATTGAAGAAGGATGGGTCTTTCCATGTGTTTGAATTGGTTTATACATATAAGAAAGATATTTATTGATTTTTTCTATAAAATCGAATTTTTATGTTATTTTTTTTTAATTTTTCGAGTTTATCGATTTTTTTCTGCTATAGTTCGTTTACCAACCTTTATATTTATAAAAGTATTTTTAAAGAAAATTTGATTCTGAAAATACGAAAAGCGTTATCCTGAAGAAATCGTATAACAATTGACAGAGTTCGGATAATTTTTCTAAAAAAGAAAATTAAGATTTTGCAGGAAATCGCCGTTCAGATATCCCAGCCAAAAAAAATAATAATTTTATCATAAGAGGTCATGTACAATATTTTTAAAGGTTTTTGGCGCTCTGAATCCGAATCTGGCCTTTAAATTGCTCTATCTAGTCAGGTTTTTGAGATATTTAACATAAATTGATATATCAAAAACTTAATAAGATTTCAAGGTCAAATTCGAATTCAGGAGGCCAAAAACCTTTAAAATAATTGAAAAATCGCACGTTCGAGTAGAATTTAGATCGCTATCGACTCCCAGAATTTGCTGCCAGTTGATTACATACACTCAAAAAAAAATGCAATGTTAGCAAAAAAAGCTGGTAAACCTACAAGAAAATTTGCTGATTTTGAACCCACAATTTTTTTGGTAAAGTTAGCAAAAATGTTTTGCCAAAAATTAGTTAACTGAAATTTTTTTTATTTCAACTTAGTTCATACACATTTGAGGACCCCATTGGGTTCGGACCCGATAGGACCAGACCCCGATGGGCCTAGACCTAGTTGGGTTCCTTAAAAATCGTCATAGTTTTTTATCCAAAATTTGTGTCCGTTTCGCTCTACCTTGCTTAGTTTTTGAGATACGTGATTTTAGGGGACCATCGGGGTTTTGAGAATTCCAAAACTCGATAACTTCAAAAATATTACTCGGAGACCTTTTGATTATTTTGCGGTCTTGTTCTACATGTTGAGAGCTACAAAAATGCTTTTGGTTGTGTCGGCAATATTTACCGAGATATGAGCATTTTAAAATTTTCGGGAATGCTAACTTTTTTGGATCCAAAGTTGGGACCCATTGGGGTCCACACATGTGAAGAGGACTATGGAAAGCCCGAGAACCAAAAATGACCTCCATTTTGCTCTATCTGGCTTAGTTTCCGAGATAGCGCCATTTTAAGTTTTCTGAAAATAAAAAAAAATTACCATTTATTTTTGCTAATATTAGCAAAAAAGCTTGTAAAAATTTGGTCAACTCAATTTTAAATTTAGCAAAAAAATTAGTTAAAATTTTGTTTAAAATTGCTAATGCGCTAAATGTAGTTTACAAGATATTTTTGCTAACATGCGAATATCAACTAAAAATTTGCTAAAAGTTAGCTAACCAGCATTAGCAAAAAAAAAATTAGTAAATCTACTAATGTATTATTTTGAGTGTATGTTTCAACTCACTTTGCGATATCGCGATTGCGGTAAAGGCGAAGCATCTGCCAACATTGAGGGACATTCTTCAGGGTTCTCTGAAAGATCTGTCTAAATGGGCAAGAGACTGTGGTCTGGGAGTTAATCCAAGTAAAACGGAGCTTGTATTGTTTACAAGGAAAAGTAAGATTCCTGCTTTTGATCCTATATCCCTGGAAAGCACTGAAATCACCTTCTCAGATGGAGCCAAGTATCTTGGAGTATTTCTTGATAGGAAGTTGAATTTCAGGCGTAATATTGAGGAACGGGTGAGAAAAGCAACGATTGCTTTAAATTCCTGCAAAAGGGAAAACGATGGGGTTTTAGCCCTCAAGTCGTTCATTGGATCTATACAGAAGTGGTGCGTCCAATTCTGCTGTATGGAATCATTGTATGGTGGCCTGCTTTAAAAAAAAAAGCGAACTGTGTCTTTATCACGAAGGTACAGATAATGGTGTCGATGTGTATCACTGGTGCTCTTCGTACTACACCTACGGCTGCATTAGAAATCCTCCTTCTCCTGATACCATTGGATATATTGGGTAGGCAGTATGCGGCTACGTCGGCAATTCGGCTTAATGGCACGCTGCAATGGAGGAGCAGCGATTGTGGCCATAGCGCGATCTTGAAGAAGATAAAAAAAAATTGGTGGTCAAACGAGTTGGAGGTCAAAAAATGCAGATTTCTTCCTTCCACTGTGTTTAAAAAATTTAGTTTTTTGTTTGGGTTGTTGGAAAAACAAGCTAATAAATAAATAAAAATTATTGTATAATTTTTTAAATTTTTAATGTTAGAACTTGGAAAAAATCGACTTAGAAATATTTTTAAAAAAATTAAAAAAAAAAAAAACATCTACAAATAATTTCATTTTCCAGTGCGACCCTCGTATCTCATTTAATATTTGCTCAATCTGGACGATATCAAGCTTAAATTAAAGCTTGGAAAATTTCCTATATAGCACTTTTTTCAAAAATAGTCGATTGATAATAATCAGGTTTAGTATTGATAACTTTTCCTTTAAAGAACTGCCATTATTACTTTGAGTCACTGTACATAAATTTTTCTTTAACAAAAAAATAAACAAAAACAGATGATCAATTTAAAAATACGACGAATTTTAGTCATTATTGCTTTTATACCTATTGATTGTACATTTGATTATTTAAATACTTTTTGCAAAACAAATTCCTAACCTTGAATTATGTCCTTGACCAACTGTAATATGTACTTTACCTAGTTTTAAGTAATAACTGAAAATTTATATAAAATCTATATACATAATAAACTATGTATATAAGGCAAATTTAGGACAGGGTCATATATAAACTACTCCGTACATACTGTATACATACACGAAGAAAAAAAAAGCTTTGTAAATAAAACATGTAATAGGGTTTGTACAACTATTTCACTAAAGTTTTACAATTTTTCCTTGTTTAAAAAAAAAAAAATATTTTGCTAGAATGTGATTATCAGTGTTATTGCAAATTTTAAAAATTAATTTTTGTAGATTTTTTTCAACAAATTTTTTAAGTTGTTTTACAAAAAAAAAAACATTAATTTTAGAAGAAAGATATATAAACATTTTTTTTGGGTAAATTTTTTAACCATTCCTGGTAAATTTCCAAAAAAAAAAATGTAAATTTTCTAATTTATCTGTTAGTTTCAACAAGAACTTGTAAATTTACAACTTTTTCTGGTAAATGTATCAAAAAAATGCTAAAAAAAATATATTTTGCTAGAATGTGATTATCAGGGCAAGGAAGTTCATGCACTAAAAATCGCATTTTTAGCGCTAAAAATATGTATCAAAAATTTAAAAATATGCAGTAAAAACTAAAAAAATATGCCTTAAAAATTGATTTATTTTAAAATTTATTCATTAAAAATCGTAAAACATAAAATTCAGTGGAGCATATTTAGCTTTTTTTCGAATTTCGAAATAGCCGGGGTCGGGAAAGTTGCCCTTTAGGGTCGATATTAACACACAAAAATATTGGACCTGTAGGACAATGGATTTGGGTTCCTTTTTTGAAAATCGGAAAGTTCCGAACAAAGTGAACAAACATTTTTAACATTTTGTTTTTCTTGATTTTTATTTTTTTAAATATATATTTTTTTTTTCTAATTAACTTAAAAATGCATTAAAGGCCAAATTAAAAAATACGATATTTAAAAATATACATCTTCTCTACACTGAGTTAATGTTACGTCATATTTTCAGCAAAAACTAATTAAAAATATTTTTTTGTAAAGCAAGAAACAAAAAATAAAAAAAATTTTACTGACAAAAAATTGTTTTTCCCATAAAAACACTTTTTTAGTTATGTCCGAATATAAACTAATATTTTAAGCAACAAAAAAGTTTTTTTTTTCGCTTTGTGTAAAACCCATGGTCCTACAGGTCCAATATTTTTGTGTTAATATCGACCCGAAAATGCAACTTTTCCGACCCCGACGTTTCGAAATAAAACAAGTGAGAGTGTTACATTCCAAATGTAAAAAAAAAATATTAAAAAAAATCCAGGGACATCTTTTTTTTTTGGGGGGGGGATTGGTGGGAGACGTTATGGGGCACCTTCCCCTTGCGATTTTGAACTTCTTCTGAGATAAGAATGTTGCATTTGCTTAGCAAAAGTTCAAAAAACCCTGAAAAAAATGAGGTTTTTCTTAGGTGGGTTTAGTTCTCCAAGGGGGAACTTTTTTCCCCTTGGTCCGATTTTTCCCATATTCCGAACCTGCCTAGGAATATAAGACATATTCGTGCCAAACTTCGGAAGTCTAGCTCTTTTATTTTGGACTGTATCGTGTCGTCTACAGACGGACAGACGGACGGACATCGCTAGAATGTCTTAGAATCTATCACTGATCAATAAAATATATACTTTATGGGGTCCTAGACCGATATTTCGATGCGTTACACACGGAATGACAAAGTGAGTATACCCTAAAATATAGTTTTTTAGTGCATGAAGGTCCTGTACCTGGTGATCAGTGTTGCCATATATCAAGATTTCCCTTTTTTTGCAAGTTTTTTGAGGTGCTAAAAAGATTTCAAGATTTTTTCTAAAAAAACAAGTTTTTTGGAAAATAATAAAGTTTTTTCAAGTTTTTCTTAATTAGTAAAAAAATACAAAAATCATCAGTTTTTTATGTAAGTACCCAATATATTGGTCCTAGACTAACCTTATAGTATACCGACCGATTCAGAATCCCTATTTGAGTTGACTTAGCGTGTCCGTCTTTCAGTCTATGTAAACGGTTACAATTAAATATGACTTTATTTTATGAAAATATGAGATATTCGATTAAAATTTTGTTTTTAACCTGGTAACCTTATTAAATTCATTTAAAAATCAGACCATTCTTTGACTTGGTCGCCATATGAAAATTCCACCCGATATTTACTCAAATCTGTATGTTGGCAACATAGAATAATTTTTCACTCAAATTGTATATTTGCTGCACTAATAAAAGATTTTATCACATATAGATCCAATCCCTCATATATTGTCGAGCATGCACCGGTGTTTGATATTTGCTTACTGTGTACAATTTTCTGACCCTTGATAAATTATGACTCTTTCAAGGCTCAAAAATATTAATAGAACGCTTGAAATGTGGAGTCCGCAAAGACTTATATTTGACTCTTAATTATGGATATGTAAAAAATTCAAAATATTTTTTTAAACATTCATAAAAGATTCTAAAAAGACTCCGAAAAGAATATGAACACATAATTTTAGAATATTTTATGAGTCATATAAGAGCGCTGGGTTCGATTCCCAATAATCCCTTGGTCGATTTCGATACAACGAGACGACGGTCATTGTTACCAGTTCTCGGTTAGGTTTAAATAAACCTAATTTAGAGAATAATCACAATTGGAGCGGGAAGCGGAAAAACGCAATTGTCCTCATAAAAATAGAATTGAATCTAGTTTGGCGGAAAAACGCGGCGGAATTTTGTTGTCATATAAAACGTGTGTGAACAGTTGCGGAAAAACGCTTCCCGCTCCAATTGTGTTTATTCTCTTAATTGGGAAAACTAAATAAAAACAGATCATTGGATCAAAATTATTATTATTAATTTAATATCTGTGGCAAAAAGGAATTAGTACATAAGTGTTTTTATACTACTTTTCAGGAGAGCATTTTTAAGTTTTAATTTCAAATACCAAATCTGGGTTTAAAAATTGGAACATTTTGGGCATGTAAATATCTCAAGCACTATTATCGACACAAACCACGCTACTTTAAAAGTTGATATATATTAGAACGACGGAGATATCGGGTGAAAACCATTGATGTTGTAATTGCGTTTTGCAAAAATACATTTTACTCCAAGCATATGTCGAGATATGCATCATATGTTTTATTATGTTTTCTGATCGTCTAAGGACTCTTTTATGAGTTTTTTCGAGCTCCAAATGAACGCTGGGTTGTTTTTTATTCTTTTTTCCAATGACCTAAGCATCTCAATGACCTAAGCATTGAGACATTCGTTTTTTTTATGTAAAATGCGAATGAAATAGCAGGCATTGGCATTGTTTTTTCATACAAAAGTAATGCCAGGGCCTAAGTATGCTTGATATAAAAATTGAATTGAAAATACATAAATTTGTATTAATTTTTAATTATTTCAATACTTTTGTAAAAAAAAAAGATTTTTTCACAAAAAAACAGATTTTTTTTCAGAAAAAAAAAGTTTTTTCAAAAAAATATATGGCAACACTGCTGGTGATTAAAAATGTTACTGCAAATTTAAAAAAAAAATTTTGGCATAAATAAACTTTACCGAACTTTGTTTAAATTAAAAAAAATATATATAACCTTAATCCTTGGACTGTTAGATTTCGAGTGTGGTGTTCAAACCCGTGGGGACGTTCCCCGTTTGGGAGGGGCAGGGGTTTAAAGTTAAAGTGGTTTTTCTTAAATATTTCAAAAACTACTTATCCGATCAAGACGGTTATGGTATCATTAGAAAGGGTAATTAAAGACCTTTCCAACGGGGTGTAACATGACGTAGTTTAATTAACCCTTTAAGCGACAAAAATTCATTTAAAAAAATTTTAACTTGACTTTTTTTTCAAAATGCTTAATATCTCAAAATCGCACGTAAATAAACATTTTTTTCGTCTATATAGGCTTGTAGCCAAGACCTCAAGCTTTCATTTGCGCCAAAAAACTGCGCTGTAAGTCGAAAACATACTGAGATATTAGGGGTCAAAGTTGTAACTTTATTTTTTTTTTTACTTTTTTAAGGATGTTTGTTAAAATTTTATTGATTTGTGGAAACATACAGATATCTGACAAACTACTAGTCCGATCGAGACAAATGTGGTATCATTAAAAAGGTGAATTAAAGACCTTTCCAACGATGTGTAACATGAAACCCCCATAAAGTGATTTTAACCGGGCTGAACGACCGAACTTTTTTTGATCATAACCCCCATTCACATTATGGGGAGTAAGTCAAAAGCAATTTTGGTCATAATCCCCGTTTTCTGCAGAGAGGGTGGGTTTAATGCATGGAGTTTGTAATCCCTAAGCCCGGCCGAAGGCCGGCTACGCAGAAAAAAATTTTTAAATTCGATTAGTAGTTAGATGTCTGTATGTTTCTACAAATACAATTTTAACAAAAAACCTGAAAAAAGTTTTAAATAAACAACTTTGACCCTTAATATCTCTGTAAGTTTTAGACTTACAGCGACGTTTTTTAGCGCAAATGAAAGCTTAAAATCTTGGTTACAAGCCTATGTAGACAATAAAAATGTTTATATACGTGCGATTTTGAGATAATAAGCACTTTGTAAAAAAAGTCTAGTCCAAATTTTTTGAAACCAAGTTTTGTCACTTAAAGAGTTAATAAAACTACGTCATGTTGCACCCCGTTGGAAAGGTCTTTAATTACCCTTTCTAACGATACCATAACCGTCTTGATCGGATAAGTAGTTTTTGAAATATTTAAGAAAAACCATTTTAACTTTAAACCCCTGCCCCTCCCAAACGGGGTACGTCCCCACGGGTTTGAACACCACACTCGACTTTTTAGAGGTCAGAGGTCAAGGTCATATTTTTATTTTTTTATTTTTAGCAAGTTCGGTATTCTTAATGAGTTCCAAAATTTTTGTAATTTTCATTGTTACAAATTTTTGAAGTTGTTTTACAAAAAAAAACTTTAGTTTAAGAAAAAAGATAAATTAACAATTTTTTTTGGGTAAATTTACAACTTTTTTGGTAAAATTTAAAAAAAAAAATTGTAAATTTACAAATTTTTTTGTAAGTTTCAACAAAAAATTATAAATCTATAACTTTTTCTGGTAAATTTACCCAAAAAATTTTGATTTATTATATTTCTTAAAGTTAATGCTTTTTTGTTTTTTTTTTGTAAAATGACTTAAAACTTTGTAAAATACATCTACCAAATTAAAATTTGTTTTACTACAACTACACTGTAAATTACATTTTATCTCTTAATAATTTTTTTTATATCCTCCACAAAGTGATAGAGGGTATATATAAGTTCGTCATTCCGTTTGTAACACATCGAAATATTGGTCTAGGACCCCAGAAAGTATATATATTCATGATTCTCGATCGATTTTAAGTCGATCTAGCGATGTCCGTCTGTCTGTCTGTCCGTAGAAAACACGCTAACTTTTGAAAGACTTTACAGAGGCTACTGAAGTTTGGCATATATGTTGGTCATTTACCTGGTTGTTGGTCATTTACCTGGCATATATGTTGGTCATTTACCTGGTCAGTGGCCAGTGGTTCAAAAGTTATGAGCAAAAGAGTAAATTTCGGCAAGGGGTTTTCGCTAATTTACGAGATAAAAATCACACTAACTTTCGAAATACAATAATGAGACTGTTGATGATTGGCACATATCTTTGACGTTCCTCAGGTCTGCTTGGTTTTAAATTTTAGATCAATCGGACCATTGGCTCAAAAGTTATAAGCAAAACCCTGAATTTCAGATTTTAAATGCACGTGTTAAACAAGTTTTAAAAGCATTGGTGGTAACTTAACAATGCTTTTCAAACTTGTTTAGTTTTAAAAGCATTGGTAACTTAAACATTATACTTGAAAAAAATGTTACACTAAAAAAAATTTTACACTCAAAAAAAATTTTACACTCAAAAAAAATTTTAAACTAAAAAAAATTTTACACTCAAAAAAATGTATTTTATTTTTACAAAAATTACACTATTTTGTGTACATACTGCATTCACTCAGAAATATTTTTACAGTAAAAAATACATTACTCTCGAAAAAAAATTTACACCCAAAAAAAATAGTAATTTTTCTTTTTTTTTAATGACAAAAAATGAGTTTTTTTCTCAAAATAAAATATTTCTAATCAAAATTGTTAATTTTTTCACGTTAAAAAATATACTATCCTTTGAAAAAAGGCATTGTGGAGGGTATTTATAGATTCGGCAAAGTCGAATTTAACTTTTCTACTTGTTTTTGTTTAAAACAGACACTTTACTAATACAATTGTAAATTTACATTTTTTATCCCATTTTGTAAAGCGTTTAATATAACAAGAAAATCTGTAATATTACAAGTTTTTTTGCCACCTTCATTTTACCAGTTAAGAAAAATAACCAGCATTTTTTTTTTGGCAATTTTACACATATTTTTTTTACAGTTTAATATACATAAATTACAGTTAAGTAAACTTTACAACAAATAATTAAAATTTACAGCAATATTACAGGGTTACCATATAATTGATTTTTTTGTTTAACAAATTATAAAATGAATTTTGCACATATTTCAATATTTATTATAATTATACAATATTTTGTTTACAATTTATTATTATGATGATGATTTTTGAAAATAAGTAAATGCTAAAAAACAACAAAAAAAAAAACCTTAACTTACCTTGTCCTCCGTGACAATGATGCACTTACGTTAGGTCAAATATTACACTCGTAACCTAAATTCGTTAAGAGACAGAGAGCCAAAGTAAAAAAAAATAACAAAGTTGATATAAGAGAGTTATAAAACACAAAAAAAAAGAGTGGAGGAGAATATTGCAGTGCATATAAAATGCATGCATCAATAAACTGTTTGTTATGTTTATATTTTTTTAATGTAATGAAATGCAACCAAAAAACCCAACAACAACTTTGTCACGAAGTGCAGTCGTTTACTAAAAAAATACACAAAAAAAAAACCGAACAAGCGGTCAAAGTCATTATGTGTTTTGGTTCATTTTGTATGTGTTTGTGTGTGAAATTCACACTGTGAATTTTATGTTTATGATTTTTTTTTGTTGTTTTTGGTTTGCAAACTTTACATGCATATGAAGGACATTTTTCGCACTTGGGTTATATATTTATATGTATTTTTTTTTGTTATTGTTTATATTTGCATTACTTACAACAAGAAAAATGTTGAGGCTTGTAAAAAAACACACAATGCCAATTAGGGCTCATGTGACATTTGTTCAATATTGACAAATTTAGTGGAAGAAAGCAATTTTAAAACACTTTAAAGTCAATTTAAGAATTGACGTATAAGAGCACTTTGAAATTCAAATGTTTTCTTGGTTAGTCAATCATGAAATCCTTTATTCTCTTAGTTTTCCTTCATACAGACGCGATTGTATCATTAGGCAAACATTCCACTTACAATTAGATGACTTTATGATGTCCCCCCGGAGATTATAAAGATTCTAAAAGATATAAAAGTCAAGAAATTTAATTCTTCTTAGAGCCACTTTATCATTTACTTTCAGGGGGGAAAACATATCTGGGATTTTTCTTGGACCGCCTTCATATCATTGTTTACAACTTGAGTTCTTATAATATGCTTACCTGGAGTATTATGACCTGTAATAAGAAAAGTAACCAGTCGCTGTTGCTTCCTATTTAATTGTGAAAGATCCTTGTTACATTTTAACAATGTTTCATCATTCCATAATTTTTTTTAATGCCGTCATCATTTTTGATAAATTTAGATAAAAAAATCCTGATAAACATAGAAATTCAGAAAAATTTATTAATAAAATTTTCAATAAAATGGCTCCCAACCCGGGGCCAAATTTCGAATCAGCTTTTCCTAGTTCGTAATGGGTAGCAAATTATGACAGCAATCAAAACTATTAAACAAATAAAACTATCAGCAAAAAATTGTTTAGCGATTCACTCGGCAACGTTCGTTTATTTAATCAAAAAGTAGAAACTGGAGGAATAGTAATAAAGGAAACGATAGTTTTGAAAATCTTTAAAGTTAATAGAGAAAAATTAACTAACAGAATTTAAAAAAAATGCTCAGCAGGGGCACGATTCCGAATCGGGTTCACGATGGGCCAAACTCAATCACCAAAAAAATTAAAATTATCAGCAAAACATTGACAAGCGATTCACTCGGCAAGGTTCGTCTTTTGAATCAGTAAGGATAAACTGGAGGAATAATGTCAAAAGAATGGATTTTGTTTTAAAAAACTTTAAAGTTTACACTTACCATAAGACGCCTTTATGATAAAAGATACAATAGTAACAAATTGAATTCTTCTTAGAGAATTCTTTGTCATTCACATTTAGTAGTTAAAACTTATCTAAGATTTATCCAGTTCCATATGGATTCTTCCTGTACCATTTTCACACCATTGTTTACAACTCGAATTCTTGTTATTAGTTTACCTAAAGTTTTATGACCTGTAATAGGAAAAGTAACCGGTCGCTGTTGCTTCCTGTTTACTGTGAAAAATCCTTGTTACATTTTAAAAATGTTTCATCATTCCATAAATTTTTTTTAATGCCGTCATCATTTTTGATAAATTTAGATAAAAAGAAATCCTAATAAACATAGAAACTCAGAAAAATTTATTAACAGAATTTTCAATAAAATGGCTCCCAACCAGGGGCCAAATTCCGAATCAGCTTTTACTAGTTCGCAATGGGTTGCCACCAAATCATGACAGCAACCAAAACTATTAAACAAACAAAAATTATCATCAAAAAATTGTGTAGCGATTTACTCGGCAAGGTTCGTTTATTTAATCAAAAAGTAGAAATTGGAGGAATAGTAATAAAAGAAACGATAGTTTTGAAAATCTTTAAAGTTAATAGAGAAAAATTAACTAACAGAAATGGGCCAAACTCAGCCATCCAAAAAATTAAAATTATCAGCAAAACTATGACTAGCGATTCACTCAAAAACTATGACTAGCGATTCACTCACTATTTATTCAATAAAGACAAACTGGAGAAATAATGTCAAAAGAAACAATTTTCAAAAAAATGGCTCCCAACCCGGGGCCAAATTCCGAATCAGCTTTTCCTAGTTCGCAATGGGTGCCAAACTCTTAAGAGCAACCAAAACTATTAAAAAAGGTTTCTTTATTTATTTAATCACTCGGCAAGGTTCGTATATTTAATCAATAAGGGTAAACTGAAGCAATAATGTCAAAATAAACTATTTGGGTATTCAGTATGCGGATACAACGACAATTCGGCTGAATAGCACAATCGGGTTCACGATGGGCCAAACTCAGCCACCCAAAAAATTAAAATTATCAGCAAAACTATGACTAGCGATTCACTCAAAAACTATGACTAGCAATCCACTTACTATTTATTCAATAAAGACAAACTGGAGAAATAATGTCAAAAGAAACAATTTTCAAAAAAATGGCTCCCAACCCGGGGCCAAATTCCGAATCATCTTTTCTTAGTTCGCAATAGGTGCCAAACTCATAAGAGCAACCAAAACTATTAAAAACTAACAAAAATGATCAGCAAATAGTGATTCACTCGGCAAGGTTCCTTTATTTATTTAAGTAGTGAAACACTCGGCAACGTTCGTATATTTAATCAATAAGGGTAAACTGAAGAAATAATGTCAAAAGAAACTATTTGGGTAGGCAGTATGCGTATACATCGGCAATTCGACTGAATAGCACTGCAAGCAGCGATTGTGGCAATAGCGCAATCTTGAAGAAGATAACAAATACCACAAAATGTGGACCACTTTACCACAAGTAATCCAACTAGGGAGTCTTGAATGCGAGGCATTCTGGGTAGTGGAGCCTTCATAAATGTTTACAAAGATAGATCGAAGCTACACGAACAAGTGTGCTTCGAAGCTTATTCGGAAGAGCTTGATTTGAGCCTAGCTTGAAGATTGTCAGATCATTGCAATGTTTCCCAGGCAGAGTTGCTGACAATAAAGGAAGTGGCTGACTGGTTGAGTTGCAATGTCTTGTCTACAACCGCAGTCAACATCTATTCTGATAGTCAAGCCGCGGTCAAATCCCTGAAGTCAATGTTTCTGAAAACAATGTGCTCAATTCGGGAGTACTCTATCACCATTCACCTACTACTTAAAAATTTGATATCCTTTCGAATTTAAAGATTTTAAAATTTTTGCTTGTAATTATTGAAGTTATTAACTAGAAATTTTAAAATCTTAAAATTTAAAAGAACATCAAATTTTTAAAAATTTGATGAATGGTGAAAAAGTACTCCCGAAACGAGCACAATATCTGGCCCTAACTGACGCACGTCTTTAAATGAGATGAGCAGTTTAGGACTCATATGGGTCCCAAGGCACTGAGAAATTCCAGGGAATTTCAAAGTCGATGAGCTTGCAAGACTGGGAACTACCTTACAGGTTCCAACAGAATTGGAATGTTTCGGAATGCCTCTAGAAACTTGCAAGCAAAATATATGGCTTTGTTCCTTGACGGAAACTAATCACAGATGGGCAAATGGATGGACGTGTGAGACTTCACGACAAATTTCACCCTTCTCTTAATCAGAAGCGAGCTGATATGGCTTTTAAGAGGCCAGATTTCGACGGTGGAAAGCACTCTAAGTGGTTAAATGTGCCGTCAAAATGACTTTTAACGGAATGGCATAAATAAGGAGGAGTTGGAAACTATCGAACACGTTATCTGCGATTGCCCGCACTTTTAGGTCAGAGACTGACTTCACTGGGATCTAGGGAGCTGCACGATATTTCTGTTTGTCAGATGTCACAATTCAATATCATAGAAGTTTCATAAGGAACTCAAATTGGTTTAACGGCAGGGACTACACCATTTACAGATGTAGTTCGCAAAAGATCAATTGAAATTCGAAGATTCTACTTGTAATTCGAAGATTGCATTTGTAATTCGATCATTCCATTTGTAATTCGAAGATTCCATTTGTAATTCAAAGATTCCATTTGTAATTGGAATTGGCTGACGTAAAACGTCAGCAGAAACTTAAAACTTAATCAATGGTTTTAACCGCAAAAGAAACTCGCGGTTTATTATTTAAGGGGATATCTGGCCCTTATGTCCGGCACTACGACCCTTTTGGGTATTTTGTGCAAATCCGCGAGGGAGACTAATTAGAGGTTGACAGATAGATAGGCAGCTACACGTCAAAATTCAAAATCTTACCAGTATAATATGCTTACATTGGTTTAACGACAGCGACTAGTACCGGCCTATCCGGGGTTTTTCAATATTCAAACTCAAATTTCTTAAAAACGGTACGTGCTAAAAAAATTTCAAAGACAGATTTGGAAATCAAATACATATACAGTATCATCCTAAGACTTTAAGCATTAGCTACAGATTGATCTTACTTTACTACTAGTTTTTATACCCTCCACTCTAGTGATAGAGGGTATATATAAGTTTGTCATTCCGTTTGTAACACATCGAAATATTGGTCTAAGACCCCATAAAGTAGATATATTCATGATCCTCGATCGATTTTAAGTCGATCTAGCGATGTCCGTCTGTCTGTTTGTCTGTCCGTAGAAAACACGCTAACTTTTGAAAGACTTCACAGAGGCTGCTGAAGTTTGGCATATATGTTGGTCATTTACCTGGTCAGGTTGGTATTGCAATCCAGCCAAATAGGTCCAGTGGTTCAAAAGTTATGAGCAAAAGAGTAAATTTCGGCAAGGGGTTTTCGCAAATTTACGAGATAAAAAACACGATAACTTTCGAAAAACAATAATGAGACTGCTGAAACGTTGCACGTATCTTTCTCGTTCCTCAGGTGTGTTTGGTATTGAATTTCAGCTCAATTGGTCAAGTGGTTCAAAAGTTATAAGCAAAACCCCGAATTTCAGATTTTGTTCATCTTAAATGCCACGTGGTAAATACATTTTAAAAGCATTGGTGGTACCTAAGCAATGCTTTTCAAACTTTTTTAGTTTTAAAGCATTGCGTTTTAAACTTGTTTAGTTCTAAAAGCATTGGTAACTTAAAAATTACGCTCGAAAAAAATTTTACACTCGAAAAAAATTTTACACTCAAAAAAAATTATACACTCAAAAAAAATTTATTTTTTTTTACAAAAATGTCAATTTTTGTGTACATACGTACGTGCATTCACTCAGAAATATTTTTACAGTAAAAAACATTACACTCAAAAAAAGTTTTACACTCAAAAAAAAAATTAGTACTTTTTTTTTTTTTTAAATGACATAAAAAGAGTTTTTTACTCAAAATAAAATATTTCTAATCAAAATTGTTCATTTTTTCACGTTAAAATGTGCAATATCTTCAAAATTCTCAAGGTGCTGCATTCTCTATGGTCTGAATCGTTAACCACGGTACATTAAAAAAAAAATCATACGTCTGTTCTTTTATTTCACAAAATAATCTTGTTAATTATTGTATTGTCATGCAAACGATATATTTAACAAAAAAAAATAATAAATGTGTAAGAATATTTCTTTTGAACTATTTAAGTATGCAACCCTCCCTATCAATGAAATGCATACTTGTACTACTTGATGTATATGCACTTATCAATTCACTATAGTATGAATATAAAAAGCACAACAACTACAATTACAAAAATAGCAACAACAACAACGAAATGGAATAATAATAAAAAAATAAAATAATAAACAGCAACTACAAAAAAATTCTTGGGGTAGGTTTTGGAATTTAATTTCTACTTTATAAAAAAAATAAAAAATTATAAAAAAAACTCGAAACTGCAGCAACAGTGCACTGCAAAATGATGTTTGTATGTATGATTTTTTTTGTAATTTAAGTAACATCATCTCTCAACAACTCGACAATAACAACAACAACAATAGCAGCAACAACAATAAAGAATACCAACAAACAACTTTACAAAAAAAAATTCAATTGCAAATGTCGTCTATAATCAGATATTACAAGTTCATGTACATATATTTTTATAACCACACACACATGCACTTGCATGCATGCATTTTATGCATACAACAACAACAACTTACACACAAAAATTGCATATATGCACAGGCCTGCTGCAATTCATGCATATTTCGCACATACTAACATACACAAAAAAAAAACGACTTGCATTCAACAAACAATATAAAAAAAACATACGAACAACGAACAAACGACGAACGTATGAACAACATGTGCATGAGAGTGCAATGACTACCAAAGAAAAATAAATTCAAAAACAAAAAACAAAAAAACTGCAAAAACAAAATTAATTTTGCTGTTTATTTAAAAAAAAAATAGTGGAGGTAATAGTTCGTCCACCCCTTTTGCTATTTTTTTTTTTCATAGTTGTAGCAGAACGTAGTTGAACAATTTTTTTTTTGCAAACATAACGTAATATTTTATTAAATAAACAACAAACTATTTTAGTTTATAATTAACATTTAGGTTATTCACAGACATAGGTATAATTTATTTATACAGAAAACGTCATATTTTTAGACGTCAATTATGATTAAATACAAAAAGAATAAAAATTACCAAAATGTCAAGGAAAATTTATGCAACACTGTGTTTATAAGATAAACAGACACAGGGTTGTATAAAAGAGTAGGTAGTAACAAAGAAAAATCCTAAACAGAGTAATCACGGCCGAGCTTAAAACCGTGACTAACAATGATAAACATTAATTTAGTTTTAATTTTAAAATATTCTTCTCTCTCTAGTTTGACACACCCCTCTTCAAGCACATTTAGGTTGTGTTAAAATGGTGACAAAATCGGGTAATGGCATTTCACTCCTCTTAATTTTGAACTTAAAAAATCGTTTACACGAAAATCCAAGCTGATCCTGTTTCTGAGTTATTGCTAAATAATAATACTTACTGTTCGTCAACCAAAAACCTCCCAGTGAAATATACAACTGATTCTTATAGATTTTGCTCTCCTAAATTCAAATCTGGTATCAAATAGAGATATACGCTGTTAAAAAGTAAAAAAGCCAATAATTTCGCACTTTTGGTGGTACACTGTTGCAGATTTTTCCGAAAATAGGGCTTGATTTCATATAAAATGGACCTCCTGATTCTAAAACTGCAATCCAATTTTTTCTAGCATGTTCCGTTTTTGAGATATTCGCGTTTGAACATTTTTCCACACGAAAATCTAAAACCGGAATATCTCGAAAACGGAACATGCTAGAAAAATTTAAATTACAGTTTTGGAATCTGGAGGTACAATTTATAAAATATAAATTTATTGGAAGCAACATAACAGTGGACCCTCAAAAGTGCGAAATTATTGTTTTTTTTTTGACTTTTTAACAGCGAATATCTCAAAAACGGTACACGATAGAAAAAATTGGATGGCAGATTTGGATTAAGGAGAGAAAAATCTATAAGATTCAGTTGAATGTTTCACTGGTAGGTTTTTGTTGTCGAACAGAGTAATTATTTAGCAATAACTCGAAAACAGGATTAGCTATGATATTCGTGTTAACGATTTTTAAAGCTCAAAATACAGAGGAGTGAAATGCCATTAGCCGTTTTTGTCACCATTTTAGCACAACCTAAACTTGCTCGAAGAGGGGTGAGTTGAAACAAATTTCTTTTTCAAAGGCTCATTTTTAGCTCCAAAAATGTGAGTTATTTGACAATAAATGTTTGATACTAAAAATTCTTTTTTATAATTTATACCCTTTAAAAATCTGAAAAAAGTGCCCGGAAAAAACATTATTTTTCCGTGAGTCTTAACGGTGTCTTATTTTGAAGCGTTCTAAAGTTCTACAACAAATAACACTTGTTTTTAATGACTTTGTAGTTTGTTTTCTATAGTAAAAATAAATGTAAAAAATTTTATTTGTTTAAGATTTAATGATATTTATTTTCTCAGCAGTTAAAAATAGAAACAAATGAAAAATCTAATGACTTTCAACTATTTTGTAACATGTTTTAAAAGAAAATTCCTTTTTATTTAGTTAAAAAAAAATTTATGTGCGTGAATTTAAAAAAATCGTTAAACAAAACTGGATAGAAAAAAATTTTATTGTGCGTTTTAAAATTTTAATACATCAAAAGATGTGTTTTTACCATTTTTTTAAGTGACGATTTTTTGACGACTTTTTTTAAATTTTTTGACGATTTTGACGATTATTTCCCAAATTTTGACAATTTTTCACAAAAAAAGCCTGGCAGCACTGTTTCTCAGGAACCGCACTTCAATCGCAGGTGTAAAACCGATGACAAGGGTACGTAGTCGTTTGGCGACTACAAAACCGCAACGAAACTCGTGCTTTTCTACACTCCAGCATGTGGATGGCATCACTGTTTTTTTTAGTGGCGGTGTCATCACCAGGTGAGTCGACTGACATTAACAATGATCAGGGTTGCCAGAATTGTTGGGTACAAAATCGTCAAAAATGTACGATTTTTATAAAAAAAAACGTCAAAATCGTCAGCCCATTTGCAGAAATCGTCAAAAAATCGTCAAAATAAAAAGGGTTTATTTATCATTTATTAAAGATTCATTCAAGCGATGTCCGCCCGTCTGTTGAAGACATGATGCAGTCCAAACCAAAATAGCTAAATCCATGCAGTTTGGCTCAAATATATCTTATGACCATTGGATGGTTCAGTTTAAAAATTGGCAAAACCAGACCAGGTAGAACAAAGTTCCCCTGGTAAAACTGAACCTACCTCAGAAATTTCCTCTTTATATTCTTTGTTCACCTTCTTAAACATATGAAATATTTTTATGAAAGAAAAGGTAATGCAGTTGGGTCAAGTTAATTAGATAATGTATTTTTTTCCACCCGCACTTTTCTGTGGACCTTCCATAAAAAATAATAATGATAAAATTGCGTAAATATCATAACAAATCAATTTTTTAACATTTATCAGGAAAAGAAAGGTGTCCTCTGCCAAAAAGACTCTCACTTGTTCCCTGTGTCCCTTTTTGTACAAAAATATTGGTGGATACTTTTTTTAACTAACAATAAGCAAAAAATATTCATTGAATACTAAAGTTTCATTAAAAATTTTTTAAAAAGTAGACAAAATTGACTGGTTTTTGTTATTTTTAAAAATCGTCATTTTTTGGCCAAAAATAGTCAAATCGTCATTTTGCTATTTTGGGTAGTAAAAATCGTCAAAATGCAGAGAAATCGTCAAATCTGGCAACAGTGGTTATAACAGAGAATGCGATCTCAATCTTTACGGACGGATCAAAGATGGAGATGGGTACTGGCTCGGAAGTTTACTCTGAATTCCTCGATATCGGAGACTCATTGAGACAAGTGTAGTGTTTTCCAGGCTGAGGTACTTGCAATTTAAAAAATCCGCGCAGATAATTATGACAGGGTACCTTTGCCCTTGCGTCATTAACATTTTCGTGGATAGTCTTGCAGGTCTGAAGACCTTAGAATCAAACACTGTAAAATCAGGAATTGTTAGAAATTGTATATAATCCCTTCATCGAATCAGTCAGCACACAGTCAAGCTAATCTATGTCCCTAGACGTAGTTGGGTCACTGGGAACGAATTGGCTGATGAATGTGCGAGAAATGGCTCGGAATCGGTGGGGAACGTGTAAAACCTGACATCACGATTCCTATAGTGGAATTGATGAACGAAATTGATTGGATATCTGAGAATAGAATGAAGGATAGATGGATATCACTGACTACGTGCAGGATATCGAGAACCCTGTGGCTACTGCAAAATCCCGAGAGGACAAAAAGTCTTCTTACTTTTGGCAAACGGACGGTTAGCCTATTTGTAGGAGAACTTACAGTAGACTGTATACTTGGTCGGATGGCCATGCGTATGGACATTTCTGATAGGGACTACTGTAGAAGTTGTGGGGAAGTGAAGGAGGAGGAGTCTGTAAAGCACTTGTTATATGAATGTCCAGGTCTAATGAGAAGCCGCCTTAAGCATTTGGGGCAAAGATGTTTCGATGACCTGGATTGTCTAAAGGGTGTCTCATTGACGTCTTTAGCAGAATACCTTAGAGAATCGGGGTGAATTAAGAAGTAGAACTTCGTACTAGAGGGGGAGTAGGGAAATAGAATTAAGGGAAACACAATGGGCCTTCTGGCCTCCAAGTAAATTCGCTAAATGGCGAACGCGAACAAGTAGTGTCACAACTGCCACGACGGACCTCAGAATCTTTGTGTGCTGACTTAAAGCGTTACTTCAAACCTTAACTAAGATCTGTTAAATCAAAATATCTAATTTTCTATCATTTAATTAAGTTATAAAAATTTCATTAAAAAAAAAAATTCCATTAACTAAAATCGACCTCATAAATTCTTTACCGTCAAAACAATATTATCTTGATTAATATATAATTTTTCCAAACATTTACACTCGCACACACACACAGACTGCAAACCATTCACATACAATTTATATTATCACTCTTAACACTTTCACCTTAAAATTTTATAAAGAAAATGTTCTTTTTCCAATCAGAAAACCAAAAAAACTGGTTTTCCATTATCATAATCTTTTCTTTGTGTATATGTGTCTGTGTTAGGTGTTATACGAAGTATTCTTTCTTAAGCTTCAAATCTTTGTGTGTTTTTCTTTCTTCAATAACTTTCATTCACATTTCTTTTTTTTTCATTTTACTCTCACTAACTCAACTTACTTAGCTATCTATCGTGTAATATCACTTTCTTCTTGATTTAATGTTTGTTTTACCAAAAAAAAAAATGAAACAAAAAAACAAGAAAAAAAGAAAACAAAACCTAAGCTCGGCTCAGAAATCTTGGAATACGAGTAACCCAACTAAACATACGGTACATATACATTTATATATACCTTCTCTTTTCATTATCGTACCCATTCCACCATACCACCACCATTCACCACCATCAACATTTCTTTGCAAACGTTTTCAATGTTATATTGGTTGATGTTGTTTTTTTTATTGCTATAACTAGTTTCTACCAAGGTTGGGTAACACACAGAGAAAACAAATTTGATGTGATTACCAATTTTCTTAATCATCTAGTGCCCGAACTTGATATGGTACCCTTTACTATGTTTAAGATATTTTTTCGAGCGCGTGGAATTAGCAGGGTCCGTGAGGATCTCAACATAAATTAGTCTCTGGGGCCAGATGGTATTACGGGTATGGTCCAGGAACAGTGTGCTTTTTCGTTGTCTCGTCCTTTGGCAACCAGTTTTTAGCTACTCGTATCGGGTAGGAGTTTTTCCCCTCTTGCTGGAAGGTTGCCAACGACCAGCTATTCCCCCGAAAAGAATGAGGCTACAAAACCCTGAAAACTACCACCCAATAGCAATTTTCTCTACCCTCTCGAAAGTCATAGAGAGCATGATTAATTACCACCTGGTAAATTATCTAAAGTCTACTTCACTGGTGTGCGATCGACAGTATGGCTTTTGTAAAAGTCGTTCTACGGGAGACCTGTTACCGTTCCTGTCTGAACTTGCAGACGTTCTATTCACCAATTTGGTGAAAGCAAGGTGGTTGCTTTAGATATTTCCCAGGCGTTTGATCTTGTGTGGAACGATGCACCAGTTTTAAAGTTAATTGCGTTTTGTGTCGGTCTGATTTCTCTAGATTTATATCGAGCTTTCTCAGAGACCGCTCTATACGTGTTGTTATAGATGGGTTCTTATTGGATAAGTTTATCAGTTTAATTTAGGAGTACTGAAAGGTTTTTTCTCTCACACTTTTTCTTATTTTTCTTAACGCCTTCTGGGTCCAAATTCCACGTCTATCTTTTCTTTCGCAGATGACAGCAACATTTGCATTCATTTTCCTTTAATCATAGAAAAAACCTTATTGAGGTTGAAGCTATGAGGAAGAACAAGAATGCAGTTAGGTTAGGTTAGGGTGGCGGTTCCAGATGGGCACTCTGCATAGACCAATTGGTCCATAGCGATACCACAAAACTTTTTCCGCTTATCGATGTAAACTAAATACATTAACCTTCATTGCGAATTGTTTCAAGCTCTTCTGATCTATCCTCGTTATTTCCTCAAAAGTCTCGAACTGTGAACTTCCTATAATTAATAGTCGAGTTCGTGCCAAAGCCAGGCAGTGACACAGGATGTGTTCAATGGTCTCCTCGGCGTCTGGTGTCTCGCACCTTTTACAGCTTGCGTCCGTAATAAGATTCATGTTCTTGGCATGTTTTCCGACAAGACAGTGTCCCGTTATTAAACCTGTCAACATACGACATTCTATTCTCGTAAGTGTAAGTAAGAATTTAGTTCTTCCTAAATCATAACGTGGCCATAAAATTCTGCTTATACGACTTGTCCCAAGTTCCTTCCATCTTCGATTTGCCTTGGCGACAGTAAGGGTATTCCTTTAGAGTTTGTAATGCTGGAGTGGCGGTGAAAGCATTATGTTGGTACCTATGCCATCTGCTCCAAGTTTCGCGAGTTCATCTGCTTTCTCGTTTCCTACTATTCCTTCGTGCCCTGGTACCCATAATCAGGTAACTTCATTATCTAAGCAAAGTTGTTTTAAATTCTCGTAACACTTTAAAACCGTTTTCGATTTAATTTGGTAGCTCAAGAGTGCCTTTAGAATGCAGTTAGTGCTTGCAAACTTTAAGAGGCATACCATCATATTCCTAGTTCGAAAGAACCTGTAGGGTAGTTTCTAGTTATGCATTATCTTCGGCTTTGGAATTTCCTGTGATATTCATGTGCCCTAAGATCCTTACAAGTGGAATGTCAAACTATTTGGCCATCTCATTTAAGGACGTTAGGGCAGATCTCATTTTCGGGAACATTTACTATAGGGATTTGTCCGCTGCTTGGATGTAAGGTAATAGTTTCGAAGTTACTGCTTCCGATTGCCGCCAGCACACATAAGACTCTTAGGTTTGTTATGACCCCACAGGAGGAGTAGCGAGTAATCCAGCCGTTAAACCAATTTGAGCTTCTTATAAAACTCGTAAGATATTGTATTTCGACTTTCGTAGCAGATAAAGTGTTCGATAGTTCGATAGACTGGTGCTAATAGCTCCGGAAGATTACATTTGATGACACCTTAAGCCGCTGAGCGTATTTTCTATAGAACAGTTCCCCGTTTTTAAATTTACCAACGTTGAAATCGGTCATATTAGGAACGATAATAGTGTATTTATACGCTTTTGATTAAATGAAGGCCTAACTTTCATGTAGTCTCACAGGTGCATCCATCTCTGATTAATATCCTCAGCGGAATTCGAAATAACGAGTAAGAAAGTTTTTAGTCATGCAAGCTGATCGGCTTTGAAATTTTCTGTAGTCTTTCTTTTCGATTCTTAAACTGGTAGCAAAATAAAATCGATATTTTGTCAGCACATCTTCTTTTTAGCGGATCAACCTAGAGCTCTTGAGGATGCAGTAAGAGTAAGGAAGACACATTTTAATTTTATGTTAAGTTATTTTTTATAGAACTTAATATAATTCTTTGTAGATTAAATTTTGGACATGCTTTTCGTTTCACCATCTCAAACATCTTTATTGCGATTAAGTCAAGGAGTGCTTCAATCTGCGCTGAAAAGGTACATGATTTTACTGCGTTTTAATAGCTTTAGTGCTCCCAAAGAGTGCTCTAATATCGCCCACAGAAATCATGCATGCGCTCTTTGACTCGTTATTCCATTCCAAAAATGCTTTCAGTTCAGCAAAGTTTCTGCTGGGCTTGGACAGTCTAATCAAAAGGCGCGCGGCAGTTGAGAGTAGTTCTGGTTTTCATGAAAATTGTCTCGAGGACTTGACTGCAGTTTGACTATCAGAATAGATGTTGATTGCGGTTGTAGACATTGCTTCTCAACCACTCAGCTCTTTTACTGCCAGCATCTCTGTTTGGTAAACACTACAATGGAGTGGAAATCTTTGAGCCAGGCTCCACACAAGCTCCACTGAATAGTCCCCGAATCCTGGAATGAGTCCGTCCTGAATGATAATAAAGTGAAGCTGTAATATCCGACCGAACAGTTTGCCAAAAAAAAAAACTGTCAGATTTCGACATTTGAAATCATTTTTAACAAATTTAGCTGATATGCTTCTGTTTGTTGAGTCACGTACGCTCGAAATATTTTTTCTACCCACGTTCACGCCCGCTCACATGAGTAGCCTAAATTTCACTCACGCTCACAAAATTTCCTAAAAATAGTCATGGAACTTTATTTAAATCACAATTATGTATTAATTAATCTCGAAATTTAATATTATGAAGATTTTTTACTCGTTGTCTGTCTGGCTAGCACATGAAAATCAATTAAAGAAAAAAGTTACTCACGAATGAAACTATTTATGAAACTATAGTAATCACGCTCACTCGCGATAAAGTGAATAAAATAACATTTTACTCACGACCATGCGTAATTCATGCGTGAATCATGAAAAAATAATTTTTGAAAAACCAATCCCAATATTGTTTCGGTACCCAACCTTGATTTATACTTTTCTTATTGTTTGCTACTTTTACGTTGTGGGTTAAAACGTGTTGGACTCTTTACTTGGAGAAAGTTAATCATATTATTTCTTTTCTTTCTTTCAATTTCTTCACATATGATCGAAAAACAACTACAAAAATTCTTGCGTGCTTAAATATGATTTTTTTTTTCATTTAAAATGCGAGTCGATAAATTTGAATAAAATATCAATTGTTTTTTTTAAATTACAAGCTAAAAATGGGTTAGTGTTGCCAACTAATTTGGCAATTCAAGTACTAAAGTACTTTAGAACGTAAAGATGGCTATCTGGTAGTATTTGCAACTAAAGTGGTATCACTTTCTCAAGAATAGTTGGCAATTCATATGCATTTAACATGGGACAAGTTTAGCAGCACTTTCCGTAAAAATTAACAACATTTTTAGAATTGCCAGCAATGTTCTGTCATTGTGATGTCTAATCAAAAGAAAAAAACTTTATCAAAATATTTGTAAAATAACTTTCAATTTATCAATATTGGAATTAATGTAAATATTTGCAAAAAAAACAAGAGTCAAACTTAAAGTCTCTACTATCATACCGTTAGATACGAACTGGTAGAATTGCCAACTATTCAGTGCAAAAAGTATCATTGCACTTTCATTAATAACAATACATAATTAGAGGCAATATCGCAAGGACAAAACTCATAAAGATTGATCATTTGGTTGGCAATTCTAAAAATTATTCAATGTTTTAAAAACTTGAGTTACCAACTAACGTAGAGAATAAGACTTAACTTTAATTGACTACTGGATCTCCTCCAATATTTCATACTTTTGATCTGGTATAGTTGGCAACTAATATAGCTCTCACTCGCCAGATAATTGCCAACCAAAAGTTTATATATATATTTTTTTTAAAATATTTCTTCAATCATAAATTTTTATTCCCAAGCGAATTTAATACTTTTGTTTTTGGTTCAGTACTCATATTTTCAAAAAAAAAAAAAAAAAAATGTTAAATATTTCAATATAAATGCATTATACACGTGCACTTGAACTAAATGCTCGTGTTATAATTCAATACTACTCATATTTATATACACTCGATACATTTGTGTAAAACTGTATAAGTGTTTATTTTATTTACCCGAGTAAAAAAGTTTTTGATATAATTATATATAATTTGATATAATTATATCAAATTATATATAATTATATAAAAATTATATAAAGAGGTAAAATTTTCCAAAAAATTGTATAAAATTATATATAATTTGATAAAATTATATCCACCAAGGATATCTATACAGTAGAATCTCACAAATTAGAACTCTCACAAATTAGATCTGTCCAGAAATTAGAACCGGCAATTTTAATGTATTGAACGCTCTAAAATTAGAACCTGTGGTTCTAATTTCTGGAAGTTTTATTTTTTTTTTGTTTTTATTTACACTACAAAATATTTTTTTTTTAAACTAAATAGGGGAAAACCCGAATTGTATGTAGTAACCGCTCTAAAATTAGAACCAGTGGTTCTTATTTCTGGACTTTTTTTTGTTTTTATTTTCACAATTCCATAAGTGTAAGAGAAATCGAGAAATGAAATGAAGATGGGTTTAATGACTGATCAAATAGCAGTGACGATGATATAATCGATGTAACGCCTATTATTTCCCATTTCAAAGCCCATAAAAGTGTTTTCTACAAATTTAATGTGTTATAGTAATTTAATATTAACAAAAAAATGGTCGTAACTGTTTTTATTATTATTATTTATAATTTTCTTTGAAAAAAAAAAATGTCCAGAAATTAGAACTTTTCAGAAATTAGAACTACCCGAGGAACAAAGTGGTTCTAATTTGCGAGATTCTACTGTATATATAAAAGAGTAATGTGACTGACTGACTGACTGACTGACTGACTTATATACTCATTCATCATCGCCCAGCCCAAACCGCTGAAGCTAGAGACTTGAAATTTGGACTGTAGGTCCACCTCCCGAAATATAGATCCACTAAGGCTGGATTTTTGCCAATGTTGATTCTAAGGGGGTAAAAAGGGTAAAAAAGTGTACTATTGGTACTTTTTATATCTCCTGAAATAATGGTCATAGAGATTTGAAATTTGGACTGTATGTTCACCTCCCGGAATATAGATCCAGTAAGGCCGGATTTTTGCCAGCGTTGATTCTAAGGGGACAAAAAGGGTAAAAAACTGTACTTTTGGTACTTTTTATATCTCCTGAAATAATGATCGCAGAGACTTGAAATTTAAACTGTATGTTCAACTCCTGGAATATAGATCCAGTACGGTCGGATTTTTGCCAATGTTGATTCTAAGGGGGTAAAAAGGGTAAAAAACTGTACTTTTGGTACTTTTTATATCTCTTGAAATAATGGTCACAGAAACTTGAAATTTAAACTGTATGTTCACCTCCCGGAATATAGAGCCAGTAAGGCTGGATTTTGGCCAGTGTTGATTCTAAGGGGGTAAAAAGGGTATAAAAATGTCCTTTGGTACCTTTTATATTTCCTTAAAAAATGGTCCTAGACACTTGAAATTTTGAATGTAGGTTCAGCTCCCGGAATATAAATCTGCCAAGGCTGGATTTTGCCAATGTTGATTCTTAAGGGTAAAAAGGGTAAAAAAACTGTACTTTTGGTACCTTTTATATTTTCTTAAATAATGGTCCTAAAAACTTAAAATTTGAAATGTATGTTCACCTCCCGGAAAAAATATTCACCAAGGCTGGGTTTTTGCCAATGTTGACTGTACGGGGGTAAAATGGAAAAAGTGTACTTTTGGTACTTTTTTTAATTTACTGAAATAATGGTACCTTTTATAAAAAGTATCTTTTATAACCTTACCTTACCCTACCTTACCTTACCTTACCTTACCTTACCTTACCTTACCTTACCTTACCTTACCTTACCTTACCTTACCTTACCTTACCTTACCTTACCTTACCTTACCTTACCTTATCTTACCTTACCTTACCTTACCTTACCTTACCTTACCTTACCTTACCTTACCTTACCTTACCTTACCTTACCTTACCTTACCTTACCTTACCTTACCTTACCTTACCTTACCTTACCTTACCTTACCTTACCTTACCTTACCTTACCTTACCTTACCTTACCTTACCTTACCTTACCTTACCTTACCTTACCTTACCTTACCTTACCTTACCTTACCTTACCTTACCTTACCTTACCTTACCTTACCTTACCTTACCTTACCTTACCTTACCTTACCTTACCTTACCTTACCTTACCTTACCTTACCTTACCTTACCTTACCTTACCTTACCTTACCTTACCTTACCTTACCTTACCTTACCTTACCTTACCTTACCTTACCTTACCTTACCTTACCTTACCTTACCTTACCTTACCTTACCTTACCTTACCTTACCTTACCTTACCTTACCTTACCTTACCTTACCTTACCTTACCTTACCTTACCTTACCTTACCTTACCTTACCTTACCTTACCTTACCTTACCTTACCTTACCTTACCTTACCTTACCTTACCTTACCTTACCTTACCTTACCTTACCTTACCTTACCTTACCTTACCTTACCTTACCTTACCTTACCTTACCTTACCTTACCTTACCTTACCTTACCTTACCTTACCTTACCTTACCTTACCTTACCTTACCTTACCTTACCTTACCTTACCTTACCTTACCTTACCTTACCTTACCTTACCTTACCTTACCTTACCTTACCTTACCTTACCTTACCTTACCTTACCTTACCTTACCTTACCTTACCTTACCTTACCTTACCTTACCTTACCTTACCTTACCTTACCTTACCTTACCTTACCTTACCTTACCTTACCTTACCTTACCTTACCTTACCTTTCATAAAAAGTACCTTCTATAAAAAGTACGTTTTGTTAAAAGTACCGAAAGTACACTTTTTGGTACTTTTTTATTTCCTGAAATAATAATAAACATAGAAACTTGAAATTGGAAAAGGTTCGCCTCTCGGAAAATAAAGGAATTAAAAGGAATAAAAAAGTGTACTTATTTATTTCCTGATATAATGGTCCCAGAAACCTAAAATTTGGAATATAAAATCCTTTGGTGAAAAAAGAGATTGGGAAAAGTTCTTTTTGGAAATTCCGTTTCTTAACGGGGATACAAAGTACTTTTAATATTTGCTGAAACAATGATCCTAGATAATTGAAATATGGATTGTAGGATCCTTCGGTGAAGAAAAAACATTCTGGAAGAGGTACTTTTTTTAAATTCCGTTTCTAAATGGGGGTAATTAAGTGTACTTTGGTACTTTTTTTGCTCCTATAATAATTACCTTAGGAGATGGAGATGGAATTGGAAATGAAATGGCGTAGAACGGGGAACAATATAAAATAGATAGAGCAGGGAACAATATGGAATGATATTTTCAACTCAAATTTTTGGTGTTTAGCTTTTTTTACTCCATATTTTTTTATTACAATTTCTTTTTTCACTGAAATATTTATTCACTCAAAATCCAAAATCCCGACATAAGGGCTCGAAAATTCTCATTATATTTTTCCCCCGGAACGAACATGATAACGTACCAGCAAAGTTATTCAAATTTTATTGTTTAAATTATTCATTGCAATATTTTTTTATGGAAGACTTAAACGTCCACAAGTAAATAAAACAAAGACTATGTAGGGGAATTTTTTTGAAATCGATAGAATAATTCTGATCCTTCTATTATCCGGTATTCAATACAGCCGGTAACGAAGTACCGGGATTGTAAGCTAGTAATTATATAAAATTATATCAAATTATATCTAATTTGATAAAAATTTTATCAAATTTTATAAAATTTTATCAAATTATATATAATTTGATATAATTTTATATAATTATATCCACCAAATCCTGGATATAATTATATATAATTTTATTAAATTATATATAATTTTATATAGTTTTGTAAAATTTTTTGGAAAATTTTACCTCTTTATAGAATTTTATATAATTATATATAATTTTATCAAATTATATATAATTATATAAAAACTTTTTTACTCGGGTAGTTTATGTAAGGTAGTGGAAAATATACACTGTAAATCTATTTTTTTTTTTTTTCAGTTGAAAATTATTTGTTATTATTGTATTATTTCATTTGGTTTTGTGTCATTAACCTATAAAACGTGTGCTAATAGTGCAGTTTAATTTTTTTTTTATTATTTCTTATTTCAGTTCACTTCTGTTTCATACTAAAAAAATATACAATGTTTGTTTAATACACAATATAAACTGGAAAGAGTATAAATAAAAGAGAGTTTTTATTTTACTTATTTCTTTGGGATTTAGAATTGATAGTATTTAGGAATTTTGACAACAATTTTTAGCTGGTAATTCTATTAGATTCTCTAATAAAAATTTTTTTATAATAGAACAAATTTATATTAAAAATTTTATATTTAAGGCGATTTGGTGGAATTGCCATCTCTCTCACTAGTTTTTCGTGAGATATTTTAAAAATAAAAATCCTTGCTATTTTTATACCCTCCACTCTAGTGATAGAGGGTATATATAAGTTTGTCATTCCGTTTGTAACACCTCGAAATATTGGTCTAGGACCCCATAAAGTATATATATTCATGATCCTCGATCGATTTTAAGACGATCTAGCGATGTCCGTCCGTCCGTCTGTCCGTCTGTCTGTCTGTTGAAAACACGCTAACTTTTGAAAGACTTAACGGAGGCTCCTGAAGTTTGGCATATATGTTGGGCATTTACCTGGTCAGGTTGGTATTGCAATCCAGCGAAATCGGTCAAGTGGTTCAAAAGTTATGAGCAAAAGACTGAATTTCGGCAAGGGTTTTTCGTGAATTTTTAAGATAAAAAGCACTATAACTTTCGAAAAGCAATTCTAAGGATGCTGAAGCTTGGCATATATCTTTTGCGTTCCTCCAGCCTCGTTCTTATTGACTTTCAGCCAAATCGGTCCAGTGGTTCAAAAGTTATTAGCAAAACCGTGAATTTCAGATTAGCTTCACCTAAAATTCACGTGTTGAAAACCCGTTAAACCTGTTTTAAAAACATTGGTAAGTCACAAAAATATTTTACAACATATTTTTGTCACTCAAAAATATTTTTATACCAAAACAAAAAAAAAATACACTCGAAAAAAATTTTACACTCAAAAAAAATTTTACACTAAAAAAAAAAAAAAAGTAAATATTTTTTTTTTTTCAAAAATTACTAAAAAAAAATTTTTTTAAACAAAATAAAATATTTCTAATAAAAACTGTTATTTTTTCACGTTAGAAAATTTATTATCACTTAAAATGGGCATTGTGGAGGGTATTCATAGATTCGGCCAAGTCGAATTTAACTTTTCTACTTGTTTTCTATTAGTTTTTCTTTTGGAGTCGTTTGTGATAGTTTTTCGTGGTCAATTATTTATTCATTACTTTTTCAAAAAAAAAAAAAATGTTGGTCTGGTCCTATTATTTTGAATATGAATTTGCTACTGAAGTTTTGGTTGGCAATTCTACAATATCACTTAAACTTTGAACGACTCAAATCGTAATAAAACATTTAAAAATCAACAACTTTTCGCAGTTAGAAGAAACCATCATAAAAAAACTAAAATGTCACTTTTTTACGGCAATTTAAATTGTCTTGTATAATAAAAATACAGTGACGAGCAAAAGTGTAACAGGGTTCACATTGCTTAGATAATCTGCTCTATATTTTAAACTACACAAAATAAAGTATTGAAGTTTTTTGATAATTTTATTAGTTAATTGATCAGAATTTATAAACATTATCGAAATATGCTGTAAAATTTTTTATAAAAAAAATATAGTAAAAATTCCATAAAAAGGCAAGTGTTACATTATTGCACTCATGATTTTTCTACATAAATCTTTAGGACAACTTTTATATTTCGCGCATATAGACCCGGATTTTGCAATTTTTTTATAAAACTTAATAAATAACATAAAAATAATTCATTTGTTGAAAAGAAATTTTGGCTAAACATTTTTTTAACTCAAAAGTCCGTCCTTTTAACGATTTTAGGAGAGCCACACGTATTACTCAAGCTTAGAATATACAGACATTATTTTTTTGGAATGGCGTTTATATCCCGCGATAGTAGAGCCCATTTAAAATCAAATTCATAAGTGGTTTGTTTATTTTGCAATTAATAAAAATTTTTTATTGGGTACTCAATTTGGGTTTTTGGCGGAATTTCAAATATTTTTGCAGATATTCAACATTTTTCGGATGAATACGAGCCAATTCTGGCCGATGATGTTTTTTCTATATTCGGTCTTAAATATATCGTCAATTAAAATCATCAGTAGATTGACAATATTGTTATAAAGAATGTAGTTATTATTAAATCCCTATTTAAAATTATTGTTTGGGGTACCTAAATTGAATTAGTGAATTTCGTCCAATGATAAGAGCAGCAAAAGACTTTTATTTATTAAACATTATTTATTTTTGTTCTTTCTGAAAAAATTAACTCCAAAGATTGCGTTCTGATTCGATAATTTGACACTATGGCACTACCCCGAGGATAATGTCCAAAACCACGAAATGTGATAGTGGTTTTAAATGGCATAAAGCCATTCTTAACAAAATTTATGATCAACTGGTGATATAACTTGTTGACTCATTTACGGCTGAATTAAGAAAATACTTCTTGAGGCAAAATTGGCCTTTATTCAGCCGAAAAATGTCGAATTTCGGCAAAAATATTTGAAATTCCTCCAGAAACCCAACCCCAGTACACAATAACTTTTTTTTTACTAATAGCAAAAGCAACAATCCATTTACGAAATTTTTTATAAATGGTCTCTATTATCGCCTGATATAAACACCATTCAGAAAAAATAATTTCTGCAAATTCTTAGCTTGATAAATATGCGTGGTTCCCCAAAAAACGTAAAAAGGACGGACTTTTGAGTTAAAAATAATGTTTACCCAAAATTTCTTTTCAACAAATGAATTATTTTTATGTTATTTATTAAGTTTTACAAAAAAATTGCAAAATCCGGGTCTATATGCGCGAAATATAATAGTTGTCCTAAAGATTTATGTAGAAAAATCATGAGTGCAATAATGTAACACTTGCCTTTTTATGGAATTTTTACTATATTTTTTTTATAAAAAATTTTACAGCATATTTCGATAATGTTTATAAATTCTGATCAATTAACTAATAAAATTATCAAAAAACTTCAATACTTTATCTTGTGTAGTTTAAAATATAGAGCAGATTATCTAAGCAATGTGAACCCTGTTACACTTTTGCTCGTCACTGTACGTGAAAACTTTTTAACAATTTCCTTATAATTCCTCGAGTTGCCAATTTTTGTATACCCTCCACTTAGTGACAGAGGGTATATATAAGTTTGTCATTCCGTTTGTAACTCATCGAAATATCGGTCTGGGACCCCATAAAGTATATATATTTATGATGCCCGATCGATTTTAAGACATTCTAGCGATGTCCGTCTGTCTGTGGAAAATGCTGTCACGGACAAAATATTGCACAGAGATGACTGAAACTTAACATATTTATTGGAAGTTTTCCCGAGAAGTTCGGTATTGCATTTGAGCGATATCGGTTCAGCGGTTCAAAAGTTATGAACGGAAATGTAAGCACACCTCAAAAATTTCAGTACATTCAACATAACCTAAAAATACAAAATGCTTTAATTCGGCTTCTGGTTGACATATGTGAACATAATTGAACACCAAATGGTATTTAAACAAGTACGAACATATTTTTTGACAAAAAAAGAAAAAAATCGCGGATTTTTTTTAACAAAATTTTTTTTCGCGGAATTTTTTTTTCAAAAAAATTTTTTTTTTTTCAAAAGTAATTTCCTTTTAAATAAAGTTTTTTGCAATAATCTTTTTGAAATTGTGGTGGGTATCACTACATTCGGCAAGGTCGAATTTAACTTTTTTACTTGTTTAAAGTATAATTTGCCAACGATAATAAGGTAAGTGATGCCACTTCAAGTTGCAATAAAATTATTCAATAACTTAGGAATTTTGGAAAATTATTAAATACAAATGTTTTCCTTCTTTTTAAGAAAAAATACACTTAAAAAATCTAAAACTCTCAATCGTTATTAATTTTTATACCCTACACCACTCTGTGGTACAGGGTATAATGAGTTTGTGCTGATGTTTGTAACTACCCGAAATATTGGTCCTAGACCCACTTTCAAGTATACCGATCGACTCAGAATCACTTTTTGAGTCGATTTAGCGATGTTCGTCCGTCCATGTAAACGTTGTGCGCACGATACAGGTCGCAATTTTTAACCGATTTGTCTGAAATTTAAAACTTAAGTTTCTTTTGACCCAAGGACGAACGCTATTGAAACTGAAAAAAACCGGTCCATGTGTTGACCTAGCCCCCATACAAACGTCCCCTTTAAATTTGGGTCAAATGACCCTAACAACAATATTTTAATAGGTATCCTTTCAAAATTTGGCAGGTAAACGTTTTTTGTATTCACAAATCACCGTTCCGAATTTCAAAGGAATCGGCCCAGGTCTTCTTGTAGCCCCCATACAAACCACCCTCCCGATATTCACATAAATCTCAAAAATTTCATGAAAAAATAAAATATTTGATTAAAATTTTGTTTGTGTGTTTAACGCATACTTTATAACCCAAAAATCTGATTATATTCGGACCATTTTTGGACTTAGGGCCCATATGAAAATGTCGCCCGATATTACTAAAAGCGGTTTGTTGGCAACAAATAGAAGCCAATTTCACTCAAATTTGGTTTGTGATTGTTTTCTACACTTATTTAAGATTTTACAAAAGATAGACCCAATCGGTCCATGTTTGGACTTGGTACCCATTTTCCCGGAAATACTGGTGTAGGGTATTATAGGGTCGGTCTTGACCGACTATAATTTTCTTACTTGTTTTTTTTTTTTAATTTGCTAATTTTACCATTTATTATAAGTGTATGATTTGTCAACTCTGGAAAGGGAGATGCCACTTTTAGTGGCCGAATCCAAAAGTGTCAAATATGAACTAATTTTTCTGTAGTATGAACTAAATTGAAATAAAATTTTAAATTTTTTAGCTCAAATTTCTTTAATAATTGTAATAAAATAAGTTGGATGAATAAATCCAATATGGAACCAATGCGTAGTAATTTTAAAGTCGAAAGAACTAAATGGAATACGATTTTCTTTTTTAACCCATTTTGGACCAAGATTCAATTTTATTTTTCTTTTTTGGAAAAAGGTACTTTTTTAGGGTAATTAGCACCCGCTGAGCTCAAAAATCTTGTCAAAAAATTTTCAATGTGCCGTTTTCCCAGAAAAGCCTGCATTTCAACTTTTTATGCAATTTTAATATTTTGATTTATTTGCTATTTTATTAATTTATTTCATTATTTTCAAAATAAATAGTTTCTAAACAATTTAAATTAGTGGAATTTGATAATAAATTAAATCTTAAAAAATTTTAGGTTAGTCAAAAAAATTAAAAGCCGAAAATAAAAAAATTATAAATTTTCGTTTTTGCTTGAAACAATTTCTGTGCCGATTTGCATTTCATGGACATATAAATTGCGGCGGTCAGTCATTATCATTTCTTTCAAATTTACTTAAGTAGTTCATTTTTCCATTTTTAGTTCATTTTTTTTTTAGTTTATGATTTGCCAACTTAAGTGGGCAGAGTGATGCCACTTATGTATAGTTGCCAATACTAGCAGATCTTTCAAATATTCTATATTTAAAAGTTTTGTATTTCGGAAATATTGTTTGGCATACTTTGCTTTTGAGTAACTTACAATCTCCCTATAAATTTAAGCTCTTCTTTGGTATGGCAAACACAAGTTTTCTTGTATTCTACAGTATTGAAATTTCATACAATATATTTTTTTCTAAGCACTAAACTAGAGAGGGAGAATATATAAAAAGTAGTAAAAGAAGGCAGCAGAAATATAATTGCTTGAGGAAGAAGGTCTTTTTGCATTAAATACTATATTTTGAAATATGAAAAAGCAAAGGAAGTGTTTACCTCTTATTTTATACTTCTACACTTCTTTAGAAATCCCCATTTAATCCCTTTTTAAAATATTAAAAGGTCTTTTGTCATACATCTAGTATATGTATCTCTTGATTTTTTTTACCGTTTCTTAGTATGTAGTACTCTTTCCTTCTCTTTTGCACTCCCATACAATTGCATTTTATAATGCAGTATATTTTTATACTAATACTAAGAACAAATTTTTTTTTTTTTTTTTTTTTTTTTTTTTAAAGCGGTCTGTTAATCTAAAAGTAAATATGGAATATACAAAAAAGAATACAATGTTAAAAACTCTTGTCAGTTTTTTTTTTTTGTTTACGTGTTAAAAGTAGATTGTTTTTTGTTTTCCAGTTTAAATATCAAGTATTTCAATTTCAAAAATACAATAAATTTTTTATATAAATTGTATATATTTTGTATAACATTGTATTTATTATAAATATTAAATAAATAAAACTAATTTGTAATTTCAATTTTTTTTAAATCTATTTTCAGGTATGTGTGTTATTCTATATATTGCGTTTAAACTAAAATTGTGGTGGTAAGCAAATAATTGTAGCAGCAAATAAATAAACCAGTAAAAAAAAATTTTAATATTATTATCGGTTTTTTTTTTGTTTGACACTTTAATTTAAATTGTTATTAATTTGTATCGATATTAATTTTAATGAGCTATAATTTTTATACATACAAAAAAAAAACTAGACCTAGACCTACATTTTGTTTGTTTTATAAGTCAATTGCTTCCGTTTTAGTTAAATTACTGTTTAATTGCATAATTTTTTTTGGAAAAATTTTAATGAACTAAATATTAATTTAGTTCAAATATTTTTTGGCAGTGTATGTTATAAAGCAATTTATCAAAAAAAAGTTGGCAGCACTGTTATTTTGCAAAAAACATATAAAACAAAGTTGGCAACTCATCTGTCAAGACCATGATATAGTGTTTCTTCACAATTCATTTTCTTGCTGCTTGCTGCTCAGCAGCAATGCTGCTAAGAAGATTCTACTTTATAATGTTGCCAACTTTTTTTGGTACAGAGTTGTGTTTTTTTGGAAATCTTTTAATGAACTAAATATTAGTTCAGTTCAAATATTTTTTGGCAGTGTATGTTATAAAGTTTAACGGAGCATATCAATTAGCAATTTATCAAAAAAAGTTGGCAGCACTGTTATTTTGCAAAAAAAGATATAAAACTAAGTTGGCAACTTATCTCCCAAAACCATGATATAGTGTTTCTTCACAATTCATTTTTTTTTGCTGTTTGCTGCTCAGCAGCAATGCTGCTAAGATGATTTTACTTTATAGTGTTGCCAACTGTTTTTGGTACAGAGTTGTGTTTTTAATGCATTGTTACCCTTTTTTAATAGTGTTTTAGTTTTTGAAGTAAAAAGTTTATAATTTATACATATTTTTAACAAAAAATGTCTGTTTTGAATAAAATCATTAGGAATTCAAACAATTTCGTTTAAAAATTTGCTAAATTAGAAACAAATGTAACTGACAAGGGAAGTCTCCCTGGTGTCACCCTCCGATCTTCATGAAATTTAGATATGTTGTTAAGAACGAAAATTAATTCGATACGTATTTTTTTTTAGCGGCATAAACTCATTTTTAGGGGGGGGGGGGTCGATTTGTTTGGGGGGAAATTTACCTTTTTCAGTTTTTTACGATTTACGCCTAGTTAAACAAAATTAGTATAGGCATGTGTGGTATCAGATTAAAACAGTGGTGCGCACACACATACTATAATATTTATGCTTGGGTGGGTAGTAGCAAGCAAAAAGTCAACAAATTTGCTCAAGCAACAGAACTTTATAGTGTACGTGTGTCGACAGCGTACAAGCAGCATTTTTTAATAGTATAAGAATAGGAATTACAAAAATGTCCATCACTGGATTAAAGGTATTAAAAATACCTATCTCGTGGTGCCAACAACGGGCCAAAGAAGTTTGTATTTTTCGACTTATTAACAAAAATGTCCTAAAATTTATGTATTTTACTCAATATGACGAAAAGTTGTGCATGTTTGGACACGTTCTTAGCACACGAAGATAGGTTTTCCAAAGACCTTTCATTTGGTATGTAATATGACTAGGTTTCTTTGCATAATATAGGAGATAAACGAAAAAAACTGAAAAATGGCCTTGTTTTCCCCCTCCTTTTTACCCCCTAAATATGAACTTGGGCCGCTAAAAAAAATACGTGTCCCTTTATTTTTTCTGCTCTATAAAATAAAACCAATTCCATAAAGATCCGCGGGTGACACTAGGGAGACTTCCCTTGTGAGGGGTAAATTGTTTTTTATCAAAGCCTACACGGCGAAAATTTTACTTCAACTTTAAACGCCTCAAATCGTAATAAAAAATGTATAAATCAACAACTTTTGACAATTCTAAGAAAGAAATTATAAAAACAAAACTGAAATGTCACTTTTCCACCACGATTTGTATTGTCTTTCATAATAAATATGCGTGAAAACTTTATTAACAATTTCCCCATAATTCCTCGCGTTGCCAACATTTTTTTTATATGGATTTTGACAGATTTTTACCGCAGTGGACCCATGGGGTCTGGACCCAAAGAAAGAAACGATCATAACAAAACTGAAATGTCACTTTTTCACGGCAATTTAAATTTTCTTGTATAATAAAAATTCGTGAAACCTTTTTTTAACAATTTCCCTATAATTCTTCGCGTTGCCAAAATGAAATCGAACAGAGTACTATGCTTAAAGTTTAAGTAAAATTTTCGACGCAAAAAAGAGACTACTATGCTTAAAAAATTATTTTTTTTTTTCAAATTTAGTTAGGTTAGATTGTAGACTGAGGTCTGTTGTGATACCGCGGGTTGGTAATAGGGTTTCCCTACTAGTCCCAGCCGTTAAACCAATTTGAGCTCCTAATGAAACTCTTAAGATATTAAATATTGACAGCCGACAAATCAGAAAGATTGTGTAGCTCCCTAGATCGCAGTAAAGTCTCTGACCAGAAAGTGACGAGCAATGGCAGATAAAGTGTTCGATAGCTTTCAACTTCTCTGTATAAATGCAACTTGGTCAAGTCAGTTCTTTCCTATAAGTCAGTGTCCGGTAATTACTGCAACCACTGTCGAAATGCCTCCTTTTGGAAGCGATATCAGCTCACTTGTGAGCTTCTCAGTAGGAGAAGGCTTAATCTATCGTGTCTGTGATTAGTCTCCGTCACGGAACAAAGTTGTAGATTTTGCTTGCAAGTTTCTAGAGGCATGCCAACACATTCCATTTCCATCGGAACCTGTGAGTAATTCCCAGTTTTGCAACTCATCGGCTTTGCAATTCCCTGGAATGTTTCTATACCCTGCGACCCATGTAAGTCGTATGTCAAACTGCTTGGCCATCTTATTTAAAACAAGCGACAGTTAAGGGCAGATATTTTTTTCAGAAACATTGACTCCAGGGATTTGACCGCGGTTTGACTGTCAGACTAGATGTTGACTGCGGTTGTAGACAAGACATTGCAACTCAACAAGTCAGCCACTTCCTTTCTTGCCAGCATCTCTGCCTGGTAAACACTGCAATGATCTGGCAATCTTCCGAACTACCGACTAATTGGTCTGAAATTCTTCGGAGCTGTGTAGGAACTTTTCCCAGCCTTCGGGATAAAGACGACTCTGGTATCCCTCCATTTTAAAGGAATGTACGACCAGTTTATGCATGCCGTGTAGAGATTATACAGCAAAGGGGCTAAATAGTCCGACACTTGCTGCATCTCAGACGGGATTATACCATCAAGACCTGGGAATTTATAATGTTAGCATATTTATTATTTCCCAAGCAATTTCTTGGGAAAGATGCTTGGGTTTGAAAGCGTTCAAAAACTTGAAACGGCGTTATGGAATTGCCCGGAAAATGCGTGTGTAGAACGAGATCCAGTGACTTCCCACTGGTGGTAGACCACACCCCAGTAGTATCCTTCAGGTATCCCAGGATGCAATGAGAAGAAGCCAGAACTTTGCGCAGCTTAGATGGCTCAGAAACGTATTCTATGTTTCCACAGAAGTTTTTTCAAGAATCACACTTGGCAATTCTGATCATATTCTTATAACGCTTTAACTTGCAGCCTACAGACCAGATTTCTGATTCTCGAAGTCGATAGCGATCAAAATTCTACTCGAACGTGAGATTTTTCAATTTTCCTGTATGCCTAAAATTATGCTTTGATAAATATAAGATTTTAACATGTTGCTTTTAAAACTCTGAAACATAAAAACATGACGAAGATATACAAGGTCTTGTAATAATCAAAGCATAATTTTAGGCAATAAGAAAATCGCAAGCTTGAGTAGGATTCGATCGCTAACGACTCCGCGAATCAGCCTCCAGTCCTCAACCGCTCTTGAAGAATTTGCTTTAATTAAGAGCTTTCTTATAAAAATCTTGGATATCAGACCGATTTTGATAAAAACTTTATTGCCTTAATTGGATTTTTTCGTATTTTAGAGTTGCCAACAATATGTTATATCATTGAAAGGTCTGTTATGGTAAACAAACCGCCTTTGTTAGTTTTACCATTTAATTTGTAAAACGAAGTTTGCTGTTTATGATATTTTTTTTCTTATAAAAAAACCTGAAACATTTAAACAGTTTTGCTAAAAATATAATTTTTAAAATTCGCTCCCTCCAGTTTTGAGAATTGCCAACTTAATATTTAACAATTCTTCAATATTTAACAAATTTTACAATTTGTTTTTTAAAACGGAAATGCGACTTCTTTTAATGCAATATAAATAAAAATCATTCATAAATGCATAATGACATTTAATTCATTTACATTTATTTAAAATTATAATTTACATGCATAAATACATACAAATATGATCCTTTAACATGAATTGCTTGTCATTTTGTTGTCATGATCATCATCCATAATATAAACAATTTGTTATTATTTATTTCGTTTCTATTTAATTCTAAAAATACTTTGCTACCATATTTCTATTAGAAAATGTAAAGTAGAGATCTCTAATATTTATTTATTTTTTTTAAGATTGTATACATATATTTTTTTTAATATATGAATAACAGCAACAAAAAGTAGGACATGTTGATATCACCGATATGGGAGAATAATGTAGTTTGTTTGTATTGTAGACATTGTTGTTGTTGAGTAATCTTTTTGGAAAGTTCTCAAAATTCAAAATAAAATAAAGAAAATAAGAGTAAAAAAATAAGTTTGGAAAATATAAATATTTCTTTTCAAATATACTCTTTTAAATTTTTTTTACCATGTTCACACTGAATTGTTTAGGAAATGATAGTTTTTGAAGTTTTTGATTAGTTTTTAAAAGTTGGCAACACTTAATTTAGTTAACAAGAAGATTTTAGCATTGAAACTCGTCTTTAAGGCATAGTACTCTATTCGATTTCACGGTAAAAAAATCTGTCAAACTCCATATAAAAAAAAAATAATTTTGGCAACGCGAGGAATTATAGGGAAATTGTTAAAAAAGTTTTTGCGCATTTTTATTATACAAGACAATTTAAATTGCCGTGAAAAAGTGACATTTCAGTTTTGTTATGATCGTTTCTTTCTTATACTTGTCAAAAGTTGTTGATTTTTAAATGTTTTATTGCGATTTGAGGCGTTTAAAGTTTAAGTGGAATTTTCACCGTAAGAAACAGAGTACTTAGCGAGGAATTACAGGGAAATTGTTAAAAAAAGTTTTCACGCATTTTTATTATACATAAGTGAAAAAGTGACATTTTAGTTTAGTTATGATCGTTTCTTTCTTATAACTGTCAAAAAAAGTTGATGATTTTTAAATGTTTTATTGCGATTTGAGGCGCTTAAAGTTTAAGTGAAATTTTCACCGTAAAAAATTGAGTACTTAGCTTAAAAAGCTAACAAGGGAAGTCTCCCTGGTGTCACCCTCCGATCTTCATGAAATTTGGATATGTTGTTAAGAACGAAAATTAATTCGACACGTATTTTTTTATAGCGGCCCAAACTCATTTTTTAGGGGGGTCGATTTGTATGGGGGGAAATTGACCTTTTTCAGTTTTTTTCGATTTACGCCTATTTAAACAAAATTAATATAGGCATGTGTGGTATCAGATTAAAGGTATTAAAAATACCTATCTTGTTATGCTAATAACGGATCATGGAAGCTAATATTTTTTGACTTATTAACAAAAATGTCCTAAAGTTTTGGTATTTTACTCAATATGACGAAAAGTTGTTCATGCTTGGACACGTTTTTAGCACACGTAGATAGGTTTTCCAAAGACCTTTCATTTGGTATGTAACATGACTTGGTTTCTTTGCATAATATAGGAAATAAACGAAAAAAACTGAAAAATGGCCTTGTCTGCCCCCCTCCTTTTTACCCCCTAAATATGAATTTGGGCCGTTAAAAAAAATACGTGTTCCTTTATTTTTTCTGATCTACAAAATAAAACCAATTCCATAAAGATCCGCAGGTGACACTAGGGAGACTTCCCTTATAAGTAACGAGTGTGAGATGCCACCTAAGTGGAAAATAATACCAGATTCCACAAAATTTCGCATATTATGATCTATGAGTTGCCAACTAAAGTAAAAAGTGAGATGCCACTTTATTGAGAAATAAAACCAGGGGGCTAATTATGTAACTTGATAATCGTCATCTTTAGCTCATTATTCTTTTACCATAAAATGACATTATATGGTAATGGAATAACGATGGAAACGATACGATTGACGATTATCAAGGGGCATGTCACAGACCCAATTCCGTTCGGATTTGAAAAAAGTGGTTTACTTGTAAAACGCAAAGCGAATATTTTTTTTTCGGAATGCAACCACTTTTATGCAATTCAATTCCACTTTGATTTTTAAAAGTGATTTCATTCCGAAAATTATAATATTCGTTTTGTGTTTTACGAGCAAACCACTTTTTCCAAATCCGAACGGAATTGAGTCTGTGACATGCCTCCAAGTTACATAATTACCCCCCAGAATTCCTAAAATTCCTTATCTTAATTCCCCATGATTTCTTAAATATTTAGAGTTGCCAACCTTTTTTAAATACATTATTATTTAAAAAAAATCGCCCATTTCACTCTCTTAAACACCTTAATTGCCAACACTTTAGCAAAAGATAATTATTTGAGCTTCTCGTTAACAAAGTATATAATTTTATTGAGAATACATTTCTGTATAACATTGTATCGAATCGTTTTTAAAACAAATACTATAAAAAAATAACTTTTAATTGATAACACTAAACACAAAAACAAACCGAATGCACCTTTTAATAAAAAAAAATTCTCTATAAGTCCCAAATATTTTTTTTATATTTTGTTATCGTCGTTTTTTTATAAACCAAACAAACGTCACAATTATTGTTCTATATATAAAAAAAAAGAACTATGTTAGATATTCAAAAATTTTTTTTTGTTTATATTCATTTAGTAGTGGGTGTTTTTTTTTTTGTATTATTTTATATTCTTAATATTGCAACACATTTTTTTGTTTTTAGGTCAAAAAAAGTATGAGTACTTTTTTTGTGTTATACAAATATAAAATTATCATTTGTATGTATTATGTCGGTATATAACGTCGACTTCAGGGCAAAAGGCCCTAAACTACAGAAAATTAAAAATTGAGATTTTGATAGATTATGATGACAGGCCTTCAAAAAATTTTGAGGTTTATTTTTTTTTCCAAACTATTTTTAAAACAAATTTTGAAATTTTTACAACCGGTTTAAACCTATAGCAGCTGATCTATTCAAATCTTATTATATATAACTGTATCTGACCAGACCTAATTAAATTAATTTGATCTGAGATCTAATTATATTTTTTCTAATAAAAAATTGATTACAAACAGCAAATTTATTAACGAAATTCCTAATAAAGCATCTTTTGCTTTTCTTTTAAAATCCCAAAATTGTAGTTATGACCTTTTGTATTTTATTTGACGATATAAACTATTTTAATAGAATGTATACATTCTCTCACCATGATCTGGTCTAGAACTAGACATTTAAAATAAAATGTTTTTATACCCTCCACTTAGTGATAGAGGGTATATATAAGTTTGTCATTCCGTTTGTAACTCATCGAAATATCGGTCTGGGACCCCATAAAGTATATATATTCATGATGCCCGATCGATTTTAAGACATTCTAGCGATGTCCGTCTGTCTGTCTATCTGTCTGTGGAAAATGCTATCACGGACAAAATATTGCACAGAGATGACTGAAACTTAACATATTTATTGGAAGTTCTCGAGAGAATTTTGGTATTGCATTTGAACGATATCGGTTCAGCGGTTCAAAAGTTATGAACGAAAATGTTAGCACACCTCAAAAATTTCAGTACATTCAACATAACCTAGAAATACAAAATGCTTTAATTCGACTTCTGGTTGACATATGTGAACATAATTGAACACCAAATGGTATTTAAACAAGTACGAATATATTTAAAAAAAAAAAAGAAAAAAATCGCGAATTTTTTTTACCAAAATTTTTTTCGCGGAAATTTTTTCTTCAAAATTTTTATTTTTTTTTTTCAAAAGTAATTTCCTTTTAAATAAAGTTTTTTGCAATAATCTTTTTGAAATTGTGGAGGGTATCACTACATTCGGCAAGGCCGAATTTAACTTTTTTACTTGTTATACCCTACACTAGGTGGTAAAGCATTATAAAAAAAGTTTGTCATTCCGTTGGTAACACATACAAAATTTCAGTATAGGATTTTTTAAAATATATATACTTTCATCACCCTTAATCGATTATAAGACCATCTAGCAAATTCTTTTACATTAAAAATTTTGAGAAAAAATCAGTTAATGCTTAAGTCTAGTACTCTGTTTTTCACAGCGAAAATTTCAATTAAATTTTAAAAGCCTTAAATCGCAATAAAACATTTATAAATCAACAACTTCTGACAATTATAAGAAAGAAACGATCATAACAAAACTGAAATGTCACTTTTTCACGGCAATTTAAATTGTATAAGTATTTCCCTATAATTCCTGGCGTTGCATAGTACTCTGTTCGATTTCACGGGAAAAAATCTATCAAACTTCATATAAAAAAAGTAAATTTTTTCAACGCGAGGAAATATAGGGAAATTTAAAAAAAAAAAATCCGCGCATTTTTATTATACCAGACAATTTAAATTGCCGTGAAAAAGTGACATTTCAGTTTTGTTATGATCGTTTCTTTCTTATAATTGTCCAAAGTTTTTGATTTTTAAATGTTTTATTGCGATTTGAGGCGTTTAAAATTTTAGTGAAATTTTCACCGTAAAAAATAGAGTATAGTTTTAATCACATGATCAATTATTTTTATTTATTCTTTCTAATTATTTTTAATAAATTCAACCTAGCCGTGAACTGGTAATAATAACCGTCGTGTCGTTGTTGTGAAAAAAACCAAGGGTTCTGGTGGGAATCGAGCCCACACCCCCACGTTGAAAGGCTAGCACATAGTGACATAGTAATCCATCGACCGTTTTGTATATCTGGCATCACCAAAGATAATTGGAAAATTCTGGCAATGCCAAACTAAAGTTCAAACGCAAAGCAAAGAGAGACAAAACAAGTAAAAAAGTTAAATTCTGCCTTGCCGAATGTAGTGATACCCTCCACAATTTCAAAAAGGTTATTGCAAACAACTTTATTTAAAAGGAAATTACGTTTGAAAAAAAAAAAAAAATTGAAAAAAAATTTCTGCGAAAAAAAAATTCGGTAAAAAAAAAATCCGCGATTTTTTTTAATTTTTTGTCAAAAAAATATGTTCGTACTTGTTTAAATACCATTTGGTGCTCAATTATGTTCACATATGTCAACCAGAAGCCGAATTAAAGCATTTTGTATTTTTAGGTTATGTTGAATGTACTGAAATTTTTGAGGTGTGCTTACATTATACCAATACCAAAAACCTATAAAAAATTTATTTTTTTAGAGGTTTTTTTAGTTCTTAAGAGGGGAACTTTTTTCCCCCTGAACCGATTTTGCCCATGTTCGAACTTAACCAGCCCAATACTATAAGACATATTCGTGCCAATTTCCAGGAGTCTAGCTCTTTTACTTTGGACTGTATCGTGTCTTCCACAGACGGACAGACGGACGGACAGACGGACATCGCTAAAATGTCTTAGAATGGATCACTGATCAATAATATACATATATACTTTATGGGGTCTAGACCGATATTTCGATGCGTTACACACGGAATGACAAAGTGAGTATACCCCCATACTGTGGTTGGAGGGTATAAAAAATGATTTCATGAAATGATTTATACAAGGCAACTTAAATTGTGGTGAAAAGTGACATTTCAGTTATGTTGGATAGCTTTTTTACAATTGTCAAAAATTTTCGATTGACAAATTTGAACTTGAATTTTTAGCCGTGAAAAACAAAGCTCGTAAATAAGCCAAAGCGGTCCGGAACAAAAAAATATATGTTAAATAACAGCAAAAATTGATGTAGGGTATAAAATGGTCGATCATCACCGACTAAAATTTTCTTATTCGTTTTTTTTTGTTTTGGTTTTTATTTTCATTTAATATAGTGTATCAACTCGCATACAACAAAAAAAAAATAAACTCACACACATGCACATTTAACTCGTGCCGAAATAAAAATTGGGGTCATTGTGCAATCAATACATACAGAGTGAAGAACATTAGTCAATAATATTTTTCAATTAAAAATGTAAGAGGCAGAAAAAAAAATAACAACAATAAAAAGAAATTATAGGGGCTTTCAAAAGAAAATTTATGAAAATTATTGAAAAGATTTTTAATGAGAAAATAAAAAAAGGGTGGAATTTTTGTGGCCAAAAAAACTTTCAACGCAAGTTTAATTGTTTTTAATGGAAAATTAAAAAAAAAAATTATTGGTAACGTTAATTTCGGTAGTGTTGTTATCTTTGCGCAGACTTTTTTTGGTTTTGGTCCCATAGTTTTACACGAGTTGCCAACTGAGATGACAAGTGCTATTTATAACGGACTTTTTTAATAAATTGTCTTATGTTGTTTAGAACATTAATTTTGGGGCGTTGGAAATCTGGCATCTCAATTGCTACTTAAGTTGGCAACTCAGAAGCAAATACACAAAGTGACTAAGCACAATTTAGATACAACAAAAGAGTGCAGAGAAAGTAGGTTAACTTCGTAAATGGTCCAAATCGGTTAAGTTGAAAAAAGTTTCCCCTGTAAAACTGAGACCGCAAGTTTATATATCCTTGGCTGTATATACCCTTGGCTGTATAATCTATACACAGCATGCCTAAACTGGTCGTATATTCCAATAAAATGGAAAGATACCAGAGTCGTTTTTATCCTGAAGGCTGGGAAAAATTCTCACACAGTTCTGAAGGATTTCAGACCAATTAGTATGTCTTCTTTTTTGTTAAAGACAGTGGAACTCAGTGGACTCATATTTGCGTAGAGTGACTGACTCGAGGTTGCTTTCGACTGGCAATATGCACACAGCAACAGTAGATCAACGGAAACAGGGGGGTTACTGTGCATTTCGCATTAATCTTAAAAGTGTTCCAATTCGAACAGTTTCTTTCAAATCTAAATACGCAGTAACCCCATAACTCTTCATGAGCTCGTTGGTACCATCGAGAGATCGCTTTCAGTAAAGGATAACACTATGGTGGTATTGTCTGGTCTGGGAGTGAAGCGTGGAATCATTTTAATGGTGAAAAATCTACTAGTCATTTTGAGTGCCAATTTACCGCTATGATACCATCTAGGGAGTCTAGGATGAGGGGCATTCCGGGTAGTAAAAGCTACACAAACAAGTGGGCTTTGGAGTCTATTCGTAAGAGCTTGGGTTGAGCCTGGCTCGAAGATTGCTAGAACGTTGTAGTGTTTACCAGGCAGAGGTGCTGGCAATAAAGAAAGTGTCTGACTGGTTCAGTTGCAATGTCTTGTCTAAAACCGCAGTCAACATATATTATGACAGTCAAGTCGCGGTCAAGTCCCTTAAGTCAATGTTTCTAAAAACAACATCTGCCCTTAACTGAAACACGACTTTAGATGAGATGGCTAAACAGTTTGACATACAACTCAAATGGCTCCCAGGGCACAGACACATTCCAAAAAATGGCAAAGCCGGTGAACTTGCAAGACTGCGGACTACCTCACAGGTTCCAACAGAATGGGAATGTGTGTGTATGTATCCATCTTGAAACTTGCAAGCAAAATCTACGGCTTTGTTCCGAGACGGAGACTAATCAAAGATACACATGTATGGACGTGTAAAACTACACGACAGATTTGCCCTTCTCTTAATCAGAAGCGCGCAAGTGGAGAGATTTCGATGGTGGTTGCTGTGATTACCGGTCACTGTCACGCAGTGATTAAATGTTCCGTCAAATCACTTTTCCCGTAGTTGCATGGATTACGAGGAGTTGGAAACTATCGACCTCTGGTTGGAGACTTGCTTCACCGGGATCTAGCTGCACAATATTTCTGATTTGTGGATGTCAAAATTCAATATCTTAAGAGTTTCATAAGGAGCTCAACCATATTAAAAATGTTTCTGTTAATACGAGTTGCCAACTTCTGTGACGAGTATGATGCCACTTTGTGTTCTACGTCTTTGGGAAAAAATCGATGTTGATAAAAAAAAGCACTTATGCCACACTAAACAGACGCAATATTACTGGTTTATATATAAACTCATATGGGTGCCAGGGCACAGAAACATTCCAGAAAATTGCAAAGCTGATGTGCTTGCAAGACTGGGAACTACCTCACAGGTTCCAACAGAATGGGAATGTGTGTGTATTGATCTAGAAACTTGCAAGCAAAATCTACGGCTTTGTTCAGCGACGGAGACTAATCAGAGATAGACAGATGAATGGACGTGTGAAACTACACGACAGATTTGCCCTTCTCTTAATCAGAAGTTCGCAAGTGGAGAAATTTCGATGGTGGTTGCTGTGATTACCGGACACTGTCACGCAGAGCGGTTAAATGTTTCATCAAATGACTTTTCCCGTAGTTGCATGGTTAAGGAGGAGTTCGAAACTATCGAACACTTTATCTGCCATTGCACGGCTTTCTGGTTGGAGACTTGCTTCACCAGGATCTAGCTGCACAGTCTTTCTGATTTGTCGGATATCAAATTTAAATATCTTAGGAGTTTCATAAGAAGCTCAGCCATATGAAAAAATGTTCTGTAAATGCGAGTTGCCAACTACTGTGACGAGTATGATGCCACTTTGTGTTTTACGCCTTTGGAATAAATCGATGTTGAAAAAAAAAAAGAACTATGCTACACACTACACAGACGCAGCATTACGGGTTTATAATATAAAATGGAGGAGTTGCCAACTACCAATATTTTTTATATTTAAACTCGGATTTTATTTCTCAAGCAGCTAATACTCTCTCCATATTTACTATATTTTTTCAGTTGTTTCTTTTAAAAAAACATTTTTTTTTGCCATATTTAACAAAAATATTTTTTCCTAATCTTGTATGTTATTGATATGTCTTAAAAAACATTCTTTTATTGATTTTAAAAACAAATCTACCTACATTTTTTTTATTAAAATTTTTATTAATTAAAAACACATCCTAAACTGGTTAGTATTTTGTTTCTCATAGATTATTTTCTTTTTTTGGTTGTTTATTTTTTCGATTTCCGCAAAATTTTACATAATTTTGCATGCTGTTTTATTTTTTGTTTGACTGTTTCTAACATCTTCGTTAACCTTCAAAATTAGCTTTTTTTGCAAAAAATAAAGTTCATGAACTTTAATGCTACGTTTTAATATTTCTTTATTATTAAATCAAAGAAAAATATAAACACTAAAATTGTTAATACTAAAAATAAAACAACGGTGTGTAAAAGAAACTCAAGTTCAGGGATATTAAAAAAACCAGCGACTGTAACGAGTAAAGTTATAATTTGTATAGAAAAATATAACAAACTATGAAAAAATAATTATGAAAATTTAATTAAAAAAAAAAAATTGGCAACACTATTTTTTATCTATTAAACTAACGCAGACTAAATAGACGCACCACTTATTCAAAAATCCAGGTATCCCGAAATTTTTTTGTCAATCCCAAATCCCGGGATTCAGAAAAACTAAACCCGATTGAAAGTTTAAATAGTGTGTATCTCAAATTAAGGCATTTAAGGTGACCTGGCAGTATTTAAAATAAAGGTGGCATCTCATTTGTAGCTTAAGTTGGCAACGCATATTTGCAAAACACCGATGGCAAAATGTTGGTACCTTTTGAGCTTTTAAATATTTTGTCTATTTTTATTATAAATTAAATTATAAAAATCTACAAAATTTGACAGTTGTAAAAAATAGAGATGTGATTTTTGACTCACACTCACTCATGCTCACGACAGGAATTTTTTAATCACGCACACTCACTCACGACCATATTTTTATTACTCACACTCACTCACAATCACGTGAGTAAATTTAAAACAACTCACACTCACGTGCACTCACGCAAGCTTCACTCACACTCATGTTGACTCAAACTCACGAAGCTCTTATTTATACAAAAAAAAATTTCAAAAAGTATAAATTTAAAAATCTTTCAAAATTTTCAGCAAAATTTAAAGTTAATTTTTTTTGCTGCTTTTTTTGGTACGAAAGGAAATATAAAGAGAAAATAAAACACGCAAACTCACGCAAAAAATTGACTCATGCACACTCAATCACGCAAAAATCTTACTCACGCAATTTTTTCTCCACTCACACTCACTCAGTGAGTAACATTGAATTCAGTCACACTCACGCGTGATTCACGTGAATCACGCTCTAATTTGCTCATGTGCCCATCTCTAGTAAAAAAAATAACATTCTAACAATACGGGCCCCACGTTGGGCACCATTTTTATTTATTTTTATTTTATTTTAACCTGCGCTGTTCAAAATTTACAAAATCTATGTCAGAACTAAACACCCAAAAACCTTTAAATGCTGCTTTGCCAAGTTTTTGTCAACCCACAAAGTATTATAGTATTAACAAAGAAATTTGTTGAAGCCAAAACTTGGTATAGTTCTGACGGTAACCCAAACACTTTTTTTAATTATTGCTTAAACTCTTCGTCGGTTATATTATACACCAAAACTTGGAAAAAATTATTAGTGTTTTCTTAAACGTGTGACTAAAATAGTTTTGTAATTTTTTATCATTTTTATAAAGCAACCTTGTTTGGCGCCCAACATGGGGCCATTTTTTTAGAGCAAAAAAAAATTGTTTATTGAAAAACACTTTGTCGATTAAATTTTAAGATGCATATTCTATTCGTGTTCGCGTGAAAAAATATGTCAAGCTCCATAAAAAAAAAAAAAACATATTTTTGGCAACGCTGCCATATTGTGGGAAAATTGATTAAAACGGATTTTAAGTACATAAAACCGCATAAATTTTGCAATAAAATGGGCATTAAAGATTTGTTATAATTGTTTCTTTTAATATTTAAAAGTTTTTGTTTTTAATAGTTTTCATTACGATTTCATGCGTTTCAACTATTTTCACAAGAAAAACCACTTTCTTAGCTTTATACAAAAAAATTGCCAACTATTGTTAGTTTTTTTTCATGTATAAACATAGTTGAGTTGTTGAGTTGAGTTGAGGGTGGGTTGTACAAGCCTAAAAATAAGTAAATTTTTTTCCTAGGCAAGTCCATGGCGCTCAGACTTAAAATAGTCCATTGTACCGTACCCTGAAAAGAAAGATTAAGTAAAGGTGATAAAAGGTTGAGAAGAAAAAGAAAGAAAAGTGCTTGTTCAGAATTTCTCAGTTGCTTTCACAAACTTGAGAAAATCAGACAAGGGAAGTCCATGGACCGTGTCCATAGACAGAATATCAGAACCCAATATCCGCAGTCTAGCCCTTGAGAACGCTGGACAACAACAGACGTAATGTTCAGTTGTGTCATCATCCTCAAGACAAGCCACGCATAATGGGTCTGATAAGATACCGAATCTCGTCATATGACGAGCACAGGCATTGTGTCCCGTAATTAAGCCAGTAAGTCTGCGACAGTCTATTCTACTGAGGCTGAGTAGATAGTTAGCCACTTTCCTGTCTGGCTTAATCACAAAACGTTTGGTATTCTTGCATGCCAACTCATTTGACCATCTTTCCATGAAAGTTTCTTTCATATGAGAGTTGATCCAACGCATCAGCCATGTCAAGCCAATACCAATTTGAGGTTCCGGATTGTAAGGAATTGTATCAGAGCCAAGATTTGCCAAAGAGTCGGCAATCTCGTTTCCCCGTATTCCCCTATGACCCGGAACCCACAGAAGACTGACGCTATTCCCACATGAGACCTCATTGAGTCTGCGTCTACATTCCTGGACAATTTTGGATGAAGTGACTGGAGATTCAAGTGCAATGAGCGCAGCCTGGCTGTCACTGCAAATACTGATTCTCCTATTAATCCATCCGTTCCCAATTATCCAGGTCGCTACGTCCAAAATAGCAAATATTTCAGTCTGAAATACTGTAGCCATTTTTCCCATAGCAATATAGCATTTGGTCGCATCGTCCAAATACCAGCCAGACCCAGAGCCATTTAAGTTACTGGATCCATCCGTGTAGAAAGTATCCGTGTAATTTTCCAGTAGGTCTGCTGGGTTTCCCCAGTCTTCCCTACTCGGAAATATTACAGTAAACTTCCTACCAAACTCGATGCGAGAGGTTGTACTGTCCAAAGGCATAGAAAACATCGAACAGAGTTCCGATAGCCTATTGAACAGACGACCATGTCCCACATTGTACTCCCCATGCCATGTTCCGCTTTTGCGGAGCCTGCACAAAGATTTCATGGCTTCCCCTTGAATATGTAAGTCCAAGGGAAGCATATCCAACATAGCGTCCAGAGCTGCGCCTGGGGTGGTGCTCATGGCACCAGTAATTCCCAAGGCAGCCGCTCTTTGTAGTCCGTTTAGCTTGGATCGAATAGTCTTCACCATCGTTCTCGGCCACCAGACTACCGCCGCATACGTCACAATAGGTCTAATTACAGCTATGTACATCCAATGTACATTAGCAGGTCTTAGACCCCATGTCTTTCCAAAAGCTCGTCGACACTGCCAGAAAATCCGAAGTGCCCGTGAAACTTTTTGTTCAACATGTTTTGTCCACATTAGTTTACTATCTAGGGTAACCCCTAAATACTTAACTTCTGTGGACAGTTGAAGAGTTATGCCCTTCAACGTAGGAAGCTGAAGACCCTTATGTTTGGTTCTTCGCGTGAACAACACGAGTGTTGTCTTATTTGGATTGACAGACAATCCATGTCGATTGCACCAGTTGTCCATCAAGTCAATAACGGTCTGCATTTTCTTGCATACCAAGTTAAGTGACTTTCCGGATACTAATGCGCACACATCGTCAGCGTATGCCTGTATGTGTACACCTAGAGCTTGTATTTCAACCAAGAGTGAGTTTACCACAAAACACCACAGCAAAGGAGAGAGAACACCCCCTTGGGGGCAACCTCTACTAACCTCAACCGTTACTTTTGTGCCCCACTCATCTTCAGCCGTCAACAATCTCCGGGAGAGCATAAAATGAATCCACTTGACTAGAACTGGATCCACGCCATGCAATTCAGCCGAAGTCTTCATAGAATCGAAAGTAGCATTATCAAAAGCGCCCTCAATATCAACAAAAACACCCAGAGTATAGTCTTGTTTGTCAATGCCCTTCTCAATATTGACCACAAGATCGTGAAGTGCCGACTCACAAGATCTACCACTCTGATACGCGTGTTGCTGACTATTTAGGGGGCATTCGATTAATGCTACTGACCTAATGAATTTCTCAACCATTCGCTCAAGACTTTTCAGTAGAAAGGATGATAAACTGATTGGTCTAAAACTTTTTGGCAAGGTATAGTCCTCCTTCCCAGGTTTGGGAATAAAAACAACCTTGACATCGCACCAGGATGATGGAACATACCCATAAGCCAGGCTGGCTCTGAAGATATTTTTAAGAACCTTCACTAGGGTATCTCCACCACTCTTCAACATCATAGGATATATACCATCTGGTCCAGGGGATTTATAGTTATCAAAGGAAGATAAGGCGTACCTGATCGATTCCTCAGAAACTACCCTAGATGCTATATACCAGTTCCTACAAGTAGTATTACCAACAGGACTCTCAATAATATCTGTATTTATCGTTGTCACTTTGCATCCTGGAAAGTGAGTAGATAACAGAATATCATTGACCTCCTGTTGGTTTTTTGTGTAGGTACCATCTGGCTTTCTGAGGGAATCAAGCTTCGCTGAACTATCTTTTTGAAAGATTTTACAGAGCCTTGCCGTGCCCCTCGTACCATTTACCTCCTCACAGAAAGTCCTATAAGACTCAAGTTTGGCTTCCCGCACTTTTTTCTTATATTCCTTTTGCATGAGGTGGTAATTGTTCCAGTCAGCATCCTTTCGAGATTTTAAGGCTCTATTCAGAAGCTTTCTTGAACTTTTTCTCAGCTTACCAAGTTCCACGTTCCACCAAGGGACAGAGTTACCTGGTCTGCTTTTCCTTAACGGACAAACAGTCTCATAGCAGTCAGTTAAAGTTTTACCCAATTTCTCAGACTCCACTTCAACCGACCCTATACAGCTAGGAATTGGGATGGGACGTAATCTTTGATGTAGTAGTTCCTCAAATCTTTTCCAATCCGCTTTTCGAGGGTTTCGGCCCTGTGGGATTGTTGGTTTATCAATCCCAAGCCTAAACTCGATGTAGCGGTGGTCCGACAAGGATACCACATCCAGAACACGCCAATCCCTTATCATTGTACTCGCCTTATTGTTAGATAAGGTAAGATCAATGACCTTATACAGAGTATAAACATAGTACTCTGTTCGATTTCACAGAAAAAAATCTGTCAAACTCCATAAAAAAGTAACTTTTCGCAACGCAAGGAATTATATTGAAATTGTTAAAAAAGTTTTCACACATATTTAAAATATAAGACAATTTAAATTGTGGTGAAAAAGTGACATTTCAGTTTTGTTTTGATAGTTTCTTTGTTAGAATTGTCAAAAGTTGCTGTTTTATATATTTGTCATTACGATTTACTAGGCTAAAGTTCTAAAATAAAAATATTTTTTGTAAATTTTTAAGCACAGTAATTACATAAAAATTGTTGGCGCCCACCTTGGGGCCGTTTTCGTTGATCGGTTTTGTACCTCTTTTAAAAAATTATCGAATGTCACCTTTACCATTCCGTGAGTAATACATTTAAACATCGGTCATGATCGTTGTTAGATTTTACGACGATCTATCGATGCCAGTCTGCCTTTTGAAAGAGGCTAGAGAGCTAAAACTTTTCAGGAATATGTGGTATAGTCCTACACCACTACCTACACCGGTTAAGTTCGTAAATTGACAAATATTTTTGATTGTAAAGATGATAAGGAGACATTCTACACCATTTACAGATTCAATTCGTAAAAGATCAATTGTACTTCAAAGATTCTACTTGTTATTCGAAGATTCTACTTGTTACTCGAAGATTCCATTTGTAATTTGAAAATTACATTTGTAATTCGAAGTTTCTACTTGTAATTCAAAGATTCTATTTGTAATTCGAAGATTCTATTTGTAATTCGAAGATTTCATGTGTAATTCGAAAATTCCAAATGTTATTTGGAAAAAGATCAATGGCAATTCAGTAGATATTTTTCGAGTTACAATTGTAATCTTCGAATGACAATTGAAATCTTCGAATTACAATTGAAATCTTTGAATTACAAATAGAATCTTCGAATTAGAAGTAGAATCTTCGAATTAAAAATATAATCTTCCAGTTACAAATAGAATCATCGAATTACAAGTAGAGTCTTTAAATTACAATAGATATTTTACGAATTATATCTGTAAATGGTGTAGATTCGACACAGCTGGATGGAACTCTTTCACTTGTTTCTGTTAAGTATTTGACATTTTTCTATTAAGTTGAAATAAAAGGATTTTTGATAACATATGTTTAGGCTTTTATGTAAAAGTACATTAAGTGTGATAATCACAATAAGTAATTGTAGAAGAAGTTAAATAAGTGTCGCTCTTACTGCGGTATATGAATATGTATGTTTATAACAAGAATACAACAGGGTTGGTAAAAGATTTTATCAATGGGGAGCATTTATTTTCGAATAGAAAAAGTCTTAGAATCAAAGTCATTTTATCGAAAATATCTTAGATTCTGAGACATTTTTTCACATTAAGAAACCCATCAAATTCAATGACGAAGGTATGAACAAGCTGGCCCTCTATTGGCCGCCCTAAAAAAACTCTAGCTAATTCACGAAATGGCGATATTTGATCTGAGACTTTGAAATATTTTTCCACCAGCTGATTTGGTGGCACTGGTCAGATTGAACAACGGAGGTTTGAACGTGCGGCCCTCTATAGGGCGCCAATTATACAGTTTTAAATGCTGGGGCATGTGCTCTGAGATGAACTGGTGACATTTTGCCTTAGAGACATTTTGCCACTGTTTCGGTAGAACCAATTAGATTCAACAACTGATGTTTGAACACGTTGGCCCTCTGGTGGGCGCCAATTATTAAGACTCGGATTGTAATTTTTCTTTGCTTTGGATACATTAGATTCAACAACGGATTACATTAGATTCAACCAACAACTAATGTTTGAACACGTTGGCCCTCTGGTGGGCGCCAATTATTAATACTCGGATTGTGATTTTTCTTTGCTTTGGATACATTTATCAGATTCTGAGTCATTTTTTCGTCCAAAAAAAAAAAAAGAACTCAGATTCTGAGACAATTTTCCTTATAGAAAAAATTCTCTAATTCAGAGAGAAGAGTCTGATTCTGAGATATTTTTCTTATAGAAAAATAAATTAAATAATATTGTCAAATAGTGGTCAAAGCTTTGTTAGAAAGACTGTAGTTTTAATTCTGTTTATTAAGCATTAAACATTTAAAATAATAGGGCACCCATGTTTAATTATTTTTTTTTTTGCAGTTACTCACGCACTACAGGTGTACTTTTACCCTCATTTTTAATGGAACAAAATTATAAGTGTCAACTATTGTAATGTATTATTAAACACAGTGGGTGGGTTTGGAAATCATTAACTTTCGCTAAAATTGTTTATTCAATAATTGTGTTAATGCGGTTAAAATGACCACATACCCACACTCACATTAATATAAATTTCATTAAATTATAATTATTTTTATATTTTTTTTTTTGCAAAAATAAAATATATAAATTATACAAACAATAAATAGGCCGATACAATACAATTCTAGCCTACAGCAATTTTATGTTCAATTGTTATATGGCCTTCTCGGTTGTTGTGGTCAAAAGAAATTGTAAATAGTTAACTACTTACTACAGGTGTGATCAAAAAAATAGCATAAGGAACATTTTCTTGAGTTTTTTTAAAGTTCAAATCGGTTTGGACTGGGACCTTTTCCCGGTAAATACCGTTCAAGAGCATTAAATTAAAAAAATATATAAATTTTTTGTTTAGGGCTCTTGTAGGTTTCTTATGAAACAGGTGGTCGAGGGTTCGATTTCCAACAAAACCCCTTAGACGATTTTACTACAATGAGACGACGATCATTGTTACCAGTTCTCGTTTAGGTTGAAATTATTAAAAATGATTTGTAATTAAATGGAAAAAATAAATAAAAACCACTTGATCATGGGACATCTGATTTTTTTTTAACCGCCACTGTACCTGTATAATTATCTCTTGATTTAATTTTCACATTCATATTTCTAAGCAAAATCAAATATTAATTGTTAAATATTTATCATTGAAATATGATTATATTTGTATTTATATTTTTTCTAAAAAAAAAAAAAAAAAAAAAAAAAAAAAAAATTTGTACTAACACTATTTTTTTTATTCTGCCAAATATATTTAACCAAAAATCTATACAATAAACAATGATGAGGTAAAAATAACAAGCATTACTTTGCAAAATTACACTAAAAAAAAAAAATAAAACCTAAAACCCATTATTGTACTTAAATAAATTGTTGGCCATAATAACGACGATAAATAATGCATTCATTATTAAAAATCATTTCAAGTACATTTTGTGTGTTTGGTTTGTCTTGATTTTTGACAATAAAATTCGAAATTTCAAGTACACACTCGTATATAAAATAATACAAAAAAAATTATTTCGTGCAAAATTTAAAAGAAAAAAAAATAATGTATTATAAAAACAGCTTGAGAATTTGAAATACAACAATATAAAAAAACGTGCCATACTACCTTGAATATTAAAGATACCAGTAACGAATTTGTTGTATTGTAGATTTTGTTTATTTTGGCTAACTACTATTTTTATTATTTTAAAGTTTTGTTTTTTTCCTTTTGAAAATAGAGGGTGTTTTTTTTTTGTTTATTCTTCAATTAAATTTCAGATTTTTAAAAGTTTCATTGAATTTAACGGAATCGATTTAACCAAAAGACCTCTATCATTAAGATATTGTAGTGGAAATTAGACTGTTAGAATTGCCAACTTAAAATTTGCTAACGGGACATCTAAAACACAGACTAATACAGACTCGACATAAGTGACAGGTGTCAAAAAAGTAGTTCTAAACCATATGGTTAATATTTTCAAATTATTCTACGAATTAGGTTAGAAAGAGAAAACTAATATAACGCGCCATAAGAAAAATAGATGCCAGATCGGTTTTGGTTGTTTCACTCACTCCTAAGTCGTAGAAAGTGTTGCCATGTTAGCGTAAAACGGACTAAAAACCGCTTTGTTTTCTCCTAAAATCGCTTAGTTTTTCCCCATTTTTTTTCATAAAACTCTACTGTCGAGTCTGTTTATAGTCTGTGTCTAAAATATCTGTTGCATTTATAAACTGTTGCCAAAATGTTTGAATATTTTCATTCACAATAGCAACCGTGTTGCCAAATTTTACAATTTAAATTTATTTTTACAATTATTGAAGTTGAAATGGAAAAATTTTGTAAATGACTCGCGTTATTAAATCGTTTTAATTTGACAAAAAGTAAAAAACAAGTGAGAGTGTTAAATTCGGCTGTTCCGAATCTTTTATACCCTCTAAAATGTAAAAAAAAATAAAAAAAATAAATTTTGTCAGGGGGGGATTTTTTTTTTGGGGGGGGGGGATTGGGGTCAGTGGGGGACGTTGAGAGCACCTTCCCATCGCGATAAATATACCAAATGTTTCATTTATTTAACAAAAATTCAAAAAAAAAAAAAACATGTAAGAAAAGTGTAAAAAAAGTGTATTTTTTCAGAGGTTGGTTCAGTTCTTCAGGGGGAACTTTTTCCCCCTGGACCGATTTTGCCCATTCACGAACTTAACCTGCCTATGAACATCAGACATATTTGTGCCAAACTTCAGGAGTCTATCTGTTTTATTTTGGACTGCATTGTGTTATCTACAGACAGACGGTCGGACAGACGGACATTCACAGAATGTCTTAGAATCGATCATGGATCAATAATATATATACTTTATGGGGTCCCCGACCGATATTTCGATGCGTTACAAACGGAATGACAAAGTGAGTATACCCCCATACTGTGGTTGGAGGGTATAAAAACAAGAAAATTATACTCGGTCAAGACCCACTATATAATACCTTACACCAGTGCTTACCGACAAATTGGTGAATATCGGGAGGGTGGTTTGTATGAGGACTTCACTATTATATTTAAAAAAACTTCCAATTATATTTTAGAAATTTTCAGTTATATTTTAAAAATGTCCAATTACAGTGGTCGACAATTTTTTTACGGTGAAAATTTCATTTAAACTTTAAACGCCTCAAATCGCAATAAAACATTTTAAAATCAACAACTTTTAATAATTATAAAAAACGATCATAACAAAACTAAAATGTGACTTTTTCACGGCAATTCAAATTGTCTTGTTTACTAAAAATGTGTGAAAACTTTTTTATCAATTTCCCTATAATTTTTCGCGTTGCCAAAAATTTTTTTTTTATATAGACAGATTTTTTTATATAGACAGATTTTTTCCCGTGAAATCGAACAGAGTACTATGCTTTAACACAACATTTTTACACTCAAACAAAATTTATACTCCAAAACAGTGTTCGAAAAAAAACGGTACGTTGTATAACGTACGGATTTTTCCAAAGAACACATTCACAAAATTTTTTTTTAGTGATTGTGTTCGTGCACGCAAACAGAATACCGAACGTTATGCTTGCGAATTGACGAACTCAAATTTTACGATAATGTACTGCACTATAAACAGAAACGCTACATCATAGTGGTTGTGTGTTTTTGAACGATCACAAACGAAATAAAGTACTTTTAGTGTACTGTTTCCGTACTTAGCAGATTTTTTGTTTTAAACTTAAAATGGCGATATCTCGAAAACTAAGCAAGATAGAGCAAATCGAAGTCCACACATGTGAAGAGGCCCGGCGATACTATGGAGATTCTAAGAACCAAAAATATGCTCCGATTTGCTCTATCTTGCTTAGTTTTCGAGATATCGCCATTTTAAGTTTTTGAAAAAAATCTGCTAAGTACGCAAACAGTACACTAAAAGTACTTTATTTTGTTTGTGAACATAGCACAGTACATAATCGTAAAGATTGTGTTCGTCAAGTCGCAAGCATAACGTTCGGTATTCTGTTTGCGTACACGAACACAACCACTTAAAATAATTTTTAGTGTTTCTGTATTTCTTGTTGGGAATGTGTTTGCGTATTTCCATCGGAATAGTTCAGTACAGATCACTAACGTACCGTTCGTTAGTGTTTTTTTTCGAACCCTGCTCCAAAATAATTTTTACTATTTATACCCTACACCACTTTGTGGTACAGGGTATAATGAGTTTGTGCTGATGTTTGTAACTACCCGAAATATTGGTCCTAGACCCACTTTTAAGTATACCGATCGACAAATCGACGCCTATTTCACTCAAATTTGATTTGTGATTGTTTTTTACACATTAAAGATTTGACAAAATATAGATCTAATCGGTCCATGTTAGAACTTGGGACCCATTTTCCGGGAAACTCTGGTGTAGGGTATAATATGGTCGGTCTTGACCGACTATAATTTTCTTACTTGTTTTTTTTTTGTTTTAACAAAAAATTTATAAATTTAAGATTTTTATGTGGATAAAATTTGGATTGTCAAAAAAAAAAAATTAAAGTAAACACTTTTTTACGGTTTTTTAATTTTTGATAGTGGAAAAAATTGTTTACTAAAATATTTTTTAGTTGTTTTTATTCATTTCAGCATATAATGAGTTGCTAACAAAATTTTAGGCCCACAGTATTGTATTATTTTAAAATACATTAATTAAATTAATTTACCTTTTTTTATAAAAAAAAAAATGCGGGTTCTATTACATTTCCCCTTTAGTTTACTTTACTTTAATTTATTTTTTTTTATTTTTATTCCACGTTTTGTACAAATTTTTTAACCTTGACTTGAGCTTAGGATCAATGAACGTTTTGGCGAATAAAAAAAATAAAATGTTTTTATTATTAAAATTAGTTAGAAACATAAAACAAAAAGAAAACCTTATTAAAAATACAGCAAACAAAAAAAAATAAATAAAAACACACGGCTGGTAAACCACGTTAAACACCACGACAAAAGTATTTGATTAACATTACCAAAAAAAAAAACAAAAAAAATGTACGTGCTAGCTTTTTGTTTATAAAAAAACAAAAAGTCTAAAATTTACAGTGACTAAATGTAAAAGTAAGAAGAAAAAAATTATGCGTGTATTTTAAAGTTTTAAAAAAAAAGCCAAAAACTACGTTTTACAAATGATGTTATTCGTTTTTTTGTGTTATGCTTAACCTGACCAACCATCCCGCTTTTGGCGGGATTATCCCGCTTTTTGATGTTTCATCCCGCCTTGTATTCCGATCCCGCTTTTTAAACAAAAGTCCCGCTTCATCCCGCTTTTTGACTTTTGGAATAGCGAAGTATGTACAATTTTTAGGTTATTTTAATAATATTTTGAGAAATATATTTTTGAGCATATTAACTATTTCTTACCGTATAAAGAAAATTTTAAGAAAAATTTTGTTTACTCAAAAAAAATGTTCACAAGAGAACCCTACTGGACTGATTTAAATCAAAAATAAATTAAAATTAAATTTTTATATAAAATTTTTTCATTGTGATACTTCGAATATTCCGAAAAAAACTTTCAATAAAAAAGTATTAAACTTAAATACATGTTTCCTAATTCTCAGATTCTTAAATTTTTTTTATACAAAAATCCTGAGATGCTGAAACATTTTTCATAAATGAAAACTCTCAGATTCTAAAAAATTATCGGTTTCTAAAAATTCTTCCTTGAAAAAAAATCTGATACCCTTTTCTAAAAATAAATTCCTTAATTTTATAGCCCCGTGAAAAAAATTGATTAGATCTGGTCTGATTTGTAAAAATCTAATGATGGCATTTGTATCTGAGAAAATCTACCAGATACGAAATTTGTCTCCAATTTCGAACTCTGATCCGTAATTGAATCTGATCAGATCCTGATAAAATTATATTTTTTCAGATAAAATTATATTTTTTAGATCCAAACAGATTAAATCAGATCCAACCGATTTTTTCAAGGAGCATTTTTCGATAGAAAATATTTGAGAAGGGGGAAAAAAAGAAGGTACATTTTTAAAGTTACAATGTTTTCTAAGATAATTTCATATAGAAAAATTATTAGGCATTTTCATAAAGAAAAATTTAAGACGCAACTTCAGAAGAAAAATTTACAGACTCAAAAACACACTTCCTTTATAAAATTTCTCAACAGAAATATTTTCAGATTCTGGGAGATTTTTCATACAAAAAAAAACTTAGATTCTGAAATAATTTTCTATAAAAAAATTTTTCCTATTGAAAAATTCTCTGATTCTAAAGTATTATTTAAACAGGAAAAATCTCTTTTTCCATATAATAAATTCTAAGATTCTGAAATATATTTATCATAAAAAAACTATCAGATTCTGAAACGTTTTTCCTGTAGAAAAATTATCCGATTTTAGATTTTTTTTTCCAGAAAAATTCTTGTCAGACTCTAAAATATTTTATTCTAAGGAAATTAACAGTTGCCATTAGATTTTTTCTATAGAAAATTTATAAGATTCTTAAACATTTTTCCTATAAAAGAATTCTTAAAATTTTTTATAATTTTTTTTTTTAAATATTCTTAAATTCTGAGTCAAATAAGTATCTAAATATTTTCTAAAGACAGTCTTGAGTTCTGAAACATTTTTCTATAAAAATTATATGAGATTTACTTTCTCTTAGAAAATGATAAGAAAAGTTATCAGATTCAGTCTACGACTCTAATTTAATTTTAGTTTTTCATATGGAATTTTTTTGATTCTCAAATATTTTATCCCAAGGTTGGAAAAAAATTGCTTAGACTAGAGACTATGTTTGCTGACGTAATCAATATAAAATTTTTCTAGTCAAAGTTCTTATGCATTTTTTTACATAAAAAGAATTAAAATCCCATAAAAGTATTTCCAGAATTTTGTGCATTTTGGAGGGTATTCGTGGGTTCGTTCAAGGCAAATTTCACTTATTAAAAAAAAATCCCGCTTTTAGATCAAAATCCCGCTTTTTCAACCTTTCGATCCCGCTTTTCAGTCAAAAGTAGTTGGTCAGGTTAGTTATGCTTCAACAAGAAATGAAGGCTTAATATGTAAAAAAAGCATAATTATCTCTTTATGCGTTTTAAAAACCATATGAAAATATTTTTTTTATAACAAATCTTTAAAAAAACAAAGTTTGTTGTTCAAATCTTTTTAATTATTTATTTTTTTAATTTAAACTTAAGAAGTTTGGTTGTTTTGTATGATTAATTCACGTTTTTATTTACATTAACCAATTCTCACCACACTCCCTCAATAAATATTCACCACAATTCGTTGAGTGACATTTGTACCAAACTCTGCTTGCCCAAACAGCTGATACAAAAACGCAAAGTTAACAGCACATTAATACACTCAAAAAAGTTTTACAGTTATAACATTTTGCATGTTATTGCATTTCGCAAATTAAGAATATTTTGTTGTTTTAAACAACAAAACTACAAATGTATAAAAAATGTACGTGAAAGCATAACAATTTCCCTATAATTCATCGCGTTGCCAATTTTTTTTTTTTAAAGTTTGTCTGGTTTTTTCCCGTGAAATCGATTAGAGTAGCTTAAGGGAAAAAAATTGTCAAACTCCATATAAATAAAATAAATTTTGGCAAAGCTAGGAACTATAGGGAAATTGTTAAAAAAGTTTCACGCATTTTTATTATACAGTACAATTTAAATTGCCGTGAAAAAGTGACATTTCAGTTTTGTTTTAATCATTTCTTTCTTATAATTGTCAAAAGTTGTTTTTAAATGTTTTATTGCAATTTAAGGCGTTTGAAGTTTAAATGAAATTTTCACCGTAAAAAACAGAGTACTAATTGTAAGTTTAACGTTTAGTTTTCACCGTGAAATTTTATTTTTTTATACCCTCAACTCTAGTGATAGAGGGTATATATAAGTTTGTCATTCCGTTTGTAACTCATCGAAATATCGATCAGGGACCCCATAAAGTATATATATTCATGATGCCCGATCGATTTTAAGACATTCTAGCGATGTCCGTCTGTCTGTCTGTCTGTCTGTGGAAATGGTGATCACGGCCAACATATTACACGGAGATGACTGAAACTCAACATGTTTATTGGAAGTTCTCCCGAGAAGTTTGGTATTGCAGTTGAGCAATATCGGTTCAGCGGTTCAAAAGTTATGAACGAAAATGTAAGGACACCTCAAAAATTTTAGTACATTCAACATAACCTAAAAATAAAAAATGCTTCAATTCGTCTGCTGGTTGACTTATGTGAACATAATTGAACACCAAATGGTATTTAAACAAGTACAAACATATTTTTTGACAAAAAAGGAAAAAAATTGCGGAATTTTTTTTTTACCAAATTTTTTTCGCGGAATTTTTTTTCAAAAAATTTTTTTTTTTCAAAAAAATTTTTTTTTTCAAAAGTAATTTCCTTTCAAATAAAGTTTTTGCAATAATCTTTTAAAAGTTGTGGAGGGTATCACTACATTCCGCAAGGCCGAATTTATCTTTTTTATTTGTTTTTTAATTAAGTAAGATTAAATTGTCCTAGATTTCTGCCCTCGTAACCCAAAAATCCTTGTAAATTTTGAATATGATTTCACTTTAAGCAATCAAAAATAAAACTTTCGTCGTACCGCATGATAAATGTGTAATGAAAAAAAAAATACTAAAAGTTTTTATAAAATAACACTTGCTTTTTAATTTTGTTTTTTTCCCCGAATTTTTTTAGCCACAATTTCAATATTTAAACAATTTGCTTAAACATTTTGTTTTAATAATTTCAACAAAAAAAAAACGAAATCAGTCAACACACCCATAAACAAATAAATATGTTTTGGGAATACATATTTTTAATAAACTTACAGACGTGAATAATGACAAACAGTAAAAAAACGCACTTTAAACAATACACATACAATGAGTTGATATTTATTTTTTGCAAGTACAAACAAGTAATAAGACCTAGACCTACCTTTTGATTGTTTTTATATACACAATTTTTTTTTTTAATTTTTGCGTATCGTATTGTATTAACCTTGTTAATAAGAAAACATGCATGTGAATAGTTTTTTTTTTTTAAATAATTTTATCAGACAGTAGAAATGTTTAAAATTTGCTAAAATAAATTGTAAAATTCTAGTAAAATGAAGAAAAATTTTTGAAATAGCTAAAAAGACAATAACTAAAAAGACGTTGGCAACGCAGTTTTGTAATAAAGCGCAAGGGATATAATTTTTAATGTTTGTTGAATAGAGTAGTTGGCAATGTTCAGGTACAGTAGTTGGCAACGCCTTAAAATAGTACTCAAAAAATAATTTTTTCGTGAAAAGAATTTTTTAAGAGTTGGTATGGTAGAAACTCACAATCTTTTCTTCTTCTATCAAAATTAGCGTGTCCTAAAAAGTTGGAAACTCTACTACACCATTTACAGTTGTAATTCTAAACAGATCAATTGTAGTTCGAATTAGAAATGGGCGCTGGTCACGTGATTTGCGTGATTCAGATGAGTCACGCGTGGGTGTGAGTTGTTTTTATTTCAATCACGTGATTGTGAGTGAGCGTGAGTTAAAAAAAATCTGAGTGAGTGATTAGTGAGTGAGTCATTTATTTTTTGCGTTAGTTTGCGTGATTAGATTTTTTGATTTGCCCAATTTTTTTTCATATTTTGTAAAAACATTTTTTTGGAGTTTGTTTTTGGTAAGAAAATTTTATTGCGTGAGTAGATTTTTGCGTGACTCACGCGTGAGCGTGATTGAATCTGGCGTGAGTCATGCGTGAGCGCGAGAAAGTTTTGTATTACTCACGTTAATAGTGAGTGAGCGTGAGTAAAAAAAAAATCCGTAAGTGATTCGATTATATTTTGCGTGAGCGTGAGCGTGAGCGTGAGTAAGTGTGCGTCAAAATCCACTCACGCGCACATCTCTAGTTCGAATATTCTACTTTTAATTCGAAGATTCCATTTTAAATTCGAAGATTCCATTTATAAATCGAAGGTTTTATCTGTTCTTTACAGCGAAAATTTTACTTAAACTTTAAACGACTCAAATAGTAATTAAAAATGTCTAAATTAACAACACTTGACAATTCTAAGAAAGAAAATATCGAACTAAACCTGAAATGTCACTTTTTCACGGCAATTTAAATTGTCTTTTTTAACAATTTAACAATTTCCCTATAATTCCTCGCGCTGCCGTGAAATCGAACAGAGTACTATGCTTAAATTGCAAAAATGATGGTAAAAATTGTTTGCCTTTTAAATAGTAAAATTACGTTTTTTTCATTAAAAATTGACACCACTGAACACACAAATGAAATTTTTGCTGTTAATTAGTTGGCAACGCATATGACATAACCATAAAACCCAGTGTTGCCATTTCCAAAATGAAGAAAAGCGTAAAAATTTTGAAAAAAGGGGTAAAAAGGGTAAAAATTTACAAAAAAAAAGGGTAAAAAAGAGCCAAGAGGAAAAAGTAAAAATTTTAAAATTTATTTTGAAAATGTACTTTTTCACTACGAAAAGAACATTTAAAAAAGGGTAAAATGGGGTAAAACTGGAACATAAAAAGGGTAAAAAGCGCCACAAACATAAATTACAAAAAAAAATATATGATTTTTTTCGTGAACTTACTAAATTTATTGAGACAAAACTAAAAAGAAAATTGCAATTCAAATTACTTAAATAATATTAAGATAACACTTAACACAAAATTTTAAATAAAAATATTTGTCTTTATAAAACAATAAACAATTTTCAAATAAATCTGTTCCATTGTCGCACTCATCAAGCCAACAAAATATTTTTTTTTAAATACCTCATTTGAAAATGATATTTGATGGCTTTGATTTGAATAAATTTGACTGTAAATACTTGAAGGCAGTTCATAATTTTGCCAGCAAATTTCAGAATTGTTTTAAAATACAACAGTCCAGAAAAACGTACAAAAATTATAGTTTTGCTACAAAAACGCCAGTAAATATTTGCTGAAAGACGTTAACATAAATATAATCAACAAAAAGAAATAATAACAAAATCACAAAGATTTTATAAAAAGCACCAAAAGTGTCACGAAAAAATAAAAAAGCGCATTGAATACCCGTTTTTTTTAAAAAAGGGTATTTGTAAAAAACTACGTTTAAAAAGACAAAAAAAGCACCAGAAAATACCCGAAAAGCGTCAAAATGGCAACACTGATAAAATCCGACTTTTATTCTTCTCTCAAATAAGAAGTTGGCAACTCTACTGCAACACCATTTACGGATGTAATTCAAAAAAAAAATCAATTGTAATTCAAAGATTCTACTCATAATTCAAACATTTCATTTTTAATTCAAAGATTCTATTGTTATTTAAAAATTCCATTTGTATTTCGAAAATTCTAATTGTAATGCGAAAAGATCAATTTTAAAGCTAAATACTCTGTTTTTTACGGTGAAAATTTCACTTAAACTTTAAATGCCTCAAATCGCAATAAAACATTTAAAAATCAACAACTTTTGACAATTATTAGAAAGAAACGATCATAACAAAACTAAAATGTCACTTTTCACGGCAATTTAAATTGTCTTGTTTAATAAAAATGAGTGTAAACTTTTTTAACAATTTCCCTATAATTCCTCGCGTTGCTAAAATTTTTTATATGGAGTTTGACAAATTTTTTTTCCGTGAAATCGAACAGTGGTTATTCGAAAAAAATAAAATTGTTATTCGAAAACGATCAATTGTAAATTGAAGATTTCATTTGTAATTCGATAACGAGTAATTGTAATTCGAAAAAGATTAATTGTAATTTAAAAAAAGATCAACTGCAATTCTAAAAAAGATCAATTGTTATTCGAAATGGATCATATTAATATTAAAATATTCGGATGTAGACAAAATTGCCCAAAAAAATTTATGAAAAATCGCCCAAAAATTTTGAAGAATTACCCAAAAAGAAAAATACGAAACTTGACCGAAAATTAACGAAAAAAGCCTAAGAATGAAATGAAAAATAACCCAAAATAAAAAAATACCAAAACACATATTACCCAAAAAAAAAATATTTTGGGGAGAGGGTGGGTTTAAGGCATGGAGTTAGTTATTCTTAAGCCCGGCCAAAGTCCGGCTACACAGAAAAACTTTTTAGACGAGATAAGACTATTTGTTACTATCCTTATTAACATTTTTGACAGATCGTTTTTTTTTTTCGTAATATAGTCGAAAAACATCTGTGAATTTTGTAGATCTTCTGTAGTTAAAGTTCCAGTATGACGAGTCTTCAACTTGACTAAATTTAAAAAAAAGAATATTTGTCTTTTTAATTTTATTCAACAATTAAATAATTAAACTAATTTTAATTAAACTCCCCAAAAATTATAGGCCGTAAAGAAAACAAATAATTATTATAATTATAATTTTTATATGGAAAATTTATCATTTTATATGACATCATCTTTAAATATTTTGTTAAAAAAAAAACAAAATCTAAATTATAAATCTAACAAAATATACAAAATTCTAACTATAACATTTGCAAAAACCATCAAATATCTACTAACAATAGCAACAAAAAAAATAAAATTTTATAATTAATCATAACATTAAATAAGGCTCCTTCAAGTTTCAAAAAAATACAAAAAAAAAATAAACATTCAACATAAACACGAGATCTCATACAAGTAGAAGCTTAATTACAATGACTTGGCTTAAATAATTATGATGATGATGATGATGACGATGGGTCAGTCAAATCAAAATTATACATAAACATAGGTAAAAGGGAAGTATACTGAAAGAACTGTCATTGTAGGCAAATAATAGTTAAAAGAATTGCCAACTACCAAATGGCAACATACACTAGCGAAAACATAGATTTTATAGAGATACAAAATTTGGGGCTATCTAGTAGAATTACCAACTAAAAGCGAAATCTCTTATGGTACTTTAAGCATAGCACTCTGTTCGATTTCACGGGAAAAAATCTGTAAAACTCCATATAAAACAAGTAAGAGTGTTAAATTCGGCTGTGCCGAATCTTTTATACCCTCCAACACGTTTAAAATTAAAAAAAAAAAATTGCAGGGGCGTCTTTTTTTTGGGGGGGAGGGGGGGGGGGGGGTCCGTGGATTTTTTGGGGACACCTGTACCCCCGCTTTATATTTATAAAAATTATTTGTTTATGATATTTACGCTTAAATAATAAATTTTTATCGTTATTTTTAATTAATTTCTATAACCACGCCCCCAAAAGGGGGCGGCCTGAAAAAAAACGAATTTCCTAACCCCCTTGGTCCAAGCGCAGGTCTATGAACATAATATGGCATACAAATGTTACATTTGTTGACCAAAAATTAAAAAAAACTCGTAAAAATATCGTATTTTTCAGGGGTCGTTTTAGTTCTTTAAGGGGGAACTTTTTCCCCCTGGTCCGATTTTGCCCATCTTCGAACTTGACCTTACCAGTAATATAAGAGATATACTTGCCCAATTTCAGTGGTCTAGCTCTTTTGGTTTGGACTGCATCATTATTTCTACAGACGGACGGACGGACGGACGGACATCGCTAGAATGTCTTAGATTCTATCATGGATCAATATTATATATACTTTGTGGGGTCCCCAACCGATATTTCGATATGTTACACACGGAATGACAAAGTGAGTATACCCCCATACTGTGGTTGGAGGGTATAAAAATAAATTTTGGCAACGCGAGTAATTATTGGGAAATTGTTAAAAAAGTTTTAACGCATTTTTATTATACAGACAATTTAAATTGCCGTGAAAAAGTGACATTTCAGTTTTGTTATGATCATTTCTTTCTTATAATTGTCAAAAGTTGTTGATTTATAAATGTTTTATTGCGATTTGAGGCGTATATATTTTAAGTAAAATTTTCACCGTAATAAACAGAGTACTATGCTTTAGTTGGCAAATCATATAAAAATCCAAATATATTTTCAAATATAAATCATAGTCATAAATCATATTCTCTTCGTTTTCATGGTAAAAAATCTGTCAAACTTCATATAAAAAAAATAATTTGGCAACGCGAGGAATTATAGCGAAATTGTTAAAAAAGTTTTCACGCGTATATTAAAATTTAAATTGCCGTGAAAAAGTGACATTTCAGTTTTGTTATGATGGCTTTTTTCTTAAAATTCTCATGTAAATTTCCTCATTGACACGTTTTCCAACTAGGCATAAATATGCGTGAAAACATTTTTAGCAATTTCAATAAAATCTAAAAATTTTCACGTGAAAAACAACTTACATAGCTTTATATGAAGTTTGCCAGTTGTTACGTTAAAATAAATAGAGTATTATGCTTAAACAAGAGACATTGGTTGGCAATTCTAATAAGTGAACATTTGGTTTGGTTACATATTGTCTGCATGTAAGTTGCCAATTTAAATAGTAAGTGAGATAACACTTTAGAACACAGTTGCCAGATACTTTTTTCTGATGCCACCAAAAATATAACAAAAAATCCCCAAGCCATCAAAAAAAGTTTTTTTTACCTTTTTCTATGGTTTAGGGATTTTATTTTGTGGGTTGTAAGTGGCTGCTAGTGTTTTGCGTCAGCACAAAAAGAATTTGAAGTCCGTTGTGATACCATTGTAGTATGCTTACTTTGTCATTACGTATGTAACGCATTCAAATTTGGTCTAGGACCCCATTAAAGGTATATTTTATTGATCAGTGATCTATTTTCAGACATTCTAGCGATCCTTCCTTCTGTCTATCTGTCCGTCTGTGGAAGATAAAAGGGCTTGACTCCTTAAGTTTGGAGCGAATATGTCTTATGGTCTTGGGCTGCTTATGTTCGGAAATGGCCAAAGTCGTATCAGGGAGAAAAAAGTTTCCCCTTTAAGCTAAGTACTCTGTTTTTTACGCTGAAAATTTTACTTAAACTTTAAACGCCTCTAATCGCAATAAAACATTTAAAAATCAACAAACTTTGATGATTATAGGAAAGAGACGATCATAAAACAAAACTAAGAAGTCACTTTTTAACGGCAATTTAAATTGACTTGTATAATAAAAATGCGTGAAAACTTTTTTAACAACTTCCCTATAGTTCCTCGCGTTGCCAAATATATTTTTTTTTATAAATCGAACAGAGAACTATGCTTTTAAGTCAGTTTAAAAGATTTCCCGATATAGCCGCGTTGCCAAAAAAAAAAGTTTTTATATGGAGTTTGACAGATCACGCTAACACGAACAGAATATGCACCTTTAGCATATAAGCATATAAGAGTGGCCACTTCAGTTGGCAATACTACCAAATTGCCTTACATTTCCCGACTTTAAAGTTCTTTATCGTTGGCTATCAACTGAAATGTCACTTTTACAATTTGTTAATTGGCAATTCCAGCAGAACCCCTCTAACGGATATCTAATCAAAAGAGATCTTTGAATTGGAAATTCTAACTTATATTAAAATTCCTTTACAAAACCATTGTTATTTTCGGGAATTCCTTCTCCATTTTTTTTTAATTTTCACTGCCAGTGAGAACAATAACAAACATGAACAGAAAATAAAATTAGCAAAAACAGTAAAGAAAAAATAAAAACAAGTTAAAGCTAAAGCAAAATAATCAAGTTAAAAAGGTATACAAATAGTAAGTAACCAAGCAGAAGTAGTAGAAAAATAAAACACTACAATTTAACAATATGTTGTTATTTAAAGATATGTTGGTATGTATAGAAGATACTATAGTATTTATTACCTACCAGGAAGCAGTATAATAATAATAAAAAAAATAACAAACTAACAACTTACGAAATATTAGACGACTTCTGAGGTTACCCTAAAACAGAGGGTTTGTAACTTAAACAGCGCCATCTATATATTGTTTACAGTTGTACTCAGTTTTTTACCGTAAACATTTCACTTAAACTTTAAACGCCTCAAATCGCAATAAAACATTTAAAGATCAACAACTTTTGACAATTATAAGAAAGAAACGATCATAACAAAACGGAAATGTCATTTTTTACGGCAATTTAAATTGTGTTGTATAATAAAAATGCGTGAAAACTTTTTTTACAATTTCTCTATAATTCCTCGCGTTGCCAAATTTTTTTTTTTTTTTTATATGGAGTTTGACAGATTTTTTTCGCCTGAAATCGAACAGAGTACTATGCTATAATAACAAAAAAAAATTGTCTAAAGTGTTGCCAACTATAGTTAGTCATTCCTTTCCTTATTAAAAAATGTGTACAATTCAATAATATTCTTTTTTACGATAAAGCCATCATTTATGAGAAAATTAAACATGGAGTTGCCAACTAAATTTCAAATGTCAACTATTTGAACTTTTATTTTTGTCTTTTATTTACACACATTTTCGTAAGTTTACTTTATTTTGCCCTCAAAGCCATCATGACAACATGGCGTTGCCAACTAAATTTCATTAAATGCAATAAGTTTGCGATGCCAACCATCAGAAATTCCTTAACATTTTTAGTGTAGGGTATTAAGAAAATTAAAACAGACATAATATAACAAATGATTGTACAAGATAAACTTTAGACTACAACGCAACATATGTATCGTTAATATGAGTTTTTTTTCAGCTTGTTTTTTTTTTTTTTAACTGAATTAGAAAATGTGAGAACCTTAATACTCTTCAATACAACAAACCAAATAAAATTGTTAATATACATACCTATCTTAACATGTACAAATATGATACATTGCGCGACTAAAGTACTTGGTAATGCTTATAGGGTAGTTGAGCTGAAATCAGCAGATTTCTTATGTGGCTCAAACTTGGTGTGTTTTCAGCAAACTTTTCCGCTGACTGGACAGTCACCGGAAGATAGTTAGGGAAACCTTTCCTTTCACAATAAATGTTTACAAATTCATTTATGATTCTATTTTTACTTAATCAGTACAATGTTGTCCTTATTTAAATTAATTTTTATATTCACGCCCTCGAAAGTGGACATGCCGAAAAAACAGCACTTTGTAATGACTTGGGACCAGGAACCGAACTTTGACGGACGGACAGACAATCATAGAATGTCTTAAAATCGATCATGTATTAATAATATACATATGTACTTTATGAGGTCCTCGACCGATATTTTGATGCGATACACAAGAAATGACAAAGTATGGTTGGAGGGTATAAAAAGTTTAAAACAGTGACAGTGCAAGGGACGGCAAAAAACCATTTGTTATTTTGATGAGGATGAAATGATGAAATCACTTACAAGGGAAGTATCTCAACCCTTATGAACCGATTTGCTTGAAACTTAAAATATATATAAAAGAGACGATTTTAAGGTTGGGGTATCTCGTCTTTTCGGCCATATCAGTGTTTCAAAATTTCGTTGTACCCTTATGAAACAATGTGGACCTCCGGGAAAATTTCGATAACTCCCGAACTAACAGGAATATCCTATAAAAAAAAATCCTGTCGACTTAACTTTAATAAAGATTATTTCGTATTCATATGGACATCGTAGGTCTATGTATTCATATAAATACCCCCCAAAATGTACATATTTTCATAAAAAAGTATTTAACGAAGCCAAACTTTTAAAAGGTTATACCACCGTTGGATAGGCATTAAAAAATCCTTTCTTCTCATATGTAAACATCATATAGTTTCTTAGAAAGAAATGGCCGAAAAATCCAAAAAACTATTTTTTCGCCATTTTTTGACCCATGTTTTGAACCCCTAAATCCCCGATATGGCCGATAAGCCGAGACACCCCAACCTTAGAATTGTCTCTTTTATCTATATTTTACGTTTCATGCAAATCGGTTCATAAGGGTTGAGATACTTCCCTTGTTAATATTTCTTTGATGTCATTAAGTTGGCAACACCAATGCTTGTGTGTTTTTTCTTGCCCTTAATATATCCTAGTACTCTGTGAAAATTTCACTTAAACTTTAAACGCCCCAAATCGCAATAAAACATTTAAAAATCAACAACTTTTAACAATTATAAGAAAGAAACGATCATAACAAAATTAAAATGTCACTTGTATAATAAAAATTCGAGAAAACTTTTTTAACAATTTCCCTACAATTTCTCGCGTTGCCAAAATTTTTTTTTTTTTATATAGAGTTTGACAGATTTTTCTCGTAAAATCGAACAGAGTACTATGCTTAATGAAGTGCATTGTATTAATATCAGGAAAATAGGTTATGAGGAGAAGGAAAGAGGGAGTAGTGTTTGTGGACATTTGATTTGAAATAATCTACATTGAAAGAAACTGGGAAAACTTCTGCGGGGAGTTTATTCCACATACGGCTAGTTCGACTGATAAACGACCTTTCTTTCTAATGTGTTGTGCGATCAACTGTAAAATCAACAACAAACCAATGTGATATACTAGAAAACCCAATGCCGTGAACAAAAACTCCATGGTCCCAACTCAGAGATTGTTAACACGTCTTCATAAAAAGTGTGTTGAAGTTTGACTTAAATGGTCGTTAAGAAAAATAAGAAAAAAGAGCAGGAAAAAGAACAGAACCTTGCGTTAATCCTGATTGAAGCTCGAAATAAATCGAAAGATATTACCCACTCCAAAGACGTTAAGCTTATATATGAGTGATATGCGACACACACAATCAAACGTCTTGAAGATATCCAAGGCGACTACTTTACTTTCTTAAAAACGATGGATCGAACGACTCCAACGTTCCACAAGGAACGCCAACAGGTCTCCTGTAAACAGGGCTGCCAGACTTGGGGATTTATCCCCAAAGTTGGGGATTTCATGCTAGAAAAAAGGACAACAAATCTCATTTGGGGATTGGGGATTTTTATGGGGATTTCCAAAATTATTTTGGGAATTTTTTGGGGATATTCGAAATTAAATCTGTATAATACAACAAGCTAAATTAAATAAAATCAACGATTTTTAAAAATATTTTTAGTGATAACTACTCTTTACTAGAGATGGGTACATGAGCAGATTAGCAAAAAAAAAAAATGCAAAATTTCGCTGAACTTTAAATTTTGCTGAAAATTTTGAATGATTTTTGAAATTTGTTTTTGTATAAATAAGTGTTTCGTGAGTGTGAGTCAACGTGAGTGAAGCTTGCGTGAGTGCACGTGAGTTGTATTAAATTTACTCACGTGATTGTGAGTGAGTGTGAGTAGAAAAAATATGCTCGTGAATGCGTGTGCGTGATTAAAAAATTCCTGTCGTGAGCGTGAGTGAGTGTGAGTCAAAAATCACTCACGCGCCCATCTCTACTCTTTACTACGAGATTACGAAGCTCATTCAGCAAAACTTGCATTTTTCGGCTGTAAAATGTATATTAAAATTGCCAAACACCGTTTATTTACGCGTTTGGGGATTTTTGTGGATTTTTTAATTGCAAAATCTACGAAATAAAATTATAAATTTACCACTAATATATTTTTTTTTTTTATAAAATTAAGAAATTTTTTTTTGTGTAATTAAAAAAACGATTTTTTTTATTGTTTGGGGATTTTTGGGGATATTTTGTTATATTTTTGGGGACAACGGAAAAAAGTACCTGGCAACGCTGCCTGTAAAACGGGTTCTGCGAAAACCATATTGTCGATCGTTTGAAAGTAAATTTGCCCCAGATACCACACAAGATGGCAATTTACCATACTGATCATCAACTTCAAGAGCGCAGAGCATATTGCGATTGGGCGGTCACCCTTTTTGGGGATTGGCTGTACATTGGCAACCTTTCAACAACCGAGAAAGACTCCCGCACGCTACGACAATATGAAAAGATTAGCCAGTGGACGTGACTCCTTGACTTATTTACGTTAAGATCCACAAGAACCCTTTTAACTGTACGAGATCGAAAAAACATCATGGGCATAGTATGGAATACCCTCTCTAGTTTGGGCAGTGGTTGATTGCTTTCCGACAAGAAAGAATTTCTTGCAAAGAAACCAGCAAACAGGTTGGCTTTATCAAGCGGTGAACACTTGGTCGTCTGATTAAACGAGTCGGGATATGAATAAATATCATTTTCCCTGACTCTTTATTAAACAAACGACCAAAAGCTCTTACTGACCCGCGGAGCCGAAAGAACTTTAGCACGAAGACGCTGTTCGTAAAGAAGATGTTCACTACTAATTGTAAGTACTCTTGCCGGTCACAGTTTAAACCCTGATGGTTTTGTTCTGTACTATTGCCAACTGCCATCTGATTCGCCACTTCAGTTGGCAACTCGTATTTAAAACAATAGGACTGGAACAAAAAAAAAAACGCTAGAAAAAAAAGTAAACATTTTTTGCATGCCAAAACTAACACCATACCCAGCAGAAATAAATCGAGATTTTGGCGACACAGCATCTGTTTATAGCATACCGTAGCGCATCCAAAGAGCGCTCTTAGGGATGCAGTAAAAGGAAGGGGAAAAATTTTTTTTTTTTTTTTTAAGATTTTTTATATAAAACTTATAATGTGTAATTATTTTTTGATAAAATTTTACACTTGCTTTCCTTTTTAATATTTTTAACACTTTTTGAATAAAAAAACATGAGTTTTAGACAAAGACACATGATTTGACTGCATCATTATTGCGCATTAATCAGCGCTGCAAAGAGCGCTTCAATCATAGCATCTATGACCGCTGTTCCCAAAAAAAAATCCCATAAAAAATGTGAAAATGAAAATTTCCGATATTTTTTTGATGTTCACTTCCGATTTTTTTTTTTTTCATTTTGTTTCACATAAATAAAGTTTTGTAAGTAAAACGAATGAATTTTTTTGTTATATTTTTTTAAATTTTAGTTATTTGATTTCAACTTTGAATTTACAGCATCTTTATTCTGCTTAAATCAGCTCTACAAAGATACATGAATTCACTGCATCTTTAATCTGCTTAAATCAGCGCTAAAAAGATACATGAATTTACAGCATCTTTATTCTGCTTAAATCAGCGCTCTAAAGACAAGTGATTTCAGTGCATCTAAAGAGCGCTGTTTCTGTGTATCCAACTAGCGCTCTAAAGTGGGACATCGCCTTAGGGAATCATGCATGAATTCAGCGCAATTGGATGCGCTCCTTTACTCAAGTTCCCCTTCCAAAAGCTGCTGAACGTTCAGCAAAATTTCTGCTGGGTATTTTTTTAATTTATTTAAAAAAAAAAATCCATTTGGTGTGCACTACCTGATATATGTATACAAAATATGTTTATCTAGAGACATGTTTGTAGTATACCTAACGACTTCTACTCATAAGTATAGTATTAAAACCTTGAAAATACGTTTTAAATTCACTTGTGGTGTAACTAAAGATGAGGAAACACGGACTTGCAAAAAATAAAAATTAGCACTGATATTCTTCTTTAGAAAATTTATAATACAAGACGATCTAAGGGGAAAAAATATAAAAAATCATATTACGTTGACATTTTATTACAAAATGTTGGGGTTTAATATTTTTTTATTTTTTATTATTGTTTGCAAAAAGAAAATGCCGCCTTGCTAATGTATTCTTGAGTGGTATATTTTTACTTTCTTCTTAATGGTTTTTTTTTTGGTTGGTTAAGGTATCCGTGGAAGGGGTCATATTACTCATGTTTCTTGATAAAAAAAAGTCTTAAATTATATTTTTTTACAATTTTAAAGACACAAACATCGGTCATTTAAAGCGATCTGGTAGCATTGTCAACTAAAAGTATCATCTCACTCGCCGGTGACAGGACATAATCCCCACGGACATTACCTTCATAACGGAAATGGGGATTATGACCGAATTCATCCCCATAATAGTTGTGGGGACTATAACCGTTTCCAAAACGGTCACAATCCCAATGGGGATTATGTCCGTTCCTTGGTGGATTACGACCGAACTTTTTTCGGTCAAAACCCCCATTCACATAATGGGGAGTAAGTCTGAAGCAATTTTGGTCATAATCCCGTTTTCTGCAGAGAGGGTGGGTTTAATGCATGGAGTTTGTAATCCCTAAACCCGGCCGAAGGCCGGCTGCGCAGAAAAACTTAAAAAAAAAAATTCTTTTAATTTGGGGATTATGATCAACTATTATAGAAGACATAATCCCCATAATGGGGATTATGGCCATTTGTTATGTGGTCATTATCCCCATAAATCTGGGAATTATGTCCGTTTTTTATTGGGATTATGTTCAAATAATTTTCGGTCACAGTCCCCACTCCCATCATGAGGATTATGACCGAAATGAATTTGGTCATAATCCCCATGACGGAAATGGGGATTATGTCCGTGGGGATTATGTCATGTCACCTCACTCGCCACATTAGTTGGCAACTCAATTGCAATAAAATTTACTAAAACAAAAAAGTATACGTGAACTCAAAACTTAGAATGATGGGGCATTTAGTTGGTAGTTTTAAAAATAGAAAAACTCACAAGTTTTTTGGTATGATTTTGCATATGAGTTGCCAACTAAAATATGGAGTGAGATGCCACTAGACAATAGTACCAGATCACCTAAAATTTGAGATTTGTGCAAAAGATTTATGAAATACAAAATTAATTAGTGCAATTTCTAAAACTTTTGCATAATTATAACAGTATAGACAAAATTAATAAAATTTCATACACTCAAAAAAAAAAAGTGAACTAAAATCTGGGAAAATTAACTCAATTTTGAGAAAAAGAGGGAATGATTTGGCTCCAAAGATTTTTTTTCTTGGTTTTAGTTCATAATTTTTCCCAAAAATAAGGAAAACAAAGTTATTTAAAGTTATTTAATTTTAAGGCAATTTTTACTAGAAAATTTGAAAAATTATACTTCACATGTTAGAAATAGATTGTGTCTAGACCCTGGATTATACTTCACATTTTAGAAATAGATTGTGTCTAGACCCTGGACCCATGGGTTCGGACCCCATTTAACTCGAGACCCCGTTGGGTCCTTTAAGGGTCCCCATAGATTTTGAACCAAAACTTGTGTTCGTTTCGCTCTAACTTGCTTAGTTTTTGAGATACGGTAATAAGGGGCCTGATAGGGTCTTGAGAATCTTAAAAACCGGATAACTCAAAAACTATTAATCGGAGGGCTTTCGGGTATTTTGCGGAAGTGTTCTACGAGTCAAGAGCTACAAAAATGCTGTGGGACCTTTTCTCGTGTTGGCAGTATTTACCGAGATATGTACATATATAAAATCTCGGGAATTTCAAATTTTAGATCTAAAATTAGGGTCTTGAGACCCCGACAGATATGCAGAGCTAGACTATTACATATTTTTCTTTGAAGTCTTTCTTTTGAAAATTTCATTCGTTTCGCACTATCTCGCTTAGTTTTCGAGATATCGCAATTTTGAATTTTTAACTAAATTCTAAGAAGTTATTTACTAAATTCTCAGAAGTCATTAACTAAATTCTAAGAAGTACACTTCCTCAATTCAAAGAAGAGAAATACGATGATGTTTTTTTAGTAAATTTTAACTAAACTTGAACTAAATTATTTTTTAAGAAATATGTCTTAAAAGTAAAGATACGATTCTTAGATTTGTGTAAAATTTCTTTGGCAGTAAGAATTTTTTTCCTAATATTAAAAAAATCCATTTAAAGAAAACTATGAACTAATTATAAGTAAATGAACTAAAATTTTTCCTCATGAACTAAAAAATTTCTCATTATTAAGTTAAATTTAACTAAATTTTAGGAAAATTCATGATAAATTTTCAAAGACATTTTTTTCTTAATTTTAGTTATTTCTTTTTTTTTTCAGTGTAGAAAATTGTGGAGTTGTATTTAAAGAAGTTAACAAAAAAAGTTGTTAAAATACAATTTTAAACAAATAATCTTGATTAATTTTAGTATTTCTTTAAAGGCGGTATGATACTTGCTAGTTTCTGTATTGGATTTTTTTAGGATTGATCGAATGAATCAACAAATGCGAGAAAGAACAAGAAATACAATAAAATTAAAACAAAAAAAAAAAGCAAAAACAATGCTGCCAACTTTTTATTTTAAAATAACTCGCCCAAAATAGCTAAAAAAATGCCCAAAACAAATGTAAAACCGCTTCATTCGAGCAAAAAATAATAACATTGGCAACACTGTTAACATTTTATTCTGGAAATGTCAATTTTAAGTTGAAAATTTTTATATTTTTTTTTGAGTCACTCAAAATTATCGATAACACACGTAAATTTTTTGACCTTTTAAGTTTTTTCCTGATATTGTCATACTCTTTACACTTGGTCAGTTTTCCTTTGAAACTGTTTCCAAAATATAAAAAATACAAAAACTAGCTAGTATCATAACACCTTTAATAAATTTGTTTGAGCGTTCACACAAAACGAAATTTCCCAAGTTTTTGGGTAATTTACAATTTCCAAAGTGGTTTTGCATACATTAACCAAATTATAAATGTTGCTTTAAATTAGAATTAGAAAAGCAAAGTTGAGATCAATTAAATAGACACACCCAGAAAAAATCCGTTAAATTTTTTAATATTTTTTAAAATTAGTTTCATTCAATTATTTTTATCCAAATAATTAAATTTCAAATAAAAGATTTTCATTTCAAACTTTCTTTTAATTGAGAAATCTATTAAAAAAAATCTATTTAAATATTTCGAAAAATTCTTTAAAGTTTTATATTTTTTGTATTTCAAAATTTATGGTTTACTGCATAGGATATGTAGAGATGTATGTGTTTGAATAGATGTATAAAATATATGGTTGGATGAATTGTTGTTTATATGCATTTTTATGTTGGTATTAGTGAGCCTAGGTTAACATTTTATAAATTTCTGCAATGCAAAAGCATGCGCAATAGAAAAAATCCACCAAAGAAATCAATATTTTTTATATATGGATAGAATATGGTAAATTAACAAAAGGCGGCTTTAAGAATTTTACTTATTTTACAAATTCAAAATAAATTCATATAAAACTACAAACAAAAATTTACATTATTGAAAGGGTCTGAGACTAATATGGCGTTCACACTTGCGACCTTAAACAAGTTGTTCAACGCAACACCAGTAACAGAATAAAAACGAAATGGACACAGAACAAAGACTTTTTTAAACATCTCACTCTTGAACACTTCAAAACAGCAAGTGTGAACCCCGTAAAAAGTGATATCTCTATCGCTACTTTAGTTGGCAACTCAGACAAAAAAGTCAGAAGCAGAACAAAAATTCGCGGTTAAAAGTGGCAACAAAAAGTGATAAAATAGAATAGAGATGGGCGCGTGAGTGGATTTCGACTCACACTCACTCACGCAAAAATAATTGAATCACTCACTAAACACTCACGCATTTTTTTTACTCACGCTCACTCAGTATTCACGTGAGTACTAAGAAACTTACTCACTCTCATGCGTGACTCACACCAGATTCCATCACGCTCACGCGTGAGTCACGCAATAACATTTTTTTACCAAAAAAAAAAAAAAAAAAAAAAACTTTTTTTTACAAAAAATTTAAAAAAAAAATGAGTAAATCAAAAAAAACTAATCACGCAAACTCACGCAAAAAATAAATGACTCACTCAGATTTTTTTTTCAACTCACGCTCACTCACAATCACGTGATTGAAATGAAAATCACTCACACTCACGCGTGATTCACGCAAATCACGTGACCAGCGCCCATCTCTAGACCAGAACAAAAAATTCTTGCTGAAAGACAAATAAATTTTCTCATCTTTATGTTCGATTTCCTCTAGCCTATTAAGTTTGCAACTCATAAAGAAAAACAACTTATATGCAAAAATGAGATATTGAACGCGATCTGGTAGCATTGTCAAGTACAATGGCATCCCACTTCCTATTTAAGTTGGCAACTCATAAGCAAAAAACGGATGCGATTAGACCAAGCGATCAACTTTTTTTATAATTTTTGATGCCTTAAATTATGCTTCGATACATACAAGATTTTTATATGTATATTTTTTTACAAAACTGAAACATCAAAACATGAAATAAAATATAAAAAGCTTGTACTTATCAAATCATAATTTTTGACACACAGAAAAAATTAAAAATCGCAAGTTTGAGTAGAATTTCGATTGCTATCGGCTTCGAGAATCATCCCCTAGAATCTTTTATATTTTTAGAATTGCCAACCAACAAAAAGTTACTAATATTTTTTTTGCTGTGTTGCCATCCTGTTTTGATGCAGAGTTGTGTTTTTCATGCACTGTGAGTATAAGTACATCAAAGGAGTAGAGTCCGACCGAATATTCGGTTTCGGTCTCGGTTTCGGCCGAATAAAAAATATGTAAAAAAGTCGGTGAATTTTTTGATTTCGTATTTCATTACACTTGTTTCAGTTCAATTGAAGAAAATGTTACAAGTTTATGCAATAAATGTAAAACTGTTTCAGTTCAAAAATTATTTTTTCCTAATCTGCAAATGAAATATACAATTTTTTTGCAAGTTTTTTAAAAAACATATTTTTTTTTCAAAAATACAACAATTCCTATGGTTTTTTAATAATTTTATTCATACCAGGCGGTATTTTTTTTTAAGTTTCGGTTTCGGTTCGGTTTCGGCCGAATATTACTTTTTCGGCCGAATATTCGGTTCGGTTTCGGTTCGGCCTCGAAAACTGGTTTCGGTCGGACTCTACAAAGGAGTTTTCAAAGGCTATGGCTTTGAGTTTTCAAAGGCTTTGGCTTGAGTTTTATTTACATACATTTAGAATGTAGAACAAAAAACGCTTTGATTTTTCTTATATATACAAAATGTATGGAAACAATCTTAGTTCAAAGCCAAAGCCTTTGATGAACTTATACCCACAGTGTATGAAAAACACAACTCTGCACCAAAATGCGTTAAAACGTTTTCCCTATAATTCCTCGCGTTGCCAAAATTGATTTTTTTTTATATGGAGTTTGACAGATTTTTTCACGTGAAATCGAACAGAGTACTATGCTCAATTGTTAAACCAGCCAAAAAAAATTACCATACATTAAAATTTAAAAATGGAACAAAAACCCCTGCAAAATGTTAAAAAAATTAAAAAAAAAAAACTACAGCGGGTTTTTTTTAAGGGGAAAGTGGGGGGTAAACAGGGGACACCTTCCACTCGCGAAAAATGTTTACGAACTCTATTATTATGATTTTAACATTAAAAATACAATTTCATCATTATTTAAATAAATATGTTATATCTTCGCCCACAAAAGGAGGCGGACCGAAGAAATTTAACTTTTTTTATTTCCTGGGTCCATGAGCAGGGGACTTAAAAATTCTTTCGACAATAAAATGTTTCATTTGCTAAACAAAAGTATAAAAAACCGTGTAAAAAAATTGGGTTTTTAGAGGTTGCTTTAGCTTTTTATGGGAACACTTTTTTCCCCAGCTTAGATTTTGCACATTTTCGAACTTAACCAGCCTATGACCACAAGGCATATCTGGGTCGAACTTCAGGAGTATCTCTTTTATTTTGGACGGTATCGTGACTTTCACAGATAGAAAGATAGACGGACATAGCTGGAATACCTTAGAATCGATATATTTCATGCAGAAAGATTGGAGAGTATAAAATTTTTGGCTAAAGTGCACTTTACGGGGCACAAATATTTTGGCAAAAAAAAATATGTGACCCCCTTTAGAATTAAAAAAGAAAAAAACCGAAATTAAAATTTAAGGGGGCTGGGCCCCGGTGGACCCCCTGGAGCCAAAAAACCGCCCCACCCACAAACCTGTACGTATGGGTACTCAAATGAAAGGTAATTTGCTCACGATTGCAAATATGTATTTTTTGTATGTATTTTAACAATATTGTAACCCCTAAATCCATTTTAGTAACTTTCAGTTCAATAATTAAGCCATTCAGTAATTAACAACGTATAAGGCTTGATTCACAAAAAAGTTTTATTTTGCGGGGAGGGTGGGTTTAATGCATGGAGTTTGTAATCCCTAAGCCCGGCCGAAGGCCGGCTACGCAGAAAAAAATTTTAAGCAAAAAAAAATTTTTTTTTGGTGGACTTTTTTTTGAAAAAAAACGGATCAGGTCGGTTTTTTGGACCTAGAGGGGCCCAGGGACCTAGCTCCCCTTTATTTTCTTTTTCTTTTTTAATTACCTTTAACTTAAGTACCCACACAAACCTGTAGGTGGGAGGGTCAGTTTTTTTGATCAAGGGGGGTCCCCGGGGCCCAGCCCCCTTAAATTTTAATTTCGGTTTTTTTCTTTTTTAATTCCAGAGGGGGTCCAATTTTTTTCCCCCCTAAAATATGTGTGCCCCGTAAAGTGCACTTTTGCCAAATTTTTTTGTGTCAACTGACAAAAAAAAACATTTTTTATAGTTTTTGGGATTTTTTGTTATACCGGAAAAAAGGTACCTGGCAACGCTGTTTCGAATTACCAACAACCAGTAGTTCTACACTCAAAAAATAAAATTGTATTTCAGTTATTTATTTTTGCTAAAATAAGTGCCCGATTGAACAGTTCGCCCCAAAATATTTGGTGCGATTTTTGGTATTCGGAATGTAGAATTTAACGACAAGGTCGTCCTTGCTTAGCAACATTTTCAATGTTTGGTAACAGAACTTCATTTTTTAATTTAAATAAAAAAATATATTTAAGTAAAGCATTTTTAATAATAAATGCCCCAAAAATTATAAACACCGAAGACAAAATTTATCCTAAAAAATGTTTGCTTCGTGTAAGTGCCTTTGAAAATTTTCTTTATAAAAACTGCTAAGAATGAACAAAAACTTTACAAATTTTAGAAAATCAATTTTTAAATGCATTCCTCTAAAGTTTTACTAATTTTGTTCATACAAATTAGTACATTTACAGTTTTAATTTTTTTTGCTGATTTTAGTTAATAAGGGTGTTGGAAAAGTTTTGCTAAATTAAGCTATTAAATTGGGGTTTTAAAATCAACAAATTTTCTTGTTTGTGATATATAAAGTTTTTTTTTTAATTGTATATACTCTCTCCCCTAAGAGTATCTGATATCTTTTTTAATATCTAAAATCTTTTTACATTTTTAACACCCAATATTTATTAATTGATGTCAAAAAATTGTAAACACTCTTAAAATAATTTCATTTCTATGACAATTTTTAAGCCTACACCTACTTTCAAAAGATTTTTTTTTTATTTTTTGCTTACTTTTGTTTACCTTTCTTTACATAAATGTTGTCTCCCCCTTAAATATTTTTGCGATAAATGATTTTTTTTTTTTGACTCATGACTTTCTAGTTTATTTAACAAAGTACAGGTATTGAAAATAACAATATAATTGCACACCCACACAATTTTGGAATACTATTTTTTTTTTGTTTTTACCTTCAAAAACCCACCTTAACATAATTTTTTTGTTAATTTTTTTTTTTACATTTTTTTGAGGTATATTGAACAAATTTGTTTAAAATTAAAGTATGTCAAGAAGTTATTTTGCAATAGCAAAAAATATTTTTTTTGTTATTTAAAAAAAAAAAAACTATTAAACAAAATTGTCATAGTAAATTAGATTGAATGAATAATTGATTACACAAAAAGAAATTACAAAAATCATTATTTACTAATTTTTTGACCAACATATCTTTTTGAGTGTAGTGTTATGTCAAAAAAAAAAATATTTTTGGCAACGCGATGAGTTTTATTTTGATATTTTTAACCTGCGTTAAGGGGTCACTAGACAATACTACAAGTTTAACAACATGCTGGAAGAACATGTGTGTTAGTAATGATCGTCAATCGAGTTTGAGCCATATAAGAAATCTTCTGATTTCAGCAGACTAAATTTGCTTAAACAATGATCAGAATTGTGAAAATCGCATCCGAAATGACTAAAGTTTTTATTTATTTTTAAACTTTATAGTAAAATTGATTATTGGGTATTCTTTACACATATACAACTTGTCCGTGTGTATGAGTATTATGTCAGTTTCTTAAACTTTAGTCCTTTTATATTGGAATTTCGTTTATATTACATTTTTTTCTAATTTTTTTTTTATTATTATTGCCCTCCTATACTCATAAAACAATAGGTTACCAGCATAAACTAAAGGCATGCAATGACAGTCTATGTATTTAAACAAACCCGCCATTATATACTACATATTTATTAGGGAAGTTTATATTTTGGACTTTGTTGAGTACATAACCTTGCTGACATCAAGAGGTTTTCAGAATTTCAATTGATAAAATTGTAATCGAAAGCAAACTTTGTAACGAAAATTGCTAGCGATAACAAATTTTCTAAAGAAAATTGATGTCGATAACAAATTTTTTTAAAGAAAATTGATATCGATAAAAAATTTCTAAAGAAAATTGCTATCGATAACAAATTTTCTAAAGAAAATTGATATCGATAACAAATTTTCTAAAGATAATTGATATCGATAACAAATTTTCTAAAGAAAATTGATATCGATAACAAATTTTCTAAAGAAAATTGATATCGATAACAAATTTTCTAAAGAAAATTGATATCGATAACAAATTTTCTAAAGAAAATTGATATCGATAACAAATTTTCTAAAGAAAATTGATATCGATAACAAATTTTCTAATGAAAATAGATATCGATAACAAATTTTCTAATGAAAATAGATATCGATAACAAATTTTCTAAAGAAAATAGATATCGATAACAAATTTTCTAAAGAAAATTGTTATCGATAACAAATTTTCTAAAGAAAATTGTTATCGATAACAAATTTTCTAAAGAAAATTGTTATCGATAACAAATTTTCTAAAGAAAATTGTTATCGATAACAAATTTTCTAAAGAAAATTGTTATCGATAACAAATTTTCTAAAGAAAATTGTTATCGATAACAAATTTTCTAAAGAAAATTGTTATCGATAACAAATTTTCTAAAGAAAATTGTTATCGATAACAAATTTTCTAAAGAAAATTGTTATCGATAACAAATTTTCTAAAGAAAATTGTTATCGATAACAAATTTTCTAAAGAAAATTGTTATCGATAACAAATTTTCTAAAGAAAATTGATATCGATAACAAATATTCTAAAGAAAATTGATATCGATAACAAATATTCTAAAGAAAATAACTTTCGATAACAAATTTTCTAAAGAAAATAGCTATTGGTAACAAATTTTCTAAAGAAAATAACTTACTTTCGATAACAAATTTTCTCAATTTTTCCAAATTGATATCGATAACAAATTTTCTAAAAAAAATTGCTATTGATAACAAATTTTCTAACAAAAACTGCTATCGATAACAAATATTCTAAAAAAAATGCTATTGATAACAAATTTTCTAAATTAAATTGCAATTGAATACAAATTTTATAAAGGAATTGCTATAGATAACAAATTTTCTAGAAAAAAATGTTATGGATAAGCAATTTTCTAACAAAAAGTGCTATCGATAACAAATTTTTTAAACAAATATTGCAATCGAAAGAGAAAATTGTTAACGATAAAATTTTTTTAAAGAAAATTACTATTCATAACAACTTTTATAAAAAAAAGTCCTATTTGGATTGTTATGGGTAGCAATGTTCTTTATAAAAATTGTAATCAATTGCAATTTAATTTAGAAATTTGCTATCGATATCAATTTTTGTTACAAAATATTTTATCGATAGCAATTTTTGTTAGAAAATTTGTTATTTTCTAAAAAAATTGCTATCGATAACAAATTTTCCATCGAAAATTGCTATCAATAACAAATTCTCTAAAGAAAATTGCTATTGATAACAAAAAAAAAATAGCACTTTCCTATAAAAAATTTGTTATGGATAGCAGTTTTCTTTACAAAAATTATCGTTAATAATATTCTTTTTCAAAAGCAAAATTTGTTAAAAAAAAAATTTGTCATCAACAAATTTTTTAGCAAAAATTGCTGCTGATTACAAGATTTCTAACAAAAATTGCTAACGAAAACAAAATTTCTTAACAAAAATGCTATCGATTACAAATTTTCTAACAAAAATTGTTATCGATAACAAAATTTCTAACAAAAATTGATATCGATAACAAATTTTCTAACAAAAATTGCTATCGATAACAAATTTTCTAACAAAAATTGCTATCGATAACAAATTTTCTAACAAAAATTGCTATCGATAACAAATTTTCTAACAAAAATTGCTATCGATAACAAATTTTCTAACAAAAATTGCTACTAATAACAAGATTTCTAACAAAAATTGCTAACGATAACAAAATTTCTTAACAAAAATTGCTATCGATAACAAATTTTCTAAGAAAAATTGTTATCAATAACAAATTTTCTAACAAAAATTGCTATCGATAACAAATTTTGTAACAAAAATTGCTATCAATAACAAATTTTCTACAAAAATTGTTATCGGTAACATATTTTCTAACAAAAATTGCTATCGATAACAAATTTACTCAAGAAAATTGCTATCGATAACAATCTTTCTAACGAAATTTTCTATCGATTACATATTTTTAAAATAAAATTGCTTATGACTACAATCCTTCTAAAGAAAATTGCGTTCGATTACAAGTTTTCTTAAAAAAATTGCTATTTTTCTAAAGATAGCAATAGCAATTTTCTTTGGAAAATTTGTTATCGATAGCAATTTTTTTTTAGAAAACTTGTTATCCATAACATTTTTTTTTTGAATATTTGTTATCGATAGAATTTGTTTTTTTTTAAATTTGTTATCGATAGAATTTTTTTTAAAAAATTTGTTATCGATAGCATTTTTTGAGAAAATTTGTTATCTATAACAATTTTCTAGCAAAAATTGCTATCGATAACAAATTTTCCAGCAAAAATTTCTGTCGATAACAAATTTTTTAACAAAAAGTGCTATCTATAACAAATTTTTGTAACAATTTTTGTTTGATGTTTGTCTTGATATCAAATTTTTTAACCCAAATTGCTATCGATAACAAATTTTATGACAAAAATTGCTTTCGATAACAAATTAAAAAAAATGGTTTTGATGCTTTCGATATCAAATTAAAAAAAAAATTATTATAGATAACAAATATTCTAATAAAAACTGCTTTCGATAACAAATTTTCCATGAAAATTGTTATTGGTAACAAATTTTGTAAAGAAAGTGCTACTGATAAAATATTTTCTAAAAAAATTTTGTAAAGACAATTGTTATCGATACCAAATTTTCTAAAAATTTGGTATAAAAAATTTCCTAAAGAAAATTGCTATCGATAACCAATTTTCTAAAGCAAACTGTTATCGATAATTATTTTTCTTAGGCAAATTGCTATCGATAATAATTTTTCTAACAAAAATTACTATCGATAACAAATTTTCTAACAAAAATTGCTATTGATAAAAAATGTTCTAAAAAAATTTGCTGTCGATAACAAATTTGGTTACAAAAATTGCTACCGATAACAAATTTAGAAACAAAAATTGCTATCGATAAAAAATTTTCTAAAGAATATTGATATAGATAACAAATTTTTTAAAGAAAATTGCTATCAATAACAAATTTTTTAAAGAAAATTGGTATCGATAACAAATGTTCTAAAGAAAATTGTTATCGAAAATAATTTTTCTAAAGAAAATTGTTAACGATAATAATATCCTAACAAAAATTGCTGTCGATAACAAATTTTCTAACAAAAATTTACATCGATTTTCTTTAGAAAATTTGTTATCGATAGCAAATTGTTCTAGAAATATTTTAGCGTTACCAATGTTTTTAAGAAAACTTGTTATCGATGGCAATTTTCTTAAGAAAATTTGTTATCGATAGAAATTTTCTTTAGAAAATTTGTTATTAATAACAATTTTCTTTAGAAGATTTGTTATTAATAGCAATTTTCTTTGGAAAATTTGTTATTAATTGCAATTTTCTTTAGAAAATTTGTTATTAATAGCAATTATTTTTAGAAAATTTGTTATCGATAGCAATTTTCTTTAAAAAATTTGTTATCGATAGCAATTTTCTTTAAAAAAATTTGTTATCAACAGCAATTTCTCTTAGAAAATTTTTTATCTATAGCAATTTGTCTTCGATAAAAATTTTCATTAGAAAGTTTGTTATCAACAGCATTTTTTTTTTAGAAAATTTGTTATCGATAGCAATTTTTTTCAGAAAAATTTTTATCGTTAGCAATTTTTTTAAGAAAATTTTAGTGTTTATAAACCGGTTAACCGGTTAACCGAAAAACCGGGTTTTTCCCAAAATTTCGGTTTTTTTGCAAACCGGTTAACCGAAATTGAAAAATTCCGGTGCACCGAAAACCGGTTTTTTTCTGTCGGTTAACCGGTTTTTTTTTAAATACATTCAAACGGAATATTTTGCAAATATTAAGGGTTTGCACTTTTTTGTTATGATATTTTCAAAATTTCATTAAAAAGACCTTGAAAATCTGTGAGAAAGGAAGTCTAAAATACTTTTTGTCTTCAAGAAACAATTTTTCAAATAGGAATTTTAATCTGGTAAATATTTGAATTATCCCCGTTATAAGCGCTTTTTTGGACAGTTTCATTGAAAACTTAATAAATGACTGTTAAACAGGTACTAAAATTTAGAGATGGGATCGTGAGTGACTTTTCAATCACGATCACGCACACTCACGAAAAAAAAATTGTAATCACGCACGATCACGCACGAACATTTTTTTTCTGCTCACGCTCACGCACGCTCACGTGAGTAGAAAAAAATTTAGTCACGCTCACGACGTAATCACGATCACAAAATACTCACGAATTAAAATATGCAAAAAAAAATTTTTGTCATATTTTTTATGCATTACCCAGTTGGGAAAGTCCTTGAGCCATCCGTGGTGACGACTTGCTGACATGTCAGAGTCACACCTGACATCCCCATGACATCTCCAATTACCGAGTTGAGGACAGTTTCATAAAAAAATTTAAAATTTCCTCAATCATAATCGGCAGTTGTCAGGGGGTGTTGACATTTCCCCTAAGTCGTCTTTGTGGAAATGTCTGATATAGGCCATACGAAAATGCAAAAAATCTTCGTATTTCCATTAGTTTTTACTTCCATCCATTTTCTTTATAAATTATTTTTATCATACTAAGAAATAACTTTTCGACTTTGCGATGTTTTTCTCAGAAATTAAAAAGTTCCAATATTCTGGGCCGTCTTAAAGTATGACGCTGGGCACATAAGAACTTGAAGCTCCGCTGGAAAGTAAAAAGTCGCACGAAAAAAAACATTCTTTTGGTACAAATTAAATTCATGTGATTGCCTGTTTTAGGAAAAAGAAACTAAAAAAAATATTTTGGGCAGTGAGGTAATTTTTCTTAACTTATTAAAACCATGATATTCGTGAAAAAAAAATTTCCTGTACGAAAAATGTCTCAGAATCTGAGAATATTTTTATACGAAAAACGTCTCAGAATCTGAGAGTTTTTCAATACGAAAAGTGTATCAGAATCTGAGTCTTTTTATTTTGGAAAAACTTCTCTGAACATTAGACTTTTAAAATCTCAGAATCTGAAACTTTTTCTGTACGAAAAATAGTTCACATTCTGAAACTTTTTATGTAGCAAATATTTCTATGGATTTGAGACTAAATTACAAAATTCTCCTATAGAAAAAGTCTCAGTGTATACGAAAAGTCTGTTAGATTCTGAGATTTTTTTCTGTAAGAAAATAAGAAATTTTCTTTTAAAAGATATTAAAAAAAAAATCTTTATTTTCGTATAACCGAATTTATTGCCTTTTCGGGCCCCTTATGGTTACAACGGTACTGCCCAGGTAGATGTAAAAGTTTAGTTTGATATACTGCTATTGTGAAGACATTTCCTTATAGATGAGGATTTTTTCACAATCTTAAAACAAACATTCATTGATGACAATGTTAGAACATGTCCTCAAGAAATACCTAATATATGTCAGAATTTGAAGACATTTCCTGATGGAAGCACGATGCAAATTCCTCAGTGAGCCATTTACAAAACTTATTAAATTTACAATTTTTTTAAAAGACCATGAAAAAATCAAGAAAACGTAACCGAACAAAAAAATCTGGGAAACAATTAAAATCACGAAAAATTCACGCAAGAATTTTACTCACGCACGATCACGCACGAACTTTTTTTTGGTACTCACGCTCACGCACGCTCACGTGAGTAGAAAAAAATTTACTCACGAATCACGTGATTCATGCGTGATTCACGTGAATCACGCAAATCACGTGAGCAGCGCCCATCTCTACTAAAATTCTTATTAATGGAGAAAATGTCAATAAAAGAACATTAATATAAAACACGGACTACAATTTATAACGAATTGATGTATTTGTTATACCCTCCACTCTAGTGATAGAGGGTATATATAAGTTTGTCATTCCGTTTGTAACACCTCGAAATATTGGTCTAGGACCCCACAAAGTATATATATTTATGATCCTCGATCGATTTTAAGTCGATCTAGCGATGTCCGTCCGTCCGTCCGTCCGTCTGTCTGTCTGTCCGTAGAAAACACGCTAACTTTTGAAAGACTTTACAGAGGCTACTGAAGTTTGACATATATGTTTGTCATTTACCTGGTCAGGTTGGTATTGCAATCCAGCTAAATCGGTCCAGTGGTTCAAAAGTTATGAGCAAAAGAGTAAATTTCGGCATGGGTATTTCGCGAATTTACGAGATAAAAAACACGATAACTTTCGAAAGACAATAATGAGACTACTGAAGCTTGGCACGTATCTTTACCGTTCCCCGGGTCTGTTTGGTATTAAATTTCAGCTCAATCGGTCCAGTGGTTCAAAAGTTATAAGCAAAACCCTGAATTTCAGATTAGTTTCATCTAAAATGCCACGTGTTTTAACAAGTTTTAAAAGCATTGGTGGTAACTAAACAATGCTTTTCAAACTTGTTTAATTTTGAAGCAATGCTTTTTAAACTTGTTTAGTTTTAAAAGCATTGGTAACTTAAAAATTACACACGGCAAAACAATTTTACACTCAAAAAAATTTTACACTCAAAAAAAATTTACACAAAAAAAAATTAGTTTTTGTTGTTTACAAAAATGACAATATTTTGGGCACATACGTTCGTGCATTCACTCAGAAATATTTTTACAATTAAAAAAAAACATTACACTCGAAAAAAATTTTACACTCAAAAAAAAAAATTAGTAATTTTTCTTTTAAAAACAAAAAAAAAAAATGACAAAAAAGAGTTTTTTACTCAAAATAAAATATTTCTAATCAAAATTGTTAAGTTTTTCACGTTAAAAAATGTACTACCCTTTAAAAAAAAATGCATTGTGGAGGGTATTCATAGATTCGGCAAAGTCGAATTTAACTTTTCTACTTGTTTTTTAAATAAAATTAATAAAAATGTAAATAACGCTCCGGTGAATATAGGAAAATAAAGCACCGTATTTAAATACCGCTATTTTTAAAGGATAGCAGTGCTAACTTTGTTGAAAGAAACAAATATGTTAACTTTAGTTACATTAGATTTTTTATTTAATAAAAATTAGCAATTTTAAAGTATTTTTTGGGTTTGTCATAAAAAAACCGGTTAACCGGTTTTTTTATTCCGGTTTAACCGAGAAAACCGGTTAACCGAAAAAGCTGAATTTCGGTTAACCGAGAAACCGGTTTTCCAAAATTTCGGTTTTTTATAAACACTAGAAAATTTGTTACTGATAGCAATTTTCTTAAGAAAATTTGTTCCTGATAGCAATTTTCTTAAGAAAATTTGTTACTTATAGCAATTTTCTTTAGAAAATTTGTTTCGAAAGCAATTTTCTTTAGAAAAGTTGTTATCGATTTGCAATTTTCTTTAGAAAAGTTGTTATCGATTTGCAATTTTCTTTAGAAAACTTGCTATCGATTGCAATTTTCTTTAAAAAAAATTGTTCTTATCTGAAATGTAATTGTTAGGAAACTTTGCCAACCCTTAAATAAGAACTATCCTAATATATTTTTATATACAAACTAGTACAATTAATTGGGTGGGTTTTTGGAAAATCAACTTAAAATATTGCAAAAAAAGAAAAAAAAAAAAAAACTAAACAACTTTGACTTGCATTGACGTTCGTTGTGCATACGAGACATGCGATAGTTAGTACTTGATTGTGTACGACATTTTTATACGTGTAAGCAAGTTTCTCTTCTCAAAACCTTGTTATTGACTTGATTTGACATTCATTTTACAAAACAACCAAGCCAAGTTAATACAACACACAAAAAAATTAAAAAAAAAAATAAAAAGTTATGGTTGAAACAACTACCAACAACAGCAGCAGAGTTGCAGCAACAGAGCCAAGAAACAGAAACTAAAAAAAAATAGGCAACATAGACTATTATAGTATTTTTTTTTTTGTTTTGTTGTTGCAACTACATGGGGCATGAGATCAGTAGTTGTTTTTAGTTTCAAAGTTGTTGCAGCTATTTAGCTAGCTTGCTAGCTACCTACTGCTGCAGCAACTCGATTGCATTTACACAAGTAAGTGAAACTTGCAACACTCCAAATGCTGAAAAAAAACACATTCCCCCATATATTTAACTGAGGTAATGATAGTTAAAAGATATGATGTTACCAAAATGGCAACAACAACAGCAAAACTTGATTTCTTTTAACATCTTTTTTTTTGTTTTTAAGTTTTCTTTATATATTTTTCAATATCGGTTTGTGTTGCAAAGAGAAAGTTGTTGGTTGGTTGGTTGCAGTCGAATGCATAAATTTTATAGCAACAACAGAAAAAAAAGCCACAACATCATAGTTTCGAGAGTGAGAAAATGTTTATAATTTTTATTTTTTTTTTACTTTTATTTCTGTGAAAAATAAAAGAAAAATCTTTTCATCATCGTCATCATCATTTATATCCCAGCCATGGCAAAAAAAAATCATGTTTAAGCTTTATATTTACACTTTGGCTAAAAAAACGTTTTTCATTATTATTTTTATAAATGTTGAAGATGAAAATTGTTGTTATTATTGTATGTAAATGAAACTAGGCAACATTGCTAAATAAAAAAATGTATGGTTTTAAATTCTCATTGAGTTTGCTTTCCATTTTCTTTTTCTTCCATTTTTCTATACACGTTTTTATGTGCATTTCGATGTTATTGTTTGGTTGTTTTTTTTTTTTCAATACCCTACATTTGGCTTTAATAACAATAAAATTCAGGAAAATCACAATTGAAATTAAAATTACAACTAAATTCAGAAAAGCTCGATTGAAATCCAGGAAATTCTTAGTCCAAAAAAGCCCAATGGAAATTTGATAACAAATTTTCTAAAGAAAATGGCTATCGATAGCAAATTTTCTAAAAAAAATTGCTATCCATAAAAAATTTTCTAAAGAAAATTGCCATCGATAACAAATTTTCTAAAAAAAAATTGCTATCGATAACAAATTTTTTAAAAAAAATTGCTATCGATAACAAATTTTTTTAAAAAAATTGCTAAAAAAAATTTAAAAAAAAAATTGCTATCGATAAAAGATTTTCTTAACAAAATTGCTATCTAATTTCTGTAGAAAATTGCTATCGATAAAATATTTTCTAATGAAAATTGCTATGTAAAAAAAATTTCTAAAGAAAATTTGCTATCTATAACAGATTTTGTGAAGAAAATTGCTATCGATAACAAATTTTTAGAGTCCGACCGAATATTCGGTTTCGGTCTCGGCCGAATAGCAAATTTTCTAAAGAAAATTGCTATCGATAACAAATTTTCTAAAGAAAATTGCTATCGATAACAAATTTTCTAAACGAAATTGTTATCGATAACAAATTTTCTAAAGAAAATTGCTATCCATAAAAAATTTTCTAAAGAAAATTGCCATCGATAACAAATTTTCTAAAAAAAATTGCTATCGATAAAAAATTTTCTAAATAAAATTGCTATCTATTTTCTGTAAAAAATGGCTATCGATAAAAAATTTTCTAATGAAAATTGCTATGTAAAAAATTTTCTAAAGAAAATTGCAATCGATAACAAATTTTTAGAGTCCGACCAAATATTCGGTTTCGGTCTCGGCCGAATAATGGGGGTTCGACCGCTATTCGGCCAAATTTTGGCCGAATATTAGCCGAAACCGAAACTTTTTTCTAATAAAAAAAAATATAAAAAAGTCGCTGAATTTCTTAATTTCGTGTTTCATTCCAATTGTTTCAGTTCACTTGAAAAAAAGTAGTTCAAAAAATTTTTTTTTCTTGAAATGTAAATTTTTTTTTTGTTTATAAAAATGATTTTTTGACCGAATATTCGGTTCGGTTCGGCCTCGAACCTCGGTCGTACTCTACAAATTTTCTAAAGAAATTTGCTACCGATAACAAATTTTCTAAAGAAAATTGCTATCGATAACAAATTTTCTAAAAAAATTGCTATAGATAACAATTTTTCTAAAGAAAATTGCTTTTGATAATAAGGTTTCTAAAAAAAAATTGCTATCGACGAAAAATTTTCTAAAGAAAATTGCTTTCGATAACAAAACTTCTAAAGAAAATTTCTATCGACGAAAAATTGCTTTCGATAACAAATTTTCTAAACGAAATTGTTATCGATAACAAATTTTCTAACAAAAAATGCTATCGATAACGAATTTTCTAAAGAAAATTGCCATCGATAACAAATTTTGTGAATAAAAGTAACAAAATTTGTAAGAAAAATTGAATAAATTGAAAACTAATTTTCTAAAAAAATTGCTTTTGATAAAAAATTTTCTAAATAAAATTGCTGTGTTTTAATTTTCAAATTTTCTAAAGAAAATTGCTATCAATAAAAAATTTTCTAATAAAAATTGCTATCAATAAAAAATTTTCTAAAGAAAATTGCTATCGACGAAAAATTGTCTTAAGAAAATTGCTTTCGATACCAAAATTTCAATAGAAAATTGCTATCGACGAAAAATTTTCTAAAAAAATTGCTTTCGATAACAAATTTTCTAAACAAAATTGCTATCGATAACAAATTTTCTAAATAAAATTTCCATCGCTAACAAGTTTTCTAATAAAAATTGCTATCGATAACAAATTTTCTAAAGGAAATTGCCATCGATAACAATTTTCTAAAGAAACTTGCTACAGATAACAAATTTTCTAATAAAAATTGCTGTCGATAACAAAAATTCTAAAGAAAATTGCTATTAATGACAAATTTTCATTAGAAAATTGCTATCACTAACAAATTTTCTAAATAAAATTGCTATCGATAACAAATTTTCAAAATAAAATTGCTATCAAATATAACAAGTTTTTTAAATAAAATTGCTATCAATTTTCTAAAGAAAATTGTTATCGGTAACAGTTTTCGTTAGAAAATTTGTTATCGAAAACAGTTTTCGTTAGAAAATTTGTTATCGATAACAGTTTTCGTTAGAAAATTTGTTATCGATAACAGTTTTCGTTAGAAAATTTGTTATCGATAACAGTTTTCGTTAGAAAATTTGTTATCGATAACAGTTTTCGTTAGAAAATTTGTTATCGATAACAGTGTTCGTTAGAAAATTTGTTATCGATAACAGTGTTCGTTAGAAAATTTGTTATCGATAACAGTTTTCGTTAGAAAATTTGTTATCGATAACAGTTTTCGTTAGAAAATTTGTTATCGATAACAGTTTTCGTTAGAAAATTTGTTATCGATAACAGTTTTCGTTAGAAAATTTGTTATCGATAACAGTTTTCGTTAGAAAATTTGTTATCGATAACAGTTTTCGTTAGAAAATTTGTTATCGATAACAGTTTTCGTTAGAAAATTTGTTATCGATAACAGTTTTCGTTAGAAAATTTGTTATCGATAACAGTTTTCGTTAGAAAATTTGTTATCGATAACAGTTTTCGTTAGAAAATTTGTTATCGATAACAGTTTTCGTTAGAAAATTTGTTATCGATAACAGTTTTCGTTAGAAAATTTGTTATCGATAACAGTTTTCGTTAGAAAATTTGTTATCGATAACAGTTTTCGTTAGAAAATTTGTTATCGATAACAGTTTTCGTTAGAAAATTTGTTATCGATAACAGTTTTCGTTAGAAAATTTGTTATCGATAACAGTTTTCGTTAGAAAATTTGTTATCGATAACAGTTTTCGTTAGAAAATTTGTTATCGATAACAGTTTTCGTTAGAAAATTTGTTATCGATAACAGTTTTCGTTAGAAAATTTGTTATCGATAACAGTTTTCGTTAGAAAATTTATTATCGATAACAGTTTTCGTTAGAAAATTTGTTATCGATAACAGTTTTCGTTAGAAAATTTATTATCGATAAGAGTTTTCGTCAGAAAATTTGTATATAGCGTTGCCTTACATTCGTTATATATCACCCCAATTTTTTTAATCGTTTTTATTTTTACTCTTGTTGTTGCTGCTGCATGGTGCAAGTAAAGGAATGGAAAGTGGCATAATGCCATGTAAATGGAAAACGTGCTTAAGCCAAGTTTTTCTCTATATATATAATTTTTCTATACCACAACATATAAATATATATATTAGCATGCCTATATACTACATTCCTACATATTTTTATATATGTATAGTATATGGTGTGAGTGTTGGTATAGTGGTTGTTGTTTGGTGGGTTTGTTGGTCTTTCGGTCGTATTTTTTTTTTTTTGCTTTTTGCACATAGAGCTTTAATATACTTTTGGAAAAATGTACGTCAATAAACTTTTGCATAGCTATGCAACAATGCACGTGCATCAAGAAAAAAACAACAACACAGCCCATCCAAAAGACGGAGGTGAAGGGCATACCCAGTCATATACATGCATACAACATACATAGAATACATAAAGTATTAAATGAAAACCAAACTATATAATCCCAGCCAGGCTAAGGCTGTTTGTTGGCTGACATTTGCACGACAGTAGTTTGCCTTCAAGTGCAACCACCGCGATGACAAAAAAAAAAAATTAAAAAAAAAACACAACTATAAAACAGAATTTTTATTTATTTTTTTGTTGTTTTACATATTTCTATATCTTGTCGTACTCTAGGTATGATATGTATTTATAGATGTGAATGCAGTTCAAGTGCATATACTCTATACCTCTATAAAATTTATCTAGTACACTGTAAGACAAATTTCTACTTTTTTTTTAACACCAGAACGAGACCTTATACACTTGAAAGTAGAGCCCCTCTGGAGTAAAACTGCATTTACAATTTTTCATTCGGTGATCATTTGTCCTTTTTAGAGGACTTTAAAGTTTTAAAGGACATTTAAAGTAAAAAAAAAAAAATAATATATTTCTACTTATCCTACGATACTGAGATAAAAAGCAAATGAAAGAGGAAAGCTTCCTCAATTTTTTAAACATGTTCGTTTTGTCATATCAGGTTAAAAGGATATCAATAAGGTCCTTTCAAAATTTTGTCCTTTAATATCCTTTAGAATTTCCAGCCATTTCTTCCGGAAAAAATATATGTTAAGGACATTGATATGCACTAACACATTGTTAAATTTCATCCTTCTCACTTTGTTAGTTTAGTGTAAAAAAAATAAGTTTTTATATATAACTGAAAATATATTTTATGTGTAAACAAAACAAAATAGTAACTTTGTTTAGAAAATCAAACGCGTTGCTAATACCGTACAACACTACTTTTAACACCAGAACGAGACCATATACACTTGAAAGTAGAGCTCCTCTGGAGTAAAACTGCATTTAGAGTTTTTCATTCGGTAATCATTTGTCCATTTTAGAGGACTTTAAAGTTTTCAAGGACATTTAAAGTAAAAAAAAATATTTCTACTTATCCTACGATGCTGAGATAAAAAGCAAATGAAAGAAGAAAGTCTTCTCAAATTTTTAAACATGTCCGTTTTGTCATATCAGGTTAAAAGGATGTCAATAAGGTCCTTTCAAAATTTTGTCCTTTAATATCCTTTAGAATTTCCAGTTATTTCTTCCGGAAAAAATGGATGTTAAGGACATTGATATGCACTAACACATTGTAAAATTTCATCCTTCTCACTTTGTTAGTTTAGTGTAAAAAAAAAATAAGTTTTTATATATAACTGAAAATATATTTTTTATTTACACATAGCCTCCCAAACATTAACCAATTTTCTTGGAAAAAAATCTAACACATGAATAAATGGATATACATGTGAAACTGGACCCTCCGTGGAGTAAAAGTACGTTAACAGTTTTTTTTACTTGTTGTAAAATTTTATATGACATCATTAAAAAAAAAATTCAAGGACAATTGTTTTGTTATAACGAAGTGTTTTATGTAAAATTTTATATAACTTTATTTTTCCAAGTTTTTTTGTTAAGGGCAATTTTTTTTTAACGAAAATTTCCTAAGTGTCTTATATAAAATTTTATAAACCTCCTTTTATTAAAATTTTTTCAATAAAATTTTACATGAGTCCATTTTCTTAAATTTTTTCAAGGAACATTTTTTTTATTTAAAAATATTTTTTTATTTAAAACTAAAACACAAATATTCTATTAATACCCTAAAACTCGTATCAAATTCGATATAAAGTTATATAAACTGATATTATTAGATAATATTCTATCAAATCTTATGAAACCATTTTTATTATAAGATTGTATCAAAATAGACACAAACCCATATTAAATTAGATATTGCGTCATTACATTTTTTTTACTCTTGAAGCTATATTCTTAAATCTTTAAATACCATGTACAATGTTAACCAAAGTGAGAGATTTAAGAAAACAACTGAATTTGTTTCTTTAGGTTAATAATTTATGTTTTTTTTTTGTTTGGTTTAGTTTTTAGATTTTTAATTTTTTTAATAGTTTTATTAACAATCTAATGGATTGTCTTTATAATTTTGTTAACTTATATTAAAATGCATCATTTGAAGTCTATATGTAAATAAATCGTATAAAAAACACGTGTTTACTTATTTGTACTTTTACTTATGCAAGTATATGCTATATGTATGACAATGTATTTTTTTAACTCTTGCTTTAAACAACAACCTAAAATTAAGGCAGAGCCGAAAAACTTCCTCTGAAATTCTTGAGTTTGACTTAATATCACCATTTCCGCAAAAAACTAATAAAAGTAATTTTAAAAAGTTTTTGAATTTTATATGTCATTTGTAACTTAAAAGTCTATTTAAAAGGAGACCGGATCACCGAATAAAAAACTGTGAACGTACTTTTACTCCATGGAGGGTCCAGTTTCACATGTATATCCATTTATTCATGTGTTACATTTTTTTTTCCAAGAAAATGGGTTAATATTTGGGAGGCTATGTGTAAATAAAAAATATATTTTCAGTTATATATAAAAACTTATTTTTTTTTTTTTACACTAAACTAACAAAGTGAGAAGGATGAAATTTAACAATGTCTTAGTGCATATCAATGTCCTTAACATATATTTTTTCCGGAAGAAATGGCTGGAAATTCTAAAGGATATTAAAGGACAAAGTTTTGAAAGGACCTTATTGATATCCTTTTAACCTGATATGACAAAACGGACATGTTTAAAAATTTGAGAAGACTTTCTTCTTTCATTTGCTTTTTATCTCATCATCGTAGGATAAGTAGAAATATATTTTTTTTTTTTTTACTTTAAATGTCCTTGAAAACTTTAAAGTCCTCTAAAAAGGACAAATGATCACCGAATGAAAAACTGTAAATGCAGTTTTACTCCAGAGAAGATCTACTTTCAAGTGTATATGGTCTCGTTCTGGTGTTAAAAGTAGTGTTGTACGGTGGTATATATACGAATGTATGTATGCATGTACCCCAACTACATAGTCAGTCAACATAGTAATATTGTGTATGTGTGTAATTATTTTTTTTTAGCTTTTTAGCAAAGTGTATCAAACAATAAAAGTACGTTTGATAAACTCAACCAATAATGTCAGTAAAACATTTAAAATATTTGATATCGATAACAGTTTTCTTTAGAAACTTTGTTATCGATAACAGTTTTCTTTAGAAAATTTGTTATCGATAACAGTTTTCTTTAGAAAATTTGTTATCGATAACAGTTTTCTTTAGAAAATTTGTTATCGATAACAGTTTTCTTTAGAAAATTTGTTATCGATAACAGTTTTCTTTAGAAAATTTGTTATCGATAACAGTTTTCTTTAGAAAATTTGTTATCGATAACAGTTTTCTTTAGAAAATTTGTTATCGATAACAGTTTTCTTTAGAAAATTTGTTATCGATAACAGTTTTCTTTAGAAAATTTGTTATCGATAACAGTTTTCTTTAGAAAATTTGTTATCGATAACAGTTTTCTTTAGAAAATTTGTTATCGATAACAGTTTTCTTTAGAAAATTTGTTATCGATAACAGTTTTCTTTAGAAAATTTGTTATCGATAACAGTTTTCTTTAGAAAATTTGTTATCGATAACAGTTTTCTTTAGAAAATTTGTTATCGATAACAGTTTTCTTTAGAAAATTTGTTATCGATAACAGTTTTCTTTAGAAAATTTCTTATCGATAACAGTTTTCTTTAGAAAATTTCTTATCGATAACAGTTTTCTTTAGAAAATTTCTTATCGATAACAGTTTTCTTTAGAAAATTTCTTATCGATAACAGTTTTCTTTAGAAAATTTCTTATCGATAACAGTTTTCTTTAGAAAATTTCTTATCGATAACAGTTTTCTTTAGAAAATTTCTTATCGATAACAGTTTTCTTTAGAAAATTTCTTATCGATAACAGTTTTCTTTAGAAAATTTCTTATCGATAACAGTTTTCTTTAGAAAATTTCTTATCGATAACAGTTTTCTTTAGAAAATTTCTTATCGATAATTCGAGTTCAGTGTTTTAAAAATGTAGTACTTCACTTAATACGTGTTCACTTAATAACTGTTATCGATAACAAATTTTCTTTAGAAAATTTGTTATCGATAACAGTTTGATTTAGAAAATTTGTTATCGATAACAGTTTTGTTATCGATAACAGTTTTCTTTAGAAAATTTGTTATCGATAACAGTTTTCTTTAGAAAATTTTTTATCGATAACAGTTCTCTTTAGAAAATTTATTATCGATAACAGTTTTCTTTAGAAAATTTATTATCGATAACAGTTTTCTTTAGAAAATTTATTATCGATAACAGTTTTCTTTAGAAAATTTGTTATCGATAACAGTTTTCTTTAGAAAATTTGTTTTCGATATTAGTTTTCTTTAGAAAATTTGTTATCAATAACAGTTTTCTGTAGAAAATTAGTTATCGATAACTGTTTTCTGTAGAAAATTTGTTATCGATAACAGTGTTCTGTAGAAACTTTGTTATCGATAACAGTTTTCTTTAGAAACTTTTATCGATAACAGTTTTCTTTAGAAACTTTGTTATCGATAAGAGTTTTCTTTAGAAAATTTGTTCGATAACAGTTTTCTTTAGAAAATTTGTTATCGATAACAGTTTTCTTTAGAAATTTTGTTATCGATAACAGTTTTCTTTAGAAAATTTGTTATCGAAAACAGTTTTCTTTACAGAATTGGTTATCGACAATAGTTTTCTTTAGAAAATTTATTATCGATAATAGTTTTCTTTAGAAAATTTGTTAGCAGTTTTCTTTAGAAAATTTGTTAACAGTTTTCTTTAGAAAATTTGTTAACAGTTTTCTTTAGAAAATTTGTTATCGATAACAGTTTTATTTAGAAAATTTGTTATCGATAACAGTTTTATTTAGAAAATTTGTTATCGATAACAGTTTTCTTTAGAAAATTTGTTATCGATAACAGTTTTCTTTAGAAAATTTGTAATCGATATCAGTTTTCTTTAGAAAATTTGTTATCGATAACAGTTTTCTTTAGAAAATTTGTTATCGATAACAGTTTTCTTTAGAAAATTTGTTATCGATAACAGTTTTCTTTAGAAAATTTGTTATCGATAACAGTTTTCTTTAGAAAATTTGTTATCGATAACAGTTTTCTTTAGAAAATTTGTTATCGATAACAGTTTTCTTTAGAAAATTTGTTATCGATAACAGTTTTCTTTAGAAAATTTGTTATCGATAACAGTTTTCTTTAGAAAATTTGTTATCGATAACAGTTTTCTTTAGAAAATTTGTTATCGATAACAGTTTTCATTAGAAAATTTGTTATCGATAGCAGTTTTCTTTAGAAAATTTGTTATCGACAACAGTTTTCTTTAGAAAATTTGTTATCGATAATTCGAGTTCAGTGTTTTAAAAATGTAGTACTTCACTTAATACGTGTCCTATCATAATGTTAATTTTTTTTTTTGCCTGCGAGGTTTTTTTCAACAAAATTCAGTTTAATTTAGGCTCAACTAACATGTAGAAACTGTAATACTTTTCTGAGTGTATGATTTAATAAAGTGGGTAAAAAATCAAAAGAATATCATGTATATTATGCTATACAACACTATAATGCACTTGTCATCGCCTTACATGATTTGTTTTAGATTTTTTTTTTGTTAAAATACAAGTTTTCCTATGTTTCAGATTATATTTTCTGAATTTTTTTAATGTTAATAATTTTTTTTGTATTTTAGAATTTTCTTGAATTTTTTAGATTTTTCTTAGGAGTTTTTAAGATTTTTTTTTTGTAATTTTCCAGATTTTTTCCGAAATTTCCAGAACTTTTAAAAAAATTTCTCAATTAAAAAAAAAAATTTGGTAGGTAAACTTTGCAGACTTTCCTTGTAAATTACAGGAAAACCCAACGATAGAATTCAATTCTGATGGCGGAATTGAATTCAGGAGATCAAAATACGTAAAGATTAGTGGGTCTAGTGTCTAGGTCAGAACCTTTTTTTGTGGGGCCGAGTTGTTAGATTCAGAGACATTTAAGTTAAAAAAAATCTCCGATGTTTGGTGTATATATACAAATTCTAAGATTCTGAGACATTTTTCTTATAGAAAATCTTAAAAATCTTGAGACATTTTTCGTATAGCAAAAGTTGTTATATCTCAGACATTTTTCGTATAGAAAATTTCTTAGATTCTGAGACCTTTTTGGTGAAGGAAAAATTTGATATTTTGAGACATTTTTAGTGTAGGAAAATTCGTAGACTCTGTGACATTTTATCGTATGGAAAAATTCTTAAATTTTTTAAAAGCTAATCCATAACCGGTTCAAAATGGGTTAACGACAAAGTACCTATCTGTTGATTTTTAATTTAAAAAAAAAAGTGTTTATGTAAAAAAAAATCGACTCAGTTTGAAAGAAAAATATTAGCATATAAAAACAAACATTTATGCAGAATAAAAACTTTGACGTCATTTCGATAAGATATCAAATGTTTCAATCTAATTGAAATTCTAATATGTAAAACCTTCAAATATTCAAATTTGAAAAAAAAAATATAACGATGCTGATTTTTTTTATATAAAATTGTAGAAAATAAATATAAAAAAAAACGCATATTAAAAACCTTTATAAATCTAAAATAAATTTAATCAAATTTCTTAGAAAATAAAACCCTAGCCTAATTTTTTAAAAATATCTTAGAAAAATCCGTGTTTTGAAATAAAAAATGTACATAAATTTTTGGTTTTTTACAATGCAAATTTTGTTTTTAGAAAATTGAAATCTTGGAATCTTTGTCATAATTGGTCGTGTTATCTAAAACTTTCACTTTAACCCTTAAATGTTCTAATGTCAACATGTCGTTTCTGTCTGTAGTAGGTCGTATACACTCCACTCGTAATATTTTGTCGGTATTTTTAAAATAAATTTGATTTTAATTTAAATTTAATAGCTTGCTGGACTATGAGTCTGTTGGTCGTGGGTTCGATTCCCACCAGAAACCATGGTCTGTTACGCTATGAGGCAATGGTCATTATAACCCGTGTCGGTTAGGTTGAAATTAGTATATGATTTGTAATTATATGTTAAATTCAAAAAATCAATGTCCCACGTAAACCGATTTAATCATATATGAAGATATATCTTGTCTATTAATATTTTATATCTGGTTATATATAAAAACATCTGCTTGCATTTAACTGTATCGGATCAGTATTAATTAGATATCGAATTTGACTTAAACCGAGTAAAAAAGTTTTGATATAATCATATAGTTTTTTATATAATTGTATATAAATAGATCCACCATTTGATCCCAAAAATGGAGGATCTAAAAATATATGATTATGTCTTATTATATCAAATTTGATATAATTAGATCCCAAAAATGGAACGGTAAATTTCATCTGATTTGATATTAAAGATCATATTAGATCTAATATGATATAATTATATATTATTAGATCTAATTTTTTATAATATCAAATTCGATAATATTTACCGTTCCATTTTTGGGATCTAATTATATCTAATTATCGAAATTTTGATCTAATAAGATATAATCATACATTTTTGGATCCTCCATTTTTGGGATCAAATGTTATATGGGACCGTATTATTTTTTTTAGTCGGGAATTTTGAATTAAGATTTAATTTCATGATTTCGATTTTTGTTTCAGGATTTCACAAGTTATGATTATACAGAAATATATATAACCAGACCAAATTATTTTTAAACCAGATTTACACCGATTCTTTAATTTCTTCTCTTTAAATTTCTTCTAATATAATTTTGTTATTCTATATATTTTTAGGACGTGATGATCTTTCACCCTCGAGTAGTCTTAATGGCTTCTCAACCAGCGATGCTAGTGATGTTAAAAAAATTAAAAAAGGTCCTGCGCCCCGTCTACAAGAAGAATTATGTTTGGTGTGTGGCGATCGGGCGTCGGGTTATCATTACAATGCTCTTACCTGTGAAGGATGTAAAGGTTTCTTTCGACGGAGTGTTACCAAAAATGCTGTGTACTGTTGTAAATTTGGTCATGCCTGTGAAATGGACATGTATATGCGACGTAAATGTCAAGAGTGTAGACTGAAAAAATGTCTAGCCGTGGGCATGAGACCGGAATGTGTGGTGCCCGAAAATCAGTGTGCAATGAAACGGCGCGAAAAGAAGGCGCAAAAAGAGAAAGATAAAATACAGACCAGTGTGTGTGCAACAGACTTTATCAAAAAGGAAATACTCGATTTGATGACATGTGAGCCACCATCACATCCAACATGTCCGGTAAGTTTTTTACTTATTACAGTAAAAATAACTGACATTATTTTAATTCTTGTGGTAGTAGTTTTAATTACTATTTGTCAGTTAAAAAACAAAACAAATTGATGTTTTATCCAACAAATATTTTGGGTGTAATTTGGATTAAAGTTATTAAAGATTTATTTTGATATTTTTTCTAATTTCAGCTGTTACCTGAAGACATTTTGGCTAAATGTCAAGCTCGTAATATACCTCCTTTAACGTACAATCAATTGGCAGTTATTTATAAATTAATATGGTATCAAGATGGTTATGAACAACCATCCGAAGAAGATCTCAAGCGTATAATGGTAAGTTTAGCAATGGCATGCATAGAATAATTCTAAAATTTACATTTAGAAAAACCATCAAATTCCGAGACATTTTTGTAAATAGAAAAATATTCAGATCCTAAAATATTTTTTGCATTTAAAAAAAATTTCAGTTGCTTATAAAAAAATTCTAAGTTTTTAAGAAACTTTGAACATATACAGAAAAAGTTTTAGATTCTGAGCCGTTTTTCGTATATAGAAAAAGTCTCAGATTCTAAGACATTTTTCGTATATAGAAAAAGTCTCAGATTCTGAGACATTTTTCGTATATAGAAAAAGTCTCAGATTCTGAGACATTTTTCGTATATAGAAAAAGTCTCAGATTCTGAGACATTTTTCGTATATTGAAAAAGTCTTAGCTTCTGAGACATTTTTCGTATATAGAAAAAGTCTCAGATTCTGAGACATTTTATCTATATAGAAAAAGTCTCAGATTCTGAGACATTTTATCTATATAGAAAAAGTCTGAGATTCTGAGAAATTTTTTCTATATAGAAAAAGTCTCAGATTCTAAAACTTTTGTTCTATATAGAAAAAGTCTCAGATTCTAAAACATTTTTTCTATATAGAAAAAGTCTAAGATTCTAAAATATTTTTTCTACATAGAATAGTCTCCGATTCTGAGTCATTATACAAAAATTTTTAGATTCTGAGACTTTTTTGTATATGGAAAAAGTCTCAGACTCTGAGACATTTTTCCTATATAGAAAAAGTCTCAAATTCTGAGTCTCAGATTCTGAGACATTTTTCTATAGAAAAAGTCTCAGATTCTGAGACATTTTTCGTATATAGAAAGTCTCAGATTCTGAGACATTTTTCGTATATAGAAAAAGTCTCAGATTCTCAGACATTTTTCGTATATAGAAAAAGTCTCAGATTCTAAGACATTTTTCTATATAGAAAAAGTCTCAGATTCTGAGACATTTTTTCTATATAGAAAAAGCCTCAGATTCTGAGACATTTTTCGTATATAGAAAAAGACATTTTTCGTATATAGAAAAAGTCTCAGATTCTGAGACATTTTTCGTATATAGAAAAAGTCTCAGATTCTGAGACATTTTTTCTATATAGAAAAAGTCTCAGATTCTGAAACATTTTTTCTATATAAAAGAAGTCTTAGATTCTGAGATATTTTTTCTATATAGAAAAAGTCTCAGATTCTGAGAAATTTTTTCTATACAGAAAAAGTCTCAGATTCTAAAACATTTTTTCTATATAGAAAAAGTCTCATATTCTAAAACATTTTTTCTATATAGAAAGTCTCAGATTCTAAAACATTTTTTCTATATAGAAAAATTTTCCGATTCTGAGTCATTTTTTCTATACAAAAATTTTCAGATTCTGAGACTTTTTTGTATATCGAAAAAGTCTCAGACTCTGAGACATTCTTCCTATATAGAAAAAATCTAAAATTCTGAGTCTCAGATTCTGAGAATTTTTTCTAAATAGAAAAAATCTCAGATTCTGATTTTTTTCTAAATAGAAAGTCTCAGATTCTGAGACATAGAAAAAGTCTCAGATTCTGAAAAAATTTTTCTATATAGAAAAAGTCTAAGATTCTGAGACATTTTTCTTATACATATACATAAAGTCTCAGATTCTGAAACAGTTTTTCTATATAGAAAAAGTATCAGATTTTAAGAAATTTGTCCTATATAGAAAAAGTCTTACCCCGAGTTTCTGTAACACGAACGTCATTCGTCTGCGACGAATTTGTATGTATTTTGTTTTTGTTACAATAACAAAATACATGCAAATTTGTCACGAACGAATTACGTTCGTGTTACAAAAACTGGGGTTTAGATTCAGAATTAAGTTTCTTAAAAATCTCGCAGTATAGAAAAGAAATAATCCTTTGTTAAGTATCATTATATATTAATTTCCCTCTCTCTTCCCATAACAGAGTTCACCCGATGAAAATGAAAGTCAACATGATGTATCATTTCGTCATATAACGGAAATCACTATACTAACAGTACAATTAATTGTGGAATTTGCCAAGGGTTTGCCAGCGTTTACTAAAATACCACAAGAAGATCAAATAACACTATTAAAGGTAAGTATGCGATAATATTCTGGAAATATTTCAACTTTCAAAATTTTAAAGATTTTCTAATCAATTAAACAATTAATCAATTTAATTAATACTATTATCAATATATTCAAATTAATTGAAACTTTAAACAAACTGGATTTTTTGCTAAATTATTCCATGTCACAGACTAAATTCCGTTCGGAAGTGGAATGAAATGTTTATTCGTAAAACGCAAATTTAATATTTTTTTTTTTTTTGGAATGAATCATTTTCAAAAATCAAAGTGGAATTGAATTGCATGGAAGTGATTTCATTCCGAAAAACTTTTTCGTTTTAAATTTTTAGAGGAAAAGTTTGAAACCACTTGCAAACGGAATTGACTCTATAATTTTTCAGAAATTACTAAAAAAATTTAAAAAACCCTTTTTTACTAACTTATTTTTTTGAGTGTATTAATCAAAGTTGGGATTCTTCGAATAATGAGAAATTTAAAAGCAAAAAAAAAACTAATATTTATACATATTTTCCCTAGGCCTGCTCATCCGAAGTTATGATGTTACGTATGGCTCGTCGTTATGATCACAATTCCGATTCAATATTTTTCGCCAACAATCGATCGTATACGCGTGACTCTTACAAAATGGCTGGCATGGCCGATAATATTGAGGATTTACTGCATTTCTGCCGACAAATGTACGCCATGAAAGTCGACAATGTCGAATATGCTTTACTCACTGCCATTGTGATTTTTTCCGATCGGCCGGGTCTCGAAGAAGCCGAACTAGTCGAAGCGATACAAAGTTACTACATCGATACACTCCGCATTTACATACTTAATCGTCATTGTGGCGATCCCATGAGTCTCGTATTCTTTGCCAAACTTCTATCGATTCTCACCGAACTTAGAACGTTGGGCAATCAAAATGCAGAAATGTGTTTCTCACTGAAATTGAAAAATCGCAAACTGCCGAAATTCCTCGAAGAAATCTGGGATGTTCATGCCATTCCACCCTCCGTACAGTCTCACATACAAGCCACACAGGCCGAAAAGTTAGCACATGAAGCACATGTTACCACACCGGCCCTGACGGCGGCAATAACGGCAGCGGCCACCTCATCTTCCTCCATAAATACCGCGATGGCGACATCGTCGCTATCGCCCTCAGCCGTATCCACAGCAGCTTCCAGTACACCAAATGGTGGTCCAACGGCAACAGATTTTGTTGGCACCGATATGAGTATGAGTATAGTGCAAACGGATACAGCATAGCAATAGCCATTAGCTATAAACGCCGACGAAGAGGAGGAAATGGAAGATGATAATGATGATGAGGGTATCGTTTTATTAGAAACTGCTGCAGCAGCTGCTGAAGCTTTTGTCGATCATCATGAGTTGGAATAAAGAGTATGGGTGAAAAAATGTTGTAAACATTTTTTTCTCCCCTTCTCTTTTGAATTTTTTGTGACGTGTTAGTTTAATGAGAATGAAAGATTGTATGCATGAAAGGAGCAAAATGGCGAGTGGCAACTAATTTGAATGTAAGAAAAAAAAAAACTTGGAATGAATGTAAAAAAGAAGGAAAAAGTGAAAGAAAAGTGAAATTTAAAGGGAAAATATTAAGAATATTTATATGCATTTTTTAAAAAAAAAATATTTGTTTTGTTAAAATCTTTTTTTTTTTTTTAACCATAATTTTATAAAATTTTAATAGATTTTATTTTTTATATTTTAAACTCTGTCCTAACACACAAATTTTTTTTTACAAATTATAAATTTATTTACAAAATTTTTAAAAAAAAAATTAAGAAAAAAATTGAATCGAGAAAAAAATAGAAAATTTTCTACAGAAAATGTTTTAAGATTCTGGGAAATTTTGTAGCTTCAAAAAATTTGCAAAATTTGTATCAATTTTATAGGCTTTATAAAATATTTCAGAATTACACAGACCTCTTTTTAAAAGACGTAAACAAATTCAGATTCTGGAAAAGTTTAAAGTCTCAGATACTGAGAAAAATTTTTCTATAAAAAGTCTCAGATTCTGAAAAAAAATTTCTGTAAAAAAAGTCTCAGATTCTGAAAAATAAAAGTTTAATTCTGTGAAACTTTTTTAAAAGAAAAACTCTTAAACACTGTGCGAGATTTTGCAACAGAAAGCATTTGCCCTACAAAAACTAAGAAAAATTTGTGATTTTTTTTTTTTGAGAATTTAAAAAAATTACCAAAGTAAAATTATTGAGATATTGCTAGTTTATTTTAGGGAAATGTGAAATGTGTATGCATTTCTTTAGAGAAAATTTTTTGGAATCGGTAACATATTTTACAACTTGGTTCCTGATTCCAGAGATTTTTTCTAAGAAAAGGTCTCATAATCTGATGCGTTTCTTTAACAAAAACAGAGGCAAAATTGTATCAGAATTTGAGAATCTTTCTAAAGACAATCTTGAGAATCTTTCTAAAAAAAAATGGGGAAAAATGTTATTGAAAATTTTAGCGTCACATAATAATTGATTTTTGTTTGGTATTGGTTTAATATTGCTTGGCAATCCGTTTCTAACACCTCGAAATATTGGCGATGTCCTTCCGTCTGTTCGTCTGTATAAAACTCGCTAACTTTCGAAAGAGGTACCTGAAGTTTGGCGTATATCTTTGTAATTTACCTGGTCAGGTTGGTATTGCTTTTCAGCAAAACCGGTCCAGTAATTCAAAAATTATAAGCAAAAGAGTGAATTTCGGGGAAAGTTTTTCGAGAATTTCTGAGTTAAAAAACACGCTAGCTTTTGAAAGACAATCCTGAGGCTGCTGAAGCTTAGCATATATATCTGTCGTGCTCCTGGTCTGGTTGGTTTTTGAATTTCAGCAAAATCGGTCCAGTGTTTCAAAAGTTATGAGCAAAACCGTGTTGAAAAAAACCGTTAAACAAGCTTTAAACATTTGCACAAAAATATTTTACAATGTATTTTTGTCACTTAAAATATTTTTACAAAAAATACACTCGAAAAAAAATTTTATACTCAAAAAAATGTACACTTGAAAAAATTTTTGCAAATTTTTTTTTTACAAAAATGACTAAAAAATATTTCTAATCAAAATTGTTAAATTTTTTTCACGTCAGAAAATTTACTATCACTTAAAAAGGGCATTGTGGAGGGTATTCATGGATTCGGCCTAGACGAATTTAACTTTTCTTCTTGTTTTTATATACATTAGGGTGGCACGAATTATGACTTCGTCGATCGCCGGGCAAATTATGGTTTGCTTTGGTCTAAAAACTCTATCCAGCGTCTCCAGGTACTTTTTTCCGTTGTCCCCAAAAATATAACAAAATATCCCCAAAAATCCTTAAACAATAAAAAAATACGTTTTTTTTTCAATCACACAAAAACATTTTCTTCTGTTTTAAAAAACTTCTATGGATGGTAATTTATTAGTTTTCTTTTTAGATTTAGCAATTCAAAAATCCCCAAACGCAAAAATAATCAGTTTTTGGCATGTTAATATACGTTTGACAGCCGATAATTGCATGTTTTACTGAATATCCTTCATAATCTCGTACCAAAGAGTGGCTTTTTACTAAAACTTTTTTTAAAAACCGTTGATTACATTAAATTTAACTTGTGGTATTAAATAGACACAATTTAAAAAATCTCCAAAAAATCTCCAAAATAATTTTTGAAATCCCCATAAAAATCCCCAATCCCCAAATGAGATTTCTTGTCCTTTTTGCTCGCATGAAATCCCCAACTTTGGGGATAAATCCCCAAGTCTGGTAGCCCTGTCTAAATCAGACAAAATTAACCCGTGTCTTCGGGGGGTTAAAGTTTTGCCCTAAAAATGTTTTCCCCATACAAACCAACATTTTTTTCGATTTTTTAATTATTATTTTACTTGATTAGCTTATTAACGACTAAAAATTTCATTTTGGTGGCATAAACCCTTCCACTTTAAAATTTAGTTCGACCTGAAATGATTTTAGCTGAGATGTTGCTCTTAATGATACATATCCCCAAAAAAATATTATTCCTATCCGTGACATCTTTATTGTGTTCTGAAATGTATCAAAAAACATAAAAAAAGCGTTTATTTTATCTTTTTTAAAATTTTATGTACACTCAAAAAAAAAAAGTGAACTAAAATCTGGGAAAATTAACTATATTTTGAGAAAAAGACGGAATGATTTGGCTCCAAAGATTTTTTCTCTTGGTTTTAGTTCATAATTTTCCAAAAAATAAGGAAAACAAAGTTAGAACTAGATTGGTAGACCCTGGACCCCACGGGTCCAGCCCCTGTTAACTCGAGACCCCGCTGGGTCCTTTAAGGGTCCCCATAGATTTTGACCCAAAAATTGTGTCCGTTTCGCTCTATCTTGCTTAGTTTTTGAGACACGGTAATAAGGGGTCTGGTAGGGTCTTGAGAATCTTAAAAACTGGATAACTCAAAAACTATTAATCGGAGGGCTTTCGCGAAGTGTTCTACGAGTCAAGAGCTACAAAAATGCCGTTGGACATTTTTTCGTGTTGGCAGTATTTACCGAGATATGTGCATATATAAAATCTCGGGAATTTAAAATTTTAGATCTACAATTAGGGTCTTGAGACCCCGACAGATATGCAGAGCTAGGCTATTCCTAGCTCTATCTCGCTTAGTTTTCGAGATATCGCCATTTTTAATTTTTAACTAAATTCTAAGAAGTTATTTACTAAATTCTCGAAAGTTATTAACTAAATTCTAAGAAGTACACTTCCTCAATTCAAAGAAGAGAAATACGATGATGTTTTTATACCCTCCAACTACAGTATGGGGTATACTCACTTTGTCATTCCGTTTGTAACGCATCGAAATATCGGTCGGGGACCCCATAAAGTATATATATTATTGATCCATGATCGATTCTAAGACATTCTGTGAATGTCCGTCCGTCTGTCTGTAGATGGCACAATGCAGTCCAAAATAAAAGAGCTAACCTCCTGCAATTTGGCATGAATATGTCTTATGGTCCTACACTCTAAACAAATGAGTCCAGTTTCCTACTATAAATTGGGTAAATTTCAACAAATTCAAATAATATACTACTATTAATGTGTAAATTTCCACTAATTTTTTGGTAAAATTACACATTTTGTGTAAATTTACCCAATTTATAGTAGGAAACTGAAATCATTTTAATTAGAGTGTAGGCAGGTTAAGTTCGTAAATGGGCAAAATCGGCCCAGGGGGAAAAAAGTTCCCCCTTGAAGAACTAAACCAACCTCTGAAAAAATACACTTTTTTTACATGTTTTTTTGTTAAATAAACGAAACATTTGTTATATTTATCGGGATAGGAAGGTGCTCTTAACATTCCCCACTGTCCCCATCACCGCCTCCCCCCCCCCCCCCCCCCCCCCCCCAGAAAAAACAAACGCCCCTGACAATTTTTTTTTTTACATTTTGGAGGGTATAAAAGATTCGGCACGGCCGAATTTAACGCTCTCACTTGTTTTTAGTAAATTTTAACTAGAAATATGTCTTAAAAATAAAGATACGTTAGATTTGTGGAAAATTTCTTTGGCAGTAAGAATTTTTTTCCTAATATTTAAAAATTCCATTTAAGGAAAACTATGAACTACTTATAAGTAAATGAACTAAACTTTTTTCCTCATAGTTAAGAAAATTTCTCATTTTTTAGTTAAATTTTACTTAATTTAAGGAAAATTCATGATCAATTTTTAAAGACATTTTTTCCTTAATTTTAGTTATGTCTTTTTTTCAGTGTAGACGAATTTAACTTTTCTTCTTGTTTTTATATACACAAGGGTGGCACGAATTATGACTTCGTCGATCGCCGGGCAAATTAAGGTTTGTTTTGGTCTAAAAACTCTATGTTTAAACCCGTGCATTAACCCGTGTCTTCGGGGGGGTTAACCCGTGTCTTCGGGGGGTTAAAGTTTTGCCCTAAAAATGTTTTCCCCATGCAAACCAACATTTTTTTTTCGATTTTTTATTTTTTTTTTTAATTATTATTTTACTTGATTAGCTTATTAAGGACTTAAAATTTAATTTTGGTGGGATAAACACTTCCACTTCAAAATTGAGTTCGATTTGAAATGATTTTAGCTGAGATGTTGCTCATATCCCCAAAAAAATATTATTCCTATCCGTGACATCTTTATCGTGTTCTGAAATGTATCAAAAAACAGCAAAAAAGCGTTTATTTAGCCTTTTTTCACATTTTATGTATCACAAAAAATTTGACACTGGCTATTTTAGCGGATTTCCGAAAATTAAGCGTTTTTAGGAAAATTTAAGAAAATTTCCTTTAATTAGAGAGCAATATGTATGGAAATGTGTAATGGAAAATTTAGCAAATTTATTATAGTATTTTTTTGTTGAATTGGGCAAAAAAATTAAAACAAAAGAAAAGAAAAAGGTCTTCAAATTTTCGATTTTTCTATAGAAAATTTTTATGAAATTTTGTAAATAAATTTAATCGTTTTTACAGCTGTAGTCCCATATTAAAATATTTTTAAAAAAATTGTATTTTTTTTTTTGTTACTTTTTAAATTGTTATTTTTTTTAATCCTATAATTTTTTTTTACATATTTTTTGTATGCATGCTTTTTTAATAAATTATTAAAAAATTAAATTTGAACAAAATAAAAAACCACTTCTAAAGCGGTTTTCAAAATAAACAAAAATTTGCATTCATTAATTTCAAAAAAAATTTTTAACAAACAACACAAAAATAATATTTAAAAAAAAAACTGAGAGTAAAGATTGTTAAACAAAATGTTTTTTCATAGTATTTAGGTTGATAATGTTAATAACTTCAAATTATATGTAAAAAAAACAACAACAATGTATTTATAACAAAAAAAAATCAAACAAAACAAAAAAAATATATTAAATATACTATATTTCTAGTATACAAAACAAAATAAACATTTATTTATAAAAAAAAAGAAAAACTTTAAAACAAAAACATACAAGCATAAAATACATTCTTTCACTTTTTTTAGCTTTTCTTTTTTTTTTTTTCTTAAAAAAAAAATAAGCTTAAAACTACTATTATACTACAGTAATGTTATAAATGTTAAAAAAACAAAAAAAAAAAAAAATAATATATAAATATATAATTTTTTTTTTATTATTATTATTAATAATACGAAAACTTGGACTGATTTCTCACATTTTTTTAGGATCTACGAGTACACAATAAGCTACCATGAAATGGAAAAAAATATTTAAAAAAAAAAAAACAAAAAACATTTTTTTTAGAATTCCCTCCCTTTTGAAATATATATATATAATTATTAAAAAAATATATATATTTTTTAATTATAACAAAATTTAAAATATTAACAAAACAAAATGGCGGCAATTAAAATATACACAATACAGAACTGTGATAAATTTTGGATTAAAGTTAATTTTTGAAATTATTTTAAAAGCAAACGATAAATTAAAATTAGTTAAATAATCTACAAAGTGAAAATCTGAGATATTTGTTTTTACATTCAACCCTTTAACCTACATAAATCTTACAATTACAAGGGCAGTCTTATTTCACATCTGGGGTAAAATCTCGTAAGAACGAGATTTCGATCATATGGTTCTGTATCATTTTATATACAATTGTATGATCGAAATCTCGATCGAACTAGATTTCACCACATTAAGTATCAAGAAATTTTGTTCAGACCGAGCAACATCCTTTTCCTGCAGGCAACGTCAAAGTTTCAGTTTAAAATTTTATTTACTCATTATGCAAAATTTCCATATTTTTTGTATTCCCTAAAAGAATATTGTAATTTTGTTTAATTTTAAAGTTTAATTCTTAAATTTAAAAAAAAAAATATTCGTAAAATGGACGAAACTTTCGTGTATTCTACGAAATAAAATGTTACGAAGGATTTTCCTAATTTCGTAAATTTTCAAAAAATATATCCAACAATTATTTTCGTAAAATAAACGAAACTTTCGTGTATTTAACGAATGAAATTGCTATGAATGTTTATTTCGAAAAATGTTGCATGGATATTTTTTTCGGTTTTGGCAACACAATATTTTAAGTATAACGGTTTAACATTATAGAATGTTGTGTTTTAAGACCAAAAAAAATTTTTATGCGAGATTTTGAAAATTAAAAAAAAAAATTGGATTTACAACAAACAAACTAAATTCGCCTGTGCTAAATATTTGATACCCCTCCAATGGAAAAAATTAAAAAAAAATAAATAAAAACAAGTAAGTTTGTTAAATTTGGCTGTGCCGAATCTTTTTACACGTTAAAAAATTAAAAAAAAAAATCGCAAGGGCGTCTTTTTTTGATATTTACGCTTAAAAAAATAAATTTTTATCGTTACTTTTAATTATTTTCTATAACCAAAATTATTTTCTATAACGAAATGGAAAAAAATGAGTTTCCTAATTCCCTTGGTCCTAGTGCAGGTACTTAAACATAATATGGCATAAAAATGTTACATTTGTTGGGTAAAAATTAAAAACAAAACCCCATAAAAAAAATTGTGTTTTTCAGGGGTTGTTTTAGTTCTTCAAGGCGGAACTTTTTTCGCCCTGGTCTGATTTTGCCCATCTTCGAACTTAGCCCTACCAGTTACATAAGAAATATTATTGTCAAACTTCAGCAGTCTAGCTCTTTTGGTTTGGACTGCATCGTGGTTTCTACAGACGGACAGACATCGGTAGAATGTGCTTTGTGGGGTCCCGACCGATATTTTTGGATACGTTACGCACGTAATGACAAAGTGAGTATACCCCCATACTGTGGTTAGAGGGTATAAATTGCAGGGGCGCATTTTTTTGGGTGAGGGGTTCGGTGGGGGGATTGGTGGGCACCTTTTAACTATTTTAAATATTTACTTGTAGTTGTCCTGAGCAGTTTGAAATTGTATTTGAGTGATATCGGTTCAGAGGTTATGTACAAAAATATAAGTACACCTCAAAAATGTTGGTACATTCAACATAACCTACATATACAAAATGCTTTAATTCGTCTGCTGGGTGAGAAATGTGAACAAAACTGGATACCGATTGGTATTTAAACAAGGACAAACATATTTTTTTACAAAAAAAAGTTCGCGATTTTTTTAAATTTTTTTTTGCAAATAATCTTTTTGACATTGTGAAGCAGGGTTGCAAAATGAGAACATCAAAATTTTACCAACGAGCTTCTAAAATTGTACTTTTTCAACCCCAATCGTACCAAACATCTTTTTTTTTAATTTTTTTTTATTAATAAAAAGGACCAAAAAATTTTCCCAACAGAAATTTGTCCTGAACTGGAAGCAGCTTTTGGAAAGTACTCAAAGAGCGCATCCAAACCGCCTAAGTTATTGCATGATTCCTGTGGACGATGTCACAGCTTATAGCAATATTTGGTAGCATTGAAAGAGCGCTATAGCTAGGGTTGCCAGATACTAAATGTCAAATAAATGGAAAATGGAAAATTTTCAACTGGATTCATATGTGAGAACATTAATTAAATGGACGTCTCTATTGGCCACGGAAAAATGTGCATTTTTAAGCATCTCGAAATTTTGATGTTTGAAGGTCTGAGGATTGTTGGCGCAGATTTTCCTTTTCACATAACCCCACAAAAATAAGTCCGGTGCGGTCAAATCTGTAAATCAAAATTCGGTATAAAAAATGAGGCGACAATAACTGACCCTCGTTTGCAGATTTGATACCTCCAGACTTATTTTTTTGGGGTTATTTGATGTGACAAACTATCCTCAGATCATTGAAGAGCTCAAGGAAAACATTCGTGGCGAAATCAACGCTAGATATGTTCCCGAGATGTTAAAAAAAATTAATAAAAAAGGAACGAAATGCTGCAAAAAGAAAGAGCACGTTTTGTCGTAAAATATATTTAATAAAAAAATAATTGTATAAATTAAAGAAATTCTTTCTTAACTGGACAAATTATATTTTAACTGGAAACTGGACCAGACTCAAAATAACTGGAAAATCCAGGCCATTCCAGGCCGTCTGGCAACCCTAGCTATAGCTGATGCAAGCTATGATTGCCCGTCCCTCTGTCGGTCCATGTAATTAGTCTCCATACCAACGTCCTCCCGATATTTACTTAAATCTGTCTATTGGCATCTTTGTATGCCTATTTAACTCAAATTTGATGTGTATATTAGAGGTGTCCTTAAAAACGAAAATCACCTTTTTATACCTGGTAGGGTCCTATATTGTTCTTAAGTATCTAAAAATGAGTGAGCCAAAATTTGGGGACAATCGGCTAAAAATAACTCGTGCCGAAAATGGATTGAAGTTTTGGGACATTCTTATAAGAACGAAAAACTCGTTTTTTCTAGTTTTTGGAAAAACATTGGTATTTGATATTTTTTGTTAAATTTTTTGTGAAATAATATGAAAATGATACTAAATTACCTTTTCAAAACGACTAATAAAATTAAAATCGGATGAAAAATAAGCATTTTACGCATACATGCCCCAGACCATTGTATGGTTTTTAGAGCCAGAATTTCAAAATTTTTAGGCAAAAAAATAGTAAAAAATTAATTTTACTTTATGATTAAATTGAAAACATGTTTAAGATTAAAAATAGCAGATATGGTAGTCAAGCTTTTTTTTTATTTGGCGCGGGTAGTGATAAAATTTCCGCGGATTCCAAATAAAATGCGTTTTTCTACAATAATTAAGCAAATTTTTGAAAATTTGTGCTCTATTGTGCGGATCGAAGTGTAAAACGTAAATTCTGTAACTTTTGAGAAATCGGATATATGCAGATATTTTGTATTATAGAAATGTATAACGTCTCAAATTTGTCGTTTCACCTCGACGAAAAGGGGTTAAAGATGCCCGAATTCGCAAAAAATTTACAGAATTTATGTATTTCACTTCGTATAATACAATACAGAAAATTGTTTCCCATATTTGCTAAATTATTTTAGAAAAACTCATTTTCTTTGGAATCCGCGGAAATTATATCACTACCCACGCCAAATGAAAAAAAAGTTAGACTACCGTATCTCTTAGTTTTTATCTATAACATGTATTTAATATAATTATAAAGTAAAATTTATTTTTTTTTATTTTTTTGCCTAAAAATTTTGAAAATTTTCAAATTTTGGCTTTAAAAACCATGCAATGGTCTGGGGCATGTATGCGTAAAATGCTTATTATTCATCCGATTTGAATTTCTTTAAGCTTTTTGGAACGGTAATTTATTACCATTTTCATATTACTTAACAAAAAAATTAACAAAAAATAGCATATACCAATATTTTTCAAAAAACTAGAAAAAACGTGTTTTTTCATCAGATAAGAGTGCCCCAAAACTTCAATCCATTTTCGGCACGAGTTATTTTTATCCGATTGTCTCCAAATTTTGGCTCACTCATTTTTAGATACAAAACTACAATTTAGGATCCTACCACGTATTAAAAAGTGATTTTGAAAAATTACCTTAGTCGTTAGGACACCTTTAGTGTATATATTTCTACACCAATTTCAGATCTGGCCAAATATGGATCCAACTGAGAAAGATTTTTGTACCAAATATGTCATTGGTGTACCATAGTACTTTTGAGCTTCGAATTGTACCAAAAAAATTACAATTGTACCAACTTTTTCAACCCTGTTGTGAAGTGTATCAATACATTTGGCAAGGTCGAATTTAACTTTTTTACTTGTTAAATTTGTTATGGATGGTTTAATAATTTTAAATAAGCTCTTTTCTAATTTCAATTGATCTTTTTCGAATTTCAATAGATATTCAAATTTTACAAATTCAATTTACGAATTTCAATTGATGTTTTGCAAATTTCAATAGTTCTTTTTAATTATAAACATGATTTTTAAATTTCAAGCAGATTTTTCAAATTTTATTTCATTTTTAACAAATTTCACCTGAAAATTGTTTAAATCGAGATAGAGTTTCGAGAGAATATACTATTTTTTTTTAATTGCAGTTATTTTAATTCCATTCTCAAAAGCTTTTTTTTACTTAAAATCCCAAAATTTTTTCACAGTTCTGTTAACAAAAAAAAATTTTTGATTTAAAACAAAAAACAAGTGATAGTAATTTATTATAATTCTTATTTTTTTCTTAAAAATTTTTATATAATTAAATGTATAAATTTTATGCTTTCTTTAGTTTTAAAAATTTATTTTTTCCTTTAACTTAATTTTTTTTTTTTTGAAAAAAAGACTAGAACATTTTTTTATAAATATTTTTTTTAATCTCTTTTAAAATATTTTTATAAAAAAGACCAAACAAATTTTGGCACAAAACCTTTGGCAATTATTTTTTTTTTCTACAATTTTTTTATATATAAACCAAATTTATATTTTTTCCAAAACAAGGCCTTATTTTTTATAAAAAAAAAAAACAAAATTTTATAAATAACAAAATTTTTTAATTCAAAATTTAAAAAAAAAAATATTTTTTTAACTATTTTATTTAAAATAAATTGTTTAGAACAATTTTTTTCAAAAAAGCTTTGGTTTTTTTTAATTAAATTTTATTTATAAACGTAATTATTATTATTTAATTTCTTTTTTTAAATATTAAATTAAAAAAAATATATAAAATTAAAAGAAATAAATTAAAATTATTTCAAATTCGAAATTGTGCAATTGTTTAAATATAAAAAAAAATAACCTAACTATAATTATAAATAATCTAAAAAGAAAAATATATATATAAATAATTTAAAAACAAAAAAAAAATAAAACTACATACGAATATTAATAATTTAAGAGTCAAAAAAAACATACAACTTTTTTTCTCATATTTTTTAAAATGTATATTATATAATTATAAAACAAAACACATTTAATGTAATATATTACAAAAAAAAAAAACAAAAACAAAATCTAAAAACAAAACCCCCAAAATTTTCTACTTTGTTTATTATATAAGATTGAGTATATTTAAATTGAAAAAAAAATTACGAAATAAATAAAAAAAATAATATTTAAAATAAAAAAAAATAAAATTGTTGAAATAAAGTATAAATAAAAACTTATACTATATTAATATTATTATATGCAATTTAATTCATTCATATTTATGTAAGTTTTACATTTAAACAACTCCCCCAACAATAAATACACATTGTATGTAAGCAGCTTTTTAAGATCAGAGTTTTTTTTTTATAATTATTATAATATTATTTCCCTTTTTTTATTATTGTTTTCTTATCAGTTTATTTTTTAATTTAAACCGTAAAAAAAAATACCAGAAAAAAATAAAAACTCGTGTGAATATTATTATTATTACCTTAAAATGAAAAATGAAAGCAAATATATACAAAAAAAATTGAAAAAAAGAATTAAATTACAAAAAAAAATCCAAAATGTCTTTTTATTTATAATTTTTAATAATTTTTAACACTTCACGTTTATGGAAAGAAACTCAAACAGTCATACAACTATCTGTTTTCATTAAAAAAAAAAACGAATAACAGTATTTTTAGAAATACTGGTATGTCAAAAATCAGTGTTCTTTAAATTGTGTTTTTTTTTTTTAAACTCAATGGCGATATCGTGAAAACTCAAGCCAGATAGAGCAAAACGGAGCAACTTTTAGGTTCTTTGAATTTTTGTAGTATCGCTGGCCCTCTCTTCAAGTGTGGAGCCCTATGGGTCCTTACTTTGAATCTATATATTTGTCGTACGAAGAGCACCAGTGATGCACATTGACGCCATTCTCTGTACCTTCGTGATAAAGACATAGTTCGCTTTTGTTTCTAAAGCAGGCCACCAGACAATGATTCCATACAGCAAAATTGAACGCACCACTGCTGTATAGATCCAATGAACGACTTGAGGGCTAAAACCCCATCGTTTTCCAATGGCCCTTTTACAGGAATACAAAGCAATCGTTGCTTTTCTCACCCGTTCCTCAATATTACGCCTGAAATTCAGCTTCCTATCTAGAAATACTCCAAGATACTTGGCTCCATCTGAGAAGGCGATTTCAGTGCCGTCCAGAGAAATAAGATCAGAAGCAGGAATCTTATGTTTCCTTGTAAACAAAACAAGCTCTGTTTTACTTGGATAAACTCCTAGACCACAGTCTCTTGCCCATTTAGACAGATCTTTCAGAGAAGCCTGAAGAATGTCCCTCAATGTTGGCAGATGCTTCCCCTTTACCGCTATCGCGACATCGTCAGCATATGCGACAACATGACATCCACGTGCTTCTATAGATAACAGCATTGAATTCAGTGCCAGGTTCCAAAGAAGCGGCGAAAGAACACCTCCTTGTGGTGTGCACCTATTAACAAATCGAGATATGACGGACGCTCCCAATTCAGACGTTATACGTCTATTGGCAAGTAGGTTTTCCACCATTAAAACGATCCCACGCTTTACTCCCAAACCAGACAATGCCAAAATTGTCATTCTCATAAATATATATACTTTTTTAGGATTCTAGACCGATATTTCGATGTGTTACCCACGGAATGACAAGTTGACATTGAATCGGTCGTTGATCATAGAAATACCTTGCTTGTAAGTGAAATTTATAATGGTGTAATAATTTGTATAAAATTGTGTTAATATAAGAGGTAAGTAGCCTTGACTTATTATTATTATTCATAAAAAGGTAATGCAAGTAGTTCAACGATTATTTTTTTTTTATTATCTGGGGGCTAATCACGCAAAACGAAAACGATAGATGATGCATAAATAACCTGACCAACCATCCCGCTTTTGGCGGAATTATCCCGCTTTTTGATGTCTTATCCCGCCTTGAATTTCTATCCCACTTTTTAAACAAAAGTCCCGCTTCATCCCGCTTTTTGACTTTAAAATAATATTTTTAATTTTTTAAATAATATTTTGAGTATGATTGTTCTGAAGTAATTTTAAGCGATTATTTTTAGATTTTTGTGCATATAATTTCTTACCGTATTTAAAAAAGTTTAAAGGAAATTACTCCTAAAATTGTGTTGGAACTCGAACAAATTTCCAATAACTTTTTAAACGTTTATTTAAAAAAAAAAAATAAATTGGTTTTGATTTTTGCAAATTAAAAAAAAGAATTTATAATTCAAATTTGAATTTTTAAGTTTGTATTTATTTCAATTAATTTTTTTATTAAAAAAACCTATTTTTTTTTTCGAGACGTGTTCAATAGGGTGGTCGATGTCTTAAAAAATTTTTAGTGACCTGAAATAAGTTCCGGATAACATTTTGAGCCAAATATGTTAACTCTTTGACCCCGCGAAAATTAGTCAACGTTCCGAGTTTTGAGCAAAAATTCACTAAATTTAGGAACAAATTTTATGAATATGTTAAAAACAAAATAATATTTGTGTTTAACGTTGCCCAAACGTACTTAGATAAGAAATATATAATTTTCGAGATATCGGTAACCCATATTAATTTGGTACAAAATATAATTTTTGAATTTGACACATTTTTCAAATATGCAAAATTATTTTTGTTAAGTTTCCTCAAACAAAATAAGCAGGTATTTCAACTCGTTTAACAAATCCAGCGTTGAGGAGCAGCGAAAATTCAAAATTTTGTTAAAAAAATCTACCCTGTTTGAAGACTTTGACTAGAAATGTATTTTTTTAAGTAAATGATTGTTTATGTATTTTTTTTTTTTGAGTGTATAATTTTTTTGAAGTGACAAAAAATTTTTGTGGCTTACCCATGTCTTTCGAAGCGTGTTCAACGTTTTATTTACCACGTGAATTGGAGGCGAAATCAATCCAAAATTCAAGGTTTGCTCATAAATTATGAACCACTGGATCGATTTCGCTGAAATTCAATATCAACCTGACCCGAAAAATTACAAACTACTTTCTTTCGAAAGTGTGTTTTCAACAGACATACTGACAGCCAGAAAGATGGACGGATATCACTACGTCAAGTTAAAATCGATAAAAAATTATGAATTTTTATACTTTTTTGAACTGTTACAAACTTACTATCACTAACAATATAACAAATAATATAAAAAAGTCCCGCTTTTTAGACCAAAATCCCGCTTTTTCAACCTTTCCATCCCGCTTTTCAGACAAAAACAGTTGGTCAGGTTATGCATAAACGACATCAAAATACATATCGTTTTGAAGGGAAATTTGGAAGTTTTTCTTTATTAAATTACACAGTGCAACACCCAAAATCGGAATGGGATGAAACCAAAAGCAAATGAAAGTTGACATATTCCATAACAAAACCCTCTAGGCGTTTTTCTAGTTCAGAGCTAGATTTTTTTTACACGCATTTGAAGTTAGTGATCTTTTATTATACAGTCAAACTCAGTTATAACGAATTCTCGGTTATAACGAACTAATTCTAAAGTCCCGACGTTTTAATTGAATTTCACGTATATTTACCTTTTTTTAACGTACTCCCATATATATTTTAAAATTTGCGGCAATTATTTTTACCAAACTCACAAAAGATTAGAAATTTTTGGTTAATATTATAATTTTGATGTAATTTATTTATATTTTAAATCTTTTCTTCTCAATAAGTTGTTTACTTACAAAAAAACGTCAAATAAAAAAAAATTGATTTTTTTTTGGAAATAAAACAAGGTTGATATAAAATATACTCCGCTTATAACGAACTTCGCTTACAACGAACTATTTTTACTGGTCCCTCGGAGTTTGTTATAACCGGGTTCGACTTAATTATAATAATAAATGCTAGAAAACTGTATTAGTGGCGTATGATTAATATTGTAATTGCCTTTAAATAACAATCATACGCAACGGTGTCCAGTGGTTTATTTTAATAACTGCCTTTAAATAACAATCATACGCATCGGTGTACAGTGGTTTATTTTAATAATTTGGCTATTCCAATAAGGGCACCACCAGGGGCCCTTAAAGTAGGACATATTTAGTACACCAAAACATTAAATTCTTTAAAATCACCAACTTTAAATGCGTGTAAAAAGGAATCTAGCTCCCAAAAAAAGGCCTTGAGGGTTTTGATATGGAAAATTTAAGCTTTCATTTGCTTTTGGTTTCATACCATTCCGATTCCGAAAGTTCGATTTTGTATCACTGTGTTATTAAAGAGTGTTGTCTAATCCAGAAACATTAAAAAAATGGCTCCAAAAATCGTCGATAGTCAACTATCGTTTTACGTGATCACAGTCCTGAAATTTTAAATATTTGTCAGCAAAAATCATTAAAATTATTTTTTTTTTATAATCCCTAAAAATTTACTGTGTTAAGATCAATTAAAGTTCAGAAATGGCAATCGAGACTTATAAAAGCTTCATTAAAAAATTCTACTTAAAAATCTGAAAAGCCCAAAAAAAATTCAGAAAACCCATTTAAAATTCAGAAAAGCTAATTTGAAACGAAAGTTAGAAAAACCTTAAAGAAATTTAGAAAAGTCCAAAAGAAATATTTACAGAAAGGAACCCAAATGAAAATCAAAATTTTTAAAACTTAAAATTGGTAAAACTCACAAGGGAAGTATCTCAACCCTTAAGGCCCAGGCACTTGAGCGCTACTGTAGCGGTGCTGTAGCGTGACGGGCTGTTGTATCGTTTTAAAGTTCGGCGGCTACACCACCGTCACGTATTCGTTTAAGTACCTACTTCTATATATTTTAGTACACGCTAACGTATCAGCTGACACGTCTCCGAACCGTATTCGCTCAAGTAATTATGCCTTTATGGACCGATTTGCCTGAAACTTAAAATATATATAAAAGAGACAATTCTAAGGTTGGGGTGTCTCGGCATATCGGGGATTTCGGGGTTTAAAACATGGATCAAAAAATGGCGAAAAAATCGTTTTTTGGATTTTTCAGCCATTTCTTTTTAAGAAACTATATGATGTTTTGATATGAGAAGAAAGGTTTTTTTAATGCCTATCCAATGGCATAAACTTGTAAAAATTCGGCTTCCTTAAATATTTTTTTTCAGGAAAATGTGTAAATTTTAGGGGGTATATATGTGAAGGCATAGACCTACGATATCCATATGAAAATGAAATAATCTTTATTAAATTTAAGTCGACGCGTATTTTTGCGCTAGACGATATTCCTGTTAGTTCGGAAGTTATCAAAATTTTCCCGAAGGTCCACATGGTTTCATAAGGGGACAACGAAATTTTTAAACACCGATATGGCCGAGACACCCCAACCTTAAAATCGTCTCTTTAATATATACTTTAAGATGAAATTTTAAGATTGGAACAAAATAGAAAAAAAAATTGAAAACAACACCTATTTTAGTGAAATTTAATAAATTGAAAAAATTTAAAGGTTTTTTTTAAGACAATTATTTTTTTATATATCACCTACTGTACTGTAGAGTCAAGCAAATTTTCCTTTTTTGAATTTCGAAATCGCCTAGGTCGGAATAGTTGTCTTTTACAATCAATATTAACACAAACAAGTAAAAAAGTTAAATTCGGCATTGCCGAATGTATTGATACCCTCCACAATTTCAAAAATAATCTTGAAACTTTATTTAAAAGGAAATTAATTAAAAAAAAAAAAAAATTGGGGAAATTTAAAGGTTTTTTTAGACAATTATTTTTTATATATCACCTACTGTACTGTAGAGTCGAGTAAATTTTCCTTTTATGAGTTTCGAATTTAAAGAAGAATTTAAAGACAACTATAGTACCCTCCACAAGTTCAAAAAGATTGCTGCAAAAAACTTTATTTAAAAGGAAATTACTTTAAAAAAAAAGTTTTTGGAAAAAAATTTCCGCCAAAAAAAAACTGGTAAAAAAATCCGCGATTTTTTATTTTTCTTTTTTTGTCAAAAAATATTTTCGTACTTGTTTAAATACCATTCGGTGTTCAATTATGTTTACACATGTCAACCAGCAGGCGAATTAAAGCATTTTGCATTTTTAGGTTATGCTGAATGTACCAAAATTTATGAGGAAGCCTTACATTTTGGTTCATAACTTTTGAACCGCTGAACCGTTATAGCTCATATGCAATACCAAACTGCTCAGGAAAACTTCCAATCAATAATTTAAGTTTCAGTCATCTCCGTGTAATATTTTCGCCGTGATCACCATTTTCACAGACAGACGGACATCGCTAGAATGTCTTAAAACTGATCAATTATACATATATACTCTGGGTCCCAGAACGATATTTCGATGCGTTACAAATATAATGACAAACTTTTATATACCCTCTATCACTAACAATAAGTAGGAGTATAAAAAAAATATTGGACCTGTAGGGCAATATCTTTGGGTTCCGTTTTATCGAAAATGACAGATTGATTTTGGAGTCAACCAATGTATCTTATTATTACTTATCTTTACTCTATGGGTTTTGTTATGGAAAATGTCAACTTTCTTTTGCTTTGGTTTCATCCCATTCCGATTCGAAAGTTCAATTTTGTATAACTGTGTATTTTAAGCTAAAAAATGATTGATTCTAAGACATTCTATGAATGTTTTTCTGTCTGTTCGTCTGTATTTAAATAAGACGATGCAATGGGCAAAATCGGACCAGAGTGAAAAAAGTTCTCCCTTGAAGAACTAAACCAACCTCTGAAAAACATAATCTCTTACGTGTTTTTCCTAAACAAATGAAACATTATTGTGCTAAAAGAAGTCAAAGTCCTGCACTAGAACCCGGGAAATTAAAAAAATTTTAGCCCAGCCTCTTTTTAGGGCGGGGATATAAAAAATAGTTTTAAGAATGATAAAATTGCATTACTTTAAAGCAAAAAGCATAACAAATGAATAATAAATATTTTTCGCGAGGGGAGGTTTACCGCACAGCCCCCTGGAAAGCCCTCCCCACAAAAAAACGACCCTGTATTTTTTACATGTTGGTGGTTATAAAAGATTTAGCACAGCCAAATTTAACGCCCTTACTTGTTTTTGTTTTTCTTGACTAGAAATGGGCGCTAGTCACATGATTTGCGTGATTCACGTGAATCACAGGTAAGTGTGAGTGATTTTGATTTTTTTGTATTTTTTTTTTTTTCATATCTTGGAAAAAAAATTTTTAGGAATGTTCTAGTTTTTTGGTAAAAAAAATATAGCGTGAGTGGAACTTTCGTGACTTAAACGTGAGCGTGGTAAAATCTGGCAAGAGTCATGCGTAAGCAACTTTTTTACTCACGTGAAAAGTGTGTGAGCGTGAGTAAAATAAAAATGTGCGCGAGTGATTCGATTATTTTTTGCGTGAGTACTAGGGTATTCAATTAATCGAGGTTCTTGTTTAATCGGTTAATCGAGCAAATAATTAATCGGGGTTGAGATTTAATCGGTTAAATTTGAATTATTCGATTAACCGATTAATTTAAAATTTAAATTGAATATAAAATCAATTGTATGTACTTTTAAAAATCTTATTATAAATAAGTATACCCAAGCTTCAAATACCCTAAGTAAAGAATTTTTGTATGACATCCTGAAAAATGACTCCAATCCAAAATGACACCAACGTGAAAAATATCACCTCATAATTAAATGTAAATTTGGCCCCAATTCAATGTGAAAAAATGCAAAAAAAAGCTATTTTTATAAAAAAGAAAAATTACCCTAAAAATATTTAAAAAAATTGTTTGGTTTATAAATTTGTTCCCAGTTGGCAACGTCCTCGAGCCATCCTCAGTGACGGAGCCATGACATGTCAGAGTCACACCTGACATCCACAAGACATCTCTATGTACTGGGTTGAGGACAGTTTCATACAAATTTTCAAAATGTCCTCACTCAAAGTCAGCAGTGGTCAGGGCTGACCTTCTGGGGACATTTCACCTAAGACTTCCTTGGGGAAATGTCTGACATAGGTCATGCGAAAATACAAAAAATGTTCGTATTTCCTTTAGTTTTTACTTTTATCCATTTTCCTTTATAAATTATCTTTCTCATATTTAGAAAAAACTTTTCGCCTTTTTTAGTCCCAACTGGATTTTAACCTGGAACCTCCAGTTTATTAGTCCCACACCTAACCACTTGTTCCAAACTTTATTTTTAAAATTGTTTGTCTATTTATTACTTTTATTCTACTTGTTAGATTTTGATTTTATTTTAATTAAGTCGATAATATTGCCATCTTTTTCTTGGAAATTGAAGACTGCTATTCTGAAGACATTTCCTTTTAGACGTCTTAGAGGAATTGTCCACACTCTTAAAGCAAACATTCAGTGCTGACAATGTTAGGACATGTCATCAAGGATTGCCTATGATTTGTCAGAACCTGAAGACATTTCCTCAAGGAATCACTGTGGAAATTTCCTCAGTGACACATTTTCCAACTGGGTTGTCTTTTATTTTTTAGTGCTAAAATTACAATAATTTCATCGGTCAATAACTCCGTGATTAAAAAAGATATCTGAAGGATTCCAAAAGTATTTTTTTTTTCAGATGTTCTAAATTATTTTCACATCTAAAAATATTTCGCGGTTTTATAGGGTCCCGAACATTGCGAAAATATGAGTTTATTCACACTCTAATTACAATGATTTCAGTTTCCTACTATAAATTGGGTAAATTTACACAAATTGCGTAATTCTACTCAAAATTATTGAAAATTTACACAATTTATAGTAGTAAATTTTTTGAATTTGTATAAATTTACCAATTAATAGTTAGAAACTGGACTCACTTTTTTAAGAGTGCAGTATTGTAAATCGAAATCCTAAATATCTCAAGATGAGATAGATCAGTTCTAAGGCCAGATTCAGATTACGCGCATGAAAAACTATTAGAAAAATCGTTTGTGTTTAGTCCATAGAAAAGATTAGAAGGTACGCAGTGTTCTATTTGATGTTTTTTCCAATATGGTGGCAAAATGCTTGTTCTTCCTCACCTCACACGTATTTAATATCAAATTAGATTCTTTGTTCATAAAAAATGGAATTTGTCCTTAATTTAATTACATTTATTATTTATTTTGCTTTATTCAACGTTTTTTTAAAGATAGTACGCACTATTGATAGTTTCAAAACTTTTCTTTTCTCTTTTGTTGTTTGCTTTGTTGTTGTTCTTCTTTATGTTGCATTGTTTTTATTAAACGTCAAAAGTTACATAATGTGCTGTCACTAATACTTATTTATGCGAAATACGACTCTGTTTCAATTCTATTTTTTTCTATGGTTTAGTGTATGTGTGCTAGAAAGAGTTAAATAATATAACGCGCCATAAGAAAAACATACACTCAAAAAAATAAAACTGTGAAGTTAACAAATTTTTTTTTGTTAACTCGAGTTTACTCGCTTTTTAGCAAATTTTTAGTTAAAATCAGCGTTTTAACTACTTTTTTTAGTTAAGTTCAATTTACGAAAATAGTAGTTTTGAACAAATTTTGAATTAATTTTTTTTGTTGACTTCAAAACTGAGTTTACGAATTTTTACTAATTAATTTGCTGATTTTTCGTAACAAATTTGTTAAGTGAAATTTCTTGTGTAGCCTCCTATGCGAATCTCAAAAGTTCTACTTAAGCTGATGAAAAAACAGAAAAAATAAACTTACAATTTTTTACAAAATATTTTGTAAATTTTAGTTTACGAAAAGTAACAAAAAGTTTAGCTGAATTCAACTAATTTTTTTGTTAATATATGTACATAAAAACGTTACGAAATTTCAGCTAAATTTTTAGTTAAAGTTACGTTTTTTTTTGCTACATTCATTCTACGAAAAGTTAGCTAAATATTTTTAGTTAAATTAACTAAAAATTTAGTAGGCCCAAAATCAGGTGCTTTTTTAGTTAAATTTAACTAAATTTTTTGCTAACTTTACAGTTTTTTTTTTTTTTGAGTGTATGCTTAATTTGTTTTAAAAGTTTCAATCATTCATCGGAAAGTAAAAGGAGTTGAAATGACAGAACAATGCTAAAACTCCCTGTAATTTTGGCATAAAACTCTACTGCCACGTCTGTTAAGTCTGTTCTTTTACAGAACATTCGTAAAATGGAAACCTGCAGAACCTGAATTCTATTATTGTTTTTTTTTATACCCTCCACTCTAGTGATAGAGGGTATATATAAGTTTGTCATTCTGTTTGTAACTCATCGAAATATCGATCTGGGACCCCATAAAGTATATATATTCATGATGCCCGATCGATTTTAAGACATTCTAGCGATGTCCGTCTGTCTGTCTGTGGAAAATGCTGTCGCGGACAAAATATTGCACAGACATGACTGAAACTTAACATATTTATTGGAAGTTCTCCCGAGAAGTTTGGTATTGCATTTGAGCGATATCAGTTCAGCGGTTCAAAAGTTATGAACGAAAATGTAAGCACACCTCAAAAATTTCAGTACATTCAACATAACCTAAAAATACAAAATGCTTTAATTCGGCTTCTGGTTGGCATATGTGAACATAATTGAACACCAAATGGTATTTAAACAAGTACGAACACAAAAAAAAAATTCGCGGATTTTTTTTACCAAAATTTTTTTTCGCGAAATTTTTTTTTTTTTCAAAAAAATTTTTTTTTTCAAAAGTAATTTCCTTTTAAATAAAGTTTTTTGCAATAATCTTTTTGAAATTGTGGAGGGTATCACTACATTCGGCAAGGCCGAATTGAACTTTTTTACTTGTTTTTCATAAAATCAGATTTAATTACAAAAAAATATCATCTGAAAATTACATTTGGAGTATCAAAACATAAAATAACAATGACGCACACTTTTAAAAATGTAAAAAATTTATAAAAATAAAAAATATTATAAAAACTGATCAAAAAGCATTTCTTTATATAACGATAAACTAAAAAAATATTTTTTTAAAGTAGAAAATTATAAAAGAATACGTAATTTTTATTTGCTAAAAATAAATATAATTATTTTGAAAAATGTAGAAATTTACTAAAAAAAACGATACCTTGTAAAAAAATCTAAATTAAGAAAAAAAAATGTGTAAAAATTAAAAAAGAAAAACAAAAAAAATATATAAAAGGGTAACACTGCCACAAAAAAAAAAAATAAAACATTCGAAACCGTAAATTAAATTTTCTAAATTTTCAATTTACAACGTGTTTATTTATAACATAAAATTATTAAAAAAAATATGGCTGCTATCAATAAGCTTTTTCTAAAAACAAATTAAAAAAAACAAATAAATATTAAAAAAAAAAGGTTTTGAACAAAATAACCGCTACCTGATTGGATGTTCAAAAAAAAAAAATAATAATAAAACAAAAAAATATATATTGAAACTTGAAAACACAAAAATAAATTACAGAAACATGAATAGCAATAAATTACAGCCGAAAGTAAATTTGTATGTTCTCAAACAAGATAATGATAACACCGCTCAACAGTCATTTTCCGGTTTGAATTCTGGTGATAAATTTTAGTAGACTTTGATCTCCTGATTCAAAATCTGTACTCCAAATTTTTCCATCACGTCCAGATTTTTAGTTATTCACGGTTAAAAATGCGAAAATTGACGACTTTTGCATTATTTGAAAGCCTGCGCAGCAGCTATTGAGTGGAATACAAATCTGGTATAAAGCGCAAAAGTATAATTTGTCTTTGGTCTCCAACATAGAAAACATTTTTTTCTAATTATTGCGTTTGGTTGGGTTACAATTGCGTTTTAAAATGACTATGTTAAAATTATCATTTTTGTTAAAAGATAAGGTAGATACCTTAGTTTTTTTTTGATATTTTTCAAAGAAAAACTAAAAAAATAAATATTTTAAAAATTTAAGTTTTCTGTGTTATTTTCGTACAAACCGGAAGATATCTTTAATGGGTTTAAAAGTCTATACGAAAGAATGAACTTTTGCCTAAATTTTGAGCTCATCACAGTTAAGATTGATCATCTGGTTTTTGTTTTAGAGTCTTTTAAAAATGATGCTTTTTCTAATTTTTTTCACAGTGTTTTTTTAAAATACATGTTTGGCCAATAATAGTGCAACAATTTCAAACTTTTTTGATCATATATTTGAGATCATAGTTCAATTCTACTCTAACGCTTTATACCAGATTTTTATTCCACCCAGTGGCTGCTGTGCAGGCTTTAAAAAAATGCAAAAATCGCGTTTTTTCGCATTTTCAACCGCGAATAATTAAAATTCTAGACGTGATGGAAAAATTTGGAGCACAGATTTGGAATCAGCGAGTCAAAATCTTTAAAAATTTTGTATCAAACTTCAAACCGGAGTCAAAACCCTTCGATTTGTTGAGCGGTGTAATTGGTCTTATTTTTATTTAAGGTTTTTTGGTTTTATCACAGACTAAACGGATGCAACACTTATTACAGCTGTCAATCTTGAACCATACATATCGTCGAACTATATTCAATAAATGCCAACTCGAAAAGCTTACTGTTCAGGAGAGCTAAAAAACTAGTTATTTCGCATATTATTGCAAAAATAAACAATGTACCTTCCACAAGATGGTTTAAATATTCTAAACAATTTTTATCTATGCAAAAATTTTCATATTTTGCACTTGTTTGCGTATTTTTCAGAGATGGCATTTATTACTATATCAAAAAACAAATATTTTTTTAGAGTTGGCATATTTTGTCGGAAAGTAAAAATATTTTTTTTTTGGAAAAATTTTAAAAATTTATATTTTTTTGGTTTTTCCCAGCAAAAACTTGGTAATGACACATCATTACCATTCGAATTACTTAGTAATGACAGAAAATTACCTTTAGCATTATTTTGAAATGTAAAATAAGGACTTATTAATAATGACTTACATAAGTCATTATAATAAAATAAAAAAAATTCAGAACTAGATTTTCACTTTTTGACTCACTGTACATTATTTTGAATAAAAATAAAATTAAATTAAAAATTTTTTTATTTTTTAAAATTTTTTTTTTAAATAATTTTTTCATTACCTATAAGTATATATGTAATTAGTTATTAATACTGGTTTGATAATCATTACATTTGGCACATTTGCTTGTAAATGTAATGGGAAAGGTAATTCGAATCAGAAGTAGTTATAACTTTTGAATTTCCCATTACACATTTCATTACTTGGTAATGCAAGTTTTTGCTGGGTTGTTATCCTTAGGGTGTGTGTGAAACGGTAGCAAAGTACTATGGTGAAAATATTTTTTCTATGGTGATAAAAATTTTGTATTTCTGCTGTGTGAAATGAAATCTTTTTTGACAACAGTAAATTTTTGATAGTTGTCAAAAAATAAAAACAAAAAATATTCAGAAAATTCATTTTTATGAAAATTTCACGAAATTTTTGCATTATGTAATTAAAAATCCCTTACAAAGATTGGTTCTGCAATAAATTATTGATTTTATTGACCTTCATTTTAATCCATACAAATAATTATGCACATAAATCACAAAAACAAATATAAAACACAAGTTAGACTGGTCCAAATCTAGACTGGTCCAAATCTAAAATCCAAATCTAAACTAGAAGGCAGTAATTACAAATCCATTACAAAAGATTGATGCTGCAATTAATGATTGCTTTCGTAGACTTTTATTTAAGAAAAACACAGATAAAATAAAAAAACAATACATCTAAACCTTAACCTGACTTGATAAATTGCAGGCAGTCCATTTGCAAATGCACCAATTGCATATATTCTTGTCGCCACAAATGTTCTCCTTCTTCCACGTTGCTGTTACCGTTATTATCTAAATCCTCCTTGTTAGCTAAATCCTTTTTTATATAAATATTTGCATTTGATAATATTTTTATTAAAATATTTTTCGTTTTTGTTTTTATTTATTTTAATTATTTTTAAAACTTCAGAATTTTGTATTTCAAAAATTTCTATTCGGTTGTCAAAAATTCTACTATGTAGCCCTTTGGGCTAGTGAAATTTTATTCGCCTCAACACTGTCAAAAATTTACTAACAAGCATACTTTGCTACCGTTTCACACACGCCCTTAGTAAGGTAATTGCAAAAACTGAACAAAAAATTAAAAATCTTTGCATATTTTTAAAACCCGAGTAAAAAAAAAAGTTTTTAAGATCTAATTTGATCTCAAAATTGGCTGTATCAAGTTGGATCAGATATTGATCTAATTGTATTATTTTAGATACACAAATATTAAAAGTGATACAATTAGATCCGAATTTTGGTCACATCCAATTAAATCCAGTTGATCTTATTTTATATAAATTAATATAGATTTATATAATTACATAAAGTCAGATATATTTATGTATAACCTCAGATAAGAAAATGGAGCCGCAATATATCTTAGATAAAATTAGATCTGAATATATAAAAAGTTATATATAATTTAATATGATTGTATCAAATTATATATCATTATATCAAAACTTTTTTACTAGGGAAGTTACTAGCTCCGAAAGCCTTTTAATCTCAGGGTGATCATCTTTGGCACTTTGTAACTCACGCTGTATTGCAATAGCGTCACTCCAAACTAGCTATTTTGAAAGCTTACATCATTGACTTTATTTGCCCCATTCATAATGTTTCAATCTGATGAATAGTTTAAAAATTACATAAATATAAGCAATTTTTTTTTTTGCAAACACTAAGGGTATTCATTTCAGAGAATGTAAAAGTGGAAAAATGAAAAATGTAAGATTCCACTCTCATTGATGTGAACGGGTACATAAAAAAATTGTGATACAAAGTTTCCAAAAATAATTAAATTATTCGATGAATGAACCAATTAACTTATAAATTACACTTTTTACTTATTTCGACAGTTTTTTCTTGTTGTTTAATTCTTAATTTCTATTATTATAACCAAAATTATTTGTATACATATTTTCTTCGAAGAAAAATTTCCAACACATGTTCAATAAGGGCTGCCGAGGTAGAAAAAACTTAAATAACAGTAGCAAATTTTTGTACTTTTTCTTTGACTAGTAATGAATGGCAACGCTTAAATAATTGGAAAAATGTAACTTTTTACTCTGATAATTTTACACTTGGATATAGGTTGTTTAAATTGCAACTTTTGAGTGGAAAAATTTTTCATGTGTTTGTTGTGATAAAAAGTTACATTTTTCCAATTTTTCATTTTTACAACCAAAAAAAAGCTGAAATGAATACCCTTACTATTTACCGATATTTTCAAAATGGCAATATCTCGAGAACCAGTCATTAGATATCAAAATCTTTACAAGATTCGTGTTTAGCATGGCAAATGCAATAAGGTATGTGGTCAATTTTTTTTTTAATTTATTGAAAATTTTTTGGAAATTTACAATGGGAGTTGGCATTTATTTCCACCAAAAAAATATGTACTTTGTGTTAGCAGAATAACAAAAATGGATGTAAAACGACAACAAATTATTTTTTTGCTCTGAAATTTTTATGGCAGATAGGTATTACATAGGGGAGCTATTTGCCATCGGAAACTCATTTCCGTCAAATTTGAGTTGGCATATTTTGAATATAGGTTCACGATATAAAAAAAAATTATCAGATATTGAGAAATTCTCAGACTCTAAGACGTTTTTTCGATTATGCTCAGATTTTGATAAATGCTCAGATTTTGAGACAAATTTTTTATATAGAAACATTTTCAGATTATGAGACATTTTTGGTATAGAAAAATTATAAATTATCGGATTCTGAGACACTATATTTATACAGTCAAACCCGGTTATAACGAACTCCGAGGGACCAGTAAAAATAGTTCTTTATAAGCGAAGTTCGCTATAAGCGGGGTATATTTTATATCAACTTAGTTTTATTTTCAAAAAAATAGATCCAACTTTATCTTATTTGATGTTTTTGTCATTAATTAACTACTTTTGAGAAGAAAATATTTAAAATATAAAAAAGTTTCATCAAAATTATAGGCCCTTACCACAAGAAAACAAAAAGTCTATTTTAACAAAAGTTTTATTTTAAATTTCAAATTTTCAATACATTTTTTGAAAGTCGATTTTAAAAACAAAAACAATCAGCCTTACCACAGAACGTTTTTGTTTTTTAAAGTCGACTTTTACCTAAAATAAAACTTCATTTTATCCGTACCATAAAAAAAATATTTAAAATAAAGTTTTTGGAAGGCTTTTTTTTTAAATAGCCAATCAGAACAAAATAAAGAAAAATAAAGAAAAACAAAAATAATAAAACAACCAATCAGAATTTGAAAATAAAAAAATAAACACCCAGAAACAAAGACTACTGCGACTCAAAATTTTAATATAAAGTCGATTATTAAAATTGTATTTTAAAAGTCGATTTTATTTATTTTTTGGGGACTTTTGGTACGGGCCAATTTGTATGGAAATAAAATTAAAAGCTCATTTTAAATTTATTTTATTTTCTTGTGGTAAAGCTGATAATATAAACCAAAAATTCCAAAACCTTTTGTTAGTTTGTTAAACATGGTTGCCGAAATTAATAAATATTTATAGGAGTTCGTTATAAAAAGGTAAATACACATGAAATTTTATTTTTGGGACCATAATAAGCAGTTCGTTATAACCGAGAATTCGTTATAACCGAGTTCGTTATAAAAGAAGTATTTTGTGTGAAAACAGTTACCAAAACGTCGCACAGTGATTCGTTTCATTGGCAAAAATCAAAAAAAAAAGTATGTCTTCAATGTTGATGATTTTTTGTATTTTTACAGTTTAATAGTAAACTAAAAGAAATATGTACTTTTCTTATTTTTAAGAAGTCATAGGTTGCCACAAGAGGGCGCTAAAGTATGGAAATTCGACGCTATTGTGTTAAAACCTAAAAATTGATTTTTATAGGTTTACTAAAATAATTATTAAAAATCGAATTTTAAAGAAATCAATGAACTTTTTTTGGCAAAAGTTACTTAAATATATTTGCTAAAAGTTGTATTTGCAATTTTTTAGAATTAATCTTAAATTACATTTTTGTAATGCTCTCAAATCTATATTTTTTCTACCGAATCCCCAAAAAATGACAAATTTTGATGAAATGCATAAAAAAAGTTCGTGAGTCAAAAAATTATTTTTTTCGTTTTTTCGATAGCTCGGACTATGGTTTATAAGGGAAAACAATAAAAATAACTAAGTTTTTGTCTGAAGTTGGAAAAAAGTTAGGTTTTTTTTGTGTCTTTATTTAATTTTTTTCAAAAGCTATATTATTAATGGAAAAAATATTAGAAAAAAAATCCAATATTAAGTATTTTTTCTTTACACATTGATATATTATATAGTATTCTGTAAAAATATAATAAAAAATCAGAAAAAAATTATGCAGTACGTTGGCCGTTTTGCTTTAAAAGTTATCTACGACTTTTACTAAAATCCCCAAAATCACCAAATTTTAATGGCCTTCATAAAAAAAGTTCGTGAATACAATTTTTTTGTTTTTTTATTTTTTTTTTGTACCTTTAACTATGTTTTATAAGATCAAAGAATAAAAATAACTAAGTTTTTTTTTTAAGTTGAAAAAAAAAAATTTTTAAAAAATCAAAAATTGGATTATTTTTTTTTTATATTTTATTTTATTTACTGTAAATAAATTTAAAAAATACATCAACATTTTAGTGTTTTTTTATATAAAAGGATTTATTGCATTGTATACCATAAATTTATAGTAAATAATTCGATAAAATAAGTATACAGTGGGCCATTTTGCTTTAAAACCATTATTTGATTTTCGTTGGTATCCCAAATCAAAACCAAAATTTTTTTTGAGATACATTAAAAAAGTTCGTACTTAAAAATTATTTTTTATTGATTTTTTTAGCATCCTGGACTGTTTTCTACACGATCAAATAATAAAAATAACTAAGTTTTTGAAAAAAAAAATTTTTTAAGTACCCAAAAAAAAAATTTTTTTTTAAGTTTTTTGTTATTAACGGGGTATATACTAAGAAATAAAGCAGGTATTAAACGAGTTTACTTAAAACTTATTTTGAATAAATTTTTTTTCGTAATGAAATAGGAAATAAGTGTTGCGAATGTTTTGTTTTTGCAGTTATTATGTATTTTTATATTTTTGACTATATTTAAAAAAAGGATATATTAACAGCTTTTTGGTTACTGCAAGCAACTCAACGAAATTTGGCACACTTATTGACGCCATTTGATCTAATCTATATTTAAAATTTGATAGCAATTGAAAGATTTTTAAAATAGTTACAGAGATTTCAAGAAAAAGGATATATGGCAGCCATGCGAGTCCTTGCTCAGATTAAAATACAAATGTTGTACGTCGATAGTTATCTAAATTTCTAAGACAGTAACAAAGTTAAGTAATTTTATATCAAGTTTTGTGGCTAAAACTCCACTTTAAAATTTCAGGATATACGACAGGTTCAAATGTCCTTCCACGGATTTGCTCAAAATTTTTATTTTTTTTCTATTAATTAATTTTGTGCCTGCGTACCAAATTTGGAAAATCGTTGACAACTCTTTCTATTTTATTTTTGTGATTAAACTATATTAAAACTTTATTGCAGTTTTTAAAAAGGATATATAAATAACTTTTGTTTTACAACACCGATTTCAGCGAAATTTGGCACAAACATTGACATCACTTATTCAAATTTTAGCAAAAAATTTCAAGGGTATCGAGTAATTTTTGAGCGATTTACAATATTTTTAAGAAAAAGGATATATGGCAGCCACACGAGTCCTTGCTTCAATATTGAAAAAAATTTACACATTAAATACTATATCAAAATTGGTAACATTGACAAAGTTTGGGAATTTTGTGACCATTTTTGTAGTTTTAATCACATATTTAAATTTCAGGATATATGGGGGGTAGGCGTGTCCTTGCTCCGATTTTTCCAAAAACTCGTTTTTTTCTTGATTAGATAATTTAATGCTTGTGTACCAAATTTCAGAAATCTGCGACCAATATTCTATTTTTGCCCACTCGATATATGGGAACGAATCACTGTGCGTCGGGACTTTAGAATTAGTTCGTTATAAGCGAGAATTCGTTATAACCGAGTTCGTTATAACCGAGTTTGACTGTACTATATTTATATTGAGACAAATGTCTGAGAACAATTTTCAGATTCTGAGACGTTATTACATATCGTCACCTAAAATGCAAAACAACGTAACAACACTTTTTGCTATTTAACAGTAGAAGCGAAAAACGTTGTTAAGCATTTTTTGAATATTGTTCCAAAGTCCTTCATATTATATCGGATAGGTCTGAAATTTTGGACATATTTTCGGTTAATGAAGTGCATTATAACTAGCAAATCCCAATTTGACAATTTTATAGGGGAACCGAAAAATGTTTGAAAGTAAAAAATATAATATTTTCGAATTTTGTTCGTAAAACTTGTATGTTTTAACTTACAAGGGAAGTATCTCAACCCTTATGAACCGATTTGCCTGAAACTTAAAATATATATAAAAGAGACAATTCTAAGGTTGGGGTGTCTCAGCTTATCGGCCATATCGGAGATTTAGGGGTTCAAAATGTGGGTAAAAAAATGGCGAAAAAATCGTTTTTTGGATTTTTCAGCCATTTCTTTTTAAGAAACTATATGATGTTTACATATGAGAAGAAAGGTTTTTTTAATGCCTATCCGATGGTGGGATAACCTTGTAAAAATTCATCTTCTTTAAATATTTTTTTTAGGAAAATGTGTAAATTTGGAGGTTATTTATGTGAAGACATTGACCTACGATATCCATATGAATAAGAAATAATCTTTATTAAATTTAAGTCGACACGTATTTTTGCCCTAGACGATATTCCTATTAGTTCGGAAGTTATCGAAATTTTCCCGAAGGTCCACATGGTTTCATAAGGGGACAACGAAATTTTTAAACACTGATATGGCCGATAAGCCGAGACACCCTAACCTTAAAATCGTCTCTTCAATATATATTTTAAGTTTCAGGCAAATCGGTTCATATAGGTTGAGATACTTCCCTTGTTAGTGAACTAAAACTTTGTAGGGACATGTATTTGGATATAATGCATAACCATCTATCAATAACACGATTTTGAAAAAAGTGTTGTTACGTTGTTTTGCATTTTAGATGACGATATAGAAAAATCCTCAGATTCAGAAAAACTGTATGATTCTGAAAAGAACTTTCAGATTCTGAAAAGAACTTTCAGATTCTGAAAAGAACTATCAGATTCTGAAAAGAACTTTCAAATGCTGACAAAAATTTCTTTCGATATGGAAAACTATGTGAAACCATAGAGTATTAAGTAAAATATTTAAATTGAAAAAAAAAATATATAAAAAAAAGAAATAATATTAAAGTTTTAAAGTAAAAATAATAATAAAAAGAATGTTTTGCGAGAGAGAATTAAAGAGATTGTTAGAGTTTAAAGTTAAAACTAGACTTAAAAAACAAATGATGTATGAAAAGTAAAAAATATTGTATTGTAAATGTTAAAAAAGTATTTAATGAATAAAAAAAATGAAATGGTGCACGTTAAAACAACAACAACAGAACAAAAAATGGTTTGTAAAATTAATTAAAAATAAAGAATGGTACTAAACAAAGAAATATATATTAAATTATTACATCAAATAAAAATAATAATAAGTTTTTATACATATTTCAAACTAAATAAAAAAAAATAATACTACTGAAAAAGTCAGAATTATTAATAAACCTTATTTTAAGATTTACTTAAGAATTTATTTCTTGATTATTAATTTTGAAAATATAAAAATCTCCATAAGACATTAATAAATTTCTAAATAATAATAGCAACGTATTAAATTAATAAAAAAAAATGAAGTTGTGTATAAAAAACAGAGTATAAAACAAATAAATTAAACAACAAATAAAAAAAATATTATATACATACATTATAAAATCTATATATGAAAAAGAAATAAAACAAAAAATATCTATATTTGAAATATATTTAAATTAAATGGTTGTTTTATTGTTGTTTTAGTTAAAAAAATTTTGGGAAGAATGACACTATGAAACAGAGCACAAACCAATGTAGCTTTTATGGTCCTTCGAACCGGATCTTATGTTTTACTGCAGTTAAATTATAAAAAATCGAATGTATCATAGGTTTTTCAGGTTGTAAGTGGATGCTGATGCTTTACGTTAGCACACAGAGAATCTAAGGTCCGTTGTAATGTCGAATGTATCATACATCGCCATCACATCAACTGATTATTAAGGGTGGGATAGTGTTATATGAGATTTTAAGCAGCAAGATTTGGAAGCGCTATTTATAACTGCTCACTTTGTGAAATTCGTAAAAAAAGCGATTGAGCCAAAATAATGGAGGAGGTCGTATAGGATCTAAGGGCAGCTCATTGGGGTCAAAGTTGGCCGTGAAGGGGCAAAAATCCACTAATAAAAGCCCCATAATTAACCTGGACTTTCCCCTAGAGCGGTCTAATGTAAGAATAACCTCCACCGTTTTTTCTCGCAAAACATTTTTCCTTAACATACCTAAGCCCTAACTCCACTCCCTAAGGGGCTACCACTTAAGGTTCAATTTTTAAAATTATATTTGCTCCTACTGCTCTAGCTGTCCTAGAAGTGACCCTAGAGGAGTCAATTGTATGACCGACCCCTAATATTTTTTCAACCCCAACATTTTCTTAAAACATACCTAACCTCTATCTTCGACCTTTAGGGTGGCCTTTTTTTTTAATTTGTTTTATTAAATAAGCTCCTACCGGTCCAATTGTACCTCCTAGAGGGGTCCAGACTGACACCCATTAACCAACATTTTATCTGAACATAACAATACCCTATCTCTAATTCCTAAGGGGCCTCTCACACAAAATGGCATTTTTATAACATGTGCTCCCACCGCTCTAACTGTCGCAAGGGTGGCCCTAGAGAAGTTAAATGTGTGACTGACCCCCATTTTTTTAAACCCCAACATTTTCTCCAAACAAACCTATCCTCTTTTTTTAACCCTTAAGGTGGTCCCCAACGTCCTCGACGGATTGTCACCTTGTTGCGATGAGGACGCTCAGTAAGTGCAAGGACCCTGAGAGCGATGCCGGCGGTAGCGTAGCTACTGGTAGGGCCTCCCTTGCCGGTAAGGTTGAAGGGGAGCACTGAAGCTAAGAACAATCCACAACGTGGGAAGTCAACGGCGGAGATATAAACATCAATGGCGGAAGAACGAACCACACCATTATGCGACTGTTCATCATGTGAGGTGCGGCATAAAGCGGGTGTCTATGCTTGCATCAAGCGGCTCGCTATATAAACGTGTTTTTAATAGCATGACTGGATGCTTTACAACACCAGTACGGTCCCACAAACGTATTTTGTGGTTGCTCAGGGTTGGTAACCCGGTCGTAAAATTAAATTTACCCAAGAAACGGAAATAAATGAAAATCAACGGAACCCCCAGACGACGACTTTTAGCTTTCGAAAAAGGACAATGATTGGAACATGGAACGTACGAACATTATCGGATCCGACGAAACTTGCCCAAGTTGCGAAAGAAATGGACAGCTATAAACTCGATATACTAGGACTGGCAGAAACAAGGTGGATGGGCCAAGGAGATGTAAGACTGCAATCCGGCCACTATTTCATGTACAGTGGCAACAACCAGGAGCGTTCAAAAGGTGTTGGCATATTAATTTCAGCGCAATGTAAAAAATCTTTGAAGGAGTTTAGACCAATTTCCGACCGAATCATAACAGCAAGATTCCAAACTAAATTTCGAAACATAACTTTAATCCAGTGCTACGCTCCAACGGAGCCCTCTGATGACAGTGACAAAGATGACTTCTACAATCAACTTGAGTCAACCATTAACAACACTGCAAAAGGAGATATCCTTGTTGTTCAAGGCGATTTTAATGCTAAGGTTGGTAACAACAACGCAGATATCCGCTCTGTTATGGGTTGCCATGGTCTTGGTAACGTAAGAAACAATAACGGAGAACGATTAGTAGATTTCTGCACCACTCATGCCTTATTTATAGGTGGCACTAAGTTTCCACATAAGAACATACATAAATATACTTGGAAATCCCCGGATGGTGTCACTCGTAATCAGATCGATCATATATTAATCAGCAGAAGATTCCATAATACGCTGTTAGATGTACGTACCCGGCGGGGGGCTGATATATATAGTGATCACAACCTAGTAGTTGCGCAGCTTCGCTTACGACCGGCAGCTTTAAATAACCGCGTATTTCGCAACCCACGATTTGATGTGGACAGGCTCCATCTTCCAGAAGTCAGAAGCTGTTACCGCACAACACTTGCTGCTAAAATGGAATGTTTTAATGAACCTCGTACGTGGGATAACATCGCTATGGCATGCAAAGAAACAGCGGAATCCACAATAGGTCTCTTGCAGCTGTATAAGAAACCATGGATAAGCAACGCAACCTGGCAATGTATAGAAAGAAGACGGGAACTCAAATCGAAACTTTTGAACACGAAGAACATCAACGATAAAACCATTATCACGAACGCGTATAACAATGTTGAGAAGGAAGTAAAGAAAATGGCGAAAAAAGACAAGCTAAATTATTACAACAATATAGCTATATCCGCAGAAAGAGCAGCAAGACGGAATGATCAACGTGGCGTATATGAGGCAATTAATAGATTGGCAAATGTCAAACCTCACATCCCCCCTATAAAGGATGGCAATGGAAATATTCTTGCAACAGATGAAGAACAACACAACCAATGGAAAAAGTTCTTTGAGGATTCTATTGAAACATCAGAAGTAAACGTATACCATAACCAAAGAAGCGAACGAAGACGTAATCCATGTAGATCCATTTAACTCAACCGCCATCTATTGAGGAAATCCAAACTGCAATACATAAGCTAAAAACCCACAAAAGTGCCGGATCGGACAATATAGCAGCTGAACTTATTAAATTCGGATCTGATATTATTGCACCCGCACTGCAACCAGTCTTCCAACAGATCTGGATAGACAACACCATCCCGGACGACTGGAAGGAAGGCGTAATTATAACAATACCGAAAAAAGGCGACTTAAGTAATTGTAGAAATTGGAGGGGAATCACGCTCCTTAATACAATTATAAAAATTTTAGCATTTATTATTCTTGACCGTGTATCACCTACCCTCGATGCAAGCTTACGGCAAGAACAAAATGGCTTCAGACCACAAAGATCCTGTGTGGATCATATAAACACCCTACGTATAATAATAGAGCAGTCCGTGGAGTGGCGCTCCCCCCTGTATCTACTGTTTGTAGACTTTGAACGTGCATTTGACACCATTAATAGAAATGCTATCTGGTATTCCCTTCAAGAAAAGGGTGTTCCAGAGAAAATTATTACCTTAATTCGCGAATTGTATGCTAATGCAGAGTGCACTGTCCGATTCAAAGGTAAAAATAGCGAAAAATTCTCCATACAAAGAGGTGTAAGGCAGGGATGCGTTTTATCACCACTATTATTTACTGTTGTGCTTGATAGCATTCTCTCTAAAACTAATTCCGAAGTTTCCGACGGCATACAATGGCGCCCATACCAAAGACTCAGCGATTTGGACTATGCAGACGACATATGTTTTTTATCACATTCACTAACTGGAACGAAAACGAAATTAGAAAAGCTTATTGAAAATGCAGGCAGGGTTGGTTTACATGTAAATGTTAAAAAAACAAAACTTATGCGAATTGAGACTAAGAATCAAACAGCGCTCAGTGTAGCAATTAATGGCGTTCCAACCGTAATAGAAGATGTAGACAAATTTTGTTATCTTGGCAGCATAGTTTCTAAAGATGGTGGAGCAAATGACGACGTAATAGCACGAATAAACAAAGCACGACACGCGTACTACAAATTAAAGAAAGTCTGGTCGGCACGCAACATAACCCAAAGAACAAAATTGAGAATTTTCAACACCAGTGTTAAATCGGTTCTATTATACGGCTGTGAAACCTGGAAAGTAACGGATGTCATATGTAAAAAACTTCAGGTTTTCATCAATAATTGTCTGCGACGTATTTGTCGAATTTTTTGGCCCCTTACTATCTCCAATGAAGATATACTAAGAACAACAAAAAACGAAACAATAACAGCCGAAATAAAACGCCGGAAATGGCGTTGGATAGGTCATACGTTACGAAAGGCTGACAATGACATTGCTAAAATGGCCTTTGAATGGAACCCCCAAGGTTCGAGACGCCCAGGAAGACCAAACAGTACATGGATGAGATCCACACATGCCGAATATAAATCCAGAGGATCTTGGCAGGAGATCAAACGAATTGCTCAAGACAGACAACGATGGATCGATTTTGTTTCCGCCCTATGCTCCGACTAGGAGCTTTAAATATTTTTCATAAACATTATAGTAGTATTTAAGTTGTTACATATAATGTACATGTTAAATAATTATTTAAGGAATAAAAAAAAAAAAAAAAAAAAAAAAAAAAAAAAGGTGGTCCCCAAACATTTTTTTATACTTTATAATTTTTTTTTATGAAATCAGCTCTTACCGCTCCCTTGGTGGCTCTTAGAGACGGGAAATACAGACAGACCCCCTATATCATATTTATGAACTTCAATTTAATGAAGTGTTTGAAACCAAATTCGGCAAAACGTCTAGACCAGGAGTGCCAATGTTTGCGCGTTTTAAAGAACATCAGGTTGCCTTTCAGATATATTAATAAACATGACATGCTCAGAACGGAACTTTTTTAGATGGAGGAAAAGGGTGTAGGCACTTTGTGTGGAAAAACCCAATTTTGTTTTTAATTTTTAACGGAACAAGATATTTAATTTTTTTTTGGTTTTAAAAAATCAGAAAACTATCTAGTTTGAAAAAAAAAATCAGAGATTATGTGATACGCTATTTCCGAAAAACTGGACCAGGAACAGGTGAATATTGAAATTCCACCCATTCAAATGGTTATATGCAAGAAAGATGTGTAAAGGAATGCTACGAAACAAGTAGTTGTTAAATATCGTCAAATTGGTAAATGCTGAAAAAAACGCGATACAACGATTTATTTTAATGTTGTCCGGTTTCGAATTGTCTTAAGGTAAGTGCAAAAAAAACCGATGTATTTGGATAACATGTATTTTTATACCCTCCAACTACAGTATGGGGGTATACTCACTTTGTCATTCCGTGTGTAACGCATCGAAATATCGGTCGGGGACCCCATAAAGTATATATATTACTGATCAGTGATCGATTCTAAGACATTCTAGCGATGTCCGTCCGTCCGTCCGTCCGTCCGTCCGTCCGTCCGTCCGTCCGTCCGTCCGTCTGTCCGTCCGTCCGTCTGTAGTTAACACGATGCAGTCCAAAATAAAAGAGCTAGACCCCTCAAGTTTGGCACAAATATGTCTTATGTTCCTAGGCAGTTTAAGTTCGGAAATTGGCCAAATCGGGCCAGGGGGAAAAAAGTTCCCCCTTGAAGAACTTAACCAACCACTAAAAAAAATAGACTTTTTTACATGTTTTATTGTATTTTTATACCCTCCAACTACAGTATGAGGGTATACTCACTTTGTCATTCCGTGTGTAACGCATCAAAATATCGGTCTAGGACCCCATAAAGTATATATATTTATGATCAGTGATCGATTCTAAGACATTCTAGCGATGTCCGTCCGTCCGTCCGTCCGTCTGTCCGTCCGTCTGTCCGTCTGTAGTTAACACGATGCAGTCCAAAATAAAAGAGCTAGACTCCCGACATTGGGTACGAATATGTCTAATGTTCCTAGACAGGTTAAGTTCGTAAAGGAGCAAAATCGGTCCAGGGGGAAAAAAGTTCCCCCTTGAGGAACTAAACCAACCTCTGAAAAATACCATATTTTTACATGATTTTCTTTGTTTTTGTTTAACAAATGCAACATTTTTATGCTGCAAGAAGTTCAAAATCCTGCATTTGGACCCAAAGAATTAAAAAATTTCGTTTTTTCGGTCAGCCCCCCCCCCCCTTTTATGGGCGAGGAATATTTTTTTTTTAAATAAACTTGTATTTTTTTACAGCAAAAAGTATACGAATGAATTCTTAAATACATATTCGAGAAGAAATGCCCCCCCCCCCCCCCAATTACCACTACCGACCCCCCCCCCCCCCCAAAAAAAAAAAAATAAAACGCCCCTGCAATTTTTTTTTTTATTTATTTGCATGTTGGAGGGTATAACAGATTCGGCACGGCCGAATTTAACACTCTCACTTGTTTTATTTGAACTTGTTTTCAGACGTCCAATATGGGCAGAAAGTCCCGCAAGGAATTTTATTAACAGTGCTTTGAAGAATGCAATCAAAGTTATGCTAACATCATCCTGCTCCCAATTTTAGGGACGATCGAATGGAGAGAAACATTCTTAACATTTTAAAATATTTTTCACATAAAGAAGACTCTGCAACATTGTTTTTTGAATCTAAGATTTTTAAACAGAAAAATGTTTTAGAGTGTGAATTAAAATTGTTTCAAAATTGTATGGTTCTGTTTATCGTCGAAAATACCTTAGATTCTGAAGAATTTGCCTGTAGTAAAATTCGATAAATCTGTGTAATTTTTTTCATAGAATCCAGAGATATTTTTCTTTTGAAAAACTCTGAGACATTTATTCTATAGAAATTGCCTAAGATTCTGATGTATTTTTTCCACAGAAAATTTTTTAGATTTTGATACAATTTTTCTTTAGAAAATTTTTCAGAATCCGAGGCATTTTTTATATAAAAAATTCCCAGATTCTGAGACATTTTTTATATAGAAAAATTCTCAGATTCTCAGAAAGACTGATTGAAACATTTATTGAGAATAAAAATTGATTATTTTGTTTATGGTGTTTGATGCACAGATGTTAAAGCCTAATAATATATATTTTTTATATATAGTTAAAAAAAAAACAAAAGCTTACTTTTCATAACATAATAAATTCGTTCAATATTTTTTTAACCCTCTAATACGAGTATTTCCTTCTTTTTTTTATTCTGTTTTGAACAAGGCTATTTATGTGCCATATTTTGTCCGTAATCAACATTTTACCAGATCGACATACCGTCGCTGCGCCTAAAAATGGAGTCATGTGTTAAAATTAAATTTTTGAAGATGCCCAAGAAACAGCCAAATTTGGTTCTTTCGCGGAACTTTTATGAACATAACTTCACAAAAACATTAAACAAATATTATAAATTTCATGTTGATTAAAAGTTGACTTCTAAAAAGTACTGCGAAAGGACCAAAAAAGGCTGTTACTTGGACCTTTGTAAAAAAATTTGAAAAACACATGACTCCATTTTTAGGCGCAGCGACGATATAATGGATCAAGGATTAAATATACATATACGATATTTTGATACCACTTAAAGGAGGATATAAAAAAATACTTGCGAAATCCTTAATATAAATTTGACTCACAAAAACAAATTTATAATAACTCAATTTCCTAATCATATAGAAACCCAAGCAATGCAAAGCAAAATAAAACAACGCAGGCCACATTTGAATTACGAGTTTGTCTAAAAAAAACTTTAAATCTTCAACGCAATTTTAAAAACTCAATTTTAAATTCATTCTCAACTTTAAAATCACAAACTATTTTCAACAATTCATTTTCAAAACAAGACGAAATCGAAACGACACAAATTCAGAGCCTGTTGTATAACTTAAAATTTAATAATAAAACGCATTTTTTTATTTAATTGTTTTTTTATAATTTTGCATATTTAATTGTTTTAGTTATATATATATATTTTTTTTTGTTTTTTTGTAATTAATATTCTATTCATGTCTATAATTCTCACTTTGAAAAGTTTAGCATTCAAATAAATATACACACATAGTAGTATTATTATTAATAATAGTAAATTGTTAGTTATTAAATTAACATTCTTTCTTAGTTACAATATAAGAAGAGTATTGAATAATATCGATATTGAATATAAAAAAACAAGATTAAAAAGAAAGATTTTAAACAAAAAATCAATTAAATTAAAAAAAGAAAACAAAAGGTCAACTTATTAAACTAAATAAAACGATAACGAAAATGTCGTTCGATGAATTTTTATGAAATTAAATTAAAAGTAACGAAAGTAAAAACTTTTAATTAATAACAAACTTCGGAATGTGATGAAAATGTTTCGATTTTGTTTTATATAATGAATAATTGAGAATGAAATTATTTTATAATTATTATACATGATCAACATGTATTTAAGATGAATTTTCGTAGTTTTCGTCGTTAAGCATAAACATTTTTCATTATTTTCGCAAATGAAAGCGCGAATGTACATAATTTCTATGTACTATGGTATCGTTGTTTTTTTTTTTTTTTTTTGGGTCGAAAGGGCGTGACGCTTAGGGGATCAACTTAATCTTCGGGTATAGCACGTTTTTCATTAAGTAAAAGTTCATGTATTAAAATGTCTTCATCGGTAGTAACATCAATTAACTCCAGTTCGAATATTTGCGTAGGTGGAGTACAATCTTTATCGTATGTTATATCTTTGATAACAGATACAAATGTTTTACCCACTGTTAATTTACGGAAAAATAAGCAATCGTCTAAAGTCCAGTCACCATTAGCCGCTTTAATGCCTTATAAATAATTTTTTAAATATTTTATATATATATAAAAAAAAACAAAATATAAAATAATAAAAATGTAAATTTGGACTTACCATAAAGCTTGGCTTGTATGGCCATTTTGGGTAATTGACGAAACTTCCACGGTAATGTCTTTAATTGACTACTATCTACAGTAATTATATCACCAAAATCACAAAAAGATACATGTATCATATCACCATATTTTTTAACAACCGTAACTCTAAAAATGTAAAAAAGTTTTTAGTTATATTTCAGTTGGTGGAAGTTTCTCTTTTTAGTTATTCAACTTACCTATGAAAGAAACCATCTGGATTTTTAGCAGCATAAGCTTCACCAATTTCAACCATATCAGTTGGTATAAATTCATCACTATTTTCACAAAATTCTTGTAACTCTTTCATTAAAGATCGTAAATTGGGATAATCTTTATAAGGTTGTATCTGCAAAAAAACAAGAGTTAAATTTGGCGTTGATGACTATTGATGTTAAAAAAAATGTTGGTGAAAAAGGTTTGGTTGAAAAAAATAGTAACAGAAAATAATTAAAAAAAAAAATCGTGAAAAATTTTTTTCCTAAAATTGTTATGTTTTTTTCTGTTAGGGCGGGCTCTAACTCTTTTTGTTATCAGGGTTAAAATTTAAAAACGCAGAAGAAAATTTAATTTCTAAAAATTATAGACATTTCTGGTATTCCCACACCGGTTTCAAACACTTTATAGTGTTATATAGGATTTTAATTTCGGTTTATTTTGTTAATGGTAATTGTTTTTGTCAAATGTGAATTTTTATTAAAATCTATACCCCAGTCTGGAATCAGACACGGATTAACAACACAGGCTGGACGTCACCGTATATCATACAGCCACCATATTGGTAGAATATAATTAGACCAATATTCGATTTCTTTTCATTGCTAATGTGTATTACATATTAATAGTTTTGTACAGAGAGAAATGGTCAATTAAAACAATACAATTCAATTTTTAGTAATCTCAATTTCACCTTATAAAAATAAAAAAAAAAATAAGAGAGAGTGTTAAATTCGGCTGTGCGGAATCTTTTATACCCTCCAAAATACAAAAAAAAATATATAAAAACAATTGTTTTGGGGGGGGGGGGGTGTTAGTATGGGGGTCGTTGGATGCACCTTCCCCATCGCGATAAAAATTACCAAAGTAATTTATTATGACATACATATTACCTTAAATTATACAGTTTTATCATTATTTGTTATTTTTTTTTTTAATCCAAGCCCACAAAAGGGGGCCGGCCAAACAAAAACATAATTTTTTCATCCCCTGGCTCCAAATGCAGGACTTTGAACTTTTCTTGCACAAAAATGTTTCATTTGTTTAACAAAAATACAAAAAAAATGTGTAAAATAATGGCGTTTTTTAGAGGTTGGTTTAGTTCTTCAAAGGGGAACTTTGTACCACAGGTCCGATTTTGACCATTTACTTAACCTGCATATGACCATGAGACATATTTGTGCCAAACTTCAGAGGTTTAGCTGTTTTATTTTGGATTCCATCTTGTTATCTACAGACAAAGTGAGTATAACCCCATACTGTGGTTGGAGGACGAGATGCGCGCGTTTGTTCATGATTCACGTGATTCACGCGTGATCGTGAGTGAAATTGACATCATATTGAATTTAGAGGGTAATTAATACAAAAATGTGATTTTAATAAATTTTTATGATTGTTTTTACGAAATTATACACTTTTTGTGCAAGAAATCGAAAAAGTAAAATAAAAATTTGTTGATTAGTTACTCACGTAAGCGTGCGTGAACGTGAGCAGAAAAAAATTTCGTGTCTGATAGTGCGTGAGGAATATTTTTATTTCGTGAGCGTGAGCGAGTCAAAATTCAGTCACGCGCCCATCTCCAGTTGGAGATTATAAAAAAAATGAAACAATTTTGTTCATTGTGTAAAATTTTTTTTAAGTCCAGACTTAAAACTCAAAGAAAAAACCGAAGATATTGACCGATTCCAAAAAGATTTTGCAGGCATGTTTCTGGTATGGGTGAGCCTTTTTTCCTGTGTAGCAGTTTTGAATCAGAGAAAAAAGTGTAAAACGGCCCATTATAATGTATACTCACTATGCCATTCCGTGTTTAACACATTGAAATATCGGTCTGTCTGTATATTACACGATTCACAAATAACCTGCAGGTCTTAGGCAGGATAAGTTCGTAAATAGCCCAGTTGGCAACGTCCTCGAGCCATCCTCGGTGACGGAGCGGTGACATGTCAGAGTCACTGCTGACATCCACAAGACATTTCTATGTACTGGGTTGAGGACAGTTTCATACAAATTTTCCAAATGACCTCACTCAAAGTCAGCAGTGGTCAGGGCTGACCTTCTGGAGACATGTCACCTAAGACTTCTTAGCGGAAATGTCAGACGTAGGTCATGCAAAAATACAAAAAAATTTCGTATTTCCTTTATTTTTTACTTTTTTCAATTATCCTTTATAAATAATCTTTCTTATATTTGGAAAAAACTCTTCGCCTGTTGTAGTCCCAACTTTTTCTTGGAAAATTATAATTTAATATACTGCTATTCTGAAGACATTTCCTTTTAGACGTCTTAGAGGAATTGTCCACACTCTTAAAGCAAACATTCAGTTCTGACAATGGTAGGACATGTCATCAAGGATTAACTATGATTTGTCAGAACCTCAAGACATTTCCTCAAGGAATCACTGTGGAAATTTCCTCAGTGACAAATTTTCCAACTGGGAGGCAAAATCAAGCCGGGAGCAAAAAAGTTTCCTTTTGAAGAACTAAACCAACATGTTCTATTTTTCATATATTTTTTTTTTTTAATTTTTAAGCAAATGAAACAATTTTATGTCAGAACAAGTTTAAGTCCTGCACTTGGGCCCTGGGTAATAGAAAATGCATTTTTTCAGCCCGCCCTTATTTGTGGGAGTGAATATATGGAAAATAAGGTACATTTTAATTGCTTAAGTGCAAAAATCATAATAAATGAATTTTGTTATGTCCCAACGACCCCCACCACCCTCTTCCATAAAACGCCTCTGTCACAAAATTTTATATAATTTTTTTTACATATTAGAAGGTATAAAAGATTCGGTCCCACACTCCCAATTGTTTTTTTTAGTTTTGTTATAAATTATTTGTGATCAAGACCTCGAGCTCAAATGATTTATTTTCTAAATTTAAAAATAAAAAGGTCGTTTAAAATAATAAATTAAATTTTGTTATAAATCTTACCGTAAAGTTTGATGGATTCGCCGACATTGTTATGCGAATTTCAAAAAAGTCTTTAATATTTGGTATGGCTGTATATTTGTGTAGTTTTGGAAGATCTGATGATTTTTGTGGCGATCCTGGTACAGTTGTTAGTGTTAAACCACGCGTTACGTCTATAAACGGATTACTAGTAGGTGTTGTTGGCGATGCAAGACTTGAGCCACTTGTACTAGTAGCTAATTTCTTGGTAAATTCTGGTGCAGATTTTATAGATGAAGGTGATTCATCTATAGCACAGCCTTGTAATAAATCGGAACACCTACAGTGAGAAAAACAAACAAAACAAATTATTAAAAAAAACTAATTCTAAATTAATACTTAGGGGCATGTCACAGACTCAATTCCGTTCGGATTTAAAAAAAAGTGGTTTACTACACCGAAAAAAATCCATGCAACATTTTACGAAATAAAATTTCGTACTTACTTGTTTCGTAAAATATACGAAAATTTACTTTATATTACGAAAAAAAAAATAGTCCAGACTTTTGTAAATTTACGAAACATACGAAAATATTCCGTAATCGTAAAAATTTTAAATTCCTCTGCACAAAAAGTAACCGGTCCTTAATATGTATATCACGTGACATGTCACACGGAACCAAATGACCCATAACAAACTTTGAAACCTTTCATATAATAGGACTTGCAATAACAAAATTTTCAAAGTTCCTTAAAGCATTTTTAATGAATTTTTTAAATTTCAAAACGCAAAAAAAATGCCAAAAAATGTTTCGTGTCCGAAAAAAAAATTTCGTTGGAAAATTTGTGCAGAAGATGTTTTTTTCTAAGAAAATTTTTAAACAAAATTTTTTTTTTGTAAATTTACAAAAATATATACTTTACTAACATGCTTATGCTACTTGTATTATAAGGAGTGAGATCATAAAAATGTTAACACACATAATGTTAAATAAAAAACAGACTACTGAATTTTAAGACTTCAAACCAAATTTTTATTAAATAAAATTTAATACAAAATCATAACAAAAAAACCGCATGGAACTCTAACCACTACGAACAAAGTTATCCACTTTTTCCGGAAACCCTCCCATTAAGGCTTTTATGGTAGTTTCTGTCACCTTTTTAGAGCAGGTGATCCATCTACGTTTGAAATCTTGCATGTCCTGGGAGACCTTTTTTGTGCCCTTTAATTCTTTTTTAACAAGAGCCCAATATCTCTCCACTGGCCTGAGCTCCGGGCAGTTTGGTGGATTTGCCTCTCTTGGTACAAAAACCACATTATTATCATTATACCACTCCAGCGCTTTCTTGCTGTAGTGACAAGATGCTAAATCGGGCCAAAAGTAAGTGGATACATTGTGCTGACTCAAGAACGGAAGAAGTCTCTTCTGCAAACACTCCTTGATATAAATTTCGCTGTTTATAGAGCCAGATGTCACAAATGACTGGCTTCTTTGGCCGCAGCTACATATGGCTTGCCATACTAGGAATTTTTTGGGGAATTTCGTTTGCTTTTTTGACCGAAATTTTTCCGCAACATTTCCTCAAACATCGGAAACATAAAATTCTTGACCAGGGAGCTGCGCAAAATCAGCCAGGACATAAGTTTCGTCGTCCATTACACAACAGTTGTATTTTTTTTATAAAATTTGATTTCAATTTTCTAGCTCTGGTTTTGGCCTCCAAATTTTTAAAAGCGTTTCTATCGGGAACTTTTTGAACTTTGTAGGACTTTAGTCCCGCCTTACGTTTCACTTTACGTACAAAAAAGTCTGAGCATTGGGCTAACCGAGCTGTTTTTCTGGCAGATGTGTTAGGAGCTCTCTTAAGGATGCTTTTAACTTTATATGCCTTACCAATGTTACGATAACCAGTCGTTGTTCCTGTTCCCGGCTTCCTTTCAATTGTTAGGTGTTCCAGATACCTTTTTACCACTTTTGAAACTGTTTGGCGGCATACATTAGTTTCTTTGGCAATTTTTTTGTATGTCCATGTTTGGTTTTGTTGAAAATATTTAATTATTTTTGAACGCACTTTTCTTTCATCGTCCATTGTGTAAAAAATTGCAAATTAAAACTCATGATGTAAATTAATTTATTAACTGACATATTTTTAAAATGTAAACTGCCGAAAAAAAAAAAATTTGGAAGCTTTACACCAAAGTTGTAGGCAAAAATGTGTGTTAACATTTTTATGATCTCACTCCTTAGGATCTTGACAAGATCTTGAAGAGATCGAAACACGTGATTTCTCAAAAGAAATATTTAATACACTCAACCAAAAATCATTGTATTCCCAAAGAAAATCATTGTAAATTCAACAGAAATCATTGTTGATTTTGACCCTACAAATATTTATGTTGATTTCAATAAAATTTGTTGTCAGTTTTTGTAAAAGTTGATCAACTCGTTTTTTTGTAAATCAACTCGTATTTTTTGTAAACTCAACTTATATTTTTGTTGATATAAGAAATATTATTAATAAAAAAAAGCTTGTTGTTATTTGTTAATATTCTTTTATTAAGTAAAAATCACAATATTTTTTAGAATTATCACCGGCTTTTTAAGCTGCAATATTTCACCACAAGATTTTCACACACTTCGTTTATTTATGTTTTGCACTCGTAAGCCATTCTCCAGTTTTCTAATGACACCAAATCAAAAGCCTTAAAAAAAAAACAAACAAAAGTATAATATAGTATAAATACATAAAGTAAACAATGTATTTTATTACTTACCAAATATTTACAGATCAGAATCTGATCATCAGATCCTATTTTAATTTATTTTTATAATATTAAATATTTTTATAAGAAACAAACACATAAAATAATTTTATAAGAGACAAACAAATTTCACATTGCAATGCATTGCTACCAACTTGATAATACAAAAATGAACGAACAGGGTTGTTTTTTCTTTTTTGGTTTTATCTATTGAATTCTGTATAAACGATGTAAAGAGTTGATTCAACTTTACTGATTATTCAACGATATCAACATTAATTTTTGTTGAATACGGCAATATTCTGTAAAACTTGATCTACAATGGGTTTACTAATTTTTCTACTAAGATATTTCTATGAGTGTATATACGAATTTATTTTTGTAATTTACGAATTTATTTTGTTTTGTAAAAACAAAAAAATATTTCGTAGAATGTAGTAAATTTTTTCTTCAAAACTTATAATTTTTACTAAAAAAATTTTCGTAAGCAAAAATTACGAAACAATTCGTGCAATGTACGAATAATTTTGTTTATATAAGACATGATTTTTTTTCTAATTTTTTATATCTAATATGTACGAATTAATTTTTGTAATTTACGAAATTATTTGTATAATATAGAAAATTGTTTCGTAAAAACAAAAAAATATTTCGTAGAATGTAGTAAACTTTTTCGTAAAAACTTATTACGAAATAATTTCGTAAGCAAAAACTACGAAACTTTTCGTACAATGTACGAAACATTTCGTTCATATAAGGCATGAATTTTTTTCGGTGTAGTAAAACCAGTGTTGCCACCTCATGTGTAATTACACATATCATGTGTAATTTTTTTTTCCATGTGTAGCCCATGTGTAATTGTCTGCATGTGTAATTCATGTGTAATTTGAAATTTTGACTTTTTGGAGCATTTTTTTTTTCATAATTTCTTTTAGCAAAACTTCTAGCAGATTTTTTTGCAGAAATGGATATTTTAACAAAATTCTCTGTCATTCAGTTTTAAAAAATAACAGAAGTTTTTAGTTTTTTTGCTGATTCTGTTTGCTGAGTTTACAAAAATATTTTTGTGAACATTTTAGCTAGTTATTTTAAAATTTTACAGATTTTTTTTTATTTCGTGAAATTTTAACGATTAAAAATTGTCAAAATCAAAAAATAGCAGACTATTTTGCTAATTTTACAAAAATACTTACAAGGGAAGAATTTTAGCCCTTATGAACCGATTTGCCTGAGACTTAAAATATATGATGAATTTCATGTAAAAATCGAGATGCATTGAACCCGACCCCCTCAGATATCGATGAAATTTTGTTCATAGCTAAATTTGATCAATACAAACAAACCCAGGCAGAAAAATACATACGGGCCAGATCTGGCAAAGTACCTAATAAGGTAGTATTAATACTGGCAAAGTACCTTTTTTTTGGGTTTTTAGTACTTGCTAAGGTACTAAATGATAACACCATTTAGTAGTGGCAAAGTACTTTTAAAAGCGCTTTCCCTGTACTTTAAAAAGTACTATCCGAGAATTTTTAAAATTGCTTTTTAACTAAAACAATCCATTACAAAATTAAAAATGTATTTAATAAAACATTTTTTTATTTAATAATTTGTACATTAGAATTTTTTTTTTTTTTTTTTTTTTTAATTTTTCTATTTTAAATAAATTATATATTAATTACACAACATGACAAAAGTGACCACTATTATAGAAAATAAGAGGTATGACCAACACATTTCCATCCATTTGAGACATGCTGAGTCGAATGGCGTACTCCGTTTTTCGATGCATGGTACAGTTTTCTTGACTTGTAGCAATGTTTCTTATGCAAATTTGGTTTAAAGCTTTTCATCTTAAGCCCTTAAATTCGCAAATTTCTTAATTTTTCGAGGTTCTCGCAAAATAAACCTCTAAATTGGTATTTGATAAAAAAAAATTGCTTTTAGTAGATCATAAAGGCATCCCTTACACTACGAATAGTGAACAAAAAAATCTATGTGATATAGACCATCATGTTAAAAATCGCGAAAAACTTTTTTTTATGGCAGAATCATTTTACAAGATAACTTAAGAGTCCATCTTTAACTATATAATGTGGAAACCTTAAACAAATAACTGACGAAAAATTTGTCCAAAAAAATAATTTTTGGTCAGTAAATTCTGTAAGGTTGCTACATTATTTACTTAAAGATGGACCCTTAAATTATCTCGAAAAATGGTGCTGTTGTATTTTTTTCGTTGTATTTTCTTTCGTAAACATTAATGGTTTTAAAATAAAACCAATTTATCCAGATAACGTATGTTTACTCAACAAGAAAATGTAATTAAAGTTACTGAAATTTTAAATAGAAAGCTGTCTAAATACAAATGTGATGATATATTTTTGAAAGGCAATATTTTCATTGAATGTAGCGTTTTTTTTTTTAATTTCCACTACCATCAAGAGAAAAAGAACTCTACAATGTTAAACAAATTTGATAAAAATTACATTATTACACATAGTAGAATCAAAATGTATTCATACTAAATTTAATAATGACACCATTGTCATAACTTTATAACATAATTAAGTGTTTTCAAATAAAATTTTAAAATTTAATTAAATTATTAAAAAAAAATATTTCAAATAAATAAACCGCCTTTAGTTTGTTAAAAAAGTACTAGCAAAGTACTTAATTCGGTGAAACCAAGTACTTTACTAAAAAGAGCTTGCTATACAAAAAATAAATTGCTTTGCCAGTACTTTTGTTTTGGTACGGTTGGCAATTTCTGGCTGGGAACTCTCATTTTTAGAAATGACTGTTTTGCGATTTTTTGGGCGTGACACAGTGGGAACGTTTTCGAAAAAACGCGAAAATGGTCGAAAAGAGCTCCATTTAAACTACAATAACTCTGAATCGGCTAAACCGATTTCCATGATCTTGGTATCATTAAAAAGATATTTTAACAGGCTTTATGACACGTTAAAAAAAAAAAAAAAAAAAAAATACACTGTAAAAAATTTATAACAAAAAAAATTTTAACTGACGAAAAAACCAAAAAGATCAAGGGTTTTTTTTACAGTGTATTAATTTTTTAGAAAGGTTTATCCTTCATCTATACCATATCAAAAAATAAAAATGGGTTCTTTGTTAGTTTTTTTTATATAATTTTTTAAGTAGTGTCACTTCTAGTAATTGCCCTTATATTTTATAACAAAAAAAATTTTAGGTAACGAAAAACCAAAAAAGATCAAGGATTTTTTACAGTGTATTACTTTTTTAGAAAGGTATTTTCTTCACCTATAACATATCCAAAAAGTAAAATGGGTTCTTTTTTATTTTTTTTTTAATAATTTTTTAAGTAGTGTCACTTCTAGTAATTCCGCAAAATTCTGAATAAAAAAATCAATGTATTCTTCATAACAATTTTCTATTTTGTCATAAACATTTATTACTTTACCCATAATAAAGAGAAATATATATAGAACAAAAAAATTGTTGCCCTTTTCATTCCAAAGATTTTTTCAGGTCTATTTTTTCTTCCTCAGGTAGCTAATAACATAGTAAAAAGAAATAGAAACACAAAATATAACAAATATTTTCCTTTCTTAGTAAAAAATTTAACGGCAAACAGCCCTTATTTCCATACAAATGCATGTAAATGTATAGGGGTCTGGCCAGAACTAAGGACTCAAAATATGTACCTGACGAAGGGTTAACAGGTAAAATAAATAAACATTGTCCCAAATTATGAATATGTTTTAACCGCAAAAAGTTCTTGCTTGCCTTAAAAAATGCTATATAATTGCACCTGATGAACGTACCGAAATTCATAATTATAAACAGTTTCGAGAAGCCAAGATATCCCATTACAATTTTTACGCGTATATTTTAAAAAATTGAGTGAATATGAATTCAAACAATAAGTACAGATGCATAAAAATATCTAATAAGTGTTGCGCTTCGCTTCGTAAAATAAGTGAAAACGAGGCTGCAAATATAATTGAATATTTTCCAGCTGTCGCCAACATTCATTGTAGCCGTATTTGCGAAACTTGCCGGAATACACTGAGAAAAGCTCGCAGTCGTAATGAATCCAACGTGGAGCAGAATGAAGTCTCAAATTATTTACCAACAACGCCCAGCAATGAAATTAGCGAAGAATTGAATGAACTTCCAACTTGTACCAGCCGTATTGCAAACATCGAAAGGACGGAAGTCATTGAAAATATAAATGATCATATTATTCCTCATCTACCAAACCAAATGTCGCCTCTTAAAAGGAAATATATGAAACGAGATGCATACAGAAATAGAAAATCACTGCAAATTTTCGAAAATATAGCAGATTCACTTGGAGCTGATCCATTATCTGATTTGTCAGCGCAACTTGAAAACGTCAAAGCCATTTACGAAGAAATTTTGGAAAACATCAAATATCAAATAGAGAACAGCTCAAATCTTTTGGAAAAGCAAAAACTTTTATCTCTCTTACCAATCAATATGAGTCACGCAGAAATTAAAGATCGTTTTGGGGATGATATATCTCACGATTGTATCAAAAAAAGTAAAGATATCCAAAGGAATAAAACGAAGTTTGCAGATATCAATCTTTTTAAAATGAGCAGACGTAGCTTACCAGCCGAAACTCTAAGCACAGTCAAGTTATTTTATGAAGATGATGAAATTAGCCGAATGATGCCTGGATCGCAAGATTCAATTACTGTTAAACAAGGAAACTTACGTGAAAAAGTTCAAAAAAGACTGATGTTATCTTCACTACGCGAATCTTACTACGAATTTAAAAAAAAACATCCCTTGGCCAAAGTGGGTTTTACAAAATTTACAATGTTAAGGCCAAAAAATTGTATAAAACTTGGAGTTGGAAACCAGCAAAATATCTGTGTATGCACATTGCATCAGAATATGAAATTGATGTTTGAAAAAAGTGGCTTAAAATCAATTTGTATTGAAGGAGAATGCACATTTACCGATTACAAAGATGTTCTCAAATTCGTTGTTTGTAATGGTGACATAGAAAAAAGCGAGTGTTGCGTTTCAATGTGTGGTCACTGCTTTAAAAATTTAAATAATCTAAAAACGCATATGCTAAAACATTTTGAAAATAACCAAACTGAAGAAATAATATACAAAAAGTGGAATACAACGATTAGATGTGTTCTGGAAACGTTAACCACCAACCCAGAATCATTTGTCAGCGATTTTACTGAACACATCAAAGTTCTGATTCCGCATCATTTCATAGCAAAGCGACAATCTGAATTTATCAGCAATAAAAGAGCGGCGCTGTTATCAGGAGAAATGTTAATTCAAATGGACTTTGCTGAAAATTATGCATTTCTTGTACAAGATGCCGTGCAAGGATACCATTGGAATAATGATCAGGCTACAATACATCCGTTCGTTATTTATTACAAAGGTAATTATTTTAATATTTTGGTATTAGTAAACACATCCATCCACACTCATAAAAATATTTAATAATTTTTATTTATTTGTTTTTTTCCTTTGTTTGTTTATTTTCAGATAACGATAAATTAACTCATAAAAGCTTCGCCATAATATCTGATTGCAATACCCATGATAGTATAGCAGTTCATCTATATATTTCAAAAATGGTACAGTTCGTGAAGGCCAATATAACCAACAATATTAATAAAATCATTTACGTATCAGATGGTGCAGGAGCACAATATAAAAATAAATATAACTTCATTAATTTATGCCATCACAAATCTGATTTTGGGATTGACGCTGAATGGCACTTTTATGCTACCAGTCACGGAAAATCTGCATGTGATGGAATCGGAGGAACATTGAAGAGAGGTGCTCGAAATTATAGTATTGCAAATAAAAATGAAATCCAGACAACGAGGCAACTCTATCACTGGGCATCAGAAACATATAAGACCACCATACAAGTTGCTTACGCAGATGCTGACGAATACAACAACGTTAAAGAAAAGCTATTTTCAAGATATGAAGAAGCTAAAACTATAACAGGAACTCAAGGCTTTCATTCATTCATTCCGATAAATGAAACTTTTGTACATGTGCGCAGATATTCTGACTGTGCCAAATTTGAGCAGCGCAAAATTTCTTACAAATAATTAACTTAAAAAAAATTTAAATAAAATAAAACACAAATTAATAAAAACGTGGCAAATAATATAAACAATTGTTGATGGTTTTTTATTTGTAAACATTTAAAAAATGTTAGAATTGTTGAACTATTTTGTGAATGTGACCAGATATTTTCGCTGTTATTCGAATTATTTCGAAAACTTTCGGTAAGTATTACTAGAAGTGACACTACTTAAAAAATTATATAAAAAAAATAAAAAAGAACCCATTTTACTTTTTGGATATGTTATAGGTGAGAGAAATACCTTTCTAAAAAAGTAATACACTGTAAAAAATTCTTGATCTTTTTTGGTTTTTCGTTACCTAAAATTTTTTTTGTTATAAAATATAAGGGCAATTACTAGAAGTGACACTACTTAAAAAATTATATAAAAAAAACTAACAAAGAACCCATTTTTATTTTTTGATATGGTATAGATGAAGGATAAACCTTTCTAAAAAATTAATACACTGTAAAAAAAACCCTTGATCTTTTTGGTTTTTTCGTCAGTTAAAATTTTTTTTGTTATAAATTTTTTACAGTGTATTTTTTTTTTTTTTTTTTTTTTAACGTGTCATAAAGCCTGTTAAAATATCTTTTTAATGATACCAAGATCATGGAAATCGGTTTAGCCGATTCAGAGTTATTGTAGTTTAAATGGAGCTCTTTTCGACCATTTTCGCGTTTTTTCGAAAACGTTCCCACTGTGTCACGCTCAAAAAATCGCAAAACAGTCATTTCTAAAAATGAGAGTTTGTTTGTTTTGATTAAATTTAGCTATGAACAAAATTTCATCGATATCTGAGTTGGTCGGGTTCAAAATTTCAGTTTTATCTCGATTTTTAAATGAAATTCATCATATACAAAAGAGACAATTCTTAGGTTGGGGTGTCTCGGCTTATCGTCCATATCAGGCATTTAGGCGTTCAAAAAATTGGTAAAAAATGGTGAAAAAATCGTTTTTTGAATTTTTTAGCCATTTATTTTTAAGAAACTATATGATTTATGCATATGAGAAGAAAGGCTTTTTAATACCTATCCAACGGTGGCATAACCTTGTAAAAATTCGGCTTCGCTAATTTTTTTTTTTTGTGAAAATATGTAAATTTTGGGGGATATTTATGTGAAGACATAGACCTACGATATCCGTATGAATACGAAAAAATCTTTATTAAATTTAAGTCGACACGTATTTTTGCTCTAGACGATATTCCTCTTAGTTCGGGAGTTATCGAAATTTTCCCGAAGGTCTTCCTTGTTTCATAAGGGGACAACGAAATTTTTAAACACTGATATGGCCGATAAGCCGAGACACCCCACCCTTAAAATCGTCTCTTTTATATATAATTTAATTTTCAGGCAAATCGGTTCATAAGGGTTGAGATACTTCCCTTGTTAGTTATCATAATTATTTTTCTAAATTTTATAAAAAAAAAAATTGACGAATTCAAAAAAAAGAAAAAATACAACAAACTGTTTCTGTGAAATAAGCACCTTTTTCTGCCGTTTTTGTCCTTAAAATTTAGCAATATTTTCGTTTATGTTTATGCTTAAAATTTTTTACTTAAACGATACGTTTAAGATGTTCAGATTTTTCATCAAGTCTGCAGATTTTTCTGCTTTAATCAGCAGGGTTTTCGGTAAAAATGAGCAGGGGGCTAATCACGTAAAACGAAAACGATAGACGATACATAAACGACATCAAAATACATATCGTTTTGAAGGAAAATTTGAAAGTTTTTCTTTATTAAATTATTAAAAATTGTTGTCTAATCCAGAAACATTAAAAAAATTGGAAATATTTGCATTAGTTTAGGAGCACCAAGGCTCCAAAAATCGACGATAGTTAAATATCGTTTTACGTGATCACAGTCCAGATTTTCAGATGAAATCAATATATTTTTTTGCTGTTTTTCAGATTTTCTTCTGATTTGACTTAGATTATCCAGACAGAAATTTCGCAAAAAAATATAAATCGTAGGTTTTCTGAGCAGTAACAACCAGACTTTGGTTAACCGTTATATTTTGAAAATTTACAAAAAAAAATTTAAAAAAAAGCATGTGTAATTTCATGTATAATTTTGGCATGATCCATGTGTAATTTGTGATTTCATGTGTAATTTTAGCATGACCCATGTGTAATTTACGATTTTGTTGGTGGCAACACTGAGTAAAACGCAAAACGAATATTATTTTTTTCAGAAAGAAATCACTTTCAAAAATCAAAGTGAAATTGAATTGCATAAAAGTGGTTTCATTCAAAAAAAAAAAAAATATATATATATTTGCTTTGCGTTTTGCGAGTAAATCACTTATTTTACTTCCGAACGAAATTGAGTCTGTGACATGCCCCTTAATTATTCTTCAAACAATAATTTATTTTAAATGAAAATTCTGCCGATGCTTTAATATTTAAAATTATAAATTAAAGAAAAAAAAAACTTACCCTTCTAATTCATGTTCTATACGTATTGAATCATTAATGTTACAAATGTTACCATCTAAACGTGTGTAAATTGTTACAAAGGGAACATCTCCTGTCACAGACAGTCTTGCCTGTTTTAAAAAAGAAGAAGAAAAATCAGTAAATTTATCAACGGTTTCAAAAATTTTATCAGTATTTTAAACATTGCAGATTATTAAATAATATATTCTAGGAAAAATTGTTTGCTACAATAACTTAATAACTGCCAATATTATTTTTTTAATTTGAAAACTTACCAAGGCTTCAATATCATTTGGCAACATACCACGTATACGTCCCACAATATTTCCAGTAATATTGGGTATATTGTGTAATCTTACTTTAACAGCTTGTGCTGGAAATTTACTTAAAGCCATACTTAAACTATCTAACAAAAATATTTTAGAAATATTTGTCGATTTTGTTACACCACTATCAACATAAAACATTTGAAAGTTTTCACTGCCAGCTTGTATATCGGGATCGGCCAATGCAGCACGATGCCATTTAATATCATTTGGATCATCATCTTCGCAAATCAAAAACAAATTAGAACGTTTTAGATCATCGAAAGTAATTTTATGTTGATCACTTTTTAATTTAGATTCTATAATTTGTTGTAAAAGTTTCTTAAAAAAAAGAATTTTACAATTAATATTGAATTGATTTTAAAAATACAAATCAACTTACTTGAACATATTTTAGTTCAGGACTATTAACCTGAAGGTAAATGTCACCATTATCACTAATATGAGTCACTAAAACATTGGTTACAGTACTTTGTTTAATCTCCGGCAACAATGTTTCTTTGCAAATATCGTTTAACAATTGGTGATTCACATTAACATCTTCTTGTGTGGAAGTATCAAAGAATACTACTTGAATTTTACCATGACTCTTGGAGTTTGTATCATAAAATTCATTTTCTTTAGTGAAAATACGACCCACCAAAGATTTAGTGGGCAATAAATCATCTAAACATTTACGAGAACAAGGATGATCCTCAAAATCATCCAAACCATAAAGTGAAAATGGCACAGCTTGTGCTGGTAGTTTCAAGAAATGCGTTTCACATATATGTAATTGATCTACCGCCAACCAATCAGCATCACCAAAATCAATAAAGAAACACAGAGCTGTACCCTTAGCTTTATCTAATTCTTCAACTCTAACACGATGCCAGCATTCGTTTATATGTACAAGATAGATATTATTGCGCGCAATTGATACAGGACGTTCTTTTTTTGTAGACATATAAGCATCAATATCATTTCCTAGAGCATCAAAACGTACATTATAGTCTTGACCAAAAAGTCGACCCCAGACTTCAACAGTAGATGTACAAAAAGTTATAAATATATTCCAATATTCTTCGGACCAGGGTAAACGTATGGGATCGATCTGTATAATTTTCGTATTTTCACCAGGAGTTAAGGGAGTGTCTAAAGGGGAGATAAAGGACAGATAGATGAAAAATAAGTATGTACTTTAGGAATTTCAAAGTTTTTTTTATGGGAAAATGTCTCAGAATTTAAAAATTTTTCTAAAGAAAAAATGTCTCAGAATCAGAGAATTTTTTAATAGGAAAATGTCTCAGAATTTGTGATTTTTTCTATAGGAAAAATGTCTTAGTGCGGTTAACACAATATCCAGTTAAAACAAAGTTAACGTAACCTCCGGTTAGTCCCATACAAATTTGACATCTATAACCTCCGGTTAGCACTAAACCCAATTTATCTTCCGGTTAGTTCGTTTGTGTTATCAGCCCTTAGAATCTGAGATTTTTTCTATAGGAAGGAAAATTTTTCTATAGAAAAAATGTTTCAGAATTTGTGAATTTTTCTATAGGGAAAATGTCTTAGAATCAGAGATTTTTCTATAGGAAAAATGTCTTAGAAGCTGAGAATTTTTCTATAGGAAAAATGTCTCAGAATCTGAGAATTTTTCTACAGGAAAAATGTCTTAGAATCTGAGAATTTTTCTACAAGAAAAATGTCTCAGAATCTGAGAATTTTTCTATAGGAATATGTTTTATAATCTGAGAATTGTTCTGTAGAAAGTAGGTCTCGCAGAGAAAACCTCTTTAATAGTTAAAACTTTTTTCTCAATTTCACTCACCTCTATCCGCATCCTTATTAGCAAATATTATTACTTTACTTAATCCAGTCTCTGTTGTAAACAAACTAGATGTTTGTATTAATGCCCACCAATTATCCGGTAATTGTTGTTGAAATGTTGTTTCAAACCATTCGGGCAAATTCTTGGCAAAAATACCGTGTGGATGATTAAGCAATTCCGTATAAAGTTTATCCAATAATTCAGTATCGGTAAATGTACATGCCGGTAGAAGTTTTTTCTTTTCTTGCATTTTAATCTTTTCCAAAGCCCTCTTTGCACAAGCCTCTTTAGCGAGGTATTCCGTCTCATATTCATGGGGATAAGTAGAAAAGATTACACCATTCACGTGAACACTACACGATAAGGTGCGAGAAAATTTATTCTTTAATACACTAAAGCGGGGTGACGAATAATTTTTCAAACGGCAATGTTGTATAACGGCTGTAATGGAATCCATTTTTGGATTTTGATTGAATTGTTGATGACTAAATGATGACATGTCCATTTTAGGTGTATTACTAAATTGATGATGATTGTACGTAATAGGCTGAAAAAAAGGATGTTTTGAGAATTCAACGCAAATTTAGAACACCCTAAGCTTAAAACTTGTGTTACATATAGGTTCGTCTCCTTATAAAACCCCCCACCAAGACGTGATTTTTGGAACATCCGATTCTAAGGGGTTAAAAAGTTTAACTTGAAACTTTTAATATTTCCTGAAATAATGGTCCTAAAAACTTAAAACTAGCTGAAAAACATTCTAAAAAAATACTTTTTGAAAATTTCGATTCTAAGGAAATGAAGAAGTGTAATTTGGTACTTTTTCGGTCTCGAACTGGTCCGATTCCCTTATAATTCAGAAGAGTGATTTGTGAATACAAAACACGTTAACCTGCTAAATTTCGAAAGGATATCTATTATAATACGGTTATTAGGTGTCTTTTGAGGTAAAATTAAATAGGACCTTCGAATGTGGGCTAGGTCAAAACATGGACTGATTTTTATAGGCTTCGTCCTTGGGCCAAGAGTGGCAGAAGTTTCAAATTTCAAGTAAATTAATTAAAAATTTACATGGACAGACAGACGGACGGACATCGCTAGATCGACTCAAAAAGTGATGAAAAAGTGAAAAAGGATCAAGGTTTTAACCGGTAACGCATCTAGTTTTGTTATAAAAAAAATAATTTTGAAATAATGTAAATTTCCTCACCTGTGTTGAAGTATATTCTGGTTTAACATAAACTTTTAAGCGATTTTGTATACCAGCTGCATTAGATTTTGGTTGTTCCATTTGATTATACAACTGGGAAGGAGCTGGTTGTTGTTTTAGTGCTGGAGCAATAACTGCAGGAGTTTGAGATTGTGTAATATTAGTCTTAGGTAGCTGCTTTTCAACAGGCTGCTGCTTTTGAATAGGCTGCTGCTTTTGAGTAGGCTGCTGCTTTTGTACAGTTTGCTGCTGCTGTTGCATAGGCTGCTGCTGCTGTTGCATTGGCTGCTGCTGTTGCATTGGCTGATGCTGTTGATTATTTTGTATGGCATTTAATCTTTGTTGTGGTTTAAGCACCTTTGTTTCCAATGAAGATTTTTCAACTTTTGTTGTTTGTTTATTAACCGTAGACTGTGATACCTGCTGCTGTTGAGATTTTGTTTCAACTTTTTTAGTTTCCATCGAATTTTGTGACTCTTTTGCAGATGTTTTTGAAGCGCCTAGTATAGGTCTAGGTGCTCCATTAAATCCAGATTGTTTTTGTGGCTGTTCACTTTGTTTTTGTTGAACTTTAGCTTGTTGCAACTGATGTGGTTGTATAACTTTGCTGGCTAATGATGATTGTTGCGCAGATGATGATGATGATTTTTGTTGCAAAGTCGATTGTTGTTGGGGTTTTAAATTTTTCTTTGAATTTAACATTTCACGTAAATCTTTTGGTTGACTATTACTGCTACTGCCCATTGATTTTTGTCTTTGTAATGATTGTGAATGATGTGTTTGTTGTTGTTGTTGCGCTTGTTGATTACTATAATTTTTTTGTTGGAAGCTGCTGCTACTACTGCTGCTACCACCACGATAACTGCTATTATAATTATTGTTATTACGATCTCCAAAACCATTTGAACGTGATGGCATACGAGAAGGTTGTTTCATTGCCTTAACAGGAACAATACGTGAAGGTCTACTCGACTTTTGGCTTCTTACCATTGAGGTAATATGAGCAGAACTTTTACTATACTTGGCTGTTATAATAACCTTTAGTTTATTAAAAAAAAGGTTTATAATAAAGAGAAAAATCAATAGGGGAAACAAAAATTCAATAGTTTACTTTTTCAATACTTTATTTAAAAATTAATAAAATGGAGTATGATGAGATTATTTTCTTACCACTCAGCTCAAACACAATCTTCACATTGAAATTTAAATAAAAATATTTTTTTTTTTAAGTAAAAATCTATTTATAAAAATCGTAGAAGCATAAACAATTGCATATTCAATAAAAAAAAAATACAAAAACAACAAAATTATAAACAATCTTCAAATGGGGTGAATGTATGGCATGATGCATGCATTTTATCTCATGTATCCATAAAAATTCACTCACATACTGTGAATACTGCATAAAGTTATATGCAATAGGGTGGTTATATGAATTGAATTCACGATTTAATTTGTTGTTTTTTTTTATCAAATTAAGTTTTTAAATTTCAATTTTCCTCAACACAGACTTCAAATTTTGAACAATATTAGAGGTATTCAGAGTCTTGTTGCCACCCCTGGCAATGTAGCAAAAGAGTACTTCTTTCAAAAAATACATGTATTTTGAAAAGTAATTTTGTAAAGTGCTCTTTTACCACCAGTGCCAGGGCTGGCAAGCAAGACTCTGAATACCTCTATTGAAATTCAAAATATTGAAGCTAAATAATTACACTGTTCGATACCAAAAATCTCCAAGTGAAATATTTAACTGATTGTTATAGATTTTGCGCTCCTGATTCCAAATCTACCTTTCACATTTTCTAGCACGTACCTTTTTAAGATATTTGCTGTTAAAAAGTCAAAAACCAATCATTTAGAACATTTAGGGGCCCACTGTTACATATTCTAACGTTACTTTAACATTCGTGTTTGAAAATTGTAGTTGAATTTGTAAAGAATAAAATTGCGTATCAGTAGAGTTTGAATTTTCAAACGCCAATATCTAAAAAACGGTACGCGTTAAAAAAAAATTGAATTTGGAATCTAATTTTTTTGGATCTAATTTATACAAATCTGTCACCTAAATTTTTCTTACGCGTACCTTATATTCTTTTATTTAAACTCCACTGTTAAGTTAGGTTATCTTTTAGGAATTAAAAAAAAAAATTAATTGTCGAACTACAAAACTTCCAAAAATTGTAAAATAAGTGCCACCCTTTCGGTTTCTGATTATTTTATTTCTACTCAAATAAAAAAATGATGATGTTGCTTTTAAAAAATGTGTTCCCTTTAAAAAAATATCTTTAACTTTGTTCAAGAGTTTTTACTTACATCACCATTGCCATAGACATTGAATAGAAATTCTCCAGTATCTTCAAGTAAATCCTGTGGATTTTTATATCCCATACTTTTATAGGGCAATGGTTTACTTTCCACTTCGGGATATTCCCGTAATACGTCTCGTAAATAACATGGTGGTTTGCGTGATGTTACCAAAGCACGAACTATAGAACCAATGTGCTTCAGTTCCTGTTGCTTGTTGGACATTGTACTGGAATTAAAAGAAAAATTATAGTTATAGATATGTCAATAGGATTTTAATTGGGATTTTATGAATTTAAAATAGCGTTTCGTATTTCCAAATGGTCTTTTTTTTAATTTCAATTATAAATGGAACAAGCAGGGCACGGTTTTGCAATTAGAATGGAAATCACCGACGGACGGACATTTACAGAATGTTTTAGAATAAAACATATACTTTATGGGGTCCTAGATCGAAATTTCAATGCTTTACACACGTAATGAAAAAGTGAGTATAGCCCCAAAATGTAGTTGGAGGGTATACAAAAATGTTTGTATAAAATTCCGTTTGCGTCCCTCCGCCAGCACCCGAAAATAAGCATTTTGTATTTTTAGGTTACGTGGTAGTACCAACATTTTCGATATGTCCTTACTAGGGATGCCAAACGGGAAATCTCAAAATCCCGGAATTCTTCGGGATTGACAAATCCCGAGTCCCTGGAAATATTTTTTTCAATTCCGGGATTTATAGGATTATCTGGAATTTACAAATCCCAAAAAATACCGGGATTTCGGTATTTTTTTATCAAATTTTGTAATCAAAATTGACTATTTCTTAAGGTACCTACAGACGACGCAATATTATGTACAATATTCAATTTTATTTTTTTTTTAGTGGCCCAAATTCATATTTAGGGGGTAAAAAGAAGGGGGGAAGACAAGGTAATTTTTCATTTTTTTTCGTATAACTCCTATATTATGCAAAGAAACCTAGTCATATTACATACCAAATAAAAGGTCTTTGGAAAATCTAAAATACCAAAATTTTAGGACATTTTTGTCTATATGTCGAAAAATATTTACTTCTTTGGACCGTTATTAGCACCACGAGATAGGTTTTTTAATACCTTTATTGTGATACCACACATGCCCATATTAATTTTGTTTAAATAGGCGTAAATCGTAAAAAACTAAAAAAGGTAAATTTCCCCCCATACAAATCCACCCCACTAAAAATGAGTTTGGGCCGCTAAAAAAAATACGTGTCGAATTAATTTTCGTTCTTAACAACATATCCAAATTTCATGAAGATCGGAGAGTGACACCAGGGAGACTTCCTTTGTTAGTCTGTATTTTTTTTAGGTTTTTAATTAATTTCAAAATGTCATACTACATATATCTCCCTACTACTAACAAAGGGAGGTCTTTCAGAGGGCAACCACCGATTGCCCTGGAACTTGCATATGGGAATGAGAGAAAAAAATTGTTGCCTCTTTATAAAAAAATATGGTCTCTCGGCAGGAATTCACCAAATGCAAAAATACGGGTCAGCTTAATTTTAATAGAGATTATATATATGATTTTGGCGGTCGTAGTGCCCCGTAAAGTGCACTATAGCCTTATTTTTGGCTTAAGTTGAATTTATTGGATTGCTCCCAAACTTTTACCAGAGACAGATCTTTTGATTACAAATATCGGGTGATATTGTGTCGGCGAGATCTGGTTCGCGAGTTATGTCGGCTTGAAATTCGAATATTATATTTTTTTCAAAATCGTCGCTAAAATTTTTTTTTTTTTTTATACCCTCCACTCTAGTGATAGAGGGTATATATAAGTTTGTCATTCCGTTTGTAACACCTCGAAATATTGGTCTAGGACCCCATAAAGTATATATATTTATGATCCTCGATCGATTTTAAGTCGATCTAGCGATGTCCGTCCGTCCGTCCGTCCGTCTGTCTGTCTGTCCGTAGAAAACACGCTAACTTTTGAAAGACTTTACAGAGGCTACTGAAGTTTGGCATATATGTTTGTCATTTACCTGGTCAGGTTGGTATTGCAATCCAGCTAAATCGGTCCAGTGGTTCAAAAGTTATGAGCAAAAGAGTAAATTTCGGCAAGGGTGTTTCGCGAATTTACGAGATAAAAAACACGATAACTTCCGAAAGACAATAATGAGACTACTGAAGCTTGACATGTATCTTTGCCATTCCCCGGGTCTGTTTGGATTTAAATTTCAGCTCAATCGGTCCAGTGGTTCAAAAGTTATAAGCAAAACCCTGAATTTCAGATTAGTTTCATCTAAAATGCCACGTGTTTTAACAAGTTTAAAAAGCATTGGTGGAAACTAAACAATGCTTTTCAAACTTGTTTAATTTTAAAGCAATGCTTTTTAAACTTTTTTAGTTTTAAAAGCATTGGTAACTTAAAAATTACACACGAAAAAAATTTTACACTCAAAAAAAATTTTACACTCAAAAAAATTTTACAATTAAAAAAAAAATTTACACAAAAAAAAAATTAGTTTTTTTTTTACAAAAATGACAATATTTTGTGTACATACGTGCGTGCATTCACTCAGAAATATTTTTACAGTAAAATAAACATTATACTCGAAAAAAATTTTACACTCAAAAAAAAAATTAGTAATTTTTTTTTTTTTTTTTTAAATGACAAAAAAACGTTTTTTTACTCAACATATAATATTTCTAATCAAAATTGTTTATTTTTTCACGTTAAAAAATGTACTACCCTTTAAAAAAATGCATTGTGGAGGGTATTCATAGATTCGGCAAAGTCGAATTTAACTTTTCTACTTGTTTTTTATTAATTTTTTTTTTTGGCCAAAGCTTATTTTTCTTATTTATTTCCTCATTTTCCTCTCCTCTCCATCATATGCAAGTTTCAGGACAATCACTGGGTGCCCTCTGAAAGACCTCCCTTGTAAGTGGTGGGTATAAAAACAAATTAAAGGCAAGTGGGTACAGATCTTTGAAATAGTGATTTGGGAGTATTCAGTCACTAAAACTGATCCATGCGAAATGGGATGAGGTCATTAGTTAATATAATTTATGTTGTAAACAAAAACATCGATTTCATACCATGGTTTTTATACATATGCAATTTTTTTAATCATTTTTTTTATCATATTTACTTTTTGTCTTTCGTTTTACACTTGGCAATGACTGCAAGCAATTGGACATACACACACATGCATACACTCAAAATAATCACTCTGTTAAATTACAGAGATACTCTGCTGAGCCAGCAGAAAATACCATAGATTTCCAACCAGCAAGATTTTTTGTTATTTTACGAAGAAAACTCTGTAAAATGATTTCGATAAAAAAAAAACCTGTAAATTTACAGAATCATCTGTAAAATATTGATAAAAGCGACCAGAATTTTACTATTTTATTTACTATTTGTTTCTGATCAATTTCTCTTTCCTTAATGTGTAAGTAGTGTTGACAATTGGAAAATGCCACCGAGTAAATTTGCCCGCTTTAATGCTTCCAAATTGTAAATTTACTTTTTTTATTTTTGTGAAAATTACGATGTATTTTACGAGTACCTCCAATTTTAACCGACATCCTCGTAAAATTTACCAGGTTTTATTGTAATTTAAGACGCTTTTTAAAGAGCGGTTGAAATATTTGGGAGTTTTTTGAAGAGCTTTTATTTAAAAACTGTATTAATATAGTTATTATTTAAAAACTATATTAAGGGTTGCCAGACGGCCGGGAATGGCCTGGATTTTCCAGTTATTTTGGGTCTGGTCCAGTTTCCAGTTAAAGTATAATTTATCCAGTTAAAAAAGATTTCTTTAATTTTAACAATATTTTTATTTATTTAATAAATTTTTAATTTTTTTTGACTACTTTTTGAATAAAACATAAATCTTTTCACTACTTTTAAATGTGCCCTTTTTGCTGCATTTTCACTACTTTTTTTTATAACTTTTTCGAGCATATCGCATTCTAGTGGTGCTGAAATCATGAATGTTTTCCTTGAGATCTTCGATGATCTGAGAATTGTTTGATGAACATTTTGCTGAACAAATAAAGCCAAAAAATAAGTCTGGAGCGGTCAAACCTGCAGATAAGGGCCAGTTATTGTCGCCCGGGGATTTCAACTGGCCAACTAGATTTCCCGATTTTATCACTTCGGACTTATTTTTGTGGGGTCATTTGAAAAGAAAAATCTACGCTATCAATCTTAGACCATTGACGTCAACATCAACATTTCGAGATGATCGAATATGTAGCGGAAATGCTTAAAAAGGGGCACAATTTGCCGTGGCCAATAAATGCAGTCATTTGATTGATGTTTTATTCTAAAAGTAGTCCAAAATATCTTACTTTTGAAAATCGGTCGATTTGTTTTAAGTTATTAAAAAAAAAAATCCAGTTATTTTTTTAAAATCCAGGTGATTTTTTTCCATTTTCCAGTTATTTGAATTCTAGTATCTGGCAACCCTAATTACAGAGCACTAAGTTAAATTACAGTTGAAATTTAGTATTTTGGTTACGAGAAAATGTATAAAATCTGTATTTTACCAAAAAACTCTGTTTATTATCTATAAAATAGAGATTACAAAGTAAAAACTAAAATTACAGATAAAATTTTGTTTTTCGGTTACAAGAAAATACAAAGTATATTCTTAAAATCTGTATTTCGACAGATAACTTTGTCAAATGTCTGTCGAATTAAGATTACAGTCATTTTACAGAGTTTTTAACAGAGTAATTATTTTAAGTGTATACATACTTTCTTATAAGCATACAACAACCAGCCAGCCAATTTTTCTTATGATGTGTTTATGCGATTTCTAAACTATATATTAAATTCCAATAAGAAATAGTGCATATAACAGTACATAAATTATGTTTCCTTGACTTTTGATAGCACAAGGCAACTTGTTGATTCGTTTTAATTAATTATACAAATAATGCAATAAAATTTTACTTACATACTTATTTTCACAGCTTCTACCAACTTATTTTTGTGTTTTTTTCGTTAACTGTAAAAAGTTTTCGTTGCACTTTCCCTGGCTTGTTGAAATCTATTGAGAGAACACTTTCACAAATTTATAAATGGTTAACCACACTCTTGTTAAAAAATGCAAGCTAACAATTTAAATCGTTGGATTTGTGTACACAATTTATATTTTGTTAATTCTTTTCGGGGATTTTCTTTTTTTGTAGGAAAAAAAATACAATTTCTAATTACAATTCAACAAATTCCTTTACACGTACGAAAGACGTCTGAACTTTTTGCTGATTTGACCCAGCTGTTTTGTGGTGAAATTGTCGCAGAAAAATGGCAGCTTACTACCGCAAAAATGCAACACTGTGATGGTGAGTTTTTCATTTTTGACCACAGTACAAGAGCAGAAAAAGCACGGCACGGAGACTGTTTTATTAAGTATGATGTTCATCAATCTTATCAACCAATTTTAGTGCAGGGCAGAGCTTGTATTGAACTAATTCCTTAATTCAATTTTCCGTTCTGAATTATAGTCGAAAGAATTAATTCATTTTGCACATTTAATTGAATCGAACAAATTCATATTTATTTCCATTCAATAACACTGAAAAAGAATTCAATTCTTTTTTATTGTTCTTTAAAATACGTTCAAAGGATTCATACGCTTGTTCTGTTCCTACTCCAAGTTGCCTTTTTTACCCATCTTCTTCTCAGATTTTTTCCAAAAAAGAATTATAAGATTTTTTCTACTTAATAAAAAATTCTTTTAATAAATTCTCAGGGCGGATTTTACAGTCCAAACTAAGTTCTTACTTAAGTAAAATCTTAGTTAAGAATTATTTAAGTATTTTTTATCACTTAAGTTAAATTCCATTTTACAGTTTGTACTTAAGTTGAAAAGAAAATATGCTAAAAATATGGTAACACAGATTATTATTTTTGATTTGACAATTCAAAAGGAATACAAAAAAATAAAATAATAATAAAAATATACAAAACAAAAATTAAAACAACGAAAAATCCCACAAATGCAGATGTTTTCCATTAAAATCTTCCGCCGTGGGTATTGTTAAAACCATAACAAGAACGCGGCTAAGGTCATTATTGAAAAAATCTTCACCCGATTGATTTTGGACACAAACTAACGTCTCTGTGAAAAGGTTTCTATTATTTCCACCAAAACTTGTAGGGATAATATTGCCGATTATGTTACCCGTTTAATAGGCAATCTCCGGCACTCTCAAACTCATGGTATTTCATTAAATTGCGTAATATTTCCATCAAAACGAAAATAAAGAAAAAATGTATATTTAAGAAATTTAATGGTGGCGGAGATTGCCCATTATGGTGGGTAAGGTAACCGGCAATCTTATTCCTTTTTGGAAATAACAGCGGAAACGTTTACAACGTTACATTGACAAAAAGGCAGACGGATGGACAGTAATACTTAAATATGGGGGTGGGACCAATATTTCGGATATTTTCAAACATCATCACATACTCATACCCTATATCACATTGCGGTGTAGGCTATCACACAATTGCTGTTCTTTTCATTAAAATCTTCCGACGCTAAGGTCATCATTGAGAATTGCTCCGCCGATTGACTTCGGATTTGAACACCAACAAACCTTTTTCCAGCAAGCCATTGAGAAATAAGATTGGATATGTTCCCCATTTGATTATGTTATATTACCCCTTTGATGGGGCATGTCCGCCAATCTCAAATTCCTTCCCAATTTTTATTTATTTACATGATGGAAATATCACGCAATTTGATAGAAATACCTTGAATTTGAGAGTGGCGAAGACAGCAGAAGTTTTTAACGGGAAATAACAGCAATTGTGTGATTCTTTGTTTTTTATTTTTTTTTTGTATCTTTATTTTTTGTTATTATTTTAATTTGATTTTGTATTTTTTTTAGAATTGTCAAATCAAAATAAATTACTTAAGTAAAACTTAAGTCATGGTAATAGACGACTTAAGTTTTTCTTAAGTGGCTTTTATAAAATAGTTTTTTTGATTTAAGTAATTTCTTAGCTTAAGTCTCTACTTAGTGCTGACTGTAAAATCCGCCCTCAGATTTATCCTATAGAAAAATTGTAAGATTTTCCTATACAATTTTTTTGATTATTCCAATAGAAAAATTCTCAGATTTCTTTCTAAAAAATCTAAGAAAAATTAAAAAAAAAAATTCTTAAATTTTTTGTCTAGAAAAATTCCCAAATTTTTTGTCGAGAAAAATTCTCATATTTTTTTGTTGAGAAAAATACTCATATTTTTTTTAAAGAAAAATTTTTTATATTCTGAGACTCTTTTCTAGAATCCGACCGAATATTCGGTTTCAGTATCGGTTTCGGTCGAATATTGGGATTTCGGCCCTTATTCGGTATTCGGAAAAATTTTGGCCGAATATTAGCCGAAACCGAAACTTTTTTGTTATATTAAAAAATATATATAAAAAGTCGGAGGATTTATTTTTCGTGTTTCATTCTATTTGATTTAGTTCACTTGAACAAAAAATAACAGAAAATACAATTTACGTGAAATTTTGGTTTAGCGCCACTAAAGCAAGAGAACCTCCAAATAAACCTGCTTCATATATGCCCAACAAACTGGTAAACATTTTTTTGAGATTTTACAAATAAGGACTTTTGGACGGAAATCGATCTGTCTGGACCTCTGTGGGGTGGAAAAAATATTGGGGGTCAGTCATACATTTGAATTCTCTAGGGTCATCCCTACGCCAGTTAGAGCGGTGGGAGCAAATTTAATAAAAATGTCATTTTGTGTGGGAGACCCCTTAGGAATTGGAGATAGGGAGTTAGTATGTTCAGTAGGGTTATAACTTTTTAAATTTTTTGCAAATATCAAAAAGTCCATCCGATAGTCGTATAGGCCATGAAAAAATATTAAGAAATGATGTATTACTTTTTCGCGATCGTTAAAAAAGTTCACGCACCAAAAAACAAATTATATTTAGTTGCAAAATATTTAGGATTTTCTTGTAATTTCATTAATAAAAAAAAACAAAATCTCATCAGTTGAATGGAGGGCGCGAAAAAATCGCGATATTTTGACGCTATTTCGCGGATTTTTTAAATTAGCTAAATTTTTGTGTCAAGTTATAGGCAGTAATTCTTTTCAGCAACTAAAGATTATAATCGCGGAATTTTGGTGCTTTTTCGCGGATGTTATAAATAAGTTAAATGTTGGTTCCTTCTGATATGTCAACATGAGTTTGTGACAATTTTCAAATAATTAAGATATGACGTCATAATATAAAATTTTAAAACAAAAAATAAAAAAAATCATTCTTGGGGGAGTTTTAGAAATTGCATTCGGTGCGTGAACTTTTTCACCGAAAAATAGATTTTTGTTATCTGTACAACATAGTTATCTGTACAACATTATCTGCCCATAGCGTGGTGGGATGGACTTTTTTTGTCCAAAAAAAGTTATAACCCTAATGTTCAGTTGAAATGTTGGGGGCTAAAAATAAATGGGGGTCGGTCTTGCCAATGACCCCTCTAGCAAGCACCGTTGGACCGGTAGGAGCTGATTTAATAAAACAAATTAAGAAAAAATAAAAAAAATGTATGGGGACCACCCTAAGGGTTGAAGATAGAGGGTAGGTATGTTCTAAGAAAATATTGGAGTTGAAAAAATATTGGGGGTCGGTCATACATTTGATTCATCTAGGGTCATTTCTAGGACAGTTAAAGAGGTAGGAGCAAGTATTTTTTTAAAATTTAACCTCTGTATGGGAGCCCCCTTAGGGAGTGGAGATAGGGCTTAGGTATGTTTGGGAAAAGTGTTTGGGGGGAAAAAATGGAGGTCGGTTTCACATTTGACCCCTCTTGGGGCGAAACCAGGAGAGTTATAGGGCTTTTTGTGTATTTTTTCCTCTCTATGCCCAACTTTGACCCCGATGAGCGACCCCTAGATCCTATCCGACCTCCCCCATTTTTTTGGCTCATACACTTTTTTTACGAACCTCACAAAATGAGAGTGATTTCTCTCGATTTATATCGAGCTTTCTCTGTAATCGCACTATACGTGTTGTTATAGATGGGATTTCATCAGACGAATTCTATCTTAATTCGGGAGTACCGCAAGGTTCCGTTCTTTCTCCTACACTTTTTCTTATTTTTCTTAATGACCTTCTAAAACAAACTTCCAATCCTATCTATTCTTTCGCAGATGACAGAAACATTTGTCATTCATTTTCTTTCAATCATAGACCAAGCCTTACCGAGGTTGAAGCTTGGAGACAGAACATGAATGACACACTCAATCATGACCTTTCGACGATCTCCGAGTGGGGTCTTGCGAATAGGGTGGATTTTAATGCTCGTAAGACCCAATGTTGTATGTTGACCCACAGACGGTCTGTGGAATCAACGTCATCTGTATTCATGGGAGGTATAGCTATTGAGGAATCAGACACTCTTGATGTTCTAGGCATGAAAATCCAATGTGATGTTCGTTGGAACCAGCATGTTTTTCAGGTGTCGAAAGAAGCATTCAAGTGCCTTGGTTTTCTTAAACGGTGTAAGAAATACTTCACTACGTCCAGTGGCGTATACAGGGGGGGGGGGGCCCGGGGGCCCGGGCCCCCCCGAAATGATTTCACAAATTTCAGGATTTGGTATCAAATAACAAGTACAATATTGAAAAACTCTTAAAAAATCGAAAAACATTAAGAATCTAAATTTTTTTGAAGAAAAATGTTTTGAAACTGAAAATTTTTCTGTTAAAAGAATCTCAAAATCTGAAAATTTTTTCTTAGAATTTGAAAATTTTCAACTTAAGATTCTAATGAAAAATATCTTAGAACGTGAAGTATTATATAAACAAAAAATAGACCTAATTGTAAGTAAAATGTAGTCAAATCTTAAAAAACAATGTCTCAGAATCGTACTCTTTTCTAAAAAAAAATTCTCAGAATCTAAAACTTTCTATAATATGCCATTTACATATACCTCGAAATCCAGAAAAAATGGGATTTCAATGAAAATCCAAGTAAATCCCATTACTTTTTTGGATTTCAAATATCAAATCCCATACAAAAAAAACTTGGATTTTGGGAAAATCGTAAAATCGCAATTCAAAATCTCAAAAAATTTCTACTACTTAATTGTACAACTATGGTTTTTCCCAAAATAATCATCCCTTTTTTGCTTTTTGCAACGCTGCACACGATTTTTTTTTATCAGCTGTTGCTGTTTTTTATAAAGTAAAAAAACAATTAAAATTTATTTTTTAAAAACTATTAAAAGATTAATAAAAACAATGTTTAACAATGTTTCATTTAAAATTTACCATTGCAAATGGTAAACGCACAATTTAGTTGACCAATTTGGTCTTCCTAACAAAGAAAAACACTCAATGGTGGCGGCCCCAAACTTGGCAAAAATGTTAATTTTCTTGCATTTAAAGAAGCAGCTCTACATAAAAACACATTTTTTGATATTGTGGTCCCAACATATACTATTGGGATTGAAAATATTGGCTCCGGCAAAGAAAAATCATTGTTTTTAGAAATATTTATAAAATTGGTTAATTTTCCCACTAACAACCCTGTACACAAATCAAAAGAAAATACAGAGTTAGTACAAACAAAATCCCGCTAAATGTCAAAAAAGCATATGTAAACGGTATAGATTTTAATTGGATTTGAAATCCAAATTTAAATGGATTTCGGGGTATATGTAAATAGCATATAAGAAAAATGTCTGAGAATCTAAGACTTTTTTATAGTAATAATGTCTTAAAATATTGGCCTTTTTCTCAGAATCTATGACTTTTTCTATAGGAAAAATGTCTCAGAATCTGAGACTTTTTCTATAAAGAATTCACAGAACCCGAGGCTTTTCTATATGAAAAATGTTTCAGAATCTGAGAACTTTCTATAGAAATAATGTCTCTGGATCTGAAAAATGTCTCAAAATCTTTTTCTACAAAAAAATTCTTAGAATCTGAGGCTATTCTATATGAAAAATGTTTTAGAATCTGAAAACTTTCTGTAGGAAAATTTCTCAGAATTTTTCTTACAATCTTGGAAAATGTCTCTGAATTTTATATTTTTTTTACGAAAAATGTCTCAGAATCAACGAATTTTTCTTAAGAAAAATTATCTCTAAATCTAAGATTTTGTGTATAGGAAAAATGTCTCATTTTCAGAGACGCAAGCTTAGACTTTTGGTACAGAAAAATGCTCAAAATCTAAGACTTTTTCTATTGTAAAAATATATTTTTCTATAAGAATAATGTCTCAGAATCTGAGTATTTTTCTATGGGAAAAATATTTCAGAATCTGTGACTTTTTCTTTAGGAAAAATCCGAAGCTTTTTCTATATGAAAAATGTTTCAGAATCTGACAATTTCCTATAGGCAGAATCTGAGACTTGTTCTATAGGAAAATGTCTAAGAATTTGAAAATTTTTCTATAGGACAAGTGTTTAGGAATCTGAGACTTTTTCGAAAAAAAATGTCTCAAAATCTAAGAAATTTTCCGTAGAAAAAATGTCTGAGAATCTAAGATATTTTCTATAGGAAAAATGTCGAAGAATCTGAGAATTTTGCTATAGGAAAAATGTCTTAAGAATCTGAGACTTTTTCTATAGGAAAAATGTCTTAGAATTTTAGACTTTTTCTATAGGAAAATTTTCTCAGAGTCCGAGAATTTTTCTTTAGGAAAAAGGTTTTAGAATCTAGGTCTTAGATTCTGAATTATTTTTCTTATAGAAAAAGCGAAGATATTCTCAGAATCTAAAACTTTTTGTGTAGAATGATTCAGAATCTGAGTAAATGTGCTAGAATAGAAATATCTCAGATTCTGGGAAAATGTCTTACAATCGGTGTCTTTTCTTTTGGAAAATTATTTTATGAATATGTTTACAGAATCATTTTTTAAAATTACTTTTTCAAGAGAAACTTTTTCCATTGGAAATATGATTTAGGCTGGTTAACACAAAGTCCAGTTAGTTATATTTAACCCAAAAGTTATCTAACTTTCAGTTACACTAACCTAGACTCTTAACTGCAAGTTAAGAAATTTCGTTAACATATGAAAAAAGTTAGGTAACTTCCGATTAACTGTTATTGTGAATGATTTTAAAAAATAGAAAGTCAAAATAATACAAAAATATTTAAAAAGAATTTCTAACAATTTTTTTAATAAAAAACAAAAAAAACAGCTTCGGAAATGTCCACTCAAAAAGAAAAACGTGTAAGGTAAGAAAAATCATAATAATTTCATCATTATTATACGTGTTCTAATTGTATGTGTTATTTAGATGCAAAAACTTTACTGCTCGAGAAGAAGATATTCTTTTATCTTTAGTTAAAAAATTTAAAGCCATCATTGAATTTAAAAAAACCGATGCCGTTTCATGGTCACAAAAAAATGAAAAGTGGGGAAAAATTCAAGAAGAGCTTTGTGAAAAAACTGGCACCCAACGAACTCCAAAGATGTTTCGAGAAAAATATGAAATTATGAAAAAGAAAACAAAAGTTTTGATGGCGGCCGAAAAAAAGGAACTATATATGACAGGAGGTGGACCGTATCAAAGCTCCCAACAGATTCTATTACTAACAGGTTGTCTGCTCTGATGGGCGAAGGTGCCACAGGCTTAAGCTATGACTATGATGGAGATAGATTAAATGACACTGAAGTGCTGGAGGAGAAATATTTGGTTATAGATGAAAGCGAAGTTTCTAATGATAACCTTGAAGAAATCATTGATAAAAACGATATAACAAATGAAAACAATCGGGAAGTTATTGATGACCCCTTCGATGTTTCTGATGGACCGGAATCACAAAAGGTAAGAATTTATCTTCTAACAAACTTATTTATTTTAACTTATTTATATTACATCTTTAATTATTTAACAGAACGAAAATTGGTCTGCATGGAACCCTTCTGCCATAAAATCAAAAAAATCTTCTAAACTTTGTTCAACAAAAAAACGTAAAGCCTCTAACACGGGCAACCCAAACGATCAAGTCGCCAAAGCACAAGCAGTGTTTTTTCAAAACTAAGAAAAACGAGCTGCAGAACGTCATGTTTGGGAGAAAGAGGCATGCAAAAAACGGCTAATGTGGGAGGAAGAATTAAATAAAAAACAAATGGAATTAATAAACACAAAAATTTAAAAGGAGCAAAGATAATTTGAAATGTAATATTTTTTTTTGTTTAATTTACCATTTATTATAAAAATATTATAGCTAATTTTTTTTTTGTAAATGTTAATATTCTATATAGGGTAAAAGCCTCAGAATCTGAGACTTCAGCGCAAATCTGTATCAAAATCTAATTTTTTTATGTACAAAAAAGTCTCAGAATCTGATTTTTTTTTTTAAATTATCTCAGAATTTGAGACTTTTTCTTTAGGAAAAATGTCTCAGAACCTGAGACTTTTTCAGTAGGAAAAATGTCTCAGAATCTGAGACTTTTTCTAAAGGAAAAATGTCTTAGAATCTCAGACCTTTTTTTATAGGAAAAATGTTTCAGAATCTGAAACTTTCTATTGGAAAAATGTCTCAGAATGTGATACGTTTTCTATAGGAAAAATGTCTCAGAATCTAAAACTTTTTCTACAGGAAAAATGCCTCAGAACCTGAAACTTTTTCTATAGGAAAATGTCTCAGAATCTGAGACTTTTTCTATAGGCAAAATGTCTCAGAATCTGAGATTTTTTCTGTAGAAAAAATGTCTCAGAATCTGAGACTTTTTCTGTAGAAAAAATATCTCAGAATCTGAGACTTTTTCTATAGGAAAAATGTCTCAGAATCTGAGACTTTTTCTATAGGAAAAATGTCTCAGAATCTGAGACTTTTTCTGTAGGAAAAATGTCTCAGAATCTGAGACTTTTTCTATAGGAAAAATGTCTCAGAATCTAAGACTTTTTCTATAGGAAAAATGTCTCAGAATCTGAGACTTTTTCTATAGGAAAAATGTCTCAGAATCTGAGACTTTTTCTATAGGAAAAATGTCTCAGAATCTGAGACTTTTTCTATAGGAAAAATGTCTCAGAATCTGAGACTTTTTCTATAGGAAAAATGTCTCAGAATCTGAGACTTTTTCTATAGGAAAAATGTCTCAGAATCTGAGACTTTTTCTATAGGAAAAATGTCTCAGAATCTGAGACTTTTTCTATAGGAAAAATGTCTCAGAATCTGAGACTTTTTCTATAGGAAAAATGTCTCAGAATCTGAGACTTTTTCTATAGGAAAAATGTCTCAGAATCTGAGATTTTTTCTATAGGAAAAATGTCTCAGAATCTGAGACTTTTTCTATAGGAAAAATGTCTCAGAATCTGAGACTTTTTCTATAGGAAAAATGTCTCAGAATCTGAGACTTTTTCTATAGGAAAAATGTCTCAGAATCTGAGACTTTTTCTATAGGAAAAATGTCTCAGAATCTGAGACTTTTTCTATAGGAAAAATGTCTCAGAATCTAAGACTCTTCTATAGGCAAAATGTCTGAGAATTTGAGACTTTTTCTATTGGAAAAATGTCTCAGAATCTGAGACTTTTTCTATAGGAACAATCTCTGAGAATCTGAGACTTTTTCTATAGGAAAAATGTCTCAGAATCTAAGACTTTTCTATAGGAAAAAGGTCTGAGAATCTGAGATTTTTTCTATTGGAAAAATGTCTCAGAATATGAGGCTTTTTCTATAGGAAAAATGTTTCAGAAATTGAGACTTTTTCTATAGGAAAAATGTTTCTGAATCTGAAACTTTTTCTATAGAAAAAATTTCTCAGAATCTGAGATTTTTTCTATACAAAAAATGTCCCAGAATCTAAGATTTTTTCTATAGGAAAAATGTCTCAGAATCTGAGATTTCTTTTATAGGAAAAATGTCTCAAAATCTGAGATTTTTTTATAAGAAAATGTATCAGAATCTGAGATTTTTTCTATTGGAAAAGTGTCTCAGAATTTGTCTTAAAATCTGAGGTTTTTTCTATAGGAAAAATGGCTCAGAATCTGAAACTTTTTCTTTAGAAAAAATTTCTCAGAATCTAAGATTTTTTCTATAGGAAAAATATCTCAGAATCTGAGATTTCTTTTATAGGAAAAATTTCTCAAAATCTGAGATTTTTTTATAAGAAAATGTATCAGAATCTGAGATTTTTTCTATTGGAAAAGTGTCTCAGAATTTGAGACTTTTTCTATAGGAAAAATATCTCAGAACTGAGATTTTTTTCTATAGGAAAAATGTCTCAGAATCTGAGATTTTTCTTTAGGAAAAATGTGTCAGAATCTGAGATTTTTTTCTATTGGAAAAGTGTCTCAGAATCTGAGATTTTTTTCTATAGAAAAAATGTCTCAGAATCTGAGATTTTTTCTATTGGGAAAGTGTCTCAGAATTTGAGACTTTTTCTATAGGAAAAATCGCGACCTTGGGTCAACAAGGTTCTATCTGCGCCTATTTCTTTAAGCAAATAGAACCTTGTTGTTCTAAGGTCTCGAAATGTCTCAGAATCTGGAACATTTTTCCTATAAAAAAAATTTCAGATTCTGAAACATTTTTCCTATAGAAAAAGTCTCAAATTCTGAGACATTTTTTCTATAGAAAAAGTCTCAAATTCTGAGACATTTTTCCTATAAAAAAAGTATCAAATTCTGAGACATTTTTCCTATAGAAAAAGTATCAAATTCTGAGACAGTTTTTCTATAGAAAAAATCTCAGTTTTTAAGACATTTTTCCTATAGCAATTCTCAGATTCTAAGACATTTTGCCTATAGAAAAGTCTCAGATTCTAAAACATTTTTCCTTAGAAAAAGTATCAGATTCCGAGACATTTTTACAATAGAAAAAATCTCAGATTTTGAGACATTTTTGCCATAGAAAATATTTTAGATTCTGAGACATTTTTCCTATAGAAAAAAATGTCATATTCTGAGACATTTTTCCTATAGAAAAAATCACAGATTCTGAGACATTTTTCCTACAGAAAAAATCTCAGATTCTGAGACATTTTTTCTATAGAAAAATCTCAGATTCTGAGACATTTTTCCTATAGAAAAAATCTCAGTTCTGAGACATTTTTCCTATAGAAAAAATCTCAAATTCTGAGACATTTTTCCTATAGAAAAAGTCTCAGAATTGACTTCGTTAATTCTCATATTCTGAGGCTTTTTCGGGTCTAAATCATAGCAAAGTAATTATTAATAAGGTTATTTCGAACACTGGAATGTGCTTGGCTTGATTGGGAATCTTGATGAGTTCTTTGTTGATGGTTATCTTCTGACTTGGTTTTAATATCATCCTCTACAGGTGGGTCTTCTTCATTACTTTTACGTGCAATATTGTGCAAAACGGCACAATCCACTATAACAGCCATATCTGTATCAATAGAAATTCGCATGACTAAGCTTAATACAGGAAATCTTCTTTTAAGTACCCCAAAGGTCCTTTCAATAGGATTACGGTTTCTAAAGGAAACGAACATGTAAGTGCTAAAGGTCATTCCAATTAATAGTTATGGTACATACCTCTTGTTTTGTTTCGTATGTCTTTTGAAATTAATTTGCCAACATATCGAACATTTTGCCTTGAGAGCCTATACCTTTTTCGGAACCATTTTAATTTGGCGAATGAAGGCCAAATTAAAATGGTTAAAATATGATTTATAAACGTATTTTTTCCGAAATGTAGCACTTCTACCAGAATAAATATTAAGTAAGTGGCTGCCATTTCTCTGTTTCAATTAATTTTTATTTTTTTAAAATTTAATATTAAAAGAAAACTGCCAGTTATAAATTTAACCGTAAGAATTTTTTGGATTAAATTAACCAAAAATATTGACATTATTAACTGGAAGTTACTGTTAACTGGAACATTGTGTTAACAATTTTTGTTCAAATCTCCGGTTAAAGTCCATGTTAGTGCTAACCCCAGGTTAATTTTTTTATTGTTAACGGCCCTTAGAGTCTTTGACTTTTTCTATAACAAAAACAGTCTTAACTGGAAATTGTCATAAAATCTTAGACTATTCTTTGAAAAAAAATTCAGATGCGGATAATCTATTTTGTTAAAATGTATCAGCATCTGATACAATTCACATTTTAAAAAAAGTCTCTCAAAAAATTTTAAAATATTAAAAAAATTTTAATTTTTTTTTTGTCCAGTTTTAAACTTACACAAAAATGAAGAATCTGATTGTGATACATTCAGTTCAAGGAAAAGATCGAGAAAAATTCTTAAACATGTGCTGTTATGTAAATTTTTTGTAAAAAAAAAATTGAAAAAATGTTGGGCCCCCACCGAAATAAAATCCTGGATACGCCGGAATGTGGGTTGTGTGTCATTGTTCTATCGATATTACCACGGTAAGTGTTCAGCTGAGATAGGTGAACTCTTCCCTGAGACGCGAGTGCATGCTCGTAGTACTCGTCTATACAGTAGATCACATCCGTTTGTGGTCGATTGTCCAATGTATCGCACAACGCATTACAGAGAAAATTCGATTCTCAGTCGAACAAGCCGTATGTGGAATAAACTCCCCGAAGTAGTCTTTCCAGTCGGCTACGATTTAGAAAAGTTCAAATCAAATATCCACAAACACTACTCCCTCTTTCCTCCTCCTCATAACCTATTTTCCTAATACCAACACAATGCATTGCATTAGTAGGGGGCATCCCCTGAGTGTTGGCTCAAAGTAAAAAAAAAAACTTCCAAGAGTTCTCATTGTTATACTTTTGTTATTCTCTGGTTCCTATAGAAAAATTCTAAGGTATTTATTTCCTATAAAAAAATTAGCCAATTATTTACATGGATTTTTTTTTTTAATTTTCCTATAGAAAAATTCTCAAATTTTTTCATAAAGAGAAAAATTTTAACAGTACGAGACATTTTTCCTTTAGAAAAATTTAAAGGTTCTTAGGCGTTTTCATAGAAAAAAAATTCTCAGATTTTTTCACTTTCCTTTTTATTTTATTTTTTTTCCTCTAGTCTCCTTTCCTTTTTCTTTTTTCCTTTTTCCTTTTTCTTTTTTTTTTCTTTTTTCCTTTTTTTTCTTTTTCCTTTTTTCTTTTTTTCTTTCAAATTCAGTTTGGGTGGAAATTTTCATTTTTTTTTTTTTTTTTTTTAATTTTTAATTTTATTTGGATATCACATACAACAAGATAAAATCTTTTTAATTACAGTATGTGATCTTATAGCGATACAATCAATTTGTGATAGTAGTTACAAGAATTTTAAGAAACAAAAAATACAAAAATAATTTAAATTATATATGTAAGTAAAAAGAATAAAAGTAAAAAATAAATATATAATTAGCGAGTATAAATAATCAAAAATCAAAAAATTAAACAAAAATTAAGAAAGTTGAAAATTTGAGATCAAATTTAAGACCAAAACATTAGTAAACAATTCATTTTTAAATTGTAAAGCGTTGTCTGTTTTTTGTAAATCGTTGGGTAATGAGTTCCACAGACATATGGTATTTATAAAAAATTGCCAAGTAGAGATTAAAGTTCGATATCGAAATTGTATAAGATTATTTCCTCTATCAGACCGTGCAAATTGAAGGTGTTCAAATAAATAAGATGGTTGTTTGGTATATATTACTTTGTGAAGTAGAATTAATGATCGTATCCTAATTATTAATGATCGTATCCATTTTTCCCCGTGGATCCGCGCCTGAGTGTACAGTTTTTCATTTAACGGAAACCGGATAACAACAATATCACAATTTATAAATATGGCAACTCAATTTATTTTAAATACAACCCTGTAGTGGTGAGATTTTTCTCTCCAAAAATTAATCATTAAGTGCGGTTAACACAATATCCAGTTAAATCAAAGTTAACGTAACCTCAGGTTAGTCCCATACAAATTTGACATCTATAACCTTCGGTTAGCACTAAACCCAATTTATCTTCCGGTTAGTTCGTTTGTGTTATCGGCCCTAATTAATGTAAAATACGTTAGTTTTGAACATAGAGAAACATAGAGGCGAAGGCGTCAAAAATTGAGTTGTCAAAGTACAACTTGTATACATGTATTTGTTGTCAAAGTACGACTTGTAAACATGTATTGTGTGGTGAATTCACATCGACAACGTACGTGTGAGAAATTAGAAAAAGATAGTGATATTATTTTTTCTTTCACCTTCGCCTCTATGTTTCTCTATGGTTTTGAATAAATGGAGAACTAAACCATTTTAAATAAGAAACTATTATTTTTTTAATAATAAATATTTTATTAACTATTTACTGAAAACAATAAAAAATATAATTTTGAATAAAACGAATAATTAGCCTACTGGTACCAGTTTTTTACATGCGTAGGAATTATATTTACGTTGACCATTACTTCGTACGTTTTTTTCTACTTGCTTTTAAATTTCTAGATCTGCCAACAATATGATTACCATATTTACTTTGTAAATTATGTTTTCTTTTATCAGCTTTCTCATTATCACTGGAAGTAGGTTTTAAATCTGGATTATTAACAGCGATTATATTACTTTTTATGTGAGCAGTTTCTACAGCTTTATTGACAGCATTATCTAAAATAAGTTTGCATTTTTCTATTTCATGTTTCCATGATTCTACAGCATCTTGGGCTTCTTTCATAAACTTATTTGTCTGCAAAGTTCCAGAAATACTTTTTTCAATTGGAGGTGACCAGTTATTTATACTATTATAGTCGGATGTCGGGTTTTTATGGCCTAAAAACTCATCTATATCTGCCGAAGATGATAATATATCAGTTTCTAATTCACTCATATTATTAATCAGAGCTATAGTATGTTCCCTCATGGACTTTATGAGATTTCTTACATGATATATAACATCTTGAGCTTGTTTTGAAGTATCATATTCAGATTTTTCAAAATTTTCTTTATGTGGAGGTTCTGTGGCAGAATGTTTATCGGCTGTTGTCGTTGCTGTGAATTCAGTTGTTGTTTTTAATGGTGAATTACAGGGATAATTATCATTGCTGTTGTTGGGCGCAATCAATTTTCTTTTTTCATTATTTTCTTTGAGATCGTTTTTGAAAAGTTTTAATTTATTGTTCGGCTCGAATATTGACAAATAATCATTTAAATCGTTATCCGATGTATCCAAATAATTATATTCATTATTGTTTATAGCTGCAGCTGTTGCTATTTTCCATTGTTTGGGAAAATTTAGCAAAAATATATAAAATAAAATGTATAAATAATATATCGACATGTTTCTTCTTTTTAACCAATTCAAAAAACAAAAAAGAATGACACAATCAAGAAATTGGTTCGAAAAAATTTTCAAAAAAATAATGTACACTTAAAAATAAATTATGGCACTGTTTCAGAAATAGTAATTCGAATAATAAATATGAAAATAAAATTTGTTCTATTTTCAAATTCTATTTTCAAATTTCCAAATGTATTTAAAAACTGTCCTAATATATTTTAAAATTGTCCAAATGAATTTTAAAATTGTTCAAATGTATTTTAAAATTTCCCAAATGTATTTTAAAACTGTCCAAATATATTTTAAAATTGTTCAAATATATTTTAAAATTGTCTAAATTAATAATAAAATCGTCCAAATTTATTTTAAAATTGTCCAAATATGTTTTAAAATTGTTCAAATGTATTTTAAAATTGTCCAAATGTATTTTAAAATAGTCCAAATAGAAAAAATGACTCAGAATCTGAGACTTTTTATATAGAAAAAATGGCTCAGAATCCGAGACTTTTTCTATAGAAAAAATGTCTCAGAATCTGAGAATGTCTCAGAATCTGAGACTTTTTCTATAGAAAAAATGTCTCAGAATCTGCGACTTTTTCTATAGAAAAAATGTCTCAGAATCTGAGACTTTTTCTATAGAAAAAATGTCTCAGAATCTGAGACTTTTTCTATAGAAAAAATGTCTCAGAATCTGAGACTTTTTCTATAGAAAAAATGTCTCAGAATCTGAGACTTTTTCTATAGAAAAATGTCTCAGAATCTGAGACTTTTTCTATAGAAAAATGTCTCAGAATCTGAGACTTTTTCTATAGAAAAATGTCTCAGAATCTGAGACTTTTTCTATAGAAAAATGTCTCAGAATCTGAGACTTTTTCTATAGAAAAAATAGTTCAGAATCTGAGACTTTTTCTATAGAAAAAATAGTTCAGAATCAGAGAATTTTTCTATAAAAAAAATGTCTCAGAATCAGAGAATTTTTCTATAGAAAAAATGTCTCAGAATCTGAGACTTTTTCTATAGAAAAAATGTCGCAGAATCTGAGACTTTTTCTATAGAAAAAATGTCTCAGAATCTGAGACATTTTTACACTTAGAAAAAATGTCTCAGAGTTCTGCAAAAGTTCTATTTTCTGCATTATTTTAAAAGTTTTAAGGCAAAAACCACCATAAAATGAAATGTTGCTTATCGAGTTTTTACAATAAGCCCTTCATATATTCATGATCCTCGATCGATTTTAACACGATCTAGCGATGTCCGTCCGTCTGTCTGTCCGTCCGTCCGTATGTATGTCTGTCTGTTGGAAACACGCTTACTTTTGAAAGACTCCTGAAGTTTGGCATATATGTTGGGCATTTAACGGTCAGGTTGGTATTCCAGCGAAATCGGTCCATTGGTTCAAAAGTTATAAGCAAAAGAGTAAATTTCGGTTAGGGTTTTTAACGTACCCAGGCAGAAACTGCCAACCGTTCCAAAGAAAAAGTCTCGGCAAAGCACTTTATTTTTTGTGTAGAAGGTAGTATGAATTCGAAAAAGTGCTTTCCAAGCGCTTTGCCAATGTTTTTCTATTTAAATCCGTTCAAAGTATAAACTTTTTATTAAAATTTATTAATTTTCATAACAATTCGAATTTTTTTATTTCCCTGCAGGATAAGTGGCCGGTCCTTGATAGGTCGTGATATGTCACTTATACACAATGACCTACATATTACAAACTTGACACCTTTTTTATATAAAAACACCTGTTTCTTTCCTGAGGAAGTGTATTAAACTCCGGATACATCACCCTTAAACTCCGGATACATACCCGTTTCTACCATACACCACTTTTTTCGGGATTTTTCCAAATTTTTTCCTAAAAGTATATTAATAAATTTTTTATTCCAAAACGCAAAGAAAACTGCAAACAATTTTTTTCCGGGACTTAGAAAATTGTTCAAAGTTTGTTCAAAAATTTTTTATCCTAATAAATGAGTCAATAAATTTGTTATCCTAATTTTTATTAAATTTCTTAATTCAAATAAACACCAAAAAAACTTATGTCTTATGGACTTATGTATACAATTTAGATACGTCCCATTTTTTTGTTCTAAAAGTGCTATAATAGTACCATATTTTTTGTATTTAAAGCGCTTTCAAAGCGCTTTAAAATAGCATCGGCATACCGTTTACCGTGGTTATCATTTTGGACGCTGGGAGAGTACTAAACTGTGGTGCTTTCCCAGCACACAAGCGACCATAAAAGGTACTTTGCCAGCGCTCTCCCGTTTGTATTTTTCTGCCTGGGTATTTACGAGATAAAAAACACGCTAACTTTCAAACGACAATTCTGAGGGTGTCGAAGCTTGGTACTTATATTTGTCGTTCCCCAGGTCTGGTTCGTATTGAATTCCAGCCAAATCGGTCTAGTGGTTGAAAAGTTATTAGCAAAACCGTGAATTTCAGATTGGTTTCACCTTAAATTGACGTGTTGAAAAAACTGAGTTTTAAAAAAACAAGCTTTAAAAATATTGGTAACCCACAAAATTATTTACAAAGTATTTTTGTCACTCACAAGGGAAGTATCTCAACCCATATGAACAGATTTACATGAAACGTAAAATATATATAAAAGGTACAATTCTAAGGTTGGGGTGTCTCGGCTTATCGGCCATATAGGGGATTTAGGGGTTCAAAACATGGGTCAAAAAATGGCGAAAAAATCGTTTTTTGGATTTTTCAGCCATTTTTTTCTAAGAAACTATATGATGTTTACATATGAGAAGAAAGGTTTTTTAATGCCTATCCAACGGTCACCTTGTAAAAGTTCGGCTTTGTTAAATACTTTTTTTCACGAAAATGTGTAAATTTGGGGGGGTATTTATATGAAGACATAAACCTACGATGTCCATATGAATACGAAATAATCTATATTAAATTTAAGTTGACACGTATTTTTGCTCTAGAGGATATTCCTGTTAGTTTGGGAGTTATTGAAATTTCCCCGAAGGTCCACACTGTTTCATAAGGGGACAACCAAATTTTAAAACTCTGATATAAAATTGTCTCTTTTATATATATTTTAAGTTTTAGGCAAATCGGTTCATAAGGGTTGAGATACTTCCCTTGTCAGAAATATTTTTACACTAAAAAAAAAAAATTTACACTCGAAAAAATTTTTACACTCAAAAAAAAAAAAATTGTAATTTTTCTTTTTTTTACAAACATGACAAAAAAAGTTTTTTACTCAAAATAAAACATTTCTAATCAAAATTGTTCATTTTTTTACGTTAAAAAATTTACTATCGTTTGAAAAGGGCATTGTAGAGAGTTTTCATAGATAAGGCCAAGTCGAATTTAACTTTTCTACTTGTTTTTATACCCTACACCACACTGTGGTACAGGGTATAATGAGTTTGTGCTGATGTTTGTAACTACCTGAAATATTGGTCCTAGACCCACCTTTAAGTATACCGATCGACTCAGAATCACTTTTTGAGTCGATTTAGCGATGTCCGTCCGTCCGTCTGTCCATGTAAACGGTGTAAACACAATTATTAATCAATTGACTTGAAATTTAAAACTTGAAATTGGAAAAAAATCGGTCCATATTTAAACCTAGCCCCCATACAAAGGTCCTCTTTAGTTTTGGCTCAAATGACTCTAATAACCGTATTATAATAGGTATCTTTTCGAAATTTGGCAGATAAATGTATTTTGTCTCTACAAATCACGATTTGCATTTTAAAGAAATCGGCCCAGTTCTTTTTGTAGGCCCCATACAAACCACCTTCCCGATTTCCACATAAATCTCTCAAATTTCATGAAAATAGAAAATATTTAATTAAAATTTTGTTTGTGTATCTTAAACGCGTACTTAAATAACCTTATCAAATCTGATAATCATCGGACCAGTTTTGGACTCAGGGCCCCTGTAAAAATTTCGCCCGATATTCAGTTAAAGCGGTTTTTAGTCAACAAGTAGAATCCCATTTCACTCAAATTTGATTTGTGAGTGTTTTTTACACTTATTAAAGGTTTGACAACATATAGATCTAATCGGTCCATGGGACCCATTTTCCGGGAAACTCTGGTGTAGGGTATCATATGGTCGGTCTTGACCGACTATAACTTTCAGACTTGTTTTTTTTTTAATTCAAGGTTTCGGACTTTTTCAAAAAGTCAATTTTATTTTGAAACGTTTAAAATTACATCTAAGTAAATGCATACCAGCAAAATGTTGTCCAACTTTTTTTCAGATATCTACATACATATCTACATTTTTTACTGGTCAAAAATAATTGAAAATTTTAATTTCTAAATTTTTTTGGAAAAATTGCCATGCTGAAAAATTGATTACTCTAAACTGACTGGAAATAAAACATATTCAAAAATAAACGAAATCGAAGGGGATCGGGTCCGAAAGTGTGCGATTTGGCATGGAATACCCTACCGATAATCAAAAGGATTGGGCGTCTTTAGGTGAACCCGTATCTTGCTTGTTCTGAACAGGATCTAACCCAGCGCTAATTAATCTATAAACACAACTTAAAACAATCTAAAGTGGTGGACATTTTTAAAAACTAAAGCATCTGGCAACATTGTAAATAAAAAACTACTCGTCAACTTCCTTTCACCCAAATTTTCAATATATTTCATATGTGTATGAGTGAATGCGTTGATATTTCCAATATGGAATAGATTTTTTTTTGTATTAGTTTTCTTTCAACCACCGGACGCCGCACTTTGGCGGACGTGTCTGCCAAGTTAAAATTAGCCATAAACAGCAAAAGCAGTTGAAATTCATTTACTAAAGTGTTATACCTCAGAGACAAAAGAAGAACAAAAAGCCAACCAACGGATGAAAATTTTCCAAATTAAAATATTTATACAAAACTTCTTGTTTATAAATATTTTTTGTGTTTAATTTTTCCAAAAAAAAAAAAAAATACTAAAGTTTTTTTTGTTTAAAAAGAAACAATTTTAACTATTCATTTTAATTTTCTTTCGGAATTTACCAAAAAATATAAAAGTGTTTCGTAACAGTCGACATCCTTTGTGTCTGTGTGAAAAAAATATATAGTCTTTTTCAAAAAAATTTTTTTGTCTTGAAATAACCATGGACTTGTTAAGAAATATGTGTCTACAAAATTTAATATTAATTTTATTTTATTATAACGGTTCCTATAACTGGAATCAAAAACTTTAAATTTTCGGGTAATAACAAATTAAACCCAAAACTAGAAAAGAATTTTAATTTTACAACAAGGTAAGTTTTTAAATATTTATCATATTCTACCATCAAAATTATTGATTTTTCTATGGGGAAATTTACAAAGTTTTATTATTTACCTAAAAACCTTAGGTATACAAATAAAATCTTATTTTAAAAAAATTAAGATATTTCTTGTTTTTTTTTTTTAAATAATAGAAACTTATTAAAATTTCTTAATATATTTTATATATTTCATAAATTTTTGAAATTATTTTTCCATTTTAATGATTTTTGGAAATTGGGGTTTCAATGCGCAAACTCGTATTAGTCACCATTTAATTTCCAAGATTTGTACATGTGTTGGCTCCATGTTTTTGTTTTATCTGACAATAGTAGATGTTGTTGTTGTTATTTTACTATAACATTATCCCTAATAAAAAGTCACGTGCATGTATAATGTTTGGCCTCCCATAATAGTTTTTGAACTTTTTTTTTAAAGTCTTTTTGTTTGTTCAATACTATATAGAACTGATTCCCAAACTTTGATTATCGCCCCACTTTACACAGTAGGGTAGAGCAAAATTTTCCTTTTTTTCGAATTTCAAAATCGTCGGGGTCGAAATAATAGTTCAGTCAAAAAATTACGTCATTAACTGTTTGTAGTTTATTTAAAAAAAGTTTTACGTTTTGTCGTTTTTAAAAGAAAAACCATTTGTTTAACGTTCAGTTTTTTTTTTAAATGACTATTTCTGTTCTTTGTTTTAAAAATAACAACATAAAAAATAAAGACTTTTATTAGCATTCAATTTTTAAAGTCATTTATTTTTGTTCTGTAAGTAAAAATAAGTGATTATTCCTTAATTTTTAATGATTTGTGTACGTTATTTTTTTTTTTTTTAATTGTTGGCATTTTTTAAGGAAAAATCATTAGTTTTTACCAACTTGTGTGTGTCATTTTTTTTGTAGAAAAAAAATTCAAAAAATTATTTATAGAAATATAAAAACATGTTTGTATCAAGTGACTTTGGCAGATGGGTAGAGATTCTGGCCAGAATGTAGTTGATTGCGGGATTGATTCCCCAAAATGTTATTAAACATTTTTTAAAAATAATTTAATAGAAAAATTACAACAAACAACCATCAATAATTTTTAATGTTTTCGTAGGTTATTTTTTTTTCAAATTTGTTGGTAAAAAAATTAAAGTGACGTTATTTTTAAATGTTCAATGTTATTTATTTCACACGGTTTAGATAAATACGGTTAAATAAGATTGAACAACTGGTCGGCCATGTCAATATTTTGACAAGTTTCGGTGTTTTCTTTTAATTTTTATTATTTGCAATTTCACACACTTTTAGCAGAAACAATTACTTAATTTTTAAAGATTAATTAGAAAAAAATAATAATTTTCAAAAAAATTACAAAAAATCATACAATTTTCTTGTATTTTGAACAAATTAAAAAAAACAAATAAAAAAAGTTAAATTCGGCCTTGCCGAATGTAGTGATACCCTCCACAATTTCAAAAAGATTATTGCAAAAAACTTTATTTAAAAGGAAATTACTTTTGAAAAAAAAAAAATTTTTGAAAAAAAAAATTTGCGCGAAAAAAAATTTTGGTAAAAAAATCCGCGATTTTTTCCTTTTTTTGTCAAAAAATATGTTCGTACTTGTTTAAATACCACTTGGTGTTCATTAATGTTCATATATAACAACCAGAAGCCGAATTAAAGCATTTTGTATTTTTAGGTTATGTTGAATGTACTGAAATTTTTGAGGTGTGCTTACATTTTCGTTCATAACTTTTGAACCGCTGAACCGATATCGCTCAAATGCAATACCAAACTTCTCGGGAGAACTTCCAATAAATATGTTAAGTTTCAGTCATCTCTGTGCAATATTTTGTCCGCTACAGCATTTTCCACAGACAGACAGACGGACATCGCTAGAATGTCTTAAAATCGATCGGGCATCATGAATATATATATATATAAAAAAAAATAAGAAAAAAAAAATTTCCGCAAAAAAAAATTTGGATAAAAAAAAATCCGCGATTTTTTTTCTTTTTTTGACAAAAAATATGTTCGTACTTGTTTAAATACCATTTGGTGTTCAATTATGTTCACAAATGTCAACCAGAAGCTGAATTAAAGCATTTTGTATTTTTAGGTTATGTTGAATGTACTGAAATTTTTGAGGTGTGCTTACATTTTCGTTCATAACTTTTGAACCGCTGAACCGATATCGCTCAAATGCAATACCAAACTTCTCGGGAGAACTTCCAATAAATATGTTAAGTTTCAGTCATCTCTGTGCAATATTTTGTCCGTGATAGCATTTTTCACAGACAGACAGTTATCCTACTCTATAACTCTGATTTTTCTTACCGGTAACCAGCGTTGCCAGGTACGTTGTCCCCAAAAATAAAACAAAATTTACCCAAAAATCCCCAAGCAATAAAAAAAATACGTTTTTTTTAATCACACAAACATTTTTTTGTTAATTTTTTAAAAAAATGTATAGATGGTAATTTTTTAATTTTATTTTGTAGATTTAAATTTAAAAAATCCCCAAAACTCCCCAAAAGAGTTAATTAACGGGTTTTGACAATGTTAACCCTAGGATGTCTGACTGCCTGGGCAGTGGTAAGTGACTCTACTGGGCCTGGCGAGGCCCTTACAATTTTTTCCCCTTTTAAGCTTTTAATTGATTGCTGGGATTGTGTAGCGTGTAGAAGACTTGTACCCATAGAAAAGATTAGAAGGTACGCAGTGTTGTATTTGATGTATTTTCCAATATGGTTGCAAAATGCTTGTTCTTCCTCATCTCATACGTATTTAATATAAAATTAGATTCTTTATTTATAAAAAATGGAATTTGTCTTTCATTTAATTAAATTTATTATTTATTTTGCTGTATTCAACGTTTTTTTTTAAGATAAAACGCACTATTGATAGTTTAAAAACTTTTTTTTCTCCTTTGTTGTTTGCTTTGTTGTTGTTCTCCTTTATCTTGCATTGTTTTTATTAAACGTCAAAAGTTACATAATGTGCTGTCACTAATACTTATTCAAGCGAAATACGACTCTGTTTCATTTATATTTTTTCTATGCTTGTACCACACTAATTGTTAATGCGTGGCCCAGACTTGGGCGTGGGCGTGGGGTGTTTGTGGGTGTAAATGGCGACTACTTAAATTCAAAATGGGCCTCGAAAAGCCCAGTTGAACATCCTAGGGTTAATATACATTTTACAGCCGATAAATGCACGTTTTACTGAATGCGCTTCGTAATCTCGTACTAAAGTGTAATTTTAACTAAAACTTTTGTTAAAAATTGTTGATTATATTAAATTTAGCTTGTTGTATAAAATAAATACAATTTTGAATATCCCCAAAAAATCCACAAAATAATTTTTGAAATCCCCATAAAAATCCACAATCCCCAAATGAGATTTCTTGTCCTTGTCCCCAACTTTGGGGATAAATCCCCAAGTCTGACAGCCCTGCCGGTAACTAATTCTGCATGCCAACCAGCATTGCCAGGTACTTTTTTCGTTATCCCCAATAATATAACAATATATCCCCAAAAAACCCCAAGCAATAAAATAAAAACTTTTTTTTAATTACACAAAAATTTTTTTGTCAATTTTTTAAAAAAAATTATGGATTGTAATTTTATAATTTTGTTCGATAGATTTAGCAATTAAAAAATACCCAAAAATCCCCAAACGCATAAATAAAAGGTTTTGATAATGTAAATAAATATCCCCAATAAATCCCCCAACATAATTTTGGAAATCACCATAAAAATCCCCAATCCCCAAATGAGATTTCTTGTTCTTTTTGCTCGCAAGAAATCCCTAACTTTGGGCATTAATCCCGAAGTCTGGCAGCCCTAGTGCCAACCTTGTTTTATTATGTTTTGGATTTTGTTTGTATCAAAACAAACCTTAACTTTATTTATCTGGTAATCAACATATTAAACAATTTATGAATATTTATTAAAAACATATTAATCAGTAAATAAATTAGTCAAATGATAAAGCAAATCAAAACATTTCTATCTGTTATCATGAATGTTTTTTTTTTTGTTTTATCAGAATAACAAAAACAAATAAATAATTTATAGCAACGGAAATTACGCTGTATGGTTAAATTTTGATTAGAAATCATTTAAACAATAGCAAGTGTAAAAAAACAATATTTTATGCAAGCACTAAATTTATACTCAAAACAATATTTTTTGAGTTTAAAGCTTGATTTACATGTTAAGGGCAGTTTACACGTTAACTACCCTTGACCACCTTTATCACCTATTTCCCAGTATTAGTGATACGATTTGCCGGGTTTAAATAATTTTGTATGAAAAATTATTTGAATTTGACAATTGTTAAGGGGCAGTTTACAAGTTAAGTTTAAAAAATGCAGTTTACAAGTTAAGTTTAAGGGCAGTTTACATGTTAACTACCCTTGACCACCCTTATCTACTATTTCCCAATATTGGAGGATAAAGCTTGATTTAAACGTTAACTACCCTTGACCACCCTTATTTACTATTTCACAGTATTTGGGGGATAACAATTGTCAAATTAAAATAATTTTTCATACAAAATTATTTAAACCCGGCAAATCGTATCACTAATACTGGGAAATAGTAGATAAGTGTGGTCAAGGGTAGTTAACGTGTAAACTGCCCTTAAAGGTTGATTTACATGTTAACTACCCTTGACCACCCATATATACTATTTCCCAGTATTAGAGGATAACAATTGTAAAGTTCAAATAATTGTTCATACAAAATTATTTAAACCCGGCAAATCGTATCACCAATACTGGGAAACAGTAGATAAGGGTGGTCAAGGGTAGTTAACATGTAAACTGCCCTTAACAAATGTCAAATTCGAATAATTTTTTAACATGTTAACTGCCCTTAAGCCATACGAGAAACCCGCTAGATTTAAAAAATTCCTGCGAATTTAATGTTTTGCTGAAGTTATGGATGTACTTTCCAAAGTTAATTTTTTTTAGAACAAAAATATTATTGATCCATGATGGTTCTTAGACATCAATATCCATCTTCTTAGACAGCAATATCCATCTGTATGTCTCTCTGTGAAAAGAAAGATGAGCCACATCGGATCCATCTGTCTGTGGAAAGTAAGATTCAGTCGAAACCAAAAGAGCTGTAAATTTTGTAAATGAGCAAAATCAAATCTATATCATTCTAGCGATGCTCGTCTGTCGGTCCGTATGTGGAAAGCACATAGCAGTCCAAACCAAAACAGCTAGACTCCCGAAATTTGGCACTATGTGTTCATAGGCTGAAGTTCTTAGAAGAAGCTTCCCCTTGAAGAACTAAACCAACCTCTGAAAAACTCCAACTTGGACCCAGAGGATGCCCCTTTTGTGGTCGTGGATATAGAAAATCATAAAATAGTATATCTTAAGTGCATACTTAATACGGGAGTATACTCTGAATGCCCCGAAATCGGGGCCTGATTAAAACTTCCGGAGAAGTGTAGTGTTTTTAGACTGAGATACTTGCAACTCATAAGGCCGCACAGATGATTATGATAAGAGACCTATGTCCATGCGCCATTACCATGTTCATGGATAGTCTTGAAGCTCTGAAGGCCTTAGAATCAAACACTGTTAGATCGGGAATTAAAAGCTTCAGGCTTTATAAATACCACAAAATGTGGACTGTGCTCCCTCTATGATCCTTTTTGAGCGCCACTTTACCACTATGATACCATTCAGGGAATCTTGGATGAGGGGAATTCCGGGTAGTGGAGCCTCTATAAATTTTTACACGGATGGATTGAGGCTACACGAACAAGTGGGTTTTGGAGTCTATTCGGAGGAGCTTGGGTTGAGCCCGGCTCGAAGATTGCCGGATCATTGCAGTGTTTACCAGGCAGAGATGCTAGCAATAAAGGAAGTGGCTGACTGGTTGAGCTGCAATGCATTGTCTCCAACTGCAGTCAACATCTATTCTGACAGTCAAGCAGCGGCCAAGTCCCCGGAGTAAATGTTTCTGAAAACAAGATCTGCCCTTAACTGACGCACAGCAGTTTAACATACGACTCATATGGGTCCCAGGGCACAGAGACATTCCAGGGAATTGCGAAGCCGATGAGCTTGCAAGACTAGGAACTACCTTATACTGTGAGCGTCAAAAGAAAGTGTACAGGTCTTAAATTGATGTAATTCGTTAACGACAAAGATGACAATAAAACCCCTTATTATTATCAATCGACTATCATTTAAAAACACGCTATAAAGGAAATGTTCCAAGCTTTAATTTAAACTTAATAGAGTCCAGATTGAGCAAATATTAAATGAGATACAGGGGTCGCACTGAAAATTAAAAATTTTTGTAGACGTTTTTTAAAAAATTTATAAAAAATATTTCTAATTTTATGTGTTTCAAGTTCAAACATTAAAAATTTAAAAAACAGTACAATAGTTTAAATTCAGTTATTAACTCATTTTTCTAACGACCCAAACAAAAATCGAAATTTTTTAAATGCAGTAAAAAAATATGCATTTTTTTGACCTCCAACTCTTTTGACTACCAATTTTTTGTAAACAAAGAAAAGATTTCATTGTTTACTAATTTAAGTACATCTAATTGTAAGTGTATAGTAAAGAGATATGAAAATAATTAAAAATTTTCTTTGTTTACAAAAAATTGGTGGTCAAAAGAATTAAAGGTAAAAAAAATGCATATTTTTTTACTGCATTGAAAAAAATCAACTTAGAAATATTTTATAAAATTTTTCTAAAAAATTTCTACAGAAAATTTCATTTTACAGCTCGACCCCTGTATCTCATTTAATATTTGCTTAATCTGGACGCTATCAAGCTTAAATTAATGCTTGGAAAATTTCCTTTATAGCATGTTTTTAAATGATAGTCGATTGATAATAATAAGGGGTTTTATTGTCAACTTTTTCGTTAAGGAATTACATCTATTTTAGACCTGTACACTTTCTTTTGACGCTCACTGTAGGTACCAACAGAATTGGAATGTGTTGGTATGCCTCTAGAAACTTGCAAGCAAAACCTAAGGCTTTGTTCTGCGACGGAGACTAATCAAAGATGGGCAAATGGATGGACGTGTGAGACAACACGACTGATTTGGCCTTCTCTTAATCAGGGGCGCACAAGTGAGCTAATATCGCTTCCAAGAGGAGAGATTTCGACGGTGGTTGCTATAATTACCGGAAACTGTCTTATAGGGAGCACTCAGAGCGGTTAAATGTGCCGTCGAATGATCTTTGGCGGAGTTGAATGGATGAAGAGGAGTTGGAAACTATCGAACACTTTATCTGCCATTGCCCGGCACTTTCTGGTCAGAGACTTGATTCACTGGGAACCTAGGGAGCTGTACGATCTTTCTGATTTGTCGGATGTCAAAATTGAATATCTAAGGAGTTTCATAAGAACCTCAAATTGGTTTAAAGACAGGGACTACACCATTTACAGATGTAAGACAATAATCACAATTGGGGCGGCAAGCGGTTTTCCGCAATTGTCCTCATAAAAATAGAATTGAATCTAGTTTGGCGGAAAAACGCGGCGGTTTTTTGTTTTAATACAAAACGTGTGTAAACAGTTGCGGAAAAACGCTTCCCGCTCCAATTGTGATTATTCTCTAATTCGTAAAAGATCAATTGTAATTCGAAGATTCTACTTGTAATTCGAAGATTCCATTTGTAATTCGAAGATTCCATTTGTAATTCGAAAATTCTACTTGTAATTCGAAGATTCTATTTGTAATTCGAAGATTCTATTTGTAATTCGAAGATTCCATTTGTAATTCGTAAAATATCAATGGAAATTCAGTTGATATTTTTCGAATTACAGTTGGAAACTTCGAATTACAAATGGAATCTTCGAATTACAAATAGAATCTTCGAATTACAAGTATAATCTTCGAATTACAAATGGAATTTTCGAATTACAAATGGAATCTTCGAATTACAAATGGAATCTTGAATTACAAGTAGAATCTTCGAATTACAATTGATCTTTTAGAATTACATCTGTAAATGGTGTAGTAGGGAAACATATTACAGTCCCGTGGTATCACAATGGACCTCAGAGTCTACGTGTGTTGACATAAAACGTCAGCAGCCACTAACAACCCCACCTACTCAAAATTTTGTTCCCCATTTTTTTTTTCTGTGCACATTCCGGGTAGTGGAGCTCCCTTAAATTTTTACACAGATGGATCGAAGCTACACGAACAAGTGGGCGTTGGAATCTATTCGAAAGAGCTTGGGTTGAGACCAGCTCGAATATTTTACTTGTTTTAAACAAGTAAAAAAAAAACTCGCGTAAGAGAGCTACTTTTAGTATGTATACGATAGTCTGTAACACAGACTTTATGTACAAAGATATGTTTGAATTAAATGGAGATGGTTTGGTCGGACATTTCGTTAAAATTTAGAGCTTTATCACCGTCCGACAAAAATAAAAAAAATCCTTGAACACGAACTGGATATTATACGTTTGAAACTAGAGACTAAATGTTATGAAACTGCATTTACAGTTTTTCATTTCGTGATCCTGTTTCCTTTTAAAAGGACTTCAAAGTTTTAGAGGATTAAATTGGATAAAAGATTTTTTTAATATTTACACTTGTCCTAGAATGCCACTAGTGATAGCAAATGAAAAAGGAGGATCTCCGCTAATATTAATATTTTATTAATTTTACATATGAGGAAAAAGGAGGTAAGCTGTTTCCTTTCAAAACTTTATTCTTCAATGTCATTCAAAATTTTCAACAAAATATTTTGATAAATTTTTCAAATGACTTTATTCACATCCTTTTATCCTGATATGGCAAATTAAAAAAATGAAAAAAATTAGTGGATATCCTCCTCTTTCATTTGGCATCCTAGAACAAGAAATATGACCTTGAGCTAGAATAATCTTTAAAATAACATTAAAATTCGAGGGTATCTGTCAAGTTCAATGAGCATTTTTGTGAGCTACTTAAAGAAACCAACAAACTTTACTAGGTCACATCAAAAGTAGAATTCCCTTAAGTTATTAAATTTGACAAAAACATGAGCATGTCATGAAAAAGCCTTTATGCAAGTTTGTTGATGAAATGAAATTACGATGTGTTTTTTTTTTAATAAAACAATTTAACATGCCACCAAAGTTGATAAGAAATTCAACTTGTACTACATAACGTGACAATTAAATTATGATTTCGCTAGACAATTGTTTAGATAAAAAAAATTGTATAAATAATAACACAAATATGTAAACAAAATAGATATTTACATTTTATATTATAAATTGTTTTGGCTTGAGATAAAAAAAAATAAATAATATGACGAAAATTGTCTACCGTAGCAAGTTAAAAATTTCTTAAAGACGTAAAAACCGTTTCTAGAACAAGAAATGAGAAAACTATTAGTCTATAAATGAGTAAATGAGTGCATATAAATGAGTACAAGTGATCATGTGCGGAGTAAGCATGTCCTTAAAACAGTGGTGGTAATTTTTAAAACTCTTATGCCCGCGGGCAAACAATTTCTGCTGCTGATTGTTAGACGTCGACACATGCACACTATAAATTTTTTTTGCTTTATTGACTTTTCGCGTCCTTCTTTCACACAATCATAAATGTTACAGTATGCGTGTGTCCACCACTGCCTTTAAATGTATTTCCAGTGTTGCCAACATTTTAAAATACGAATTTACTTAAAAAAAACAACTGTTTAAAGGCAATACAGCTGAAAACACCATGCAACACAAGTTTTTATGTTCTAAGACCAAAAAAGATAAAACCCAAAGGGAGTTTGAGCTTTTGGCACTAGTTTTATTCTTATAGCCTACTAAAGTTTATAATTTTTTTAAGGGCGTTTGAAAAACATCAAGATAAATGACTTTGTTTAATATCCGAAAACTGAAATGACATTCATGACAGTAAAAAAAGTGTTTCTTTGTAATTGATACTGCAAGATATGTTTGTTATTAAATGGAAAATCAATTCAACCATTTTACAGTTTGTAGAGAATTATTAGTTGGGTAACCTAAGATGCCTGTTTTTGCCGTTATATTAGAAAACGTGATCTTGCTGGTTGGCCACGTGTTAAATATTTATTAAATACGTTGTACTTACACACTACTTGACTACAGTAAATGTATTTAAATTAACCTTGAAATTTAACAGAATCTTTATTTTTCTAAACAACGGAATTTTTTTTTTGTTATTGAAGACCTTTAAAAATACAAAGACCTTTTGCTTACTCCATACATAGGATGGGGATTGCTGATAAACGTTTGGATTATTGTAAAAAATATACAAAGGTTAATGTAAATTTCTAAAATTGTTACTGATAGTGTAAACTAAACTAAACTAAACTAAAAAAAACCCTTCAAAATGTAAAATAAAATGTTTAAGGGCGGATTACTCAATGAAAAGTTAGCTGCTAACCGATTTAACGGAGCCTTATGTCAAAATTTGTATGAAAAAGTTAAATTTAACGGAGAGTTATTTTATAACGGAGCATTGAGTAATCCAGCCTAAGGGTGTTTTATCTGGGGTGGAGGGCCGAAAGACGTCTGTGGCGGACGTTGGGATGAAGTGACATGGTGAACAAACGAATTCTACCCAGCAAAAATAAATCGAGATTTTGGCGACACAGCATCTTTTTATAGCGTACCGAAGCGCACCCAAAGAGCGCTCTTGAGAATGCAGTAAAAGTAAGGGGGAACATTTTTAATTTTTTGTTAAGATATTTTATATGAAACTTATGATATTAATTTATATCATATTTTTTAATAAAATTTAACACTCGTTTTTCTTTTTAATATTTTTAACACTTTTTGCGTGAAAAAGCATGAGTTTTGGACAAAGACACATGATTTGACTGAATCATTATTGCGCATTAATCGGCGCTGCAAAGAATGCTTCAATCATAACATCTTTAACACATTTTGAATGATGATAAAAAGTCCAACAAAAAAACAGCAAATGATTATTTCTTATAAATTATAACTTTCCAATTGTATTCAAGAAATTTAAATTTTTATTTCCAAAATTTGTTGAATGCTTTTCAGAAAATTCCATTTGTATTTCAAAAATTTCCATTTAGATTTCAGAATTTTATAATTGCTATTAAGAAAATTTTATTTTAATTTAAAATAAAAATCCATGTATATTTTAGAAATTTCCAATTGTATTTCAAAAATAGTCAATTGTATTTCAGATTTTCCAATTCTATTTCAGAAATAGTCAAATGTATTCATTCATCTTTATTCTGCTTAAATCAGCTCTAAAAAGACACATGAATTCACTGCATCTTTATAGCGCTTTAATCAGCGCTCTAAAGACACGTGATTTCAGTGCATCTTAAGAGCGCTTTTTCGGTGTATCTAACTAGCGCTCTAAAGTGTAACATCGCCTTAGAGAATCATGCATGAATTCAGCAGGTTTGGATGCGCTCCTTAACTCGAGTTTCCTTTCCAAAAGCTGCTGTCAGTTCAGCAAAATTTCTGCTGGGCTAATGTCTATACCAATGGTTCCCAACCTTTTTTGCGCCATGCCCCACTTTTAAGTTAATAAAACTACAATGTCCCCCCTACACTCAAGAAAAATTTGTAAATTTTTCAATTTTGTTTTAAAATTCAAAATTTACTTGTGGTTAAGCAATATTTTTGTTAAAATCATCGTTAAAAACAAAGTTTTTAGAAAAAAGTTTCAACAATCAACTAAATAATGTAAGTAAAATAATGTTTTTTTAGTTTATTTGACAAAAAAAAATCTTAAAAATTTGCTCCTTGCCCCCCTGAAGCACTCTAATTGCCCCCCAGTGGGGCGAGAATCAAAGGTTGGGAACCATTGGTCTATACATTAAGTAACAGTACAGTTAACAGTGTGCACAAAGAGTCATCCATTTCAGAAAAGAAATCATTTAGTTTTTGTATGGAGCCAATCTAAAATTTACGAAACTAAAAGAAACATTACCAAAGATAGGTTTTGGTGATGATTCTATTTACAAAATATGTTTTTTGGGGAAATTGTGAATTTCGAAATAAGTAGGTACATAATACGAAAAAATTAAAACTTGAAAATACTTCCCAACTTTGTTACACTTAGAAAATTATTGCAGTTACTACGTTCATTTGTGTAGTAAGTAGTAGTTGTTGATTTCAACTACAATTTCAGTTGTTTTTGTATGAAAAATCTCAAACAACTATTTTTTGTAGTCGTTTTAAAAAATAAATACAAAAAATACTATTTTTAGTCTATAAAAAAACTTATAAAAACGGATGTGTTGAAAATGTTGGAAGTGTCTGATGCAGTAGGAATTATTACCAAACAATTTTAACCGTTTTTGACGTTTAGAAGTTTTTTTTTTGTTAATAAAAAATGGTCCCGGGACTGAAATGGTCCCGTGTATGCTCACGGAATTAGTAAAACGCTGCCGTTTTACAAATTCCAGATTTTTATAAAACTCCTACGATATTAAATTTTGACATCCGAAAAATCATAGAAATCGTGCAGCTACCCAGATCCCATTGATGCATGTATCTGAATATTTTCCAACCCCTCCTCATCCATATAACTCCAGTAACATCCCTAGCCACTCAGCGTTAATAACTCTCCTCTTGAAAAGGCTAAATATCCATGAACGTCAGACGACCAGTCGTAATGTTAGTGGAAGAAAAATTCTGCTTTTGATGATTCGACTGCGGTGACTGTCTGTCAACACTTATAGGGTCGCAAGACGAGCGTGGTTTACATATAACGCTGTGCTAACGGATCAGTGGAAGTTCGGAAGATCGGCGATCACGCCGATCAATGACCACTGCGAAAGCTGTTATGCTTCTTAAGAGGGGACAGTATACCATTCCTTTGCGAAAGTCCACGGGACACTGTCCCCTTTGTGTTACTTATAGGAGAAAAAATATCATGAGGATAGAGGAAGATATAGAAAACTCACTGGGATCCAGACTGATCCGGTTGAACGTGTTTATACTGCTCATATCCATAGCAGATAAACATGTCAAATCCACCAATGCACTATGGTTCCAAACGCATATTTTTTTGCAGAAATTAAAAAAAAAAAATTTACAAATTTCCAAAAGCTTATACCGTTTCTCAATGGCAACACTCCAAGCGATTAAGAAAGTATCATGAACAAAATTTTATGACAATATTGTCAGTCTGCCAGGGTTTTAAAGTTGATAGTTGATGCTTCTTAAGAGGGATTTCATTAAATCGGGATCAAAACCATATTACAATTATACTAACAGCAAATGGGAAAAAATAAAATTATAAAAAGGCTAAAAAGGAAAATTAAAGCCCAAGGAAAGTAGTTCTTATTAAAAACTCCAATTTTTAATTCCATGCATCTTTGGCGTTATTCTTGGGGGTTGAGGTTTTAAGGATTTTGAAGCCAAAATAGCCTATATCTTTTGTGAACAAAAAGTTGTGTTTGGGCACGAACTTGCATGAGTCTTTAAATGTGGAAGTGTTTTCTAGATGGTCTATTTAATACTAAAATTAACATCTAGCCAGCATTTTTCGGTTTTTTGCGTACAGATAAAATTTAGTTTTTCGGTCACAAGAAAATACGAAGTATTTTCTTAAAATCTGTATTTCGGCATATAAATTTGTCAAATATCTGTCGAATTGAGATTACAGTCATTTTACAGAATATTTAACAGAGTTATTATTTTGAGTGTAGAAGAGTGAAGTAATTGAAAGGGGAAAAAATTTTCACTGGCAATTCATTGGCTGTAGATTGTTTTGACATTTCTTTTTGGAATTGGCGAACAGTTTTAAAGAGAATTATAAAAAATTTCCGCAAGAAAGATTGCTTCGCGTAAATTGGGACTAATGGCTTAATAAACTGAAGTGTTTGTACACAGAAAAAAATTGAAACGAATTTCAATCAACAAAAACGCGGATTCAATCAATTTTTTATTGAAATTCCTCTAATTAAAGAAATTGTTATACCAATCATCAAATTGTAGGTGATTGATTGAAAATTTTTTCAATCAAACATTTTTTTGATTTTGATAAAAAATTTGATAAATTTTTTATTTAAAGTCAATCAAAATAATGATTGATTTAACAAATGATTTGTAAGCTTATAACAAAATTATCAAAAAATTTATCTTTTTTGCTTTCCTACACACAAAAAATTTTTTTTTTCATGAACGATTTTCATAGTATTTATGAACAAATTCATACAATTTAGTAACTTTTTCATAATACTTATAAACTTTTTCATAGTATTTATGAAAAATGTTAAAAATTCTTAAATTTCACATATATATAAATACTATGAAAAAGTTTATAAATATTATGAAAAAGTTAATAAATTGTATGAATTTGTTCATAAATTCATGGAAAAAAAATTTTTGTGTGTATATTTTGCCAACAATAAAAAAAGTAAAGCCCGATTATTTTATATATTTTTGAATTAATCTATTTAAATAAATTAAAGCGTAAAAAAAATCTGGTATGTTGAAAATTTTTAACAAAAAAATAACAAAAATTTTAATCAAAACATTGATTGACTCATTTAAATTTTGTTTATCAATAGATTTTATTGAAAATTTTTGGCCAATAATTTGTTGTGTGTAAGTTAAGATTGGTTTTCATTACAGTGCGTTGGCAAACACATACTCAGAGGTCTGTTGTGACTAATAGGTATTTCCAACTGTTAAACCCACCAGAGATTTTGAAGCCATTGAGACATGTATTTTAGGATTAGGACATTTTTATCCATAGGGTTTTTTTTTTATGTTGTATAATAATATTTAAAACGCAATTAATGTTTCTTCATATAAAAACTAATGTTTTTATTATTTTTTAATAATATTTATTATCAATATTTTAATTTATTTGTGTTTTTTTTTTTTCTATTTTCAGAATTACAAGTGTGAGTGTGTGGGGAAAAGGGGCAAGTAAGAGAGAGACGTAGAACAATATTTAACAATGATAACGGATTTTGTGGAAATAATAAATTATTTGATTAATAAAAATTGTGTAAAATTACAGAAGAAACATTAACTGTGTTTAAACAAAAAAAAAAAAATGTGGAAAAATTTTTAAAATAAAAATTCCAAAAACATAAATCAAATAACAATAATAAAAATAATAATATTACGCATTAAAGTGAAATCTACATACAATAGATTTTTATGTGAAAACAATAAAATAAGAGCAAAATAATAAAAAAAAAATAAATAAAAACACTACACCTTACGTTTAACCCTCTTGAGACATCTTGAGTGATAAGAAGTGATTATTGTGTATGAAAAATAGAAAAAATTACGGGTTTTGCAACGTGATCATTACGCTCACTCCCACTAATAGAAAATCTAATTAAACTATTGTGCATTCTCTCTCTATCATTCTCTTTGTGTAATTGTGTGATAAACAATTTTTAAAAGAATTGTAAAGAAACAAACAGAAAAAAAAAACAAATTGAACAAGAGTGCAAAAATTAGAAGAAAAACAACTAACAAAAAAAAAAAGAAGAAAAACACATTAGTGATCGTTTTTAAAACGAATGAGTAACAAAATTTTTGCCTATATATATAGAAAAACATATTAAGGTCTTTGTGTATCATTTAACACTCAGTCGTTATTTGACTCTTGATCATTTAACAACAACTAAAAGTTATAGCTAAAAAGTGAACGCGTATAATACCAATAGGAAATAGTCCTTGTTAATTAAGAGCTGTGAACTCTGAACAACGTAATTTCTTTTAAATGATTGTGCAAGCCACAAATGATTTTCATATAATTATTTCGATGTCGATAAATTCACCAATATTACGTTTACCAGACCTGAATTAAACAGGCAAACCCAAAGATAAAAAAATATATATTTAAATAATATACAATAAAAAGAAATCGTGTGTGTATTTTTATTTTCAAAATACACAAAGAAAAAGAAAATCTAAACAAAATTTTGCGATTTTTTTTTGCAAATTTAAAACGAGAACAAGAAAATACAATTGCATTAAAAATAATAATAATAACACGCAAAAATAAAAAGTACTTGAATTTTCTGTTTTAAATTATAAAAAATTCAAAGTATAAAAACCCTGAGAATATAAAAATAAAGTATAGAAATTGTGCAGCTTAACAATTGAAAAAAACCAACGAGATAATTGGATATTGGGGCTTTGGCCGTTGTATGGGTAAGAAATATGTACAAATAATTATATGTATTTTTTTTTTTTTAATTTTCATTTTATATTTTTAATACTTTGCCATAAAAAAAGAGACCTTGTGCATAGAACTAACGTCATTTTAGCAATTACATAAATAGGTTTTCTTTTTAAGTTACTAAGTTCTTTTAATAATAAAATATTAATAAAATTTTGATTGTAGTAAGGTATTAAGTAAGTGTAATATCTTATCATAATAATATATGGTTCTTTAACACTGTGCAACACGATATTGTAAAGACCGATTTGCATCATAAATAAGACCCATTTAAAAAAATTCACATTTTGGGCATAAACCCCTTTATCTGGCAACACTGCCAGTCACAAGCGGACCCAGCAATTAAAATAAGGTGATAATCATACGCCCTGGTGGCCAAATTAACAATCTTTAATAATATTGTACATGGGTGCGTATGATTGATTATTCCCTTATACATATATGTGGCAAAAACCCATAACAACATAAGTCGAGTTATGTCCAAAACGTGTTTTTGCATTTTCGGAATCTCCTTGTCCATTTTCGTATTGTATCAAATTTTTATGAAAATCGGACCATTACTTTCTGAGATATTGATTTCAGAACTCCACAACTCATTTTTTTTAAAGGAAAAATAAAAATCGTAACAGCATATCTGAGTTATGTTTTTATTCCTTATTTTAAAATCAGCAATCGTTGCAGACGCTAAAATGTATTTTATAGGGATACATAACTGCATATCTCGACATATGCTTGGATTAAAATGTAATTTTGCAAAACGCAATAACAACATCAATGGATTTCCCCCGATATCTCCGTTGTCCTGATATATATCAACTTTAAAAGTAGCGAAGATTGTGTCGATAATAATGCTTGAGATATTTACACGCCCAAAATGTTCAAATTTTTAAACCCAGATTTGGTATTTAAAATTTAAACTTAAAAATGCTCTCCTGAAAAGTAGTATAAAAACACTTATGCACTTATTCCTTTTTGCCACAGATATACTTAGGTATTTTTTTATGCGATAGATGCGTTCCACACTGGGCTGAGATGGTAGGGTTTTTGGCCAAAAGTCTCAACAGGTCGTAAATGTTAATCGATTTTTTTGAAACTCAGAATATAAGCCTATATTAGGGTAATAAATAAGTGACTTGAAACTTTTTGGAATCGGACCTACAAGGAAACTATTTCAGAGTGGACACTTCATTTTTAATAAAATTTACAGATGTTATAAATAAAACAAATGAAGAGACACTTGTCTTTTGTTTATGTATTTCAATCGGAGATGGTCTCTGGTCCCGTGATTTGCGTGACTAAAAAAACAACGTGATTTACGCGTGAGCGTGAGTGATTTTTCATTTTAATCACATGATTTAAAAGTTTTCAAAAATTGAATTGAAAAAAGAGTTAAAAAAATAACGTGATTCACAAGTGAGCGTGAGTGATTTTCATTTAAATCACTTGAATATACCGTTTTCCGAAATTGAATTGAAAAAAAAGAAGTTTATAAAAAATTGGAAAAAAATAAAGTTTTTGTTTTGAAAACCCCCTTTTTATACTCATCGTTATCAAAAGTTCCACGCCCTTTTAAAAAACTGTCTGGGCCAGAATTATCCTTTCTATCCGCACTTTCCAAAAACGTTGCCCGCTTGTGCACGTTTTCAAAAATGGAATTTAAATAAAATTTATAAAAAAATGGAAAAATTATTTCTTTTTTGATAACCCCCTTTTAAAAACTCATCGTTATAGAAAGTTCCACGCCCTTTCAAAAAACTGTCTGGGCCAAAATGATCCTTTTTATACCTACTTTCCAAAAATGTTGCCCGCTTGTGCCCGTTTACGCAAATGGAATTGAAATATTAAAAATTTGAAAAAAAAAATATTTTTTTATGAAAACCCCCGTTTTTAAACACATCGTTATGAAAAGTTCCACGCCCTTTCAAAAAACTGTCTGGGCCAGAATTATCATTCTTATCCACACTTTCCATAATAGATGCCCGCTTGTGCTCGTTTTAAAAAATGGAATTGAAATAAAATTTATAAAAAAATTAAAAAAAATATTTTTTTTAAAAACTCATCGTTATAGAAAGTTTCACGCCCTTTCAAAAAACTCTCTGGGCCAGAACTATCCTTTTGTGCCCGTTTTAAAAAATGGAATTGAAATAAAATTTATAAAAAAATTAAAAAAAATAATTTTTTTATAAACTCATCGTTATAGAAAGTTTCACGCCCTTTCAAAAAACTCTCTGGGCCAGAATTATCCTTTTTATTCCTACTTTACAAAAAAACTTGCCCGTTTATACAAATGGAATTGAAATACCAAAAATTTAAGAAAAAATAATAAAAAAAAATTGTGAAAACCCATTTTTTTTAATCCCAGCTAAATTTTCTGTTCCAAATAATCGGTTCCAGAACGCATCAAACTACCCTGCAACCGGTTCTACTTAACATTCCAGAATCAATGATTTTTGTTTGAAATTGTCCCGAAAGCAATCGTTTTTTAGAGCAAGTAGTTTTTTTGAAAAATACTTTTACATAGAAAATTTTGTTGTGATTACCGTAGAATATATTCAAGAATCTATTGAACCAGGAATTTGTTCCAAAAAATTTTCCTGGGACTCATCGTTATCAAAAGTTCCACACTCTTTCAAAAAACTGTCTGGACCGCCTAACCGGGTACTTTTTTTTAATGTATTGAAAACAAATTTTAATACGATAAAAAAAAAACTATTGTTCGTGTAACCGGGTTTTTCTCCTAACCGGGTTTTTGTGTATTCGGGTTTTTTAGTAACAGGGTTTCATTTTATCCGTATTAATATAGAAAAATACCATGTATGTACTTTAGGAAAACTTGAAAATTGTTAATTCCATAAAATTAATTTAATTCCATAAAAAAGGCTCATTTTAACAACTTTAGATTTGTTCATCTCCCTTTCTATTGATATTTTATATGCAGATGAAAAAACGGGCAAAAGCGGGCAGGTCAGTCTGAAAGCTAGTAAACCAGCGAACATTTTGGCATCCTAACTTTTGGGTTATGTCGCGGAACATTTTGGAAAAACTATTTCAAATGGAACAATTTTTCAAAAGTTACATAAAAATATCAAAAAATCATTTTAGGAGGCTAGCAACATTTAGATGTAATGTATCCAGTTTTGTAAAAAAGGCACCAGAGAAAAAAAAAATATGTTTCATAACCTAAATTTTCGGATAAAATCGATTTGAGCGACTTGATCCCGACCTTCTTAAAACCTGAAAAAAATTTCGAAAATCTTTTAGGCCATAAAAACTCAAATACCTCTTCAAGAGTTGCAAAAATCCAAAAAAAAAAAAAATTTGGTGAAACGCCCTACTGTACGTACTCATTTCTGGATCCTTGGTAGAGTTGCTAGAAATTTATTTTCAAAAAGTGGGACATACACAAAAAAATGATAAAAATGGCAGAATTTCAAAAACGATTTTCTTAGCTATAAAACAAATATAAAATAAAAAATTGAAAAAACCTCTACGTCAGGGACTAGAGCATAGAGAATACATAGAGGCGAAGGTGTCAAAAATTGAGTTGTTAAAGTACAACATGTCACATGTATTAGTTGACAAAGTTAGACTTGTAAACCTGTATTGTGTGGTGAATTCACATCGACAACGTTTTCACCTTCGCCTCTATGTATTCTCTATGGACTAGAGTTTTCAATTCTCTACAAACTAGAAAAACGAATGTTTCTTGAATGGGGGAAAAAATTAAAGTATCCCATTAGTAGACAAAACCTAGTGTTTCCAATTCGGTTAATCGACTAATCGATTCCTCGATTAATTGCCTCCATTTCGGTTAATGTCGAAACAAATAACTTAAAACGCCTGATCAATCGTTTAAAATGGTTCGATAACCGGTTAATATTATCTCTACATTTTTAACAAAATTTGTTCCAAACACTTCCGAAATAAAAGCAAAATTACACAAAAAATGTTGAGAAAGCAACAATTAACAGTTAAAAAAAAAAGAAAACAAAAATTGAAACTAACAAGGGAAGTATCTCAACCCTTATGAACCGATTTGCCTGAAACTTAAAATATATATTAAAGAGACGATTTTAAGGTTGGGGTGTCTCGGCTTATAGGCCATATCGGTGTTTAAAAATTTCGTCGTCCCCTTATGAAACCATGTGGACCTTCGGGAAAATTTTGATAACTTCCGAACTAACAGGAATATCATCTAGGGCAAAAATACAGGTCGACTTAAATTTAATAAAGATTATTTCTTATCCATATGGATATCGTAGGTCTATGTCTTCACATAAGTACCCCCTAAAATTTACACATTTTCCTGAAAAAATATTTAAAAAAAACCGAATTTTTAAAAGGTTATGCCACAATTGGATAGGCATTAAAAAAACCTTTCTTCTCATATGAAAACATTATATAGTTTCTTAAAAAGAAATGGCTGAAAAATCCAAAAAACGATTTTTCGGCATTTTTTTTACCCATGTTTTGAACCCCTAAATCCCCGATATGGCCGATAAGCCGAGACACCCCAACCTTAGAATTGTCTCCTTGATATATATTTTAAATTTCAGGCAAATCGGTTCATAAGGGTTGAGATACTTCCCTTGTAAGAATTCGGAAATCCCTATTGAAATTCAGAAACGCCCTATTAAAATTTAGAAAAGCCCAATTGAAATTCAGAAAGCTTATTAAAATTAAAAAAATCCAATCGAAATTTAGAAACCACCAATTAAGAGTTAAGAAAAATTCAGAAAAACACAACTAAAATTCAGAAATCCCAATTGAAATTCAGAAATCCCAATTGAAATATAGAAAAGCCAACTGAAATTCAATAATCTCAATTGAAATTCAGAAAAGAAAAATTTTAATTAAAAAAATGCTTAACAAAATTTAGAAATCTCAATTGAAATTTAGAAAATTAAAAAATAGAAATCACTAGCTAAAGATCCCGGCGTTGCTCAGGTCGACTTAGAAATGAATATCTAAATAGATTCTCCCCATCGCCACCTATTGGATCCATTTATACATGCACAATTTTCTTTGACACATGCACAACTTTGTTGTTGTTTTGTATGACTATTTGCAACCTAAATATTGTTTATATTGTGCGTCACTTGTATAATTCTATTAGACCCACATGCAAGTGTCATATGCAAAAAAATTTAACTCTTAAATTAAAGTGAAAACACACATTGATCACATGTTTATTATAACAATACTTAATAAACTGAATCATCTTAATTTCAAATATGAATTGCGTCATGACCGAGTGTATATTGTTTACAGTTAATTAACTTGATATAAATATTCTAAAATTCTGAGATTGTACGTGTCCAACCAAAAAAAAAACTATGAACGTTTAGGCAGCAAAGCAGCACACAGAGAAAAAACATGTTTGGAACATGATTGCAGCACACCAAATCACCCATAATGAAGGGTGATTCGAGGCAACATAGTATGGTTAATCCATTTGATCATGTATATGATTGTGACCAACCATGCTATTATCTCTTCTCTGCATGAGTTGATTTATCTCTGCATAAGTTGATAGCCAAAGGCAGTTCTTAGATTAGTTGATGTCGTTTGCGTTACCATTTTATAACGATATCCTGTTTGTCAGTCACACTGCGAATGGCACCCAGGATCCCATTGCTTTTTTTGTAAATGTCAGAAGTCTCATTATTCCAATTTAAGAGATTCATAGATCTCGAAAAAAACTGTACACTTAAAGGATTTCTCAAGCTTTTTCTTCTCGACCCCTCTTAAGACTTTTTAACTACCGCACAACACCTATAGATTCAAACAGCCATCTTTACAAATATCTATGTTCTTTCAAAAATTATTCTAATTATAGTATGAAGGGACAGGCGAGAGACAAATTCGGTAGAACTAGACCTAAAGACAAAAAATCTAATCTAGCTTGGAGGAGTGGGAAACAATCGAATACTTAATCTGCCAATGCACGGCACTTTCTGGTCAGAGAATTGCTTTACTGGGATCTAGGGAGCTGCACGATCTTTCTGATTTGCCGGATGTAAAAATTCAATATCTTAGGAGTTTATAAGGAGCTCATCAAGATTTAATGCCACCCGACAAATCAAAAAGATCGTGCAGCTCCTTAGATCCCAGGAAGCAATGGCAGATAAAGTGTTCGATAGTGACCAACTCTTCCTCATCCATGCAACTCCGGCAAAAGTCATTTGACGGCATATTTAAACGCTTTGCATATTTAACGGACATTGTCTGGTAATTACAGCAACCACCGTCGAAATCTCTCCTCTTGGAAGCGATATCAGTTTACTTGTGCGCTCTAATCATGAGAAGGCCAAATCTGTCATGCAAGCTCATCGGCTTTGCAATTCTCTGAACTGTCTCTGTGCCTTGGGACCCATATAAGTCGTATGGCAAACTGCTTGGACATCTCATTTAAAGACGTGCGACAGTTAAGGGCAGATCTTGTTTTCAGAAACATTGACTCCAGAGACTTGACCGAGGCTTGACTGTCAGAATAGATGTTAACTGCGGTTGTAGACAAGACATTGCAACTCAACCAGTGAGACATCCCTTTATTGCCAGCATCTCTGTCTGGTAAACACTGCAATGATCTGGAAATCTTTGGATCTTTCGAAGTCGATATGTTATAGTCCCAAACATTTTTATATATATTTTTTTGAAAAGCTGCTGTAAAAATCCAATAATTTCAACTGACGATGAGAAGAATAAAGTAACCTGAAGGTTTTCAAATGTATTTTTAAGAGGAAGAATAGTACTTTACAGTTGAAAAAAAAAATGAGGAAAAATAATCTCTTATTTATTTCTTAGAAAGCTATACAAAGTTTTGTGTTGGTCTTTATCTAGCAATTTTCTTTCTTGTATGAATGTACATAAAGAACACAAAATATATTTTTTTTTCGAATACCCTATTAAATGTTTGATATTGATCCTGCCTATTCAAAGAAACCTTCAACGAAGCTTTAGCTTAAACCTCAATAATCAATTACTTTACCTAAGCCAAAATTAATTGCTTTCTTCATAGTGCAGCATCAGTTTTTGTAGCATTTCGCCCAAGGATAATATTGAGCAAGGCTTTTACTATACCGCTGGGAAACATTATACAACTTAAGTTGTTGCATTCAGTCAACACGTGTAATTTAGGAGCTTTTACAGGGACCAATAATTTTAAAAAAGCTTGTAATTTCTGTGGGCTTAAATACATAAATCCTCTGCTAATATTTGTTTTTTTTTTTTATTTTCCCAACCTAAAATTGTTGATTCACAAAAAGCTTTTATACCCTTCATTACTTTGTCATTTGAAATATCGGTATAGGACCTCATAAAGTAAATATATTCATAATACTTGATCGATTTTAAGGCGATCTGAGGATCTTTCTGCTGAAAGATCGATGGCGAAAAAACTACAGGATAGAGAGATAAAACTTGTTAAAAATATGTCTAATAGTTCGCAGGTTAAGTTTTGATAATTATATGAAACATTTTGAAGCCAGAATAAGTTTATCAAGTTGGACTTGGACCAAGGAGATAATAGGCGATGTTTTTCGTCCGCCCTTTCGTCCTTTTTTGGGATGAGTTTATCGTGTTGAAATTGGGTCAAGGAGATAAGAGTAGGTATGGCCCCCACAAAAGTGGTGATGGTTATACAAAACCATGAAAAAATATAAAGTTTTATTACCTTAATGCAACTATGATTAAATACAAAAACACTTCTTACGAGGGGCAAAAAGCTTCTCCAAAACTTCCTCGTATTTTTTTTTTTTTGTTGTAACTTTAATGGAGTGATTTTTTATTTAATAACAATATTTTTTTTACTGAAAACTGATCACTAGAGATAAAAACAGACAGTATTCTCCAATTTTAGTTATTTGGCACAAACTAGTTCATTTCTTAATTTTCATTTTTTTTTATATTTTTCTCTTTATTTCTTTTTACTAATAAATAAATGCAATTATTTTTTATTATTCCTACAGAGCTATCTAAACAACCGTTGAGTTTTGGAGACGAGCCGGACCTGTTGAAAAAAGCACAGGGCCGGAATAGTCTGCATTTTAATAGCGGCACTGCAGCTGCCAATACAGCTGCTACAGCAACAACTTCTGTTACATCTTTTAACGCGGCAACAGGCAAAATTAATTTAGAAACCTCTATCAATGATTGCGAAACCGGCTATGTGCCAACGGTTGGCCGTTGGGGCGCCGAATGGCCAAGTTGACTCGCCGAAGCCTTGGTTCGACATGGCGCCACCGCCGGCGCCACCCTCGGGTTATCGGCGGGATCGGTACGGGTTGGATTGACTACAACCACCGATTCTGATCAAGATAAACCCAACCATTGCATTGGTGCTGCACAACCATGCAGCAACGGTCAAATTCAAAACAATGACACAACCGATGATGATGATGACGATGAAGACTCTGACGACTACGATTATAAGCGCATCGGAGATGAACTCACTCAAACAAAAGCTGCTTGTGTATCATCAGCTTTTGGAGCATCGAGCAAAGGTGAAGCTAACCAAATTATCACTGAAACTGATAAATTGGAAAATGCCATGGTTAATTTGGCCGTTACGCTTCAACCAAGTCAACCATGCAATTTGACATCTAATCCGTCATCGGAACGATGCATTAGCGTCAACAAGTTGTTGGAAGAACAACACCGTAGATGTTGGGGAAGGTATTTCAAGGGAATGTCAACAGCAGGGACCACAACACCACCATCATTACCATACTCCGAAGAAGATTTACCAACAGAATTGTGGCATGGTCGGGATGGTTATAATCTTAAGGCCTTTAACCAAACCAATGGTAATTGGCCGTTGGGTCATCCTTTGCCTTTACCAGATTGGGCAGCTTATGATGACGAGGACAACCAAAAGGGTATACTACATTTCGATTCTGTTTGGCAATTTGAAGATCTTAGCGCTATCATAGAAACCAAATTACAACGCATGTTAGAAGAGACACACTACGATACGGTACACTTATTTGTCGATTTTTATGAAGCCTTCAAACGTACACGTCGTTCAGATTTAAAATCATTCTATCAATTTTACGATATTCCCATAAATCGACGTCATCATATGTGTGTTTCTTTAGCTATGGAAATAATGGCACGTACTGTAGAAATGTTTCCGATATTGGAGCACTATCTTTATATAGTATCATGCGAGGAACAAGTTGTGTCACTGGGTGATTATGTAGAAACCGCTGAAGAATTAGGAGGACTCAATTCGCCTTTGGCAAATGTTGAAAAGGAACATGCTATGGTGGCCATGAAACTTAATATAGCTGGACGTGATGGTGTTTTAATATTAGATCCTGGTTATCATGTGGGGCGTTGTGTTACAATAATGAGAGATCAAATGTATCCGCATACGGGTAAGTTAATAAGACATCTATACTAATATTATAAAGAGGTATTTATTATTATTCAATGGAAGATCTAGCTCTTACGGCCGGCACTGCTGCGACTCTTATGGGCCTATAAATTTAATTCAAACTCTGTTCAATGCTCCTAATGAACATTATAACAGAGGATGGAGAAGCTCAAAAGCCTCAGAATAAAGTTATTCCCTGTCCAAGAAACGTCTTCTGATCCTACAAAATTGGGACGCACTTACACAATATGTGTTGCCTTGTTTTTACTTCCTCCTGACAAAGTCGACACAAGGACGATGTACAAAGGTTTAAATTATGCAAGTGATAATTTACTTTCAAATGTCCAGTAAGGAAATCTGTCAGTAACCTAATGTCACTTTTGATGTGATTAATAATACTTCCATATGATAGTGGTGCGATTAGTGCTCTGGATTGTCGTAAACCTCCTGAGTTCTCCCACAAGTTTACGAAGTCGGTCCTTTCTAAACCCGTAATCATGGTAGATAATGTGGGCCAATTCACCCCACAACAGGGTTCGGGTCTGGTCATAGGAGTAGCGGAGGAATTTCTAACAGGGATTAGGGATCCAAAATAGGGAAATTTAGTTTCGCCCGGCCAGTTGTTGGAGGGTATCAAAACACTCTAGTGTCAGTTTTGATTTAAGTACCTGGCCAGAGAAGATTGAAATATGAGTATCCTTAATATTAACTCTAGCGCATATTATAACAACCTGAATTTTAGCCTTAAAAACTGTTGGCCACTTAGGCATGGGTTCGGAGATCCGCGTTTTTAGATCGTAAACATCAGCTTCCACTCCAGAGGTATTTTTAGATTCGTCATTATACGAGTTTAGGTTCCCACATATGATCTGCCCTCATCCCAATCTGATGTTTTCGGTATCACGATCTAGAATTTCTATCCAAAGCGAAGGTCAAAGTTTATCCTATCCGATAGCATATCCTAGTTTTTCTTTCAATTTCGAGGGTCAGAGTAATCTATATTCATCCTTCGGGCAGCCAAAGCTGCCGTGGATCAGATTAAAATGTCAAGAGGTGTGAGACCAAAACTGGTTTTTTGTGCCAATGTTGGGCAGGTTTTCATAGCACCCGTGATTAGAGTACAAGCCAGACGCTGTACCGTAGAAGTATCCATCTGCATAGTTTTGAGCCACTATACTATGTCAGCGTACGTCAAGGTCGGTCTAAAAATCATCTTGTAGATCCACATGACCATTTTGGGTCTTAAACCCCAGGTCCTACCAACAAGTCTATTCGCTGCCTATAATGCCCCAATATCCTTTCTGATAGGCACTGACGGAACGTTCAAATGTGAACTCCTTGGATAGCAGTATTCACACAGAAAATGTACCTAAATTGAGATTCCTTTTCCTAGTAAACAGAACTATAATCGATTTGTTATGGTTAATGGAAAGACCCTGTTCAGTGCACCAATTCATGATAAAACGAAGAGCGATGCACATATTATCCGAGATGATGTCGAAATTAACAGTTACTATAACTACTAAATCGTCCTCATATCCGATTGTCTAATAACCACTATTATCTAGCCTATGAAGCTAGTCGTCTATCATCAAGGACGATATCAGTGAAGATAGGACGCCGTCTTGAGGACAGCTTTTAACGACATTTGCTGTTTTTTTTATACTTAAGTACTGCCCATAGATGCGTTTATTTCCCTGCTCTCTAGCATTATCCTAATCCTTCCACACGTAACTCGATCTACACCTCTACACCGAAGTTCAAATTTATAAGAGTCATAACCAGTATTATCAAAAGCTCCCTTAATATCCATAATGGCACAAAGAGCTATTTCCTTGTCCCTGTGGGCTTTTTCTATCTCTGACACAATATGACGTAAAGCCGAATCAGTAGATTTTTCTTTTGCATATGCATACTGACTTTTGTGCAAAAGATATTGATCCAAATATGTGGATCTTAAGTGAAGATCCAGTAATCTTTCCATAGTCTTCAGTAAGAAAAATGTTAAACTTATGGGTCTATACAATTTCGACAATTTAGCCGGTCTATTTCTTGCCTTAGGTATGAATTTAACATTTGCCTTTCAATGAAAAGAGATGTGTTCCAATATGAAACTGGATCTAATGAGAAAAGCCAAAGTATGTAAAACTAAATCTAAACCAATTTGTAAAAGTGCGGCAAGATTTCGTCCCCCAGGAGATTTGGCCGGGTTAATAGATTCAATATCCCATCTAACCTTATCCTATATATGTTCTCCTAAAGAGCCTTGTGGATTCGTGGATACTATTATTACTTGAAGGATCACAAAAGGAATACGTAATAGTAACTCCATAGTCTCCTTACGATTTCCTCCAAGATGCCCATTTGGATCTTCTTATTTCCCTGTTGTACTCAGTAAGAGATCTTCTATAAGTATCCCAGTTCCCTGTACGTTTGGCCTCATTAAAAAGTTTCCTAACTTCTTTAAATATCCTAATTACTAAGTTAAGCCTCATTAAAAAGTTTTTAACTTTTTTTCGCGTATCCTCAAGAGCACCGCTCCATCAGGGACCTTACGTCGTACTTTTTGTTGACGTATTGTGCTGCTCTCGTGGTACGAGTTGCACTTGCTCCCGTGGTACGAGTTGCACTTGCTCAAGCTTCCCTGCTGCCACCTCTAGGTACCCTATAAAACTAATATCGGTAATCAGCAGGTCAGCTTTTGAAACGATAGATTCCCTATAAGAAATCCAGTTACTATTTTTTCTTGATATAAAAATTTTAAATTTTGTAGGGCAAAATGGAGTAGATTCTTTAACGCGTGTTTTACGTTCCTAAATGGAACGAAATGGAACTGGGAACGAAATGATATAAGGGGGAATGGAACCCTTAACTTCATCTTGATCAATTCATTTGATCAACTTTGATTTATCTTTAATAAATTCCAATTGGTATATTTTGAAATGCCATTTTATTTATGACATTCTATTTTTATCCAATTTTAATAAATCATTTATCTATTTATTTTGTTTAATATTTTTACAATCTTTTAAGGTATATTTTTTATTAAATGTGATAAACTTTCTTTTTCTTTTAGGTTGGTTTACTCAATCCAAGGAACAACATTTGCAACGTGATTATTGCTATACCTATAGTAAAGATAGTGAAAAATATGTGGAGTGGAAAGAACGTGAAATACGCGGTGATAAATCCACCTATAAATCATCTTTGGTATATGTCGATCAATCTTACGTTACGGCCATAGATGTTACGGTACGACGTAATTTGGTTTATAACTTTAGATCGTTGTTGTCTCGTGACGCTAAGGGACGTGTTCTTGCTGGCATCTATTTGCCGTTGGTTCCAAATATTAATGAGTCATATTTTACGCTGTTTTATGAGGGTTCCAATATAGAACAACGAGTAAAAGTTAAATTTATGTTTAACGTTTTTAAGAATTCAAATAAGGTGAGTTGGAAAGAGGAGACAATTTTCAATTCTTTTGAAAAATCGGTATATGGATTTTATAACAATATATTTTTTTTTACAAATTATTTTCTTTAGATTCCCGACAATGTTCTACAACATTTGGAAAAATTGGCACCCCAATTAAATATGCCTCAAAAGGAACTCCATAAATTATTATCATCCCTGGCCACAGTTATAATGGATCAAGATTTTATAACACAAGTTTTAAGCATTAACGATGATATTGGCAATATGTCAGCAGAAAATTGACAATTAAATGATGTTGGTAAACCCACAAAACCTCCCGATGAAAATGAGAAAGTATCTTCCCAACCTAATGAGCATGATGCAAAAATAGATGATAAAAACATTTTAAAGGAAAATTTGCAAACCGAAACAAAAGAAAATGCTTAAATATTTATATAATTATATAATACAACTTTAACAATATACTTAGTAGTATATTAGATATTTTTATTTCTTCTTTCATTAATAATTATTATAATTTTTTATTTTATATCAATACACAAAATATATTTCAAATACATATGTATGTATTATTAAAAATGAAGTAACCGCATCCATTAAATTTATTAATTAAACTTCTATATTAAAAATATATATTTACCTAATTTTTCTTTTGGAATTTAAATTAGTTTTTTTAGTAGAGATTGCTTAATATGAAAACGAATAGTTTTCAATTTTCTTATATCCAAGTTACACAATAAAGTTTTCAGTCTATGCTTATGATTTATGTAAAACTTCTAAATTAAAATTAAAAAAAATATATATAAAATATGTATTTGAACTAATTTAAAATGTACGCAGTGATATTTTGATTTATTAAGATTAAATTTGATTTGTTTTTAATAGAAATTTAAATTTGGTATTGTATTTCAATTTTCAATGCGTTTAATTTATTTGTAGTAATTAAAAATGATATTTAAATAAACTTAAATAAAGAAAAAAAAAAATTGTGGTTTTATTAAAAAAACTATTAAGACTGAATTAAAAATATATCAACAACGGGTCATTCTTAGTGAAATCAATCAAAAATAGCAAAAAAATTTATTGACCCCCTCCGATTTTGATGAAATTTGGTTTAGTTGTAACACTAACAAGGGAAGTCTCCCTAGTGTCACCCGCGGATCTTTATGGAATTGGTTTTATTTTGTAGATCAGAAAAAATAAAGGGACACGTATTTTTTTTTAGCGGCCCAAATTCATATTTAGGGGGTAAAAAGGAGGGGGGAAGACAAGGTAATTTTTCAGTTTTTTTCGTTTATCTCCTATATTATGCAAAGAAACCTAGTCATGTTACATACCAAATGAAAGGTCTTTGGAAAACCTATCTATGTGTGCTAAGAACGTGTCCAAACATGCACAACTTTTCATCATATTGAGTAAAATACCAAAATATTAGGACATTTTTGTTAATAAGTCGAAAAATATTAACTTCTTTGGCCCGTTAATAGCACCACGAGATAGGTATTTTTAATACCTTTAATCTGATACCACACATGCCTATATTAATTTTGTTTAAATAGGCGTAAATCGTAAAAAACTGAAAAAGGTCAATTTCTCCCCATACAAATCGACCCCCCCCTAAAAATGAGTTTGGGCCGCTAAAAAAAAATACGTGTCGAATTAATTTTCGTTCTTAACAACATATCCAAATTTCATGAAAGTCGGTGGGTGACACCAGGGAGACTTCCCTTGTAAGTGATAAACTGACGCATACTTATATTCAGCCCTCTAAGTAAACCGCTCTACAAAACCTTCCATAACCAAAAAATTTTCCAAAAAAAAGAAAGGGGTGCCCACCTTATTTAAAGTTGATGACAAAGGGTGGAGGAAATGGGGGCAAGTTTTTATACCCTCCAACCAAAGTATGGGGGTATACTCACTTTGTCATTCCGTATATAACGCATCAAAATATCGGTCTAGGACCCCATAAAGTAAATATTTTATTGATTAGTGATCGATTCTAAGACATTCTAGCGATGTCTGTCCGTCCGTCTGTCCGTCTGTAGAGGACACGATACAGTCCAAAATAAAATAGCTAGACTTCTAAAGTTTGGCACGAATATGTCTTATATTCCTAGGCAGGTTAAGTTCGGAAATGGGCAAAATCGGACAAAGGGGAAAAAAGTTCCCCCTTGGAGAACTAAACCAACCTAAGAAAAACCGCATTTTTTGCAGGGTTTTTTGTACTTTTGCTAAGCAAATGCAACATTCTTATCTCAGATGAAGTTTAAAATCGCAAGGGGAAGGTGCTCCCTAACGTCTCTCACCAACCCCCCTCAAAAAAAAAAAAGCCGCTCGTGGATCTTTTTTATATTGTTTTTTTTTTTTACAATTTGGAGGGTATAAAAGATTCGGCATAGCCGAATGTAACATTCTCACTTGTTTTACTTGGTATTCTCAAAGTGCAAGTCCTAATGAACATATCCTTCAATTTTTACGTTTGGACAACAATGGGATCGACCAAAATCAAAAATTTTTTCAAAATTTTTCCCAAAATCAACAAATTGTAACACTCTTGCGCCTCCCTTTGTTGTCCCAAGATAAAAGTTTCCAGATATGCTCTCTAGAACTTACTCTTTAAAAAAATCAAGTTAAAAAAAATTGGGGGATACTATCCCCCGATTTCCCCCACCCCTTGCCACGGTCTTTTAATACAAGAGGCACCCCTCATTTTTTCATTTTTTTTGTGATAGTAATATTGTAGGGCATATTAAGAGCTTTAAAACAAGCAAAAAATGGGCTTTGTAGATTTTGGGGGAAATTTGGAGATTTTGGGGGAAATTGTGAAAAATTTTGATTTAAAGCGATCCCATTGTTGTCCCAACATAAAAATTTTAGAATATATTCTTTAGGACTTTCTTTATAAGATTATCAAGTAAAAAAAAAATCGGGGGATACCATCCTCCCCATTTTCTCCTCCCTTTATCACGACCTTAAAATAAGGGAGGTAACCCTTATTTTTTTACGAAAATTTTTGGGTTATGGTAGGTCTTGTAGAGCATATCATGAGCTTCAAAACAAACCAAAATTGGGCTTTATAGCTATAATAGAACCAAAAATATTAAGTCTTTACGGTGTAAAGTGTCGCGACTGGTAGATTTTGGGGGAAATTTTAACCCTCCGTATTTTCGGCCCCTGTTGACTTAGGGGCTGAAAATTTGCTTTTGTTAGTTTTTTACGCAGTGTAAGAACTAAACCAAATTTCATCAATATCGGAGGGGGTCAAAAATATTCATGATTGATTTCACTAAGAATGACCCTTACACTCAGAAAATTATGTAAGTTACTACATGTTAGTTGTTTGTATATTTTACAGTAGTAAGTTGTTTTCAACTACAAAGTCAGTTGTTTTTGTATGAAAAATATCAAACAACTATTTCTGTTAGTTATTTTAAGTCGTTTTTTTGAACAACTAACAAAAAAGTACTGTGATGTAGTAACAGTTATTTTAAGTAGTTAATTTTACTTTTTTTATTTCTTAAAAATTTTCAAAGTTTTTTTTCAAAAAAATCAAATAAGTTTTCGTTTTTTTTATTTTTCACAACTTTTTTTAAAAAAAAAAAATCTTTGAAAAAATTTGGTTTCAATTTTTTTCTGAAAAATTTTTTGAAAAAAAAAAATTATATATTGACTATTTTTACTACATTTTAGTTGTTTTGACTACAAATGACAGTAGTTTTTACTACATAAGTCAGTTGTTTTTTGTCAGTTAAAATAACTAACATTGTTAGTTGATTTAACTGAAAAAGTAGTTGACCCCAAAACAACTTACAAAGTAGTTATTTTAACTGACATTTTCAGTTGATTTTACTAACATAATTTTTTGAGTGTATACCAGATTTTTATTCCACCCAGTGGCTGCTGTGCAGGCTTTCAAAAAAGGCAAAAATCGCGTTTTTCGCATTTTCAACCGCGAATAATTAAAATTCTAGACGTGATAGAAAATTTGGAGCACAGATTAGGAATCAGCGAGTCAAAATCGTTTAAAATTTTAACCTTTTAAAAAATTGTGTTTTTTATAGGTTGATGAAGTTGTTTAAAGGTGAACTTATTTCCCACTGGTCCGATATTGCACATCTCCAAACTTAACCAGCCTATGACCATAAAGAACATTTGTGCCAAATTTGAGAAGTCAAGCTCTTTTATTTTGACTGTATCGTGTCCTCCACAGACGAACGGACAGACGGACATCGCTAGAATTTCATAGAACCGATCACTGATCAATAATATATATCGAGGGCCTACACTCAAAAAATTATGTTAGTAAAATCAACTGAAAATGTCAGTTAAAATAACTACTTTGTAAGTTGTTTTGGGGTCAACTACTTTTTCAGTTAAATCAACTAACAATGTTAGTTATTTTAACTGACAAAAAACAACTGACTTATGTAGTAAAAACTACTTACATTTGTAGTCAAAACAACTAAAATGTAGTAAGAATAAAAAAATCTATAGATAATTTTTTTTTTTTCAAAAAATTTTTCAGAAAAAAAATTGAAGAACAAATTTTTTCAGTTTTTTTTTTTGTTTTAAAAAAAAGTTGTGAAAAATAAAAAAAAACGAAAATTTATTTTTATTTTTTTGGGAAAAAAACTTTGAAAATTTTTCAGAGATAAAAAAAAATAAAATTAACTACTTTAAATAACTGTTACTACATCACAGTACTTTTTTGTTAGTTATTCAAAAAAACTACTTAAAATAACTAACAGAAAAAGTTGTTTGATATTTTTCATACAAAAACAACTGACTTTTTAGTTGAAAATAACTAACTACTGTAAAATATACAAACAACTAACATGTAGTAACTTACATAATTTTCTGAGTGTATATTCAAAACCATCTATCTTTCGTTTTCACGAAAATGACTTTTTGATGGCAAAATATTCAGTAAAACGGCCCTCATCTATGGTGTAAAATTCAGAACAAAAATATTTTTTTTTGCTATTTCATTTGCATTTTTGGTTTTCTCTATCTTACACAATTAATTTTTCTGAATGCAAAACCCTTTATCTTTTCAAATAATTAATTTGTAAATATTTTTTTTGAATAATTTCATCATGCAATACATGTTTTCATACTAATTTTTGCATGCTGAACATGAATTTGTCAACATAATTCCAGAACCACGATTTTGGTCCACTAATGCTAATTGTTGCTGAAAATTCTTGTTTGACTTTTTAAAAAATATTGATGTCTTGTGTAGATTATAAAACAAAACTTTTAATATTAAAAATTTCGATGCTGATCAGCATCTATGGACCAAAATTTTTAATTTTTTAATTTTACTATTATTTACATACCATACTTAACAGTTTGTCAACTTTTGAGATGAATTTGGTAAAAAAAAATTTTGTCTTAAAAATCAGCACCTGTCGACCAAAACCGCGATTTCGAAATTTTTTATAAGCCGTTATCATTAATAAATCACGTTAAAAATCTGATCATTTTCATTCATGTACTTAAAATATTTTTAAGAAATAAGGCCCTCAATCTATCATAAAATCCCAAATAGTGCAAAATTTTAAAAACGAATTATATGTGAGATTCAGTAGTTGATTTAAAAAAATATTGTAGAATATCGAATTTTAATTACTCTAACAATACGCGAAATACACAGTTTTTTGGTTCTCCTAAAAAGTTGTACTTTTTTTAGAGGGTTTTGAGGGTTGTTGACCTCTAAAAAGTGGAATGTGTTGTAATGACAGATATATTTTAGGGTCTACCAATGTCTCTTATAGGATCGTTTTTATCTTTACTATATGGGATCATTGCAAAAAATTTCTTTTTCAAAGATCCCCTACAATATATACATACATAGGTATATGTTTCCGAAGCTCCTATAAGGAGCATAGAGTCCCAAATAAATCATATCGTTTTTGGTTTAATATAGTTGAGGTTTTATTAATAAGTGTTATTTAAGATGTGCTAGCTTATTAGGCTTTCGCATCCGATCCTGCGGCTGCCAGAAACCTCCAAGCAGGCAATTTGTAAAGTTTTTCAAAGGCAGAGATTATCCGCATTCTTTCTACTTCCTGAGACGCCCTTTACGGGCCATCAGGATACTTCACAGAAACTAAGTTTCAGAAATTCTTCCTACTGACCTGAGACGTTTTTCGACCATTCAGGTTACTTAGCCGCCTTCTCTAGCTAGCCACTGAACGGATGTTCTAAAGCCATTGCCCGGGGAATACCTGAAGACCGGGGGTAGTGAGCTTCTTTGACTGTGAATCAAAGGAATCATCCTTGGCCACTCCCAAGTGAGTGGCAATCAAGAACTTTCAACCTTTACTTGCCACAGTCCATTCCCCTCTCCAGTCCAACCCTACATTAATATTTATTTAAAATAACTCACCTGGATAAAAGTTCTTTGTAACTAAAACTTTTCGTGCATTCACTTTTTAATTAATTAAGATTTGAGACTTGCAAATAAATACACGCACTTGGTAAATGAAAATTTTAATCTAAAATTTTTAATTTTTTTTTAACAATTTTTGTATTTTTTCAATTGTGAAAGATTTATGGATAACATAAGTTTAATGACTCTTTAAAACAAACAAATACATTTTATTTAACTTAACACTTGATTTATTTTATTATTAACATTTTTTATGTATGTTTTTAAACATTTTTTGTTAAAAACTTATCATTTATATTTAATTCAACTAATTATTAAGAACAAAAGTAACCACTTTCATCACAATATTTTAACAAACGCAGTTTTTTTTCTCGGTTTTGCACTTGATTACGTGTTTACCAAACAATTTAACGGTACATACAAATTCACCTTAAGAAACTCACCATTTAAAATACAACCTTGTATAGAAGACAAAAACAACTGTTGAATTTTTAACTGCAGCCAACTTCACTGGCATACGTGGAATGAACGAATAAAAATAAAAGACGAAAAGAAACGAAAACTGACGTTTTCTTGTATTTATAACTTTCGTTTAAAAACTCATTTGTATTTTGTACGTAGCTTAATTGGAGACATATATTATTAAATAAAAATGGTAATTTAGTGATTTTTAATATAAAATAAATAAAATTATTATAAAAATAAAATTTTAATTAATAAAACGGTTTTCTAAACAAAATTTTAGCCTGCACCAGCTAGTTCAACTTCTGTGGGTAGTGGCACCCGTTCGCCCAGCAAATTATCAGCACCACGTAGCTCTGGAGCTGGTGGCAGCAATGTGAAACAACGTAAAACTACTACCAGTACCACAGCTGCTAGAAGCCGTACTACCGGTGGAGCTGGTACTGGTGGTATGTGGCGTTTTTATACCGATGATTCTCCCGGTGTCAAAGTGTAAGTTTTTGTTTTCAATAGTGTTGAAAAAAAAAAAAATATTTGGAATGTTATCAATGGATTTGTTTTTTTTTTTTTTGTTCTTATTTGCAGAGGTCCTGTCCCTGTTTTGGTAATGTCTCTTTTATTCATTGCTTCTGTTTTTATGTTGCACATCTGGGGCAAATATAACCGCTCTTAAATGACGTACTAGCAGAAATCATCACCAGCTCTTTGTTTCGTTGCACATAACCCAATTTTCATTCATAAAATTTGTCGACGTCATCAATGGTGTTACCGCTGAATACTTTCATTGATTCAAAAGTGATTATCTAGGTTGGCAGTGTTTGAACTTTAATAATCTTAGTTTTAATACGTTAAGTTAATACATTTTTAAAAAATAATAATTTAAAATGAAAAAAAAAAGAAACTGCAATTTATAGCAGATTATAAAAAAAGAAAAACCATTCCACAATTTTTAAGTGGCACTAAAGTTAATAAATAAAATTTTTCTATTATAACAAAAAGATAACAGATTGTTTTATAAAAAAAAAAAAAATTATAGTATGCGGGGTATAAAAAAATAATAATTAAAACTAATAGAAAAGTTAATCTCAACTTGGCCAAATCCAGGAATACCCAACAAAATTTCCGTTTTAAGTTATAATTTTTCTAACGAAAAAAGAAATTGTTTAAAAATGTTGACTATACCATTTACAGGTGTAATTCGAAAAACATAAATTTTAATTCGAAGATTGTACTTGTAATTCGAAGATTATACTTGTTATTTGAAGATTCTATTTGTAATTCAAAGATTCTACTTGTAATTCGAAGCTTCCAATTTTGGTTCGTAAATTCCATTTGTTAATTTAATTCGAAGATTTGAATTGTAATTCAAAAAACGACGATTGTAATTCAAAATTCCATTTATAATTTTTAGATTTCTAACTAGTAAAATATCGAGTGTGATTAGAAAAAGATTAATTGCAGTTTGAAAAAAATCAATTTTAATTCAAACAAGTAAAAAAGTTAAATTCGGCCTTGCCGAATGTAGTGATACCCTCCACAATTTCTAAAAAAATATTGCAAAGAATTTTATTTAAAAGGAAATTACTTTTGAAAAAAAAATTTTGGTTTGAAAAAAAAAAATTGTTAAAAAAAAATCCCCAATTTTTTTCTTTTTTTGTCAAAAAATATGTTCGTACTTGTTTAAATACCATTTGGTGTTTAATTATGTTCACACATGTCAACAAGCAGCCGAATTAAAGCATTTTGTATTTTTAGGTTATGTTGAATGTACTAAAATTTTTGAGGTGTCCTTACATTTTCGTTCATAACTTTTGAACCGCTGAACCGATATCGCTCAAATGCAATACGAAACTTGTCGGGAGAACTTCCAATAAATATGTTAAGTTTCAGTCATCTCCGTGTAATATTTTGGCCGTGATCACCATTTCCACAGACAGACGGACATCGCTAAAATGTCTTAAAATCGATCGGGGATCATGAATATATATACTTTATGGGATCCCAGACCGATATTTAGATGAGTTACAAAAGGAATGACAAACTTATATATACCCTCTGTCACTAGAGTGGAGGGTATAAAAAGATCAATTGGAATTGGAAGAGATTTGTAATTCGAAATAAATCAATTGTAGTTCGAACAAGTAAAAAAGTTAAATTCGGCCTTGCCGAATCTAGTGATACCCTCCACAATTTCAAAAAGATTATTGCAAAAACTTTATTTAAAAGGAAATTACTTAAAAAAAAAAAATATTTTTTTTTTTTATAAACGCGAAAAAAAAATTGGTAAAAAAAAAAAATCGGCGATTTTTTTCTTTTTTTTTGTCAAAAAATATGTTCGTACTTGTTTAAATACCATTTGGTGTTTAATTATGTTCACATATGTGAACCAGCAGCCGAATTAAAGCATTTAGGTTATGTTGAATGTACTAAAATTTTTGAGGTGTCCTTACATTTTCGTTTATAACTTTTGAACCGATATCGCTCAAATGCAATACCAAACTTCTCGGGAGAACTTCCAATAAATATGTTAAGTTTCAGCCATTTCCGTGTAATATTTTAGCCGTGATCATCATTTCCACAGACAGACGAACATCGCTAGAATGTCTTAAAATCTATCGGAGATCATGAATATATATACTTTATGGGGTCCCAGACCGATATTTAGATGAGTTACAACCCAGTTGGCAAAATAAAATCACACCTGACATACTGCTGACACTCCCTTTATGAAATCGCTGACATCTTCATACAATTTTTCAAAATGTCATCAATGACATGTCAGCAGTGTCCACCAGTATCGGTGGCCACTAACAATTCGTTTAAACAGCCGCTGACCAACTGCTGACATGTCATTGATGACATTTTGAAAAATTGCATGAAGATGTCAGCAATTTTATAAAGGGAGAGTCAGTAGTATGTCAGGTGTGATTTTTTTTGCCGACTGGGAAACGGAATGACAAACTTATATATACCCTCTATCACTAGAGTGGAGGGTTTAAAAAGATCAATTGGAATTCAAAGAGATTTTTAATTCGAAATAGATCAATTGTAGTTCGAAAAAGACCAAATGTGATTCAAACAACCCGTGTAAAAAAGATTAGATATAATTAGATCTAATTATATCTCATTATATATAGTGTCAGATGTAATTATATATAACAAGATATAATATATCTAGAACTATATATAACAATATCTCCTATTATATATGGTTACATAACGGTTAATATTCTATTATATCTGTTATATATAGCGAGATATAACCAGATCTTCGTTATACACAATTCAGTGAAACTTTTTTCAAAACATTTTTTTTTCCCTGGTGTATTGAACATCCCTAATGTAATAAAAATCGTTAATTTTTTTAAAGTTTTTGCAATTTTCAAACTTATCTTTTTTGTTTATTTTTATTTCTATTTACATTCAAAAGTTTTAATTCACAACAAACTTCAATTTTTTTTAAATTTCTTTCAAAATAAAAAAATAAAAAATATGTGAAATAAAAAATAAATTGGATTCAATATTGTGTTTTTATTTGCATTTAAATTTCGCGGTTAAAAATAATTAAAAAAAGCCATGAAATAAAAAAACGTCAAGATCGTATCTGAAAGATACCGAGGAATATAATGAATGTGAACATACAAACATATGTAAGAATATAGATGGACTTTTTGGCAGGACTAAAGGCAAGTTTTAAATGTTGATGATTAAAATATATTGGGTTTGCAAGAAACTAATTTAATGTGTTTTTTTCAAGCGCCTCTGTTTCTTTATTGCACACAACGAAAACCAAAACGAGAACGCAAGAAATGGAACTTTCCCAAATCAAGCCATGACTCCTGTAGGATTGATCCAAGCGACTTTTGATTACATTATAAATTTTAATAATAAATTGTATTGATTTTGCAAGCAGCTTATAAAAATGTTTTTACTTAAGCGCCCTCGTTTTTGCATGCAAGCAACCTAATTAAAAAGAGAACGCAAGCGATTGAACTTTTCCAAATCAAATCATGCCTGATGCAAGCGACTTTTGTTAAACTTCGTTCATCTGAAGCATCAAGCAAATCCCAACCCATATGGGCTGCTTAATTCCTTAAACATTCATTCTGGTTTCAAGACAGTTATGCATTCAAGTTACGATTTTTTTTTCAATTGGTTACGATTTTTTTTTCAATTGGTTAATCAATAAAAATTTAAATTTAAAACTAAAAAATATTCCAAACAAATTGTTATTATTCAATATTTGCTAAATTTACAGTATTAGTTCAATGAATTTTTTTTTTTTAATTTATGCATATAAATTAGATTATATGCATAAATTATATGCAATAAAATTTAGATATAGAATCAGATCTATTTATATCAGTTTTGATACAATTAGATATAATAAGATCCGAGATTTGTCCCCATTTCTCGGATCTAACATATCTAATTAGATATAATGATCAGATATGGAATAAGATAAATTTATATCTGTCACCATATCAATTTTTTTTACACGGGAAGTAAAAAAGTTTAATTCGGCCTTGCCGAATGTAGTGATACGCTCCACAATTTCAAAAAGATTATTGCAAAAAACTTTATTTAAAAGGAAATTACTTTTGAAAAAGAAAATTTTGAAAAAAAAATCTGCGAAAAAATTTTTTAATAAAAAAAAATTAGGCGATTTTTTTTTTTAAATATGTTCGTACTTGTTTAAATACAATTCGGTGTTCAATTATGTTCATATATGTATGTCAACCAGCAGCCGAATTAAAACATTTTGTATTTTTAGGTTATGTTGAATATACCAAGATTTTTGAGGTCTCCTTACATTTTCGTTCATAACTTTTGAACCGCTGAACCGATATCGCTCAAATGCAATACAAAACTGTACGGGAGAACTTCCAATAAATATGTTTATTGACTGTCCACAGACAGACGGACATAGCTATAATGCCTTTAAATCGATCACTGATCAATTATATCTATACTTTATGGGGTTCCAAACCGATATTTCGATGAGTTACAAACGAAATGACAAAAGAACAATTGTTATACGAAAAGGATCACATGTAATTGAAAAAAGAACAATTGTTATTTGAAAATGATTAATTGTAATTCGATGATTCTAATTGTTCCATTTGTAATTCGATGATTTTAATTCGTAAATTCCATTCGTAATTTTTAAATTTTACTTGCAATTCGAAAATTCGATTTCTGACTCGTAAAAGATCAATTGTAATTAGAAAAAAATCAATTGAAGTTTGAAAAAAATTTATTTTATTTCCAAAAAGATCAATTGTAATTCGAAAAAGACCAAATGTAATTCAAAAAAAGAACAATTGTTATTCGAAAAGATCAATTGCAATTGGAAGAGATTTGTAATTCAAAATAGATCATTTGTAACTCGACAATGATCACATGTAAATAAAAAAAAGAAAAAATGTTATTCAAAAAAGATCAATTGTAATTCGAAGATTCTAATAGTAATTCGTAAATTCCATTTGTGATTCGAAGATTCTAATTTTTATTCGTAAATTCCATTTGTAATCGAAGATTCCAATTGTAATTTAGTTCAACTGAAATTCGAAATAGATCCATTAAAATGTTTAAGTTTATTGCAGAAATACTAAAAAAAAAAAAAAATTCACCTTAAAATATTTTTGGTAAAACAACCCGTGAAAAATAAATTGTTTGTGTTAAAAAATATGTTTATACTTTTTATACCCTCCAACTACAGTATGGGGGTATACTCACTTTGTCATTCCGTGTGTAACGCATTAAAATATTGGTCGGGGACCCCATAAAGTATATATATATTTATGATCAGTTTTAAATTCTAAGACATTCTAGCGATGTCCGTCCCACCGTCTGTCCGTCCGTCTGTCCGTCTGTAGTTAACACGATGTAGTCCAAAATAAAAGAGCTAGACTCCTGAATTTTGGCACCAGTGGCGTATACAGGGGGGGGGGCCCGGGGGCCCGGGCCCCCCCCGAAATAATTTCACAAATTTTAGGATTTGGTATAAAATAACAAGAACAATTTTAAAAAACTTCTTAAAAAAATAAAAAACAATAAGAATTTAAAATTTTTTGAAGAAAAATGTTTTGAAACTGAAAATTTTTCTGTAAAAAAAATCTCAAAATCTGAAAATTTTTTCTTAGAATTTGAAACTTTTTAACCTAAGATTATAATGAAAAAATATCTTACAACCTGAAGTTTTCTGTACACAAAAAACGGACCTAATTGTAAGTAAAATGTAGTCAAATCTTAAAATGCGACTTTGTCTTTTAGAAAAATGTCTCAGAACGAGACTATTTCTTAAAAAAAAATGTCTCAGAATCTTACACTTTTCTAAAAAAAAAAAATGTCTCAAAATCTAAAAGTTTTTATAAGAGAAATGTCTGAGAATTTAAGACTTTTTCTATAGGAATAATGTCTTAAAATATTGGCCTTTTTCTCAGAATCTAAGACTTTTTCTAAAGGAAAAATGTCTCAGAATCTAAAACTTTCTAAAAAAATTCTTAGAACCTGAGGAATAATGTCTCTGAATCTGAAAAATGTCTCAAAATCTGAGATTTTTTCTATAAAAAATTCTTAGAGTCTGAGGCTTTTCTATATGAAAAATGTTTAAGAATCTAAAAACTTTCTGTAGGAATAATTTCTCTGAATTTTTCTTACAATCTCGGAAAATGTCTCAGAATCTTATACTTTTTTTTACGAAAAATGTCTCAGAATCAATTAATTTTTCTTAAGGAAAATTCAAGGTAAATTTATAAAAGGTATTATCCACTAACCTAACTTTTCCTCCATAGTAAGTTTTTTGACAAATTTTAAAACAATAATATTTACGAATTTTCAAAACGAAATAAAAAGATTTTTTTCGGCATAAATGATTCGAGTTCACACTAGACTATTCATGCTTAAAAATATTTGAATTTTTTTTAATTTGTGTGTTGGAAAATAAAAGGATTTCGTTTGAGTTTCAATATTTTTTTATAATTTTGTTGTTTTCAAAAATTTCAAAGGCTTAAAAAGCGTTTAAATTGGTTCATGTGTGCACGGACCTTTTTTGTCGTTTTTGCCGACTTAAATGATTTTGAAAGAAAATTGTTTTCATTTACGTCACTAAAATATTACCTTTATAAATCTACCTTGAGGAAAATTATCTCAAAATCTAAGATTTTGTGTATAGGAAAAATGTCTCAGAGACACAAGCTGAGACTTTCTGTATAGAAAAATGATCAAAATCTGAGACTTTTTCAATTGTAAAAATATATTTTTCTATAAGAATAATTTCTTAGAATCTGAGTATTTTTCTATGGGAAAAATATTTCAGAATCTGAGACTTTTTCTTTAGGAAAAATGTCTCAGAATCTGAGGCTTTTCTGTATGAAAAATATTTCAGAATCTCACAATTTCCTATAGGCAAAATGTCTCAGAATCTGAGACTTGTTCTATAGGAAAATGTCTAAGAATTTGAGACTTTTTCGATAGGAAAAATGTCTCAGAATCTAAGAAATTTTCTGTATTTAAGAATTTTTCTATAGGAAAAATATTTAAGAATTTTAGACTATTTCTATAGGAAAATTTTCTCAGAATCCGAGAGTTTTTTTTTAGGAAAAAGGTTTTAGAATCTAAAACTTTTTTTTATACTGTTTTCTTTTTATAAAGGTCTCAGAATCTGAATTATTTTTCTTATAGAAAAAGCGAAGAAAAAGCGAAGGTTTTTCGGAATCTAAAGCTTTTTGTGTAGAATGTTCCAGAATCTGAAAATATGTGCTTGACTAGAAATATCTCAGATTCTGTGAAAATGTCTTACAATCGGATTCTTTTCTTTTGGAAGAGTATTTTATGAATATGTTTATAGATTTATTTTCTAACGTGACTTTTTCCCCAGAAACGTTTTCCATTGGAAATATGATTTTAGAGTCTTAACTGGAAATTGTCATAGAATCTTAGACTTTTCTTTAAAAAAAATTCAGATTCTGATAATCTTCTTTGTAAAAATGTATCAGCATCTGATAAAATTCAAACTTTAAAAAAAGGCTTAAGTCTCTCAAAAAAATTTAACATACATATAAAAAAAATAAATTTTTTCCCCCCAACAGTTTAAACTTACACAAAAATAAATAATCTAATTGTGTTACATTCAGTTCAAGGAAAAGATCGAGAAAAATTCTTAAAAATGTGCTGTTATGTACATTTTTTGTAAAAAAAAATTGAAAAAAAATGTTGGGCCCCCACCGAAATAAAATCCTGGATACGCCCCTGTTTGGCACGAATATGTCTTATGTTCCTAGGCAGTTTAAGTTCGTATATAAGCAAAATCGCATCAGGGAGAAAAAAGTTCCCCCTTGAAGAACTAAATCAACCTCTGAAAAACACAATTTTTTTTATATGATTTTTTTGTGTTTTTGTTTAACAAATGCAACATTTTTATGCTACAAAGAGTTCAAAGTCCTGCATTTGGACCCAGAGACTTAGAAAATGTCGTTTTTTTTTCGGCTCGCCCCCCTTTTATGGGCGTGGCATAAAAAAATTAAATAATAATTAACTTGATTAACACATATCCGAGAGTAAATTTGCCCCTCCCCCCAATTTCCACTACTGACCCCCAAAAAAGAAAACGCCCCTTCATTTTTTTTTTTTGCATGTTGGAGGGTATAAAAGATTCGGCACAGCCGAATTTAACACTCTTACTTGTTTTTTGTTTTGTTTTGTCGTGAAAGGATTTTAGCTGAGATGTTGCTTTTAATGAAAAATTATTTCTATCTGTGGCATCTTTATCATATTCTGAAATGTATCAAAAAAAATGGTTTTAAACTAAAAAGTTTGGATTAAAAATCTAAAATTTGGTGTTGTGCCACAGTGGGTTAATGAATCCAAACTTTTTAAAACGTTAAATTAAAGGTATTTGAATAAGCTTTCGAATAAAACCAATCTTGGTCTGATCGGACCATTATTGGTGAAGATATATTAAATTTAATATCCGAACTTTGGAGGCCCAAACTCGGGAACCATCGGCCGCCGAAATTTTTTTTCTTTGTTGGACACAGCACTAAAACTTCTATCTGTGATATTTCTTTTTTGATCAGGGAAATGTCTGCCAACTGGACGTTAGCCAAAATTTGTTGGGGCAAAACTTTAATCCACCAAAGGCACGGGTTAATTTTGTTTGATTTGGCTAAAAATTATTAAAATTATTAGGGTTTTCACAGTAACGATTAAATTTGCCTTTTTTAGTTTGGTATTTGGCAAATGTGCCAAACGTCAAAAAAATGCCAATTTGAATGTGGCATATTTTTCTTAAAATGCCCAACTCAAACCTTGTCTAAGACCGAATTTACATTGGGCAATTTTAATTGCGGCAATTCTGATTTTTTAGTGTATCAGAGAGAGAGATAAGATTCTTCCCTCTCTCTCCGATACACTACAAAATCAGAATTGCGGCAATTAAAATTGCGCTGTCTGAATTTGGACTTAAAACAAAATGCCAGTGTGCAAATAAAAAAAAAAACATAAAAATGACAACAGCTGTGATTGTTTATGCTGAAATTTCGAACGCGGCAACAAAAACATTTATACAAAAAGAAACATACACATTTTTTGTGTTTATTTTAAAATTGTAAATGTAAAAAATTAATTTAAGTTATTTTGTGCAAATTATTAACGAAAAGTGCGCTCACGATATGTAAAGAAAAAATGGTGGTAAATACTTGACGTTTAGTAAAATGGCAAATTTGCCAAATACCCAACTAAAAAAGGCAAATTTAATCGTCACTGTGAAAACCGCTATAGAGTTTTTAGACCAATACGAACAATAATTTGCCCGGCGATCGACGAAATTAGAAAAAAAAAGTCATTATTTGTGCCACCCAACTAAGGAGTTTTTGAAGGTTACTAAAAACTGTAAATTGGGAAAATCTAAGAAAAAATTATTTTAAAGTGCCTGATTTGCCATGGAATGCTCCTGTGGTTTCAAGGTGTTAGTTGAAGCATTGCCGACAAAAAAAATTATTAACATTTTTAGTTGATACTGTATTTCTATGAGTGTATTATTAGAATTAGTGTATCTTCACAATACAGCAGCAAGCAGCAGACAGCAAAATTTTTACATGTATTTTGTTGTTGCCAGAGCTTCGAAGAATGAAATCCTTTTCGAAAGAATTCTCAAAAAAATCCATTCACTTTTCATAGTCAGTGAATGCATGCGTTTTCTTAAATCAACATTGAATGCAGTCCTTGGAATTCATTTGATTGAATGGAAAAAAATGAATGCATTCGATTTCTTGTTCATTCGATTTAGAAAAATCGAATTCATTTGATTTTTTATCATTCCACTGCGAATGCAATCGATTTTTTAAATAGATAGACCAAAATGGAGCCAATTTTTGGTCCATAGTAACGCCGACTCTCTTTACATACAATGACCCTAATGGGATCTAATTTTGCATCCAAAAAAATTGGTGTTTCCAAAAATTTAAAAAATGCACATATTAACTGCCTACACGACAAAAAGTGTGAAGAGTGTTGGCGATACTATGGACAAAAAATTGGCTCCGTTTTGCTCTATCTTGGTTAGTTTTTTTTTTTAGGTTTTTTATACAATAAATGAATAAGCCATCCGGTTTTTTTAATTGAATGAAAAGAAAATCGATTGCATTCGCAAGTGAATGCATTCGATTTTTAAAAGTCGAATGAAAAAAAAAACGAATGCATTCGATTTTTGAAAGTCGAATGAAAAATAAATCGAATGCATTCGATATTTATAAATCGAATGAGTCTATAGTAAATTCATTCAATTCGCTTAAATGTGATTGGGGAATGCAATCACAAAATTTTCATTCAGAATGCCATGAAATGGAATGAAATCCTTCGAAGCTCTGGTTGTTGCGCCAACAACAAAATACACATAAAAATTTTGCTGTCTGCTGCTGTATTGTGAAAAGACACTTGCAGTAACATTTTTCTCATTTTCCTTTGGCCAACTTCCACCAAATACAACCCTGTGATATTTTTTTTTATTCACCACACTTTTACCACAGACTAAGCAGATGCGAAAATAAAGTTTTTAAAAAACGGTTAATTTTTCACTAATCATGTAACTTTTTAATTTTCCCATAAATGAAAACACATCTGATGTTTGTTTTTCTTATGATGCATAATATTAGTTAATTATTTGAAGCACGAAAAGATTAATAAAATTAATAAAAATAGGGTATAACTTTTATGACACTTCTCAGAGGTGTCGCGTCTGTTTAGTTTGTGTTTTTTAAAGCGAAATGACAAGTGTGTTAAAAAAAGAACTAAAATTCAGCAACCAATGTAATTTTGTCGTCCTTTCTGTGTAGTGAAAAAATCATGCAAAAATGAACATCGTCGTATATATATAATAGTTTTTTTTTTAATTAATAATCATAATCAATGAAATTGTTGCTATTGAAGTGGGCAATCAAAAAAGAAATAAATAAATCAATTGATTATAAATCTATAAAGTGTTTAAATCATCAGATGAAATTGAAAGAAAAAAAATATATATCCAAGAAATTCTTATACACAAAAGCAAAAGTAACCAACAAGAAGAAAATGTGAATTAAAAAATGTATATATGCATACTGCTGGAAATAGTTCATTCATAAATGCAAATATTTTTAACAACAAATAAACAAAAGTGCAAATGTTACAAAACTTCAACAAAGTTCAATTGTTTAAAAAAAAAAAATTAAATAAAAATTATAATATGAAAATTGTTATATAGGGAGTTGGTTAACATGTAGAAGAAAAAAAAAATAACATCGGTCTCGGAATTTCTTATGTACATATTTAAAATGAATTGAGAGTAATAATAGAGTTACCATCTCTTATCAAAAGTTGAAAAATTGTCAACTCTTAAAAAATACCCAAAATAACCAAAACTTACATAAAAGTTTTATGATAAAACTGGATCAGTTTACAGAAATGCGAAGGCAAGAGGCGTCTTTGGGGGAAACCTTCCTGTTGCAATTGTGACAAATTGTACTAGTTATAGAGTTGCAATAGTGTAGAAACATTCCGTGATATTAATTTTACGCTAATATAATTATAAAAATTTGTGTTTTATGTCTGTAATTATACAATTTTGGGCAAAACTAAAGTTTAAGGGGCTCACAAAAAAAATAGAACCTCCTCTGGAATAAAAAAAGAAACAAAAAATATTAAAAGTTAAGGGAACGGAGGCCCGTGCGCCCCCTAAATCTAAAAAACCGCCCGCATACTTATTGTTAGTGGTATGTGTACGTACTAAAATTACACTAGTTTACAAAATTGCGATCCACGACATTTTACATTGTTTTCCAGTAAAATTTTACGCTGAATCCGAAAATTAATTAAGTCAAAGTATCTTCAAGACGACTTTGGAGGGAACCTTCCCCCCGCAAATGTCACAAATATAAGTACTAGTTATAGAGTTTCAATAGTGTAGCAACATTCCGTGATATTAATTTTAAACTAATGTAGTTATACAAATTTGTGTTTTAAGTCCGTAATTATACAATTTTGTGGTATGTTTGCTTTAATTTTTATGGCTTAAGTCAAGTTAGCAGACATTTCTTTGATAAAAAAAAATCGCATATATAACTTAAAAGAGCTGGGCCCAAAAAAAAAAAAAAAATTATGGGCCTTTAAATCTTGGATATTGAATTTTATATACCAAATTTTTTTTTTTTAATTTATTTTAAAATAAATTTTTACATTATCAAATTCTGAGACATTTTTCGTAAAGAAATGATTTTTCTATATGTAAAAATTAAAGTTGTTCGAGCTCGAGGTCAGGTGTTTGTAAATTTCTTTATTGCCTATATTTCGCTACACATCGCGTAGCATCTTCAGAGCATATACTAGAAAAAGTTTACATTGAACACAAAAACAAAAATATAAATAATTTTAATTTTAAGCGCTATGGTTGTATTTCTCTCATCGTATAATATTGAACTCAAATGAAATGATTTTTCTATAGGAAACATTACTGAAAAATGTTTCGGACATTTTAGAAGAAAAAAGTTCTATATTCTAAAGCTGTACATGCACTTTATAAAGTTCTGTTTGAAACTACCACGCAAGCATAAATGTTAAAGTATGTGTGTGCGCACCACTGTTCTAAAGCATTTTTGAAATATTTTTTACGGAAAAGATCTCAGATTCTTATATTTGTTTTGTATAGAAAAAGTTTTAGATTCTGGGACTTTTTTTCCTATAGAAAAAGTATCAGATTCTGAGACTTTTCCTATAGACAAAGTCAAAGATTAAAAGACATTTTTTGTATAGAAAAAGTCCCAGATTTTGAGACCTTATTCCAATAGGCACTTTTTTAACAAAAAAAGTCAAAGTTTTTGGGACCTTTTTTTCTTTCGAAAAAGTCTTATATTGTGAGACCTTTTTCTTATACAATAACTCTCAAATTTTTAGATTCTGATTTTTTTCCTATAGAAAAATTCTTAGATTCTCAGACCTTTTTCCTTTCGATAAGCTTCAAATTCTGATATTCTGAGACTTAGATTCTGCGAAATTTTTCCTATAGAAAGTCTCAGATTTTGAGCCATTTTTCCTATAGAAAAAGTCTGAGATTCTGAGACATTTTTCATATAAAATAAGTCTCGAATTTTTCACAAAGAAAAATCATTTAATTTTTTTTTCTCAAATTTTTGTAGAAGAAAAACATTGTTTAACTACTATTAACGTTTGAGTTGCATTCTTTATCTAATTTGAAGATTCGTGCCACTTTTACGCAAAATATAAGTTTCTGAGACATTTGTTTCTATTTAGTTTATTATAATTATCAAATTTTTTAATTATCAAATTTTTAAAAACTTTCAGATTTACAGTTTTATTTTCTTTAACATTTCACCAATCAAACATGTTTCTATTCAAAGACGTACTAAAATTTTCTTAAACTGTTTTTCCTACATATGTAGTAGACAAACATTTTGGCCTTTATTCATAATACTTAAAGTGTACTTAAAGTAGGTTTATTTGACAAATATTCATGCAATATCAGTCAAATAAACCTACATTAGATTTAATTTACTCATTATGAATAGCCCAGTTTTTATGTAAACCAAATCAAGATCCTAGAACATTTTTTTTATACAAAATTCTAAGTCATAATAAAAACATATTCTAAGTCATAATAAAAACATCTAGATTGACAGATATTTTTTCACAGAAAACTTTCAGATTAAGTCAGCATATTCTAAGTCATAATAAAAACATCTAGATTGACAGATATTTTTTCACAGAAAACTATCAGATTTAGTCACATTTTACTTGGGAAGCTCTTACAGACTGATATCCCTACTGTATCCAGCAGACATGTGCACGGATGGTGTTAAAATGCGTTTAGAGACATTCTAAAAAATTTAGAATGTGAACAATATTCTATTCTTATCGTTCAAAACGAATGAGTTTTTCATTCTATGCTCACAGTGCAAGAGAAAGCTACACACACTAGTGTAACGACATTCGTAACACGAATGAACCAAATAGGGAGTACATAGACAGCCAATGATTTGAAAATACTGTACTCTGAAGCGTGTAAATAGAATGATTTTTATATAAAAAAAAATATATTGTTTGGCTATTTGGGGGAATTCTTTTATAAAAAAAATATATGTATGTATGTATGCAAGTGCGAATTAAAATAAACATTTTGTTGTGTAGAATAAATGAAGGGTAAATAATAAATAATTATGGGGAAAATTAATTTATAAATAAGAGTGGATAAAAAAATGTTAATACATAAAAATAAATATTAGGGTGGATTGAAAAATTCTTTTTCTATTTCGAAAAATAATGTTCATTGTGGTAAAAAAAATGTTTTGCTTTATGGCAGAAAATAGGTCTGTTTGTTTACTTAAATTTCTTACTATTTTTACTACAACTGGAAATTTTTGTTTACTTTTTGTACTGAAAATTTCCAGCTGTAGTAAAAGTAGTAAAAATGAGTAGATTGTAGTAAGGTAAACGAACAGGCATAATGTTAGTAGTAATGATGAAATATGTAGTGTGTGACCAAATACATTTTTTTTTACAAAATTTTCAACTATTCTGCTAATACCGAAAGTTTGTCTATTTTTTTGTATGTGCATTAGGGTGGAGCAAATTATGCCTTTTTCGAATTTCGAAAACGTCGGTGAAAAAAAAAAAAAAATAATTTTTTTTTGTTCAAAATTTTAAGGTTGAATAAAATTTTATGCACCCTTAACCGTAAACTAGCGTAGAGAGATTTTCGTTGTATGAAAACAAATGAGTGCAATAATTCTTCTTTGCAGACCGTGATTTTCTAATTGATTTTGATCACTACGCTACGTAAGGGGACAGTTACGGGTAGCTAACCCAGCCTTTAGTTTATATTCCGACATTACTGAAATGTGTTTTTATGGTAAACATTTTTTTTCTGTAAAGAAATTAAAAAAATGTTCTTTAAAAACAACTTATTTTTTTAAAATTAATTTCAAATTGCATTAAAGGCCAAATTAAATAAAACGACAAATAAAAATATACATCTTCTCAAAACTGAGCCAACATGACGTTATATTTTCAGCAAAAAACGAACTAAAAATATTTTTTGCAAAACAAGAAATAATAAAATAATTTTTTGCAAAACAAGAAAAAAAATTTTACAGACAAAAAAAAAAATTTTACCATAAAAACACTTTTTAAGTAATGTCCGAATATTAAATAATTTAAGAAAAAAAATATATTTTTTTACTTTGTTCGGAACTCTCTGATTTTGAAGCCAAGGCCATTGTCTCACAGGATCAATATTTTAATGTGTTAATGTCAACCCTAAAAGGCAACTTTACCGACCCGACGTTTTCGAAATAGATCTAATTAGCTCCACCCTAATGTATATATATGAACATTTTTCACTACGCTACTATTTAATCTTTATTATATTTCTCTTCACCCTAACATATTTGCAATTTAAAAAACTTTAAAGCGGTACTTATTGTTGTTGGGAATACTTTTAGTTAAAAATAAAACAAAACACAATGTTTATGATTTGTTTCAACGACACAATTAGATTGTGCGTGTGCGTGTACGAGCAAGTGTAAAAAGACAAACAGAAAAGTAACTGCATTATTTTGCATATTTTTCTTATACATATCGCTCCTTTACTTGTATAGTGTCATAACCCAAAAAATGCGTTTTTTGAGTTAATGATGCAGAATTATTCGTTATATCATGCTTTATATTGTGTCAAAAATTCGTATTAATATCTTTTAAACTCACCGTTTGAGAAGAGTACACGCCATTATTACATTTTCTATGTACCGGCCTTTTTCAATTAAAAACCAGTTTCAATAGTAAACTTTAAACGTGATTTCTGCAAAATCAAATATTTTAAGTTGTGACACTATACAAGTAAAGGAGCGATATGTACATTGTACATACATCCTAATATATTTTTTCACAAACCATAATTTACTTTTTCATCAAAACGTTTTTTTTTACTACCCCCATATTTATAATAAGTTTTCCAACAATTTTTTTTTTAATATTTTTTTTTACAAAAACATTCTAAGCGATCAGTGTATGTTAAAAATATTCTATAACACGGTGTAATTTTTATAATCTCTACTATGTTTGTTATTCTAAAAACGAACGTTTGTTTCATTCTAATCGTTCAAACACGACATTTTTCGTGTTCGTTTAAACAAGCACAGCAAATTTTTTAATTTGTTGTTTAGCATAATAGTAAACATTCTCATTCGCAAACACTGTACTCTAAAAATAGTGTACTCTGAAGCGAATGATTTGGTGTAAGCGAAGAAGGGAATACATTTGAGCTCATGTCTGGTATCCAGTGGTTAAGATCCTGGAATATGTCCTCCCTTCGCTTAGGCGGAACGGCAGACCACTAACAGAGCTTTCGTTCGGGTCACAGAACAACGACTGAGCTGTGCGAGACGACGACAGCCATAGCCGGAGGCCTTAACAGTAAACGTCCACACGAGAGGACAATTGTGGTCGCTCTCGATCTGTCTAATGCCTTCGACACGGTCTGCCACAAAAAGATTTTGCAAACCCATATGACTTCTCGCTCTCAAACGCCCAAAAAAGATGGTTAGCGAACTTCATGGCTGGGAGGCAGACATATGTTAAGTTCAGAGGTTCCAGGTCGGGATTTAGGAGAAATAAACAAAGTGTTCCCCAGAGGGGTCCTTTCCCCCATCCTGTTCAATACCTACATCTCCCAAATACCGACACCACCTCCAGGACTGAAACTAATTCCTATGCCGATAACTGCACAATTCTGTGCACAGGCAGGGATATCGTAGCCCTGGAGAAACAGCTTAACGACTTTCTGCTAATACTGCGTGACTTTTTGACAGACAGGAACCTCGAACTCTCAACATCAAAGTCGACGGCCACACTCTTCACAACGTGGACTAAACAGGTTACCAGGGAACTCAATCTCCATCTCCACCATGCAACACGAGTGCTTATTTTGGTACTTTCATTATGGACGCATACAAAATACTACTAAATTTACTTCTCTGTCTAGAATTCGTGTGCCTGTACACGATGTGCTTTTACATCTGTAGTATCGTTGTTTGTTTATGTTTTGTATGAAACGTCAAAAGTTACACGCGCGTGCCGTCACTAATACATACACATGTGCGAAACTTATTCGTTTCACCCCTATGATCTCCACATAAGTGGACATAGAGTTCCCACAGTGAAAAACCCCAAGATTCTTGGGGTTCACTTTGCTAAAGAGGTGACCAGGTGAGTGACAGGGAGAAACTCCATTTTGAAAGCGCTAACGGGCAGCACCTGGGCCAAAGATAAGGAGACGATCTTGACTACATACAAAGCCATAGGTCGTCCCCTTATTGACTACGCCTCCCCGGTATGGTTGCCGTCCGTTAGCGAACACAATGGAGAATACTCCAAACGGCGCAGAACACGGCCCTCAGGGTGACATTCTATGGCATCCGAAGACAACTTACATGAAAAGACCAAAATTCTGCCCGTTCGGAGCCATTGCTTGCTTCTCACTCGTCAATTTGTGTTATATGACCGAGCACCCCAACCATGCCAGCGTCGTAGGTACGTCGGCACCGGAGGTGAGACAGGTGAGTTCTGACCTACGTTCAGAGAAATCGGCCGTAGGTCACCTCATCAATCTTGTGTAGAGTGGCAACATTTCGAGATCGTCTCGGTGTCCATTGGGAGGATGAGAGCCAATGTCGTATTAGGTGGCAGGCCCACTCCCCTTTCCGAATACGAAAAGAGGTCCGTACGACATTGTCCCAACTCAGGTCAGGATACTCCAGAGGATTAAACAGTTACCTGGCCAGAGTTAACCCTGACGTCTCGGATGCCTGCCATCTTAGCAAATCTACACCAAACAACACCATACACCTCTTTGAAGTGCATATGCCGTTGTAAGACACCCAAGCAGAGCCATTGTGTCTCGTAATTAGGGCAGTAAGTCAGCGACAGTCTATTCTACTCAGGCTTAGAAGATAGTTAGCCACTTTCTTGTCTGGTCTAACCACAAAGCGTTTAGTATTCTTGCATGTGGACTCATTAGATCATTTTTATACACTCAAAAAATTATGACGGTAGATTCCATTCTCAGCTGAAATAAGAAGCGAACAGGCTGGGTTTAGAATGAACCGCTCCTGTACTGATCATGTGAATAGCCTTTGAATCATATTGGAACAATCTATCGAATGGCGCTCGCCACTTTATCTGGTATTCATAGACTTCGCTAAAGCTTTTGATACGCTTCATCATCAAGCAATATGGCATGCACTAAGATGCAAAGGAGTTCCAGCAGATATAATAGAACTTATTAAGTCACTTTATGACAACTCCACGTGTCGAGTTCTGCATGGAAAAGCCCTAGGAGCGCCCATATCCGTACACACTGGTGTGCGTGAAGGATGTGTGTTGTCCCCATTGCTATTCAATATAGTTTTAGATATAATAATGCAGGTAGGAACGGATGAAAGAAGAGGTATAACGTGGGGTTTGCATGGGCGACTAGAAGATTTGGACTATGCCGACGATATCTGCCTCCTGTCACATAGTTTTGCAGATATGAAAACTAAACTAGAACAAGTACAAGAAATAGCTTGAAATGTTGACAAAACCTAAGTTCTGCGTGTTAATACAAAAAATAGAAACAATTTTGCAATAGACGGTGTTGAACTTGAAAATGTCCAATCTTTCTGTTATCTGGGAAGTATTCTAACTAATACCGGCGGTGCAGACGCAGATGTCTTCAATCTTATTAAAAAGGCTAAACAAGCTTTTGGAGTACTACAAAAAGTATGGAGGTCTCCACAAATTCAAATCAATAAAAAGCTACGTCTCTTTTCCACAAATGTTAAATACATCTTATTATATGGGTGCGAATCCTGGAACACTTCCGCACATGAACTTCGATCCATCCAAACATTTATTAATCGTTCCTTGTGCAAAATATTGCGGATTTTCTGGCCAAATGTTATTTCGAATGATGAGCTCTGGCACAGAACTGGCACAAAACTGGTGAATTCGGCTAGAAATTGCGAAACGTAAATGGAACTGGATAGGTCATGTTCATAGAAGATCCAATGGAGATATTGCTAGAATGGCAATCGAATGGAACCCACAAGGTAATAGAAGAGTTGGTAGGCTATCTAATACGTGGAGACGGACGGTGCAACACGAAGCTCCCTTGATGGAAAAATCTTGGTCCGAAATTAAAACACTGGCACAAGACAGATCTGAATGGAGACATTTTGTTGTGGCCCTTTATTCCAGCCTGGAACTATAGGAATTAATATATAATATATATATAGATTCCACTACAAAAGACAGTTAAAACTACTACATTTGCTGTTGTTTAGGCGTCTACTACATTTTACCGTAAAATCAACCAAAAATTGTTGTTGTTTTTAACTATTGATAAACCACTACAAAAAAACGGTAAAAACTACTTCAAATTACTCTTGTTTTTACTGTAACTCAAATTGTCAAAATTTTCTTCTAAACGTCAAAAACGGTTAAAATTATTTAGAAATAATTCCTGCTGCATCTGACACTTCCAACTCGTTCAACACATCCATTCTAAAACTTTTTAGCAAATCAAAAGTTTTTTCACGTATTTATTTTTTTGGCCAAGTAAATTTTCCGTAATTATTTATTATTTAAGCTAATTAGGCCTAACTCCATTAATGTAAAATAAAACTCAGTTTTATCACATATTTCCCGACGTTTCGTAACTTTTTTGGTTACTTTTTCAAGGGTCGTAATATTTTGAATTTTTCACATTACAACATTAACAATATAAATTACAGCAAACATAAAAACACAAAATTGTATAATTACAAATATAAAACACAAATTTGTATAATTAAATTAGCTTAAAATTAATATCACAGAATGTTCCTTGCTTCTACCCTATTGCAACTCTATAACTTGTACTTTAAACTAAAAACAACTTCATAAAACAACTGTTCTTTCATGTGAGAGTTGATCCAACACATCCATGTCAAGCCTATACCAATCTGACGTTCCGGATTTTGAGCAATTGTATCGGAGCATACATTTTTCCCAATGACCCAGAACCCACAGAGCACAAAACCTATTCCCACATGAGATTTCATTAAACGAAACAAAGTCACAGAAACAGTAAAATAATAAATATCAGTTTTTGTGTCGATTCACAATGTTTTTGAAATCACATTATATACCTATATATGGCAACTCTTTAACGAAACAACAGCTACAAACAGAAATGTTAGAAATCGCCCAAAAAAAATCATATTTTCGCAGTGTTGTGTTCCAAGCATATTTTTTTTTATGTTTCTCCACTATTCTTCTCCTACATTTCATTAAATCGCCTACAATTTTTAGAGTTTTTTTCTTCTTGTTTTCTTTATAACAAAAAAAAAGTGCTTTTGTGTATAAAACTTATATAAATTATTAAAATATAATAATTTAATAAAAGAATATTAAAAAAAAATATATTAAAATTCAATAATAATAATTTATAGGTGTTAATGTGAAAACTAAATATAGAAAGATATAAAATAATTATATAAAATTCATTTTCCAAAAAGAAGAAAAAGAAAGAAATTTTTTAAAGAACTATTAACAGACATTTTTGTCATAAGATCGTCGTTAATAATAATAACCGTGGTGTTGTCCAACCCAGAGTTTGTGCAATTCTGCATGTCTGAATATTTTAAACATGGTGAAATTGACCACCGACACCATACGCTTCTATATTAGAATCTTTCTGATTACAAATCATGACAGAAGGACATGAAAGGTAAGAATAAAATCATCAAACCCAAAAAAAAAATTCAATATATTTGTTAAAAATAAAACAACTTTTACTTTTTATTTTTTGTGCATTAGAATTTTATTCGATAGCTTTAAGAAAACAAAGCAATATAGATACAGATATAAGTGGTGGAAAGAAAAGAGCATGAATAAGAGAGTGAAAGAGATACCGATGAAAAGTGTGTTTCATTCATAACAGGAAACTACTTTTTTTTTTTTTTTGCAAATAATAAATTCATTAAGTGTCATTTGTATTTTATTAATGAATATTATCTAGAGTAAATATTTATTTTTTGCAAACATTAGTGATATTGCAAACTGTTTTTTTTTTTAAGATTTTAAATATATTATTTTTTTTTAAAGAGAGTATACATATTTTTTTGTTGCATGTGTATATTAAAAATGTCTTTAAATTTGTATAACATTTTATATGTTATATTTACTCTTTTTATTTTGTGCTCTCTTTCTTGAATACACTTTTGTTAAACAATTCGTAGGTGATACTAAAATTAAGTTGTCTTAGGACATGTTTTTTTGTGTGTGTGTTTCATAAAATTATTTATTAGTAAATTAGTATTGAATATATTTAAATATTCATTTAATTCATAAATAATAGTAAACAAAAAGTTTGTACAACAAACTTTGTAGCATGATATGTTTTTTTTTTAGAAATTTATGATTATATTAAACTAATAAAATTTCTGAAACACATTTGACGACTTATCAGTTAAAAAGTACAAAGGGTACACAAGTAGTTATTAAAGATGTTGACTCGGGTGTTGGACCATCTAAAATTTAGAGAGCGCTTGTAAACAAAGGTTTTAAAATCAAGTCCGTTGCTAACATCAGATATAAGGAAAAATTCCCCAACCATTATTTCGTGTTGAGTTGGAGCCTAATGACCTAAAGTTGAAAAAAGGCGAAATTCGTCCAATTTATGACTAACGGTACTTGCTTTATCATAGAGCAACTGTAAAAGAGCCACATAAGAGGAAAGGTCCCTTCCTGTGTATTAGTTGCCAAGAGTTTGATCCAAGGTTGGCAATCGAACCGAATAACGGTATCGATATCGGTATTGGTATCATTTTTCAATTTATTTCGGTATCGGTATCGGTTACGGTATTTGAGTTGAATCGGTTACGGTATTACCGATACCGAAACGTCGATACCGGTACGTACCGGTATTATCGAAAAAAATGCTAAAAATAAAAAAACGCATAAAAACTTGAAATTTTTTTTTAAATTTTAATAATAAAACACGTATTTACGTATTTATTTTTAGCATTTTTGCTAAAATGCCCTCAAAAATGTGAAAAAAAAATTAAATAGCGTTTTCTTAGGGAGTCGACGGGGACGTTGCCGGACCACACTTACAAAAGGGGGCGGGCCGAGATAACTTTAATTTTTGAGTTAATTTTGATGTTATTCTGACATAAAAATGTATCATTTGTTAAAGAAAAGTAAAAAAAAAATAAGTAAAAAAAGTAGAAGAGTTAAATTCGACTTACAAGGAAAGTCTCCCTGGTGTCACCCGCCGATCTTTATGGAATTGGTTTTATTTTGTAGAGCAGGAAAAATAAAGGGACACGTTTTTCTATAGCGGGCCAAATTCACATTTAGGGGGTGCAAATGAGGGGGAAGAAACTGTAATTTTTCAGTTTTTTCCGTTTATCTTCTATATTTTGCAAAGAAATCTAGTCATGTTACATACCAAATGAAGGGTCTTTGGAAAAACTATTTACGTGTGTAAAGCACATGTCTCAACATGCACAACTTTTCGCCATATTGAGTAAAATACCAAAATTTTATGACATTTTTGTTCATAAGTCTAAAAATAATATATTTTTTGGCACGTTGTTAGCACCAAGAGATAGGTATTTTAAATACCTTTAATCTGATACCACATATGCCTATTTTATTTTTGTCAAAAAAGGCGTAAATCGTAAAAAACTGAAAAAGGTCAATTTCCCCCTTACAAATCGACCCCCAAAAATTAATTTTGGCAGCTAAAAAAAAACGTGTCGAGTTAATTTTCGTTCTGAACAACATATCCAAATTTCATGAAGATCGGAGGGTGACACCAGGCAGACTCTCCTTGTTAGCCGGATCCATGAATATCCACGGTGCCCTTTTAAAGTAATAGTTAGTTTTCTAACTCAAAAAAA